>CM060842.1:97525000-98192500 GCA_030762175.1 Metallyticus violacea | reverse complement strand
CTCGCAAATGTCTATTAACTATTTTCCAACTATTTCGTGTAATGTCCTCTCCCCTTAACCAAATATACCCCACTCCAATTTTGTCTTAAGCCTTTCACGAACGTGCATATTAACGCAAGTTTTCAGCTCAAATGAAGTCGAGATCTATGATAGCTGTAAATGTAAACATAAACAAAAAGTAATTGCTGGGAGCCAAATCCGGCGAATATGGCGGATGTGGAAGCGCTTGGAAGCAGTTTTGCTGCAACAATCCCAGACGGTGTGAAGGTTCGTTATCAGATAAATGAGAACTTTCTCTTTCGCAAGGTCTGGACGTTTAGCCTGAATAGCATCCTTCAATTGGTCCAATAGTGAAGTGTAATACTCCCCGGTGATGGTTCTGCCCTTTTGCTACGAACACCATATCATGAGAATTCCAGAAAACCGTAGTCATGAGTTTTCCTGCAAATGTAACCGTTTTTGCTTTCTTTGGTGCACTTTCATCTGTTGCCATCCATTATTTGGATGCTCATTTGTCTCTGGCGGGTAGTGATGAATCCATTTTTCGTCTACTGTTATGGAAAATCGGAGAAACTCATTGGAATTGCGTTCAAACAATTTTAAAAACACCCTTGCAAAATGTTCATTCGAATGCTTTTTTTTTGGTTCGTTGCTAACAAATGTGGCACTCATCGAACGGAAAGCTTTTTCATAAACAAAATGTAGTAAACACGGCCTAACGAGGTCTTTGCATTGTCAACCTACCTGATTGGCGATCATTGAGTACGGCATTGTGAATTTTTCCCACAATCTCATCGGTCGTAGCAGTTTTGGGAGCGCTCATCATCATGAATGGTTTTACGACCACGCTTAAAGTAATTTATTAACCGTTGAAAAAGAAGGAGCATCCTTTAATATGCAATCTGACTCCTTTTTAATTTCTGTGGGGGTTAAACCCTTCAACCCTTTATCACAGCTCCTATTTCAGTTTTGTCCATTTTGTAGAAAATGTTAACACTAGTTTGTTTACACGATCCTATCAAACAAGTGACTATACTTAACGCGTCTGAAACTTTACAGCTCGCATTTTAAAGACCATACTTAACAACTATTATAGTAATTTGGCAATCTTCACGACATCTCTGAGTCAGACGGAGAACTTTTAGAATATCCTTAGTATTTTTTTTTTCATTGTGTTTAACGTCCGTTTTTACTTCTGAGGCACCACAGGCGGTGGACACTGGTGATACATGAGGTGAAATGATAAACTGAGAAAGGATTTTTTTGAAGGAAGGAAACGTTCCAGGTCTAAGTTTAGGATACCTCCCCGGCATTTGCCATTTATGAGGACTGAGGAAAACCTAGAAAAAAAAACCTCAGTCAGGGAGGACGGTCCTGGCGGGATTCGAACCCCAGACCTCCCGCTCACGAGTCCGCGCCTCAACGACCTCGGCCACCCGTGACGGTATCCTTAGTATAATAAACCAAATTTGGGCAATGCTATTCTCCGTAATTGAAAACTACCTTTTCCTGGCCATATCCGGGTGTTTTTTTAGTACTGTTCCTAACTTAATGCTGTGGAAACATCTGTAGGAGAATGCATATATTTATTTGAAGAGAAACAAACGAAAGACACAAAGCAAAATATAACTTAAAATTGATTTTCATTTGTGAATGTTGCGAGTCATTGTCTATAAAAAAACTCAAAATATCTTTTACCCCTTCCACAGCGCAAATTGTCAGTATTGCACTATTCATTGAATTTTGTCTTTAGGTTTTACATTTTATAATTAATAATCGTAGCTTTTTCAGATAACTTTTAATTTTTTAGATATTAATGGTTGTAGTGCTTGTTAAATTTAAATTTAGACGAGGAGAAATACATATATTTATCATCCTATGACTTTTTAGCAGATCTAAAAGTGTTTTTAGAATATCGCGTAATAGTGAGAAGTAAAAAAAATTCTGCCTAGTTTACGTAATAATTGCTAGTTCATCATCATTGTTTAGTCTCACATCGGAGGCAAGGAATATGCACACAGTATGCATTGTCTATACGAGTACGTAAGTGAAAGTATTTCATCGTCAACTTACAACGTTTACATGTTAAATGCTTGAAAGAAGAGCGCCTGCAGCCTGACGGTGAAGTAAACAAGAGACAAATATTCAGCTTTTATATATATGTTTTAACCTTGAGACTGAAAGATATTCATTCATTCATTCAGATTGAATTAAGACTCTCTAGATGGAATACTTTTCTTCAAAGATATACAACGCACGTTACAAGGTCATCATCAGCTTCCTAGCCGCTGTTTTCCATTATATAGTCATTAAAGTGGACATGAAGCTCGTGCTTGTTTTCGTCGGTAACAATTACTGAAGTTATGTGCCCTAAAGCCATACACGACTGCGCCCATGCATTAGTTTTCAATTGTGACTTGAAATGTCTTGCTGAGATCAAATGTGAAGTGAGTATATTGCCGTAGTGGCAGATTAACATTTTAAAATATGTGGCTGCCTCTCTCGATGAAGTAGTTTGAAATAAGAAAGGGAGGAGGGTGAGAGAAAACGGTTGTTATCTTGCTTGAGGAAATATCTTAATTCATTCTGTGTCCATTTTTTCTTATTTTGGGACCACTTTGTTTTTTTGTTCGTCTTTTTTTTTATTACCTAAGCGTATTCTTCCCCCCCCCCCCTTTAAGTAATAGTTATCTTGCATAGCGATGACTGGATGGATGAATGATTCCTTTACTTTAAAATATAATGTAAATATATAATATATATTATATCATTAATAAGTTCAGTTACAGGTGTTTACAGATCGGTAAACACAATTTTTCAGTGATAGATACGATTGACTCTATTTACATTTGATACTTATGGTCTTGGGGGGCGGGTATTTTAATCCTAAATGCTTTATTTTGAAGATTCTTGTATTCCAGATATTTGACAGCCTCAAATTGACCAATAGAAGAGGTACAGAATTTAAAACAACATTTTTAAAGTATGTAACTATTAATATAAGTACATTTAAGATGCTAGGATGAATAGGCGTTAGTATTTCAACTACATTAAGGACAATAATTAAGCATTGGTAACACTTCCACTCGCGAGAATTAAGTAATAAATCTATTAATAAGAAAAAAGTAGATTCGAAAAAATAAAGCCTGCGGACTTGTAAAATAAGTTGTAAACGAATTATTCGGTGTAGTATTTGACTCAATTATTTTTCAGTGGTTAAAATTATGCGCAAATAATATAACAACAACAACAATAATAATAATAATAATAATAATAATAATAATAATAATAATAATAATAATAGCTTTGGAAAAACGCGCGAGTGCATTAATATAGAGTACAAAATAAATCCTGTGGAAAAATGATAAAAAATCCGAAAATTCTCTTTGATAATCTGCATGGGGATAAGCATGCAAATAGAAGAAAAGATATTGGCGACGTATTTGCAAACGCTAAATTTCTTAAAAATGAGGGTACACTTTTTCTTTTCATTCTATTCTTTTTTCATCAAGAAAGGGCGATGATATCGGCTATTAAGCTATTTTCTATCCACAAGAAACTTCACGATTTATGTTACTTATCGCATGATATAGCAGCGTGCTTCCTAACGAAGGGGAATTTGGATATTGGTACCTATGTTGCTACAGTCAAATCACGTGCTATAGAGTACATTTCCTGTTAGTGGTTTACCGTTAATCAAACAGATGGGGCCGTTTGACTTGAAGACTTCCGGGAAACGTCGCTAATCCAAGTAAAGCAGGATCCAACACCCTAGGCAATAAAAGCACATTTTGATGATACCATCATCGTCGTGATGATAATCCTTTTATGGCATGTATCAGAGCAGCATTATAAAAAGTTGTGTAGAGCCGTTTCGAAGTGATAACGAACTAACTAGAGCTCAGTTCAACTCTAGAGCACGATTCACTGACCTGGTCGTCTTCAGGTAGCGTGCTGGAGGTTTCTTTGTCCTGCTTTTGCTCGCTTGTAGTTTTAAATGAGATCTCAGGTTCTCATCTCGGAAAGCTTTGATTCTCGGGTTTTGAAGAACAGTCTTATGCAACTCGGAGTTTACTAAGGCTATAAAGTTGCTACTGGAAGACAACACCACAGAGCTGCAGAATATTAAACAAATAGCAGGAAACTGATACTATTTATAAAAAATAAAATGGTGTCTTGTAGAATCAGTGATATCATAATGCAAATGCTAAAGTGGCAAAATAATTATACATATATACCATGTCCTCTTGTATCCCTTAAAATGAACAATGTACGTTTTAGTACAGAAAGAAAGAAAGAATATTTTTTTTGGAATTTGTAGAAATGTATTGAAATTTAATGAAATACTAAGACAAAAAAAAAAATGAAATAGGTCTATACCCCTTTGGCCCTTCATTCTTGCATGTGACCCCCAGAGTACAAATTTTATTGCAATAATTTCCTAAATTAAATTAAACATTTAATTATTCTTATAGTGGAATTGCATTAGTACAGAGGTTCTCACTCATGCCAGTTGAATAACTATCTGGTTTATCCCACAATTGACATATCTACTTCTCTATTAGAGACCGTTTCCTTTTACTTTACAAAAATATCCACTCAATCTCTTACTTGTTTCTCTAAATATTCTGTATACAAGAATTTGTAGAAAACTTCAGTAAGCAATTTGGAAAAATATATAAAAAGTCTTGCGTGGACGGATTGCAGCAGAATGCAGAGAAAAAACTCAAAATGCGTTGCCAAGGACGCACCCCCAACAGCAGAAATTGATTTGAATAATAGGATTATTATTTTAGCAAAATAAATAAAATGAAAATTATGAAATTACTTTTCAAACTTATTATTAGCGTGTTCGGTACTGAGACCTTCAGCCTTAATGAGATCGGGTATTTTTTTCAGTTCTGCTCCTATAGACCTGACGTACAAATTATCAGCTTCGTTGCTGATTTGGTGTATTTAAGGACGCTCTTTAACATCTCAGGCCATCAGCGTCCCATTTAATTCAAGGCGTTAAACGACCGATAAATTTTGCTCAGAGGCTTCTTCTTTCAGGTTTGAGCTTCTTTTACGTGACATAAATCTACGACACGGGACCCACGGCTTTACTTTCCTTCCGAAGGAGGCCATACTTTAGATTTTTACGCCCGAAAAAATCCATCGGTCCTGGTCGGGATTAAACCCGCGACCTTAGTTTAGAAGGTTATCAGCTTCGATTTAGTTCAACACTTAACACTATTTCAGGTAAACGAAGATGTAAAAATAACAGTTCAATTACAGAATGGGGAGGAAAAAAAAAAAACTGAAAGACAGATAACCATTATATTTGACCTTTTTAACGTTAACTCCAGGCCCTGTTGAATGAACCTCTCATTTAGTAGCCTTCGTGAAATATTCGTTAATGCAATTCCTATCCCTGTAATATGCTGTTTTCCTTGAATATCTTCTTTATATTATAAAGCTCGTGCTTTTTGCTAGATATTCATTATATTTAATTCTCTTGTATTTTTAACATGATCCCTTCTTCTTCTAAGCCTGGTTTTCCCCATAGCCCCATTTAGGCCTTCGGCTTACCGCGACGACCGCTGCGTCTTCACGTCCATCACATATATCATTGATAGAGTGCAGTACTGCAGGAGGTATGTGATCAGCACACCGCATCCCGCCGGTCGCTATATCGCGGCTTACTAGATCGAAGATCACCACCTCTCTATCAGGCAGCTTCCCAATTGTCCTCACGAGGCTGAGTGACCCCGTTCTAAACTTTCCTAACTCAGAAAAATTCCTCCCGGCCAGCAGTCAGCAACGCTAACCACTAGACCAAGGAGGTGGTCAATATGATCTCTTACTCTTTTATGATTCTATATTTCAAAGATTCGGTCATAAGAATTTCTTAGTGTTCTACTCGAAAAACGCGAATCTAACACGGCAAATTATGATTACATGTTTTCTTTTTTTCACATGTGGAATCACAAATGACGTCGCACGTGATGGAAGAAGCGAATCCAATTGGTAGGTTTGCTCCTTAGAATTATCGCCTCTGGCTGCTGAATTGCGCAAAGGAGGCATTGCTTACACGCTATCGACCCTAAAATTTTCTGTTCATACTCTTTGTTAGCAAGTGGGTGTTGTGCGCATAATCACCATCATCACCAACTTGCTAGAACGCAATCTTCAGACCATGTTATTCAGATTTAACTTTTGATTCCCACTCGTTTTTTCTTCCTCGTATCATGAGTTGCAAATATTCGAGCAGTTTCTATCACCAATATCAGTCACTCTGCCTGCAGCCACTGCACTTTATTAGTCCAGCATTTTAAATCTTCCAATTTTCTCTTCTCTAAAATCTTCGTGAAAGTCTGCTGGTGTCATTCTTTGCAAATGTGATTTCCAATGTTTCTGTATGTGTAATTTTTTAAATTAATGAAAAAAAAATGTTTAACTCTGAGCAAATGTCTTCATTTCTTTTATGTTAATTGCAATAAACTTTTGAAACTTTATTTCATTAGCGTGTAATCTTGCTTTATCGTTTTGTCTCATTATCCATGTTGCATTTCCGTATAAAAAAGACATGGGACAGACATTACTTTATAAAATGTTAGCAATGTTTTTTATGTACTTGATTACAAAGGGTTGTTCTAATTGTAAAATTCATATAATTGAAATTTTCTATTTTGTCTAGTCAGTAGTTTTTTAAATACCTTATTGTTGTTCCTAGAAATTTAAATTAAGGACTTTCATTTTCATCTCAAAGATCATACATTCATTGGTAATACCTTTTAAACCGTACAAATCTAGCAAGCTCATTTGCATACATTCAAATAAATACAACTGTCGCATGGGCTTTACGGCCGTATATACAAATGTCCTCCTTATAATAATCAAAAGGGCCATATCAGTACATACATTCATACGTACATACATATATACATACATACACACACACAAATCTACATGCATATATACAAATATACAATTACTTCGATATATTTACGTTTTCTATTAATAATTTTGTATACAAATATATAAACATGAATTGAACCCTTCATCTTGAACCTCCTTTCCATTTACTCACACTCCCTCTCCAACACCCCCCCCTCTTACCGCCATGGGTGGCCGAGGTCGTTAAGGCGCGGACTCGTGAGCGGGAGGTCTGGGTTCGAATTCCACCAGGACCGTCCTCCCTGACTGAGGTTTTTCCCAGGTTTTCCTCAGTCCTTATAACTGGCAAATGCCGGGAAGGTACCCTAAACTTAGGACTGGAACGTTTCCTTCCTTAAAAAATCCTTTCATTTCGTTTCATGTATCATCAATGTCCATC
The DNA here is from genome assembly GCA_030762175.1 of Metallyticus violacea. Lineage (NCBI taxonomy): Eukaryota > Metazoa > Arthropoda > Insecta > Mantodea > Metallyticidae > Metallyticus > Metallyticus violacea. Next base: position 98,185,182 of record CM060842.1, on the reverse strand, counting down.
GCCTGTGATGTCTCAGTAGTAAAAACGGCCGTTAAACACAATTTTAAAACCTCTTCATTATAGTCATTAACCTTCTTCGTCTGGTCTTCTCTACAAATATTCCCAAATTGTGTATCTCGCATGCACCAACACTTTTTGGCAAATTTAAATTAATTAATTTGCTCAACTGTTTAATTCTCGATGGTTTAGATCAACATATCTACACAACCGGGACTTAAATAATAAAATAAGTAAATAACAAAAAGATTGTGGAAGAACATTAAAATGATAAAGAAGAAAAGAAACAAGCTTAAAATTTTACAAAACAGTGACAATTCCAACGTTAACTTATAGTTGTGAAAATGGAAGATAAAGAAAAATGAATGGAATAAAACAAATGCAGCAGAAATGAGATACCTTAAAACTATTATAGGATGCACAATAATGGACAAAATAAAAAATGAAGAAATAAGAGAGGAATTAAGCATTTCTCCAATTGATGACAAAATAAATCAGTATAGAGAAAGATGGAGAAATTATTTGCAGAGGATAGATAAAGCCCACACCTCTAATATGACATATGACAAAAGAGATATTGGAAGACCGAAGAGAAGATAGAGAGACATAAAGCCAGAACAGGGGAAATTTCCTCATCCGTGAAGAGGTGATGACGATGATGGTTTAGATCGAGTTGCAAATTTGCCTTGAAATGCCACAGTTTTAATTATTTCAACAGGTATTTTCATGTTATATTATAATGGGTGGATGCTTTATGTACTCATATAGTCCTCATTATTCAGGTAATTACTTGATCATCGGCAAAGATCATTGTCATTATGTAAGGCCTATTATTTAGGTAATGTAACTAATACATAATAATTTATCACCTCCATTTCAACTATGTATATTGAATAATAATATTAATGACAATGACATGCTGCAATCTTAAGGGATATCTACATTGATTTCTTCTATTGTATTTGAACGAATAACAGATAAGTGGATTTTTTATTAGTTTTTTAGTTTTTGTACATACTTTCAGTTGCTACAATAAGATGAATTGGTATATTTTTTTTCTTTGAAAAGTTCTATTAAAGTGTCTGTGTGTATGTTCTTTGCTAAATTATGCATGTTGTTTTTTTCTGTAATTTGTTGCATTGTGAACGTGCTGTCACTACGGCGTCTTTCTTTTCTGAAGGCTATTTGTTCTTTCAGCAATATATTTTCATAATTTGTGTCAGTCGATCTGTTATTAATTTGGAATGTATGTTTATAGCCTTTTTAGTGCCTCTATAATTCTCACATTTTACTCTGTTACTTTTTAAGTATTGGTTTTATTGTTAATTTTTAGTTCAAGAAACCTCCTTTTAAAATATGGGGGAGAATATTTGAGCAATTTCGAATATAGATTAAGAGTATAACTATCAGCATATCAGCACCATCATCGCAGCTCACCACTAAACAATATCATTTGCATGGACTAGTTGATCTGTAAGTGACCATTATTTCCATATAAATAATCTATTTATTATTAATACACACAGTTTAGCCCTCAAATTTGATATCTACTCTAATATAATAGAATTAGTATTCTGACTATGGTATTTATAATCGTTTCTTGTAAATCAAAGCTTTTCTTAACCAGTTTTTATTATAAGAAGTAGAAGAAAGTAGGCCCTGCAAGAGACAGTTAATTTATATTCAACTGTTTATGATGTATTATTTAATATTTAAGATACTGTATCTATGTTGTATGAAAATTCAGTTACTAAACGTTTTGAAAAATGGATTTTTTTTTTATTTTTTTGCTTAGGAATTAAAAGAAAGGGAAAAAATAAATAAAAATACCATATTGTTTAATATGTAGGTTATCTATATTTTGATACATAATTAATTTGACATTATTCAACCCGAAATATGTCTTTTGATTTTCGTTTCAGTCTCAGATTCCTTGCTGTAATTACCTATTTAGCGGTCTTTCGTTTATTTATTTTTTTCTAGAGTAAATGTTAATGTTGGATTGGATTATTAAAAACGAAGAAGATTATTTGGTTCTTAAGTCTCCCTCAAGGACTGACTATCTGTGTCTATGCCGCCAATGAGGGAATCTTGGGAGGAAGGGATCAGGTACGGCAGACATAGGGCAACCAGGTCCTCAGGCAGAAATCTTTCCAAAGCGGACGCAGCGGCATACCCCTCTAGTCCCTCTCAATCCTGTAACAGAACTAAGGGAATAAAATGATATGGGACGTGAGAGTGTACAAATCGCGGAAAGGAACAATCCATTCCAGCACTCGCCTAAGCAACCAGGGGAAACCACGAAAAAATGGAAGCCCTGGAATGGCCGGCAGCAAGGAATTTGAAGTCGGTCCTGGTGGTGTAGTGGTTACCATACTTGCCTCCTATACCCAAGATCGCGGGTGGATTTTTTCGGGCGTAAAAATCCTTAATATGGCTTCCTTCGGAAGGGAAGTAAAGCCGTGGGTCCCGTGTCGTACATTTATGGCACGAAAAAGAACCTCAAGCCTGAAAGAGAGGCCTCTGAGCATAATTTGTCGGCCGTTTCACGCCATGAGCTGAATGGGACTCTGATGACCTGAGATGTTAAAGAGCGTCCATAAATAAATCAATAAAAAAAAAAAAAAAAAAAAAAAAAGGAATTTGAACTCGATACTTTACGAATGTAAACATCAAGCGTTACCGGTCATATTAATGTTAGTAATTGATTGCAAAAGTAATCGAAGATTATCGTATCATTGGTTCGAACTGAGCCTCACAAATTGAAAATTTGTTCGTGACTGACGTCTCTCAAACATTCGAGAAAAACCTCACCCAGGAAACAAATCCAAACTGGAACTCAACCGGGTCCGTCACGAGAAGAGCTACCATTGGACCACAGGCTATAAAGAATTTAATTAGGAACGTGAAGTTTTTCATTCTCTGAAAGAGTGTTGCATCGGAAAGCCAAAAAGCAATGCTGCATTTTCCTTATTGTGTAATTTCTTATAAATTTCATTCTCATTGTCCCTCCCCCAGTTTTAGGTAGGTGGGGGAGAGGGGAGGCGGGGTAGCTGAGGGCTGGGGGGGTGGTGAGGAGGTGGGAATGAAGAGATGGATGCACCATCCATCCATCCACGCACCCATCTATCCATCCTCCATCCATCCACCCTTCTATCTATCCATTCATCCATCTATCCGCCATCACCACCAATGATTTATGATGACAATGATGACCTATCCATCATCTATACTTTCTTTCTGTATTTTGTTTCCCTTACGCCTACCCTCGATACACATTATTTATTTATTTTTCTATATATCGACAGTTCATATTTTGTGTATTTCTTATATATATTATAAACCTCAATCCTAGAGCCAACCCCAGTTATTTCCGTTGTTTTTCTTAGTTATTTCCTGATTTATTCTCCTATATTTTTTGTATTTAATTTATCTTAAGTATTTAATTTTATTTTTGATTACTTATTTTTATTCTATCCATCCATCCATTCCTCCCTCCCTCCCTCCGTGGTTTTCCCATTACTAGACACTTCTTTGAATGGATGGATATGGGGGCAAAGGGTCATGGAAGCACCACCACTCCACCTCCACCTTCCTACCTGCCTACCCACCTATCCACCCACCCACATATCCACCTATTTTTGTTTTATAAAATAGCTGTAGTGATTTTTCTAGTTCAGAGCTTTTCTGTCGCGTTCACCACATCTATATTTTAGTTTGCTCTGGAGAACCACATTTTTATACCTCTTATTACTTTGTATTTCTGTATTCCAGTAAGTGTTACGAGGAGTAGAATTAGCGTTTTCCTCTCATGGGAAGACAAGTAGCTTCCAGACGTAATTGACTTGAAGTTTCCTGAGAAACCCTAGAGACATTTATCATTGAAATCAGAAAATCTCGGTAAGAAATTCTAAAACACGGCGAGGTTTCTCCCGGTAGTTGTCACAGTAAGTTACTAATTAATAAATACCTTTTTATACAGTAAGTCTGCAGTGCCCAAAGTTAATTCTCACGGCAGCAGCTGTCACTCTAGGGTAGTTCCCATCAGATATGTGGAATTCGAAGCTCGGAGCGGTTTGACAATATACTTAATGGGTGTGAGAACAAGGTCATCTTTATTTTACTGTAAACGCTCGAGGATAACTTTCATGTTCTTTTGGCTGTGGCAGCATGAGCGTGTAACATTCCCCCCTGTCTCTTGATTATTTTCATTCATTTTGTTATGAAACTTTTGATCTTGATTACACTGTTTATGGCTTCCGGTTCTAGTTTGACCGAGTGTTAAAGCCTCCGCTATACTCCATCCTGGTTATTCCTGGTATGTGAGTGGCTCGTCTGATAGGAGTATTTTACATACCAGGTATTAATTATAGATTCACTTCTTTTCATTCCGGAGAAGTTAATTGAAAACTGGTGTGATTATATTGTGATATGCAAATGTTTGGAGTTATTTCACGTGTCCACGCTTCAGTAGGTTTTGCAGCTCAATTCTTATAATGTTCCATATTTAGTGGACAGCAGGAATTGTCAAAAATGGGTTTAAACGATATTTGGCAGAAATTATTGAAAATAGGTATGGTGTAGTGAAAAAAAGTCAAGAGGCGCCTGTCTGATAAACCGGCAGGAAATAGAGGCGCGATGCATGCAAATGTCATCTCTGGACCTGCAGAGCGAATTAGAACTAGATGGGACAGAGACTATATTATGGAGCTAGGTATGGAACAGTGCTTGGGAATAGCATGGCTTAGGCTGGAAGGAACATGTAGTTGTTGACGAGGAAGGCAGGATTTACCCATTATGCTCGGCAACGAACGAATGGGTACGAATTTTGGGTAAGTGTACACACACAGAAGATGCTAGCATAAAAGTTCTCTCGGATTCATTTTTGACTTCCAGTAGGGGGAGGCTGGCATGTTGGGACTTCATTGTAAATACGCAAAACTGGGTAAACCTGGGCATTTTCTTAAATGAAATACGTGGTTTTAGGAACAAGAAATTTCTATAAACATTGTAAATAAATAATATGAACGTTTATGTGAATATCAGAATTATTGTATGTGTGTCTGTTTCATGTGTGTGCTTGTGCGTTCTTGTTAATTTTGTTGTTTTCATTTATTGGAATTAACTTCAGAAATGAAGCGGTCTTGATTCAATTCTATATTTATAGGAAGGAGAGTAGGAAAGGAAATTCATGAGAAGATTTTGCCTATATTGAATACCGTATGCCTTTTCTAACACCGCTTTACTTTAAGTAAATGAGTACAAGCGTGGCAGGACAAGCATTGAACACGTACCACATCCTAGAGCTCCAAAATCAGCTCTGAGGCAAAATATGAATAAAGTCCTTAACATTATTTTGACTGATTTTGATAGACGAGTGAAAGTGCTCCAGTTAGCAAAGGTCACAAGCGTCGCAACTGAGCTGGTTCATTTTATTTTGCATATTAAATTACACTTTGCGCAAGATTACAAGAGAAATAGCATTCGAACATGGACCAACATCGGAAATGTTTAAGAAGACATACGGCGCCTTGTGACTATGGACGAAACAGGGATTTATTGTTTTTAACGAAACGGCAGTCTATACAGCGAACCGCACGAGGCGAATCGACTCCGAAAAAGGCGAAATGCGTTCCATCCGCTGGAAAGATGATGACTTAGTTATTTTGGGGCGCAAAAGAAATTCTCTTGATTGACTACTTGGAAAAGTGCAAAACCACGCACGACTTTTGTACAGAATAAAGACTAAGCAAATTATGTTTTGAAGTGAAATGAGAAAGTCACACAGGAGATGAATGAGTATTTTGAGGCCCTTAAGAAACTCATTTCTAAGAGATCATCACGAACGTTGGAGAAGTGCGTTGAGCTTCCAGGAGACTTTGTCTATTGAGTATTGTTTAACGCCCGTTTTTACTACTGAGGCAACACAGGCCTGATACATGATATGAAATTATATATTGGGACAGGATCTATTATTTTTAAGGGATAAATCGTTCCAGGCCTAAGTTTAGGGCATTTGCCTTGTATGAGGACCGGGGAAAACCCGGAAAAAACCTCCGGGAGGACAGTCCTGGCGGGATTCGAATCCCAGACCTCCCGCTCACGAGTCCGCGCTTTAACGATCTCGGCCACCCGTGGCGGTAGACTATCGAAAAATAAAGTAAGTTGCAAGACTGAGCTTGTCCTCTTTAATATCACATCAAGTTACTTATTAAATCACCCCTGTATTTTATGATACAGCAATACTCGTAATAAATTTGTATTTTATTTCATAAAAACATGATGTTTTCGAGAACATCGATAGGTATCGAGTATCATGAAAATATTCATCCATTTCTATTTAAAATAGAACAGTCTGGCCATGTGACGTAGATTAATTCTTGAACCACCCAGTTCTAACGCGGGTGGCGCTATAAGTGAAATGAAAGAATACATTATATGCTATTAAACTTTATCGCTGAGCTTGGAGTCGCCACTATTGATAAGAAAACAGGTGATTGCGGGAAGCGAGACAAGCGGCAGAATCGCAGCTATGGTATAGAAACAAATAATAATAATAATAATAATAATAATAATAATAATAATAATAATAATAATAAGTGTACACCCTTATACTGTTTGTTTATCCGAAATCATCAGTTTTTGCTCGTCAGAGTTACGGATTAAGCACTTTCAATTGTTCTAAGAATGCGTTACTTTCTTGCGTTCTAATTTTGGGTTAACTATACACCGGTTAAAAAGTTTTACCTTGGTAGCTCAAAGAGAAAACTGAAAAAGCAAACACACGGACTTTTGTTGGGAACTGTCCATGAATTCGAACTTCGTGTCAGCTTGAGGTTAGTACTACTACATAACGTACTTCCTCTTGACCTCTGTAGAAGTTGACGTAATGTTTGTTTTCTGATCTGGTCGTATAGTAGTTAAGTTATTTGCCATTGTGCATTATTCTCGACATTGAACTTCTTATCGGATATTTCCGTCTTTTGAAATCAGACATTTCCTCAATCATATAGGGAAAATTATACTTTATGGCCCTGTAATAAAGAAACACTGCTAGGTGGCATAAGAGACGGAAGGGATTCGACCGTGAATTTTACAGGGAGCCTGTTGTGTTTTTCCTCGGTTCAGTGAAATGATTGTTAGGTTATCCACCTTTGTGTTTCAAGGAGCCATTTTATGGAGGGAAGAAAAAAGCCTGGCTGTTCACTTGGATTCAGTTTAGTTGTTTACAGAACCCTGAGTTTATACAACTTTGCTTAATTTGCTCATGCATCTTTCATCCAATCCGGCGTAAGAGTGCCCTGAATTTAACGAATCAAAAGTGTTTATTCTGGAGGATTTTACCTCGATGTGCGATTGTTTTTCCAATGTATCGCCTCGATGTGCAGATGTTTTTCTAAATTGTTCCCATGAAAAGATTAACCACATAACCTCTGCCTTCTAGATTATTACAATGTATAGGTAGAGAAATGATTAATTTATTTACGCTAGCATCGGTGCTTCTCTTTTATCTACCAGGCGAATAACACCAGCGAAATACAAAGAACAATATATAGGTATAGAAAATACATAAAATAAGTGACAAATTTAAGTATGTACTTCATGTAAATAACACACATTTTTAATAAAGATAATGTTACAATTCGACTTTTCTTTAATAATTTTTGTCAAGTACATGGGGAGGGAGGAGGAGGAGATTAACTATTGTGATTCCTAGAGTTGAGGAACTTAAACTTATGCTTATGCTTAAATTGCGTTGTTCTCTGATAATCTCTTATTTCAGGAGGTAGGGAGTTAAAGATTCTGGGAAGTGACACGCTGAATGAGGTTAAGTGTGTTCGGTGTGTTAGGAGGGGGGAAAGAAAGTAGTTGAAGGTCGATGCCTTCGCATATGGCTGTTTACTCTTTTTAGTGTTAAAATCATTTAAATTATATTTCACATAAAGTCTTAATAGTCTTATTACATATTACATGTGATTTTACCCATCATGAAAACTTTGAAGGGAAAGTAAATCAATGGTATCTTATTACTTGTATTTAGATGCCAACATGGGAATGCCAACCCATATATTATGACTGAATATACCTGAATGGCCAACTTCTGTGATTTTATGATTTGTTTTATTTACGGACTCTCTTTAACATCTTAGGTCATTAGCATCCCAGAGTGTGAAACGGCCGACAAATTTTGCTCAGAGGCCTCTTCTTTCATGCTTGAGGTTCTTTATCGTGCCATAAATGTACGACACTGGACCCACGGCTTTACTTCCCTTCCGAAGGAAGCCATTACTTAGGAAAAAATTCGAAAAAAAAAAAAATCCATCGCTCCTGGCCGAGTTTGAACCCAAGATCTGGGATTTAGAAAGCAAGTATGGTTACCACTACACCACCAAAACCGACGCCAATTTCTGTGAAGTAATATAAGGCACAACAAAATTTCAAATAACTGCAGTATGACAATATAAAGTGCTGTAATATGGTGTAGAATATATACAGTAGTGAAAACAGAATAAAAATGCATTTTTGTCCAAAGTGCGAAGGAACCATAGATAATTTAGAAGTGAAGTTAATAGACCCAGAAACAATGTTAACTTAAAGGTGTATGGTAAAATGTGAAAAGTACTGGTAAGTTTGGTTTCATTATTCACACAAATGAACTGTAAAATCGTACCATAATAACATCATTCTTTGCACTTTTATACACAGATCTGTCCCTTACAAAAATACTTTTTATACAGCTACTGATCGCACTCTGACAAGGAGCTTTAAAATGACTGCATGAAATATTATTGGAAATTTTTTGAGGTAGTTTTTTCAAGTACTTAAAAGAACATTCTTTAACACTCGGAAGATAGCAATGTATGTTCAAGAGCACTGTACTCCTCCGTCTAATGACATCAAATTAAACAGAAATCATTAAAGTTGAATAAGATATTTTGTAAACATATTCGGGCTTATACACATTAGCATTAATGAAAACTTCTTCTTTTGCTGGAAATAGTTTACATATAGTGCGTCCATTCTGACTTAACTATGGTATAGAGCCCTTTATTCCCTTTTACAGCTTACAGTGTGTTGAAACTGTCAATATGAGCCAGTTTTACTAAAGGGGGGGGTTAAGGTTCTGCTCAGGTGTTTAATATTTAAGACTATTCAGTGACTCAAATAATAATGCTATTGTTTTCAAATTTCTCATGTTGAATTGATATTTTGTAGGAAACATAAAAACAGTCATCTATGAACTATTTCAAATGTGTGGGTCCTCTACGAAAAACCATATATCTGGATCAACTTAAGTAAGTAAGGGTTAGAATAGCACATGACTTTTTTTTTTTTTTTTTTTTTTTTTTAATATTGCTCCCGTTAACTACTGAGGCATCACATGAAATGAAATGACAAACTGGGAAAGGATTTTTTTTTTGTAAGAAAGCGTTCCAGGCCTAAGTTTAGAGCACCACCCCAGCATTTGACTTTTATGAGGACTGGGGAAAACCTGGAAAAGCTTCAATCAAGGAGGACGGTCCTAGTGGGAATCGAACCCCAGATCTCCCGCTCACGAGTCTGCACCTTAACGACCTTGGTCACCCGTGGCGGTAGCATATGAACTGAAATTGCCTTCACCCCATATATGAATAACATGCCCCAAAACTATTTCAAAGTATGTCGATTTTAAAATAAATATGCAAAAGCTGGAGTCAGTGTATTTAAGTGTAGTCAATACACCATTTCAGACCTGGAAGTCATTAAAAGAGAGAATGGTTAATTTATTATATATATAATTAATAAAATTCACTTAGAATGCAATATAAAAAGTTCACATAAATGTTCCGACTAAAAACCGTAAAACTGAACACTAAAACCACACGATATTTCGAGCTTGGCTCTTGGTCACATGCTGAGAATGAACTGAGCTGTGGCGGGCGATGCCTGTCTTAGGAGGCATAAGGGATGTGACCTGGCAGCAAAACTGCCAACTATAGCTGAACAAAGTAGTTTGGCAAACCAGGCTGTATTACAAGGAAATATTGAGGCCTGGAGGAATACAGGATGGAGCACCCCCTCAATTTGCACAGGTCGTTAGTGAGTATCTGGAAGCCGAATTGGTAGAGATTCATTCCTGATTTGGGCTTCACATTCTCCTGATCTCACTCCTTTTGATCTTTTTTGCATGTGCGTGTAAAGTCACAAGTGTACAAAGTCAAAATCAACTCCCTTGAGCATTTAGGAATGCGGTGCTCAACGCCAGCAATGTTAGAAAAGGTATTTGGTACATCGCTTGGAGTTATGTGTAGAAGTGCAGGATTGAGACTTTATAATCATCCTGTATATATTCATGAATATTTAATTTGTGATATATATTTGATTCCTATCCAGTTTTAAATAAAATTATAGTTCTATCGGAAAATTGTTTAAGAGGATTTGAAAATTAACAGATAATAATTTGGCATACTTTTCCCTGTGTAAAGCGCTACTTCAAAAATAAATGTCATTTAGTATATTATATTTAAAAAGTGTTACATTTCAGTATTTGAAGTTGGACAGCATTGCAGGAAGGGGGAAAAAAGTATTGTAATCGAATAAAAGTATTGTATCGGGTGTGTTGGTCCTGGTGGTGTAGTTGTAACTATACTTTCCTCCTAAACCCATGATCGCGGGTTCAAACCTGGTCATGATCGATGGATTTTTTTCGGGCGTAAAATCGAAAGTATGGCTTTCTTCAGAAGGACAGTAAAGCCGTGATTTCCGTGTCGTACATTTACTGCATGATAAAGAACCTCAAGCCTGTAAGTAGAGGCCTCTGAGTCTCTACTTATTTGTCGGCCCTTTCACGCTCTGGGACGCTGATGATATAATTCAAGTCAAAAAAAAAAAAAATCTATTGGGTGTACTCGAGGGAGGAAATCAGACTATGACAATAACTATAACTGTTGCTTTGCGTTACGTTATAGCGTCCTTCAGAACACAAGAAAGAAGGTTTTACCTCTGCTCGTAAATCCCTCGAGTGTTTACGCATGCACATCTTAACAGTTTAACGTGACCTCCCGCGTTGAGCTCCTCATTTCTTTTGTTTCTCAAATCAAACAGCCAGCTCCTTGAGGCGTCAGTACAACAACGTGAAGGCATGGTAAGCCCCCTCCCTCGCATTGTTTGCCGGCACGATGTTCGATAATGCAACATCTTCATGGCTCTGTACGCAATTAAGCTCCGTGTGAGGGGCGCGGCATGAGAAAAATGCAAATGGCGATGCGCGCGGACCAAGGTGTGACGCAACGATAGCTCTGCACGCTGGACTTTCGGATTGTCAGGTGGACGCAGCATTGCACATGGAATTCACGCACCTTGTTATGTGCAGTGCATGATGTACGCTGACGATATGGAGAATATCAGCGAGTCCGATGAACTTGATCAAACGCAACACAGCGGGCATTCGAAATTACTTGCTGGTGCGTCCTCAACATTCATCTCCCGCCCTTATGACACTAAAGTTAGCGAAATATGTCCCTGGACCTTCTAGATCAGAGACCAACCACTATAAGGCATTTACTGCACACATTAAAATTTGGCGATTGGATACACAACCTTTTCGTATTTTATATTTGATTATAAAATAAGTTGGGCTGGCAGGTATTTAATCTAGTAGGATAGGGAACAGGAATAAATACAGCGGGGACACAAATTAACTCCAGATTCTGAAAGCTTAGATTTGTCGAAAAGATTAATTGAAAAGGATATATATTCCTATTTTCCCAGCGGTTTGGTTTTAGCAGCGCACAACGTGGAAGCACCAAGCTACAACAATACATTATCGCAGGCAATACTGAATTCGCTATCTAAACTATCCAATCACTGACGGGAGCGGGAATGGCATCAGCCAATAAACCAACGTTCACAGCCAGCCGGCAGGCAAAGAGAGGGTATACAACTCAGTTGTAGAAACAACGTAAAAAGTTGTATATTCACTTATGCCACGCAAGAAGATGCTGAAACTTTTCATTTTCCACTCATTTCTGGTATCAGCTTATAAATTACCTTTACCCTCCTAATTCTCCTTCAGAAATTAATTCATCTCTTGACAGATGCTATCCTTTAATTAGTTAGAAATGAGTGGATACTATTAATTTATAAATCGCATTTTGACTTGGAACTCAATTGTAGACCTTTTTTTTCGATAATCTCCTGATGACACGCACTATGTAATGCAATCACCTCATTTGCCATTTAATATCTATTCTTAACAGACTCTGCTCTAGAATTAGACATACGGTGTTTCTTTAACTGTTCAAATGATACTGGGCGACGTGAAGCCCTGGACCAACGTAGCAGTTCGTCTAACTTCGTCCATTCCGACTCTGTAATCCGGCTGGCTTTGAGGGATGACTTATCGACCGATGCAGTTCCTGTCGCCATGTAGAATATCAGATAACTGGATTACTGGATAGAAGAAAGGTAGCCACTCAGAACATAAAACAAAGGTAGTGCTGTTTCGGATTTCGCTGAAACACTGCGGGAATATTTTTGAGTAACTTTTTTATAGTATTTAATGCCCGTTTTTGCTGCTGTGGCATCACATGTGGGGACGCTAATGATACATGAGATGTAATTATTTTAGGACAGAAGCGTGAGACAGTATTTGTGAATTGTCACCCCCATATTTAATTAGAGTAATTATAGTATGTAATTTCCTTATTATAGTCATGAGTGTAAGTTCACTTTATTTCAAAAGTGCAAAATTATTATGTGTAAAATGTTATTTTCTTGCAAGAATGCAGAAAGCTACCCCAGCCATAAAATCTGACCTGGGAATTTCTGTTGCCTATTGTAATAATTTTTGTAAAGATGACCCAAGCAAACCGATGTTTTCTGGAGAATTTTTCAAAGGAGAATCTGTGAGTAAGATGTTTATTTGTTTACGTTAGGGAACTGTAAAGCAAGGAAGACGTTATAAAGCAATAAACATACGGGGTGAAAAGACAAGGGAATAATCTCGAAGGGAGATCCTAACGTAACACATAATACATCAGAGATGTAGGTGACATGCAAGAAGTCACGTAAGCCATCTGATAAAATAATATAGCAGAGAAAAAATTGGAGGGAACAGATTACCCAATAGAGATGTGGGGATGGAGAAAACATTCTAGATTTTTCGAGAAACATATTTCAAAGAATAAAGATAGCCGGTGAGACCGGTAGACTGCTATGATTATTTAGTCTTGCAATTTTGCGACCCAGGGAGAGTCGATCCAGATTCTATCATTTCAGTTAGTTGGAAGAATACACTGTCGATCCGCATTCATTTCTCAGTTCAGTTCCGGGCTTTATTAGTTGAGTTTAGTTGCGTCTCAAGGTTAGCTGACTTCAGGATCAGTCTTTATCAAATTAAGAAACGTCAGAGTGATCGTCATAGTTAGTGCGAAAGTGGCGCATGTTCTCAAGAAAATAACGGCAGTACATTTTATGTGGAATAGTTTATGAACAAAAAATAGTGTTCATCACCCATAACAAGAAATCTTATAATCTCCAAGACTCCTTCCCCTATGTCACAGGACCATTAAAGTATCCAGCAGCAGAGTCTCAACAGCCGTGGCAAAATATAAGTAAGCGGAAACCAATCGTCTGAGAGGAAGAAATAACATTTTCCCTGAGAATACAAAACAATCAAATTTAAATCCTTCCAAAATCTTTCCCTCCAATCTACATACATATTTAACACCTCTTTTCTTATTTTAAACCGCCGCAAGCGTTCCAGGCCAAGTATAGAGTATAGCTCACTGCCGATATTCAAACCACAGACCTTACGTTCACTAATTTGTGTCTTAGCGATCTCGACCCCCCCCCCCCCCCATATCGGTTTTGAACGAGTATCTAGAAAACAAGACTCTTCTTATAGCGGCAGAGACTACCACGCCCATTGCTCTGTCTGTTTGTGCGATATCTTTCTAGTAGGAACAAGATGCTAGCAGAGTTTTGTTCCCCTGAAAAAGCGAATCTCAAACAACGCTAAGCGTAAGCATTTGCACTAATATTCACTCATTAAGAGAATAAAAATTGGTGTAATTGCACTTTAATTTATATCACTAATAGAAATAGGGACTTTCTTTAAAGAGGATAAGGAGAAAAAAATTATGATAGACCTATTTTGTTTCTCTTTATCGAGTTCTTGAATCTTCTTTCTACAAAACCTCCAAGAGGCGCATTTCTTGTTTTGCAGTTTAAAACATCGTGATTATTTCTGTGCTCCAGAATATGAAAACAGCTTTCGTTTGATTGGTACTGAGTAATACGAGTAATACAGGTTTTGCACACTACGCATACATGACCAGTACGTTAGTGTCATGTTCCGATTTTCGCACCAGTTATGAACTAGGATTAAATGTAGAACTTTCTCTGAGCCTTTACTTGCTAACTTGTTCCTGTTCTGTAAAACTTTGCCTTGAAATGGAAGATAAAAATGTCAGATGGGATATCATATAGCAACCAGTGATCCCACATAAAGTGAAAATCCCTACTAGCATTCACAAAACTTTTCTTGATGTTATGAAGTAGGTCATACACAGTAGTATGGTGGGCTTCTCGTTTCTTCGAAGATCGGCAAAGCATCAAAGACGATCCAAGAAGTGTCGGCACTCAAATTATTTCAAAATTCAATTTTAAGATTTATTTTAAAATTATATTACAATATATAAGGTTATTGTAAACTCAATTACCAGTTTCAAGTAACCATTTTGGCAAATTTTTAAATTATGTAAAAATAAAAACTCTTATTTCTTTGCAGTGATGTGAATTTATTATAACAAGAGTAAATAAGAAAATTATAAAAATAAACAAAAAATTAAATATGGCAAACAGCATGTTTCTCAACAATAAACATTCGTTCTTCTATGGAATAAATGACATTAATACAGGGCTATCAGAATGTGTCCTTACCGTTCATATGGGGTTTTGCGTCCCGGCAACTGGACACGCCATAGCCGGCCGCGCATAATGCGTCTTGCGCTAATCGTACACCGAAACCCAATTGCCCTATCATTAAGAGGAGTCATTTTGTATACAAGTGGGATTTTCACAACAGCAATAGCGAGTGTTGTGTACGCAAGATCATTTTGCTGGAACCACGTTAATCGACATATTCAGTCACTGATGTTAGAAACCACTCACAATAACGCGCACTTGCTATAGATTCGCCTTGTAGTAGATAATGGACACTTGTACACTTGTAAGGTTTGAATTTTAACAATTTTGTTGCTGTATATGCAGAAAACTCTTGTACCAATTGCGGTGGTGATTTTGTTGACAAACGTTCAAGATTTGCACCAATTTTGTCTAATTCCTTTTGTGTTAAAGCCGTTCTTCTTCGTGTGTGTTTCTTTTTTTTTTTTTTAACCAGTAGTATAAATTAGTAGGCTTTCATGGCCGGTGTCAGTTATAGATAGAAAATCTCCTGGGCGTGTAGGCCGTGGTCTACTACACTCCTTCTTCTTCCCAGACGTTATCTACCTTTGCGGTAGGCATCTTCAGTGGCAGGGGCGAGGTGGAAGTGTTCGGAAGTGTCTATTGCAGAAGGAGCCCCATAAAGCACGGCCTACAAGCCCGGTAGTTTTTCTCTCTATGATATAAAATTTATTTAGAAGAGTGTGAATTGCAGTTCTGGAAGAAGGCAATTGCCCAGGAAACTTCCAAATAAATTCCTCACAAACTTGACGAGCTGAATGGTATTTACAGTAACATTTACAAATACGTTACTCTAAAGTCTTCAAGAACGAACGTGATTGCTCGGAAGTTCAAGGACAAGTAGGAGGCCATGAATGGGGAGGGGAACTGGCCTTGGCCGAGACGCAAAACCCCATGCGGGCGTGAGGACATAATCTGGAAGCCCTGTAAGCGCTTTCCAAGGAATGTTTTCATTGACACCCAACATCGACTGTTTCACTTACTCATGAGCAGTTACTTTCTTTGAGGCAACGCCATAATCAGATTCTTATTTGGTAACCTAGGAGACCAATTGTTCGAAAAATGTCTACTAATTAAACAATAATTAATCAAATTAGTGTTTTACGGTGAGATGGAGTGCCGTCTTTTATAAAAACAATGTTTTGGAAGTCTTGCAATAATCTAAAATATTACTGTCCGTTTACTGTTACTGTTTTTGTTTGTCCATTTTCAATTTCTTCGTGGAAATAAGTTTCCATTATAAAATATGACGTAAAACTACATCGGGTGTTACCTTGAACTCATGCAATCCTTGCTGTATTCGGATTATTTTTCGCCCATATCATGCAATTGTAAGTGTTTATACCTTCATTTAATTTGAAATCCCAATTTTTTTTAAACCATTCAATGTTATGAATTTTTGCTAACAAAGCGAACATGCACACATCTGCTTATCTTGTTCTCATTTTCATTTTATAGGGATAGAGATTAAGTCTGTCTTCTAAAATTCACCACAACTTTATTAGCAATGCAAAATATTCTCAAATTTCCTGGATTTCTTGTAAACTAGAACAGTACTCACTCCGTATTTTACAAATTTCGATCTCCCCTATCACTTTTATCCGTAACTGCACCAGTGTCTTTATATTTGTTTACCAACTTAGGAAATTATTGTACAGAGCAGGGTTTATTTCTTAATTCATATAAGGTTCGAAACCTTCACATTTTTTTTTAATTGTGTTTAACGCCCGTTTTTACTACTGAGGCACCACAGGCGGTGAACACTGGTGATACATGAATGAGCTGGGAAAGGATATTTTTTAAGGAAGGAAACGTTCCACGCCTAGGTTTAGAGTACTTCCCCGACATTTGATTTATATGAGGACTGAGGAAACCTGGAATAAACCTGTCAGGGAGAACGGTCCTGGCGGGATTCGAACCCCAGACCTCCCGCTCATGAGTCCGCGCCTTAACGACCTCGGCCACCCGTGGTGGTATCTACTCAGTGTTTTGGGATATTATCTATTGCATTTTTAATATTCATAACACTGAATGAGGCCAGTAAGAACTCGTAAAGGCAAATCGATTCTAAAATTATGTTCGATAATTGCTGTCAGCATTTTAAATTGTTAATATACAAGCGTGATACAGTTACCGTAACAACAAAAGTTAAATAAATACTTCATAAAAACAGTCCAAACCAGCATGGAACCAAACTGTTAATATGCATATAAGACACAGATACAGTTATTTCAAACTGGAAACTTGGATACTTTTGAGTAACTACATTTACGGATTTCTAAATCTTCTTCATTTTCCCCTTCTACAAGGTTCAGTGCTTGAGTAAGTTTCGAATCACCATGAACTCATCTGATTATTTGGGTCATCTCATTGTTGAACTCATGGCGGAACCATAGATTTCGCGTAGAACATTAGCAATTTCATTTAGAAAATTTCCTTGCAATGCTTCTTTTGATGTATTACTGGTAGTCACCTCGCAAGATGACCTAAGTCATTTTGTTGTTTGAAAGCTATAGAGAAGAACAATTTGGCCTCTGAATTTCATGTAAAACTTTCGCAACTGATGCGAAATCAAAATGATTGTATCATTCTATTGGCAGCACATGCAGAGCTTTCAAATTCACACGCATACTATTATTTGTTGGTGCGTAAAGATGCACGAAAACCGCCCGGGTGACCGAAGTCGTTAAGGCGCGGACTCATGAAAGGCAGATCTGGGGTTCTATGGCCACCAGGACCGTCCTCCATGACTGAGTTTTTTTTTCCATGTTTTTTTTCAGTCTTCATAAATGGCAAATGCCGGGGAGGAGATTCTCTAAACTTAGTACTATTAACAAAAAAAAAAAAAAAAAAAAAAAAAAAAAGCCTTTCCATTACTAATTTATCATTTCATCTCATGTATCATCAGTGTTCAACCCCTGTGGGGCTTCAGCAGTAAAATCCGGCGTTAAACACTTTAAAAAAATGCTTGGGAAGGCGATTGTAATTCTTACGTAATATTTCCGTTTCGTGCTTTACGTGGGCAGTTATATAAGTACAGAACACACATGGTAAAAATGTAAGACAATAAAATTGTACTTCGTACTGAATAGAGATATAATGTTAATATTTTATGGAGCACGACAACTTCGTTTATTACAAGGGCAGGAAAGTATGCATGTAAAACTATGTACCTACAGTATACTGTTGTTGTTGATTGAGTTTATTTACGGACGCTCATTAATATCTCAGGTCATCAGCGTCCCATTCAATTCAGGGCGTGAAACGGCCGACAAATTTTGCTCAGAGGTCTCTTTTTTCAGGCTTGAGGTTCTTTTTCGTGCCGTAAATCTACAACACGGGACCCACGGCTTTACTTCCCTTTCCGAAGTCTGCCATACATAGGATTTTTACTCCCGAAAAAAATCCATCGATCCTGGCCGGGATTGAACCCAGATCTTGGGTCTACGTGGAAAGTATGGTTACCACCACACCACCAGGATCGACTACAATATACTGTGAAGATATATTGCATGTGTTTGGAAAATTGGCAACAGTTTGTGGGCTGAATTGTATTAATTCATCACATCAAAACGTCGGAGCAAAGCGCATTGTCTATGTCGAGGGCGCACTTTAGAATTTCATTTATACAGCCCTGATCGTTAACTGTCTATACTGATTGGAAGGGAGTGAGACAAGGTAAAACAAATGTTGTAAAAACACTGAAATTATTTTGTACCTAGGTGCCTTTTTAGGATTATCGCAAATGAATTCCTTTTTGTTATCCCTTCCCTGAACAAGAGAGAGCCTTCAGTGTGTTGATTTCAGTCTCCCTGGTTTGCTTTCATATGAACGGTTTCAAGTCCAGTATAGGACAGTATTTATCCGGAATTTTTACCGAGCGCAAAGGACTGATTTCGGTTAGCAATAGGCACCTACTTATAGGAGCTTGGGAGTTTAACTAGGTGTAAAATACAACATATAACACTTGACTGTGTAAACAAGCATATGCTGCATAGTTCTACCGCTCTTTGTTGCACAAATTGCTGCAATACTCTGGTTATAGGCACTGTATTGGACGTTCGCTCTGCTCTGCTGATTTAGTATGTCGTTCCGGATAACAGCCCATTAGCACTTTGTGGTAACAGTGAAATTCTGTGGTAGCATTCGTTCCTGGCATTCTCACAGGTGCAGGCACGCAGGTTATTGGTTCGAATCCCGTTGTAGTTTTCTTCAGCGATATTTTTTTTTTATTGGCATATGCAATATTTTAAGGTGGAAATTGAACGAGCTAGCCAATTATAACTGCAGTTTGTTGTGCAGGTATGCATAATTTATGTTGCAGCTTAAATGAGTTGCTTTATAGAGTCTTAGTAGATACTTTTCTAAAATACTCTGTTTAATATTTCAGTTTACAGGCTATATATGATGATAGTTTAGTAATGAATGTTATGAAATGTTCAATTTAATATTTCAATGAATTAATTGTATAGACAAACGAGAAAGGTACTAGGTATTGCTGTGCTATTCGTCCCTGGTGGTTTTACGATCTGGATTCATCTCTTAGATCCAAAGTCGTGGATTCAAACCCGACCAGAATCGATGGATTTTAGGGCATAAAATCCTAAATATGACTTCCTTCGGAAGCGAAGTAAAGCCATTTGTCTCGTGTAGTAGATTGAACCTCAAGCCTTAAAGAAGAGGCCTCTGAGCAAAATTTGTCGGCCGTTTCACGCCCTGAATTGGATGGGAGGCTGATGACCTGAGATTTTAAAGAGCGTCCATAAATAAACCTAATCAACAACAACGGCAGGTAAAAGAATCTCAAGCTTGAAAGAATAAACATCTTAAGAAAAATATTTCGACCGTTTTATGCCCTAAATTGAATAGGGCAATGACAAAAGAGGTTAAAGAGCATCCGTAAGTAAAACAAACCTACTAATGCTATGCTGACAGAAAATAGAATCATTCCTTCTCACGCAAGCGCGACCCTCTGGAATATTTTATTACTATTGCTTCTAAATTAACAAGACCATTCTGATTTATAATTTCATAGCTTCCGTTTCAAAACTTGTGAATATGAATGACTACATATTTCAAATACATTTAATTTAAACTAAACAACATGTCGATTTAGATATTGAGGTACAGTTTTAAACAATGCTGATCAAATTTCAGGTTTTGCCCTTTCACCGCAAGCCATTGCCTCTTTAATTTTTCAATATCTTTCTTACTTTATGGTACTTATATTAAAAGAGGATTAATTTGTCATATGTTTTGTTTTCTATCATTAACTGGCAACGTGGATTGCTATTGTTATCTGAATTTCAATACAACAAAACTACAGAAATATTGAGCGTTTAATGTGTGTAATAATTGTGTTTTGTAATACATTTTTTTTTCAAAATGGTGTAAGAAATAATAGAATGTAAACGGATTAATCAGAAAAAGTGTAATGTTGTTACTTGTAATATTGCCCAAAAAGTTAAATGTGTGTTTTATTCCATCCAAATTTAAACAATAACAAGCCAAAATGTAGGATCCGTAATAATCTAATATTGTCCGGTTGCCCGTGTATTGCTTCTTCTCTACAATAGCCGATTGAACGCATTTTTTTTTATTTGTAGGGATGCCATTTGAAATTTAAAAAATGAGGTTTACTGGGGTGAAGGTAATAAACATTGTTTTTAAACTTCTCTCTCAATATTTAAGTTCATCTATTTTTTCTTTATTTTAAATAGATATTCAGAACATAAGTTTTGAAATGAACGCTCTGTATAATTTAAACGTCAAGAAATGAAAGATTATTATCCCAAAAATGAAATCAGTTTTGGTGCTAAAATGCCCTAGGAGGTGACTGAAAGGAGGATATTCGGCATTTGATCCCCCCACTGACCAGACATTTCTATCAGTTTTTCCAGTGCCAATCACTAGTGAACTATTTTTACGACAAGAAACAATAGACGCGATTGCATAAGACCGACCAATCGCTAAAGGTTATCTACCAGCAAAACTACGAAAGTACAGTGAGGTTTTTTGAGTTACGGGTCAGCAGGGCACGGCTGCAAAAAAACCAATCGTCGAGGTTTATAATTGCCATGTGCAGGTAGCATCTTATTAGCTTGAGGGAGGCTTTGTCAGCGAACGGTTTGCGTTCGTGTGTTACTAGATGCTTTCATTGTGCGCTTATTGTTCTTCGTAATTTATTACACTATATTCATATATTTAGTATTGAAGAGATTATTTTATATGTACGACACCTGTATGAAAACGGATTCATGCAGAGAAGTGGTAAGGCCATTTTCAAGAAAACTTCCTGACAATCGTGTCCCAGGTATAGAAGCTGGTCATCAACTTGTTAAAAAGATACGAGAGATAGATTCTCTAAATGACAAGAAATCTGTTCCGAATTGCCATGCGCTTACGAAAGAAAAGTTAAGATGAAATACTGGAATTGTAGATACTGGCAATGTATTGTCACTGAGGGGCATCACAGGTTTATTATTATTATTATTATTATTATTATTATTATTATTCAACATTTTCAAATAAATATAAATACTAAATTAAAAATTTTAGCTTTACACACTGTATCCTTATTTCTTTTTGCCGGTTTCAGCGGTTGCATTTCCGCAGTAAGCAGCCGCGTTCGGACAGCAGTAACTCAAATAACCTCACAGTAGGTAGTACAGGAAGACAATGCCACAGAAATGAAATATCAAGCAGGCTATAAAGTGATTTCAAAATTCTCTTATAGTAAAATCACTGTGATTAAATCGACCATATATAACGAACTACAAAATCTTTCTTAAGCACGTTTGTGAATAAATTTTTAGAGCTTGTCAACCTGTGCCTGGTGCCTTGGTCGAATGGTTTAGACTGCTTCCTTCCACAAGGCGACCTGGGTTCAATTCCTGCCGCCTTAATTGCAATTTGCGGTTGATGATACGGTCTGGTCTGGATTTCTTCTGTTTTTCCTTGCACTCATTCAGTCCTTGCATACCTCATCCTTATTTACATCAACGTTCAGCATAATGTGTGAAGTTGCCGATTCCTGGTGCGCGTTTTACAAAATAGACCACGCTATTGCTCTCTGTCGACTATGTGTGGAACTCCAACATATGGTCAGCAAGTGAGACTTGGCATTAAAACTCACTCACTCACTCACTCACTTACAAATTAAAACTTCTTAGATGAAATCTCTAAAGATGTACGAACCGTAAAGGTGAATCTCAAAGCTTCCATATTTAGCAATAAACATGGACATTAATGAAGTCGTTGATTCCTACCAACCTTGGTGAGGCTGATGACATGCTTGCATATTGTCGATATGCAGCCTAAGAGTGGGTTTATAAGAGGACGCTATGCATAAATTACAAATTGAGTTGAACTCGTTTTATGAGGCCTAATATCGTACATTACAAATAGGTAGTAAAGAGATTCGTTTTATTTGCGGATGCTCTTTAACATCTCAGGTCATCAGCGTCCCATTCAACCCAGGGCGTGAAATGGCCGACAAATTTTGCTCAGAGGCCTCTCTTTCAGGCTTGAGGTTCTTTTTAGTGCCGCAAATGTACGACACGGGACCCACGACTTTACTTCTCTTCCGAAGGAAGCCATACTTACGATTTTTACGCCCGAAAAAAATTCATCGATCCTGACCGGGTTTGAACCCCCGATCTTGGGTTTAGAAGGCAAGTATGGTTACCACTACACCACCAGGACCGACTAATTCAGGGGAATAAAACGACCTCTGAGAGCGGCAATTTCCACATGTCTCCTTTTACAGAACATTGTAGAAGATTGGAGTATACTCCAATTCAAAGTGCCATTTTTAGTGAAAAATAAAGACTGCGTATATGAAAGTAAAAATGAGTTGTTTGAAAAACGCTAGTGTTCTAACTTCTAATTTCAACTAAAGTAATCCAGGCCGTCCAACCTAACCACTTATCTCGTGCGATTTATGAGAATATATTTCTATGTTGTTCTGCTGATCGCTGATAGAATTGTTCACTTACCGGCCATCAGAAAGCGAGTTTGCAGAGCGCTCGGCTGCTGGCTTCAAGGAAACTGCTGAGTAAAGAGGGAACCAGACAATTGGATGACATGGTATATCCACTTTTCCTTATAACCTTAGTTTGGTACTGACACACGGTGCCATTTACTCTAAGTTGCATTGCTATGGAGGTTCTTTGAAGAATTTTCCTTCACAATTAAGGAAAACCAGGACAAAAAAAGAGCTATAAGATTAGCCGGCTCCAATACTTTTACCATTTTATACAAGAGCAAAAACTATTTCTTTAGTATTTTTTCATCTATTGTATTCTATGAACTACATCATTAAACACTGCACCACCAGGACCGACTATAGTAAAGAGAAATATCTAATACCAGTTAATACTCAGTTGCTAAAATTGGGACATTTACAATCTGCTTTAAAGCATACTGGCAACCAATAAAAGCAGCTCTTTAATGCCCTTTTTAACTATATGCTGATGAATATCATCACTGCGTTACGTGTGCCACAGATAAAAAGTTCGAGAACGAGGGCATAAGCGAGCAAAATATTATCTTGTTTGAGCACAGCTCTTCTGGATATTTCTAAAACAGTTAGAGAGTTATCGTTATTTTTTGTTTCTTCTGTAGCGTGCTCGTTTTCCTCTTAAACTAGCAAAAAAGAAATATCTTCAACCGCGTGAAATCAGAATAGTTACGCATGTCCCCTCCTTGAACCTGGATACAATAATGCACGTTTACTGCTGACTTTGCATACAAAAACCTTGCATAGTTTTTATTTTAAATTGTTCCCTTAAATTCATATTTGTTTATTGGCCGTGAGAATCACAAAATACCATAAGAGGAAGAGAAAATTGGAACTTGGAGTATTATTTAATGCAAGTCTTTCGCGGTACAAAATAACAATAAAACTATAACATTAAAGCTATTATTAATACTTAAACAATTAGCGAACGGAGGCATATTTTTGCAAAGGCATAATTCTCTGCCTTGCGTTTATTTGTATTTTCTGTGCTCACTGCGACTGGATTGTTTATTCCTGTCCATTACGATGACATTAAAACTGTGGCATTTACTAAAGGCATTCATCTAGAAAACAATGATTATGGGAATAATCGTTTCAAGAAAATAATTTATCAATAGAAAATGGATGTAGATAAAATTTCTTTCGTAAATGACTAGAATTAATTACCTGCAGTTGTTTTTGAGAAGATTTAAAGTATGTATAGAATTTCTAAAATCGCATGTATAGATTTCATTAATATAAGTAGATATGAATTTAAATAGTGATAAAATTTAAGTTTTTTTCCGGACTATACTTGAAATGTTGTTTTACTACTTACTGTATTTAGTTGACTAGCTACGTTTAACTTGTTTATGTCATTATTCAAGGTGATAAGTGTCTAGGCTAATAATTTTATACACTTATTTAATTAGTGTAGCATTAACTTAACTTGTATTTAATTATTTTGACGTATTTAACCATGTTGGTATGTATTTAAACAGACTGACATGTTTTTAGTTAGATGAAATGTATTTAATTAAGATATGTGTGATATTAGGTTAACTTGTATTTGAATAGTTTGACGTATTTAATTAGAATGATGTCTATTTAACTAGAATGACATGTATTTAATTAAGTTAACTGGTTTTTTTCTGTAAATAACAACTGTATTTTAATTGTTCTTCATTGCCACAAGGTGTAAGCCTATCGTATTTAGTAAATACTTCCGTACATTAAGACAATATACTGAATATAAAAATCCGTCACGTAGGAGCTGCTTACAGTATGCGAATTTCTCAGTGCTTTTTAAATTTCGGTTACTCCTAAAGGCTCGATTTCCCTGATTTTCAGAAAGTATTTTTCTTATTTTATTTAAATTGTGTATACAGAGTTTCGTTGGGGAAAAAATTAGTTTTGCTAGAAAGATTTTTAAATTTTGGGTTTCAAGTAACCCCCGCTCCTAATAGTGCGATTTCGCTGATTTTCAGAAAGTATTTTTATATTTTATTTCAGTGACATATATCGAGCTTCGATGAGAAAAAAATTTACCGCTAGAGCAATTTTTACATTTTTACTTTAGGTTAAACTCCACTCCCAAATGGTCCAATTTTGCTGGTTAACGAACTCTATTATTGTTTGTTAAATGATCATTTTGTGCCAAGTTCATTGAGAAAAAAAAATTGCAGCCGCTAGAACGTTTACAGATATATATATATATATATATATATATATATATATATATATATATATATATATATACACATCGCTTTAAGTTAAGCCTCATTCCTAACGGTTCAATTTTGCTAGTTTTTAAACTCCATAAATCGTTTGTTAATTGATCGTTATATGCCGAATTTTGAGGGTGAAAAATTGCGGCCACTAAAGCATTTACAGACAAACACACACACACACACACACGTACATGTGTGCGCGCGTGTGGATGCAAAAAAATTTTTTTTCATCTTCATTTTTGGAGTCTAATTAGCAGGATCGATGATATTTGAAGATTTTTTTTTTTTAATCGTTTCATGGGTACAACCACAATAGTCACATTTTTTTTTTCGAATTCGTTTAAACATTCGCAACTCTCTAAATGAAATGTAATAACATTGCAGACAACGTTGAATGCTTCGAACGCAACACATTCTTGTACGGTTTTGTTCAGTGATGCATGAGTAAAATGGTCACCAAAATTCCTTTCTCATTTCGATGTTACTTTAAATAACGGCAGAAAATGTTAATTCTGCAAGGAAATTATTCTCAGAATTTTTGTTAGTAAATGATGATGTAAACAAATTCATAGCAATGCTTGGTTTTACATTTTTGTACCGCTTATTTTTATATTTAAAATTATGTTATGTATGAGTCAGTACTTTCAGTATTCTAAAGATAAAGAAAGAAAGAACTATATGCATGTATTTAATAATGTTTTTACATGAATGATTCAAAAGTTTATTATACAGAACACCTTTATTGATACAAATTAGTGCGTAGAATTAAAAATCATATAACACTATTAAAACTTCCGTTAAATAGGAGAACTAAATAATTTAGTTTATAAAACAATCCTTGTTTGATAATTTTGACAGATTTTCTGTGCTTATTTTTTGATTATTTTTATTTTTTATTTTATTTATTTATTTTACTAAGTTCACTGTCTTTCACTAAATGCTACTAATACTTGGTACATAAGACAATAAATACGCAGAGCTAGTCAAAATGGAATCCGGCTTCGGAGTCGTAATTCAGGAAGTTACAGAAACACAAAGAAGTCCTGCGAAAACCAAGTCTCTCGTGAACAACATTAGAACTGTATGAAAATATTCAATCTCCCTTTATTTTCTACTATATTCTATTTTAGAATTATTCGATTGGTAATTTTTGACAGGGTTACTACCTGTGTGTGTTGAAAATTTAGAAGGCAGCCTAGCTAAACAAACGGTCAATTTTTATGCAGAAAGAAGAAGAAGAAAATTACAAGAAAAGCGTACTTCTTGTTCTCGTTCTTTCTTTTCTTCCTTTATTTTTTCTGTGTACTGTGTACACACCTCAAATGTACGAGCTTGCAAAGTCTCACAATGTTAGTATGCTCGAAAAAGTTAACGTGTTGTCCCCCAGCCGGAATAAAAATAAGGCCATGACACCCGGTGATCAGCCAGTTTCAAATCAAACCACATTCTGCACTATTTAATTTGTTTATAGTAAGTGCATCAGTCACTAATCAGCACATGGATATGATTAACGCCAGAAACTATAATACTACAATACATTGTTTTTTGTTATTTCAGAGCTACAACGAACAGGAAGCTGAAGGAGACGGTGGCGCTGGAGCTAAGTTTTGTGAACTCCAACCTGCAGCTACTCAAAGAGCAGTTGGCTGAGTTGAACAGCTCAGTGGAGCTGTACCAGAATGACAGGTGAGCTTCGTTTCTTATTCTATGTCTCACTAAACACGTTTTGAGTAAATGTAATAATTGCGTGTTGTACCAAAACTAACTTCATGCACGTGAAAGAAAGTGTATCTATCTTCTGAATCTTTATTTATTGTCAAATACTATTTGCGCACAAAAGTTATGAGAAATATCATACGTCTCCAGAATTTCAGCGATCGCTTTATTTATGTTTCGTCCCTTGTTCTATTCTACACATGAGGGGCACTTACATCTCCAAGCGCTCAATGTGAAATGTGATGAAATGAAAGAACATTTTTGCTATGCTGTTCTGACAGGGTGAAGCAACTGGTACCTTTTGCTTAAACACCCAAAACATTTATCGCCCCTTCTCTACATCCAGGACACAGACTTGAGTACTGGGTAAGTCCAGGGCAATAATCCGCCTTTGAAGGCACGAGATCTCAGATGTGGAAAAAGTTTCAACAATGGGTGAAGACTAGTTAAGGAAGTGACATATAGCCCTGCCTGCAACTTTAATGAACCTTGAACTGCCAACAGCAAGCTTTCGTACACTCGATTTTGTCCACAACTCATACCAGTTCAAGTAGATCAACCCTCTATCCGTTTTCATCTTATTGGTAGAGGTAACTGGATTAAGTATGTAGTGTCTATTCATGTCAACTGGCTTATATAATGTTGAGTTCTGGCAGTATAAGAACGGAGGTAACTCTCAAAAGGAAAGCATTAATCATTCTGTTGCACCCATATATCCTCTTTTTTCGTATGGCTAAGGTAGAAATCGAGAGAAAGGGATTATCTCTCATAGAGAAATTAACTGAACCGTGAAACAAAACGCAGGGTTTGCCAGCAGCATATTTACTGTTTAGAATTAAACACCTTGTTAAGATGTCTCTTTGTTTTTGTTTTTTTTTTTTTAAAGATGTTAATGTTTATTTTTTATTTTTTGCCTTTTCCCTACGCTTTGAAAGCCGGCATGTATCATCATAACTAGGTTTAGGAATTATTAAGCACTTAACATCAAGTTAACTACACTCAAACTACTAGGTGAATACAAACGAAGCAAGAACACAAGCTTTGAGCCATGCTCAGCCGGTTATGTTAGAATTGATGAGTGACAGCGTAAGAGGAAGGGGTAGTTTGTAACTCCTCACCTACTACCCCCCACCTGTAGTTTAGTACAAAATGACTTCATTCCGCTTCATTCTGGTTTCAGTGCTTAGTAATTCTGATTGCTCCAAATATCACTTCTATTCACAGTAAATATTGCTACCTCTATTGCCTAAGGATGTCCAATCTGCCAAACCTTAGGAGCACTTCATAAAAAAATGTTTAATACGATTGGAAGTAATAGATTACCGTAGACAGAGACTTCTTACATTGCAATCAGATTACTTATTTGTTGTATTTTGCTGTAGCATCATCCTATTGTTATTTTTGTTGTTGTCGATATAAATTTTCCCCTTCACCTTTATAATATTTTTCGCTTGTACGTTTTACTAGTGACTACCTCCTTGGTCTAGTGGTTAGCGTAGGTCCCGGGGTCGATCCTCGGTAACTGCTTGGATTTCTGTGTTAGGGAGGTACAGAACGAGTCCACCCAGCCTCTTGAGGAAAATTGGGGAGCTGCCTGAAAGAGTAGCGAAAATCGTATGATAGGAAACAGATAGGGTACCAGCATGCTGATAAAATGTCCTCCTGCAGTTCTGCCCTATATCAGCGATGTCGCAAGGCGGAGGTAGAGGATGCAGCGGTCACATCGACAGACCAATGCTCATATCGCGCCATAAAGGACCATGTTTCATCAGTACATTTATTTCCATGATTTGCATAGGTTTCTATGTGTGTGAGTTGTCATTATTACTGCTAGTATTATTATTGTTCTTTTTCTCATTATTACATTAGTATTTTTAATTTTTGATATACATTAACATATTTATTTATACAATCATGTTTCACATATGTGTACTTGTTACTGTTTATGTATTATTGTGATATTTTTATTAAAACTCAGTGTAATCATTAATAGGATAAAGAAGGTTAAATGACTTTAGCTCTGCTACAATAAATAAATAAGCATAGGTTCATAAGTGGTCGAAACTCTTATCTTATGGGATACTACAGTGTTTGTTGCACACTGGCTTTTTTTTTTTGAATAGTGTTTAACGCCCGTTTTTACTACTGAGACACCACAGACGATGGACACTGATGATACATGAAATGAAATGATATATTGGGAAAGGATTTTTTTAAGGAAGGAAACGTTCCAGGCCTAAGTTTAGGTATCTCCCCGGTATTTGCCATTTATGAGAACTGAGGAAAACCTGGAAAAAACCTCAGTCAGGGAGGACGATCCTAGCGGAATTCGAACCCCAGACTTCCCGCTCACAAGTCCGCAACTTAACGACCTCAGCCAGTAGTGTGCAACTGGTGTGTTAGTGTATTGTTCTAAGCTGTACATTCAAAAACAAATAATTAACTGAAGTTCTGAGGTAATTTAAGAACTTTTGCTAAATATGACAACTTGCTGCACATAAAATCAAGAGAAATCTGCATTTTAAAGTGCGTTCTAGTTGATAAACGTTTAGAGGATTGAAGTGTGCAGTGAAACTATTAGAACCACTTTATGGTTCGGTTGATTGGAACACGTGGTTAAGAAGGCTCAAATCCCAACCCTACTTGGATGAAGTTGCAGGGGAAGTTCTCCAACCCAAGTGGGAGAGTATTAGATGTCTTAGCGGTTCTGGTTCCAGTTTCAAGTAGCGCAAAAATAATTCGTTCTTCATAAACACCAGGCCATAACCCAGATTGAGATAAACGGAATCAGACGTTAATTAATATTTAAAAATATAAAAACGAGGAAAACATGAGTTTATATTAATGATACATGTGGGAAATGTTGATATTTTATTTTTAAACTTCCATAAACTTTATTTACGAATCTACTTACAACATTTACAGCTTTTTGATATTAAATAAAGGAAATCTTATTCCCTTCAAATCTTATTCACAAAGTCAAGCACTGTCCCTTGATAGTCCTCAATGCTCACTAGGTACATAATACATTGTTTAAATTCTCCCTTCAAAGCGAAGCAGGAAAAATCTTAAGGCACACAGGAAATGAACTTCCAATGTTCCACACTTTTATAAAGATTTTTCTGAAACTTTAACTGTAATTGCATTTCTGTTAAATTGATATGTATACCAAATGTCACTAAATTGGTTAAATGCTTTATAAATTATTTCATAAATTGTATTACATAAATATGTCGCATAACCAAAAGGTCCAATGCAGCTTACGAGTTGAAAAAAAATTGTTGGCATTTTTGCAATTGGAGCTTTGAACCATATACAGAAATGTGTAGAAGGATATTTTAAATAAATTCTATGAGTGAACTGATAATTTTGTAAACATATAAGACATTTTTAATCTTTAAAATGAAATATATTTTCTTAGAAAATATTTATTTGTAAATTATTATTTTGTCCAGTAGGATATTACAATGGATATTCTGCACATTCTGGAGAGTTTTAATTGGATTTAAAGAAAACTGTTACGCATAGATCATTTTTGAGAGAGTATTTATGAGCTGCCACCCCCATATTTAATTAGAGTAATTATAACAAGTAATTTTATGTAACTTCGTTATAACCATGATTGTAATGTCATTTCCCTGTACAACTGTTGAATGTTGTGTGTAAAATGTTATTTTGTCGCAAGTGTGCAGAAAGCTACCCCAGCCATAAAATCTGATCTGGGAATTTCTGTTGCCTGTTGTAACAATATTTGTAAAGATGACCCAAGCAAAACTATGCTTTCTGGAAAACTTTCTTAAGCAGGGTATGTACCATAAAAACATAGGGCGAATGCAGGGATGAAGGGAAAAAGCCAACCGCTTGAATTGATTCTACATGGAAAAAGTCACGTAGACCATGTTTATTTAGTTTGCAATTTTGTGGCCCGCAGTCAGTTTTGCAAGAGTATTCAGCTGGGCATTATCGGTGGAAGAACTTTCTCAGTTCCGTTCAATTAGTGGAAAGCGGTAGTTAGTTTTGGAAGAGAATTAAGTGGATGAGTTTTATTAGTTAAGTGCAATAGTTTATGTACAATAATGTATGAACAATAAATTGTGTCATCTTCCATAAC
The DNA here is from genome assembly GCA_030762175.1 of Metallyticus violacea. Classification (NCBI taxonomy): domain Eukaryota; kingdom Metazoa; phylum Arthropoda; class Insecta; order Mantodea; family Metallyticidae; genus Metallyticus; species Metallyticus violacea. The sequence continues at coordinate 98,154,179 of CM060842.1, read as the reverse complement.
GAAAAATATTATTAATCTCCAAGACTCCTTCCCTTAAGGACCATAAAATATCCAGCAGCAGAGTCTCAACGGACGTGGCAAAACTGAAAGACAGCGGGTAACCATCGTCCGGGAGGAAGAAAGTATTTACCCCTGAGATTACACCCAAAACATATCAAATCAAATTTCCTTTTCCAAAATCGTTTCCTCCATCCATTATATATTTGATTAATCACCTCTATTATTTATTAAATACCGCTGCATTTTGAATGTTGAAAATGAAGTTTTGAGAAAAAACGCTGTTTATAAACTAGTATGCAGGGAAACAGTAAGATATAAAAGAATATTCTTTAAATGGCTGTAGTGCCCGAAGGGAGCGGGAGACATGCAAACTTTCTGGGCCGTTCAAAGGCTCAAGGAACCATTTGCAGGAGGGGAAGAAAAAAAAAAAAACGTTTCTTTTGTTACCGATTTTGTCCAAAAACTCACTCCCATTGTCCCTTAATGGCGCAATGCTTTGTCGAGTCCTCCTACACGATATGCAATCATTGCAATACGGCGATTATTGAAAAGAGGCCGTTTACGAACGCGCGAGACTGTTTTGGAAGTAATCAAAATGGTGACACAATTTCAAATGAGAAGTAAGTTTATTCAAATCAAACGGAAGAAACATAATTTTATTAACAAAACATGAGTTGTTTGTAAATTATGAATTTTCGCAACTCACATACTTGACTTGTATGCTAATTATTTTCATTGATCTCAGTATTCTTTGCCTCTACTGACTGTATACATGTACATTGTTACGGTTCATCTGCTGTTCTCCGGCACAATCTTCGTATCAATAACCATTGCGGTTTGTTCAATTTTTTTCTCATTTTTCTTTGTTTTTATTGAATGGCGGCCAACTGGATTCCAGAGATGCACGAACGGTCAAATCCATGATGGTGACTCAAAATTCCGCTATTTTTTATAGGGGTATCTCCTTGTGGAGGAAGAGGCTCGCGTAATGACCGAAAAACAGACGAGACATAGCCGCACGCCAGATTCGGCTTCGCTTCACTGCATGTTCGCGCGCTATAGTGTTCGAAATGCAAGGATGAGTGATGGAGCTTGGCCTCTTAGGTTGGTTAACATTCGTTTAATATTCCAGAAGCTCAAACTCTGCTAGAAGACATAGTTGGCCATTGACCTCTTTTATTTCTTTATCTGTTAATACTGTACAACCTTCATTCCTCGATCTAAGTACCTATGTGCTAACTATTTCGATCCATATTTGAGTAAGACCGCCACGGGTGGCCGAGGTCGCTAAGGCGCGGACTCGTGAGAGGGAGGTCTGGGGTTTTGAATCCGCCAGGACCGTCCTCCCTGACGGTTTTTTTTTCCAGGTTTTCCTCAGTCCTCATAACTGGCAAATGCCGGGGCGGTGCCCTAAACTTAGGCCTGGAACGTTTCCTTCCTATAAAAATATCCTTTCCCAATTTATCATTTCATCTCTTGTATCATCAGTGTTCACCGCCTGTGGTGCCTCAGTAGTAAAAACGGGCGTTAAACACTACTAAAAAAAAAAAAAAAAAAAAAAACACAGCAGAGTAAAATAATATTGATTATTTTAAGATTGAAGCGTGTATAGTGACTTTTACTATGCATGCATATGTCAAAATTTAAACATTTATTACCTTTTGCGACTTTCATCCCTCTCATTGCAATCAATCCTTTTTAAATCTTTCATTTCGTCCGTTTATGTTCAAGTTGAATGGACCAAGCCTCAGAGTACGTACCGAAATAGTCATAACCATTATTTTATAACAGCTTTTTATATGTGGTTAAGTATATAACGATTTCATTTGAGTTGCGTTCCGGCAGAGCGTGGTTGCGTACTGAAAGAAGCGATATTCTCAAGGACATGTAAAACATATGCAGTTAGCAGCTTGTAATTAGAGGGAAATGTCAACGAATGCTTTCATTGTGTGTAAACTGTGTCTAATTTATCTTCATTAGTAATGCCACCACATAAAAGTTAAAGGACGGGTACATATACGAAAATAAATTGTTGCAGATAAGTGGCAATCTTCTGGAGAAACTGTTCACCAACTTGTTAAAAAGTTACGAGAGATAAGTTCACTCAATGACGGAAACGTGTTCCGAACCTCCGTGTTTTTACGGGAGAAAAGTTAGGTGAGTTACAGGAATTTCCTGCGCAGATGCCGGTAATGTACTGCCGCTGAGGGGCATCATTTTATCTTATAACTGTTAATAATAGTGCTCATTATTAACAGTTTTAAATACAGTATAATTTTATGCTTTCGATAAAATTATAAATTCCAATTTTACGTGCGGCGATCCATCTCTCTTTATCCGATTGCGCTGGCTGCACTTTTCCAGTAAAGAGCTGCGCTCAAGCGGCCTTAACTCAAATAATCGCACTGTTTACCATGTCTACTTAACCAGAATAGCACATTGTAATTTGTTGTAGGCCTTAAGCCACCTCGGTTGCAATTTATATAAATTTTTTGCCTCGGATATAAGTTGATAAGTTTGTACAGGAGACAAAAGTTTGTACACTTTCTTTTCATACTGACTTAAATATTTTAGAAATTGGATACAAAAACTATCAGAAGCCATTAAATTGGTTTAATTGCTGCAAGCTTGATTAGGCACGAAAGACGACTGTTGATCATGGTCAGCATAGAACTTAAGCAGGCACAAACTTTAGAAACATACGAGCATATCTGTTTAACAAAAGAAAAAGTGCTTTACCATAGCAAAGTTAGTTCAACTTCGGATTATGCCGGTCATTGTAAAGCTGGATTCACAATAAGACGTTGTGTTTTCGTTCGTTACTTTTCCATCAAATGTCTTGCGCATCACATATTTCATACCTGGTCCCCGTTTATAATATACTGAAAGCATAATAGGGGAAAAAATTGCAAAAACACCATAACTACACTCTCTCTGCCTACGGCATGCTGGATCGGATATTGTATTACACACAGACAAAAAAAAAATGAACAAAGAGTTGGAAATAAAACTGCATCTTAGAATTAATTTACACATTAGTAAAAAGATAATTTAAAATTATTAAAGAGACCAGGAGGAAATCGATCCATCACCTCTTGCACCATAGGGTATCACTATTTAATGTCATTCATGGAAAATGCTTTCTGATGAAAGTAGGGCTATCAGATCTCAATTTGAAAAACAAGAAAATGCATACACAAGGTAATATGAAAAAATTGCTTATCAGTAAAGTATTATGTGATATAATAAACCCTGCAGTTTACAGTTAATTATTTTATTCCTCTTCCGTCATACCTACATATTCATACATCCTTTACATTTATACATTCACTGCTTGTCATTAGAACTTAATTGCTTGGTCAAATCTGGTTTAGAGAGTAAGAATTATGAAATTTTCTACATGAATGTTTTTGATCGCATATATTTAAACTGATTTATTACGAGTTAAAATTCAACGGTAGGTTTTTATTTCTGTAAAAAATTAAGACATTAAGGGATCTAGTACAAAAGAAAAACCGGGCAAAAGAACTTAGTCTAAACATAGGACATCTGGTAGTTTTAGCTTACTAAACGCAAAACTCTTGTTAGTTTTCAAAGTGGATGGACATATTCAGGATTCAAGAGTCGATCCTTTTTGTTTCTCTCCCTCCTTACGGGATATATCGACCAAGTTAACGCAAATAAATCGATTAGTGCTTAATATTATATGCCAGATTAAATTATGAGGTCCTGATATACTTTTAGCTTATTCTTTATCTTCATCAATTCCTAGTTTTATTTCATATGGCAGGAGCACGTGGTTTTAATCTGAAAGTTCTCTGCAAGTGGATGTCAATGCAGGATTGCTACTGTTCAAAGTAACTTGATTAAAATAAAATAATTCTGTAAATATAATCAACCGTCATCTTAATTTTGATGTTTATAAGACAACTAACTTTTTCTTAAGGCTATTTTTTTAAGCTGTCTGCATTCTACAAAACATGTCACATCTGCTCTTCTTGTTCTATACGGCAGAAGGCACACTCTTTGGCGCATTTGTTAAAACATAATCCTAGTTGAGTTTGCATAAACAGCTGACTGTTCCTGTTGCCCAAATGTTGATTATTGCACTGATTTTACACGCATTCTTTACACGAAATATACTTACACTAAATACAGAATAACGAAGAATTGGTAGTTTTTATTGAAAACAGTGTTTATGATAATTATTTTAAAATCCTATGCTTGTATCGTTAATTGCCTGTGTTATTAGCAGATTTCTAAGGTTTATTAGTCAGCAGAGCTCGTAATGGGATGAAGGAATGGCGCTGCTGTAGCTCGCAAAGTACTCGAAATAACATCTGAAGTGCACAGTCCGTCTTATGTGCAAAAGGTCGTCATTCGGAAAAAGGCAATTGCATATAATATATATAAACTTAAAATATTTAAATAAATTTCATCATACACCTATGTCAATATACTGAGAGTGGCAAATAATGTATATACACTTTCACAGTAGATATCTATTTAATATATTTCAAAGTTAGACCGAAAACCAACAGCAATGTGCAGTATGATGTTCTGTAAACAGATGTGACTCATATACATTATGATAGCCTAGCTACGTGACAGGTAAATCAACAATGAACAAATGAAGCCAAGGTTATCGTAAATCAACAAGAAATAGATGAAGAGCCGAGATTATCGTATGATGTTCTGTAAACAGACGTGACACATTACGTTATGCAAGCGTTGCTACAACAAAATGGAGCCAAGATTATCGTTTAAACAGCGGAGAGCAATTTTGAAGTGGTATTGGAAAACCAGAGCGTTGTTCAAGTTCAAAGGCAATGGAGACGTGTGTACAGAACAGAACCGCCAACGGGAGTAACAATTGCATGCATTCGAGAAAAATTTGAGACTCGTGGTACCATATACGATGTTCACAAGGGCAGCTCTGGGATCTCGCACAGATACAAGCCCTGCGCACCTGATCCAAGGCACTGGAGAGGACGAAGAGGTCCGATTGAGTTTCCATCGCGTTCTCCGGATCTAACACTTCGGAAAGAAATTGAAACGGCATGTGCTGCAATCGCTGAGGACACTTTCGCAAAAGTTGCTCTATCAGCATTTTAAAGTACTCAGAAGTGTATCGACGCCGATGGTGGGTATTTTGAGCAACTGTTGTAACTGTAAAAGTCTAAGATGACTATGCTCATCATTTTCTATTTGCGTGAATTTGTTATGTTAACACGATTGTTCCTAGCTTGGAGTTAATACATTTTTGGTACCCTCTGTATTTAATTCTCCCCCTCTCTTTTCTCTTAATGAATCGAATAAGCAACTTGTTTTGCCAGGATATTTCAGGATATTGATCAGAATGTGATGTTAGTTTTTGCATTTTTAAACTAAGATCCTGAAGATTTAATTACTTTTCTCAATATTTTGCTTGAGTATTTGATGTTAATATCACTTTCGCAAAAGGAATGTGAATTTACTAATGTATGAATTTCTTTGTTTATTCTCTACTTTTGGAATTGACTTCTAGTAACAAATCTGACCATATCCTATTTTATTTGTCCTCTAAATTAAATTTAATGTGGTAATTACGTTTATGTCTCTTTGCTTTGTTAGCTTGCTTTTCTTGCAAATTCTGGTGAGTGTATTCTCGTTAATTTTATGTCATTGCTGCAAATTCTCTGTAATCTTTGTTAAAGGTTATACCGTTTCTTTTCTGGGCATCCCAAAACTTGTAACTCCTGAATTGCTTAGGAGTGTCTAGCTTAGCTATGCTGCACCTATCTGTTATTCTGCAACATGGTAACTAAACCAAGGCGTCCATGCACTAAGTGACTAGACGAAACCTTAGTGTTTGAGAACCATGAGTAGAAGGGCGGACACGTGTCTTAGTTCCCAATAATGCCGGTCCTATGACTAAGAGCTCCTCTCGCTTGTTTATCTGTTTACTTGTATACTTGATTTATGTGACTTCACAAATTGTAAACAAGTGACAGAGGCTTAACCTTCGGAATTTGGTTATTAATATATTTATATTAGAGTTAATCTTTAGTGTTCAACGAGTATTAATAAAACTACTGTAATGCATACACACTTTATAAAAATATTACAGTTGAGTATATTCTGAGATAACTGGCATTGTTATAGTTAACATTTTGAATGTTATTCCCAGATTCTGACGTTCATCCTTGAACATGTGCATGTATATGATTTTACATTACCTAGATATTATTAGTTATGACACAGTAGTATCATATATCTCTTTTATTGAACACATGTTATAATCGTTTAAGCATTTTTCAAGGTACATTGTTTATTTGTGACATTGCTTTCAAAAAAATTAATTTCAAACTTATCTCTCATGAAACTCTTTGTTTCTTAACGTTCTTCCTTCTTTACCTACCGTCTTCATGCTTTTTATCCAATCTATATTCATTACTGTTACTTTTCTATTCTATGTATTTGCTGCAATAGATGTTATGTACTATTTAGTTTACTCCCTTGTAACAACATTTTTTAATTCTCTCTCATAGCGAAAGTCTATCAGAACATCGCCAGTAGTCCATGTCAGTCATTAAAAATATTTTTTTTTAAAGAATTGCTTAGTTTCTAATTCATATAACATGTTATTTATGTTATTTATTCAAGTTATCATTAAAAAGTGTCTCACTATTTTACTTAAAATTGAGAAAATGTTGATAAAAACGCTCGGCATATCTACCCTTGTATTTTGAAAATCTTTTTACAAATAAAAGATTTCAGCTCAATTTTTAAAAGCTATATTATCGATAAAGTTTTTGAATGTTGATATCTTTCCCCCCACATCATTTGAAAAATGAAAAATATGTCCTTTTTGTGCAAATAAACTTGTATGACTTCAAGTTAATATAGTGACTATATGTATGTTGTTATATATACATAACAACTTTACTAACTTTTACGAAAGAATATAAAATATTGACTAATTTCACTAGGTTTAAAAACAAATTTATACTTAATTAGATAATTAAATGATTGCCATTTACCATTTTGTACGACTTTATACATGTTTAATTATTATTAGTTGTAATTGCGCTCTGTTGTAAACTTTTTCTGCCAATATATTCTATATACTCATCAGAATATAATTTCTGTCATTTTAATCTTAAAAACGTTATTTTGTATTGAGTTTTAATAATAAGAATAGCTTCTATATACAAAAGTTGATTATATGATGCATATCAGTATATGAAGTGTTCTCTAGCGATACAAAGAAAGATATTCTATTTCAGATAGTTTGAAAAAGGAATAAGATACCATTTAAAAACATTGCGATGATTATCATAAAACATCCTTTCAAATTATAGGAGCTTATATGTAGGAACGTATTTAAAAAAACATTTTCATTTAATTTAATTGACATGGGTTGTTTTTGGGGCGAACTAGGTGCCCATCGTAAAGAGATAAAGCACAAAACAAAACACAACTTAGAAAATATATCTTTCAAGCCTGTTAGGCTGTTCATCAGTGAAAGCAACAAACAAAAAATAATGCATTATTAGCTGGCTAACTGTGGCAGCAGCTAATGCCAACAGATTACAAACGTGTAACTGTCAGGGCTGTAAACTGCTGAAAAGGGAAAGTATTTGAAATGAGCTGCATGTCGAAGAAGCAATTGTGTAAAGGACGACAAACAAGTGGGAGGATATAGTAACAGGGGGAAAATTAGCTTATATATAAATAGGACATAGCACTTAAAAGATAAACTGAGGCCAGAAGTGCGTTTTATGAAATACTATACCTGCCATCTCTCTTTCTCTTAAAGCACTTTCTGAAGCAGAGAGAGGTAAAGCATCTGTAAAAGTGAGTGAAAGGTAATAATCGAATGAGGAGACAAGCGACAGCCCGTGCTATGCAACAGGCAATGGAGTTTTAGCTTTTAAGTCCCGTCTGTGGTTATTCATTAGCTTACATATAAATAGGACAAAGCACTTAAAAGATAAACTGAGGCCAGAAGTGCGTTTTATGGAATACTATAGCTGCCATCTCTCTTTCTCTTAAAGCACTTTCTGAAGCTGAGAGAGGTAAAGCATCTATAAAAGTGAGTGAAAGGTAATAATTGAATGAGGAGACAAGCGACAGCCCGTGCTATGCAACAGGCAATGGAGTTTTAGCTTTTAAGCCCCGTCTGTGGCTATTCATTCTGAGCGAAACCACTGTAGAAGTTAGACCAATATAAATCGCGTGAAAAATGTATAACTTCGCATATAAATGACGGTTTTTGATGCATATTATTTTCTGCGCTGTTAATACACATGCACGCATATTCAACCATTGTTTTCTGTAATGTTTTCAGGAGTAGAACAACCTGAAATATGATACATGAGATTGTTTTTTATCTTTGATAAGGACATTTTTATTAGACTAAACCCACTTTGATAAATTATTTCTTTCACATTTGTTCTTATTTAAGTATTAATATTAACGTCTTTTCTAATATTGAACAATTAATTTATAAACATAAATGTCCTGTTTGGAAGTTAAGCAATAAATTAAGCATGCGCAGTGCTGATCTTTAAAAATTTATTTTAGTTTTTAAAATCTCGTGGTATTTATTTTTCATAATTGAGATTTTGTATCCACTCACATTATAAGCTTTTTTGTCATTTGAACTTTTATAATCATAATTTTTAAAACATTACTTTAATTTTCACTAGCATAGTGGTCGTATACATTAATTAAATTTGACACAGTGATTCTTAAAATGCGTGAGTATTTGTTAATATTTGTTCGTTTAATTGTTAATAGTGCATAATGTGCAGTTTGTTGAATGAGGGTTATTATTTGGTACAAAAGAGTTTAGGTGTTCATTGTTTTCCAAGCACTATAAGTATTAATCCATTTATTTTGATGGCTGGTTTTGCAGCATGGAGCCTGTCATGCCCATGATTCCTCTCGGCTTAAAGGAGACCAAGGAAATAGACTTCCGGGAACCTTTCAAGGTAAGCACGGATCTGAAATAAGAATTATGATCTTAGCTGTTGCAACTATTTTTGTTATTTAATTTCGTTTTAAAGTGGAAATGAAGATAACAAAAAAAAAAAAAATAGTAATCATCTACGTAACTGTGTGCTTTCAACACAGAAGATTACAGTAATTTATTACGATGAATAATGGAGGCCAAATACTTGTTTTCTGCATGTTATATGTTTCTTTTTTCTTTTCTTTTTTTCTTTGTTCTCTTCTTTTTTGTTTCTTCTTCGTTTTTATTTTTGTATGCATTTATCGCTCCTCTGCTTCACTGGCTTTCAATTTATCTAGAGGTATGATAAATGACGAAATAAAAGAAGTTTTGTAGCCATTAAATTAAGGAAATGGAAATCCGGACATATGACACAAGCACAATCATTGAATAGAATTTGTACTTTTGTTGTTGGTTAGCAACAGAACTAGGAGTATCGAGGTTTAAGAAAGCTTAAGAAAGGCGATCCTTGTAGAAAGTTTTTTTTTTGCATTAATTTATTCATTTTTAACTTCCACATTTAACTTTTATTTTTTCTGTAGAAGACGGTGGTTTATTAACTACTTATACTATCTTCTGAAAAACAAAAGCACACACTATACTTGTACACTAGAATGTATTGTCATTTCCTATAAACATGAAGATGAATTACTTGTAGATATTACCATGCAGCATTAAAATATGAATTTGCCAAAATAAGACCTGTTTTTCTCATAGAAAATAGCTTTGGATTTCTTGGGCACGTGACAACAATAACATTTTACTGGAAAGCGAAAATTTCTCTTGAAGGAGTGGACTCATAAAACTAACACTATATACTTATACTATACTATACTGTACTATACTATACTGTATTACACTGTACTATATTAAACTATACTATACTGTATTGTACTATATTATATTACACTATATATACTTATATTATACCGGGTCATCGAAAAACAATGCCAGAAAAATAATTTATATAGATACTGAAAAGACTAAAGTCATTCAAGTACTAAAATGTTCAGAAATTCATATTTATTTGATAAGTTATTCTTGTATGATTGGGTTAATATTGAAACGATAACAGTAAGTCTCACTAAGGCATTTCTGTCATTGTCGACGTAATGGCAACAACGTTTAGTTTAGTGTACTGAGAATTCAATAAATTGTCACGTAAATAAAATGTATAACCAGTCAAATTACGGCGAGAACTTAATAATAATTTAAAGTAATTATATGTACAGATTACGGCTAAAAAGAAAAAAAAAATATGCCTTGCTGCAAATTTATGATAAATAAGAACAGATCTAAGTAAAATATAATTGTCACATAAATATTTAATATGGGATTAGCAAACCTTTAAATACTTTAATATTTACATTTATAATGAATTCTTTTTTTATAGAATGCCAAGATGCAGATTTTATTTTGTGTATGTTTAAGCTGTGCTTTAGTAAATCTTGTACAAATTATTTGTATTATAGAATGTTCGACTTTGAAAGAGATGTTTGCAATAAAGTCTTAAAATAGTGCAATATTACTCATTATTTTTCTTTTTCAGTAAAATGTCTTTAGTATTAACAGAATCCACCTAAAAATATATCACACTTAATAGCAGTGAAAGAGGGAAATTAAACAGGTTACTGCAAGAAACGTTCAGTTACGATCGAATCGTATAGCATTAAAACTAAGGTTTCTCTAGACCTCGATGGTCTAGAGGTAAAGCGCTCTTCCTGGACCCAAAGTTCGCGGGTTCAAACCCAGCTGAGACTAACAAGGTTTTGAACAAAAGTCCTGGAAGGGACTTTAAGCCATGCCATAGATTTACGACACGTTAAAGAACTCCATATCTGGGAAAAGAAATCCCTGGACAAAATTACCAGCTATTTCACGTTCAAGTTGCACCTTGGCATCAAACTATTTGTCGCTTGAAGCGGTATACCGATCATCTACCGTTCTGACGTCTGTAGGTGCGAAGTGCAATAAATACAATGATTCATATTATCCGCCTGGATCCGGAACGGGCTTTAGACCTAAGCTTTTTAAGTTGATGATGATATCAATTTGCTAGTCAAGAAATTTCGATTCCGCGATTTAAACTAAACATTTAGTATTGTTTTCTGTGTGCATCAGAGTTTGTTGAGCGATAAGTAAAATTAATTTCACTTGCTTTGTTTCTATTAAGACAATATTTTTACTTTAACACTAGATCACATTATGTTTAAATTGTTTTATAGTTACTTTATATTATTTTCTATGTAGTTACTAATAGATACACTGATTATCTGTGAACTATATAACATTTGTAAAATTTTTAATTGTTGCTAAGAAGCCATTTACCCTAAATTAAAAATAGTAAAGATTCAAGAACTGAGCCACAAGAAACTCCATTATAGTCTTCCGCAAATGATCTCTTCAAACACATTTTTTAAATTTAAAAGCTCGAAATCAATTTTGATTCATAAAATGTTAATGCTGTTAGTAGGATGTTGCGGTTTACAATCAAACACTCTAATTAAGTTCTTTCCGTTTACGTTTTATTTAAAGTTAATAAAACCTTTTAATGGCACTATTGCCGTCTCATTAGCAAATTGCATCTGATATTTCCAAGACAGTCATATGCTCTTTTGCATATTTTACAGAAAGTTGTTAATAGAAATAAACACCCATAGTTCCCTGCATTGTTTTACTTTATATTTAAAAAAGTGTGTCACGCAGAAATTGCGTAAACTAAGAGAATTCCTCAGCAAGTTGAATGTATAAAGTTTATTACACTGCGCTAGAGCAGAGAATGTAGCACAAAAACAAATAACGCTGACTGAAGATATACAATTGTATTTAATTAAAATAACTTTCGGGCTTAAAAGTATTTGCGTTTACCCATTGTTATTATTTTATTTGCCTGTTATGTTGTTAGTTTAACGTTCCAATTGCACTTAGCTGTTTAACAACTAAAACGGAATGTGATTAACATTTAAGCTACATGTTTAATTTTAGGCGTCCGATTGTTTGTTTTTGCTGTGTGCCGAAACCGGTGTGTTCTACTCGTCTGCATTTGTTGCACACTTTACACTACCAAGGTTGATAGAATATACACATTACCGCTGTACATCGCTCCGTATCGCTTCAGCATTCCCTGTAATTGGACTTTTTCCACTGCCGTTATGTACTGAAGCCGCAGAATGTCCGCTGTTCGTAAGGGCAAGTCCTATTATTCATTCATGCGCATGCGCAGACTATTACCTCATACTCTTTCACGTAATCTTGGAGCGAATACCCAATTGTTAATGCTAACAATAATAATTCTCCCATATGTGGCTCCCCCCGGGCCACCTTTATCGATCTTAAATATTTTTTTTAAATTTTGGGTTTCAGGTAAATCCTACTCATAATTGTCTTATTTACCTGGTTTTCAGAAACTATTTTTTATAAAGTATTTCAATGGCATTTGTCTAGTTTCGTCGAGAAAAAAGAAAAATTACTGCCGTTAGAGCGATTTTTACATTTTCGATTTAAGTTAACCCCAATAGTTTAATTTTGCTGGTTAAAGAACTCGATAAATCATTTATTAATTGATCGTTATATGCCGTATTTTGTTGAGGGAAAAAAAAAAACGAAAGCTGCTAAAGATTAACAGCCACACATAGACACACAATATAGTGTAAATATACAGAGGGTGCCAAAAATTTATATACACTTCAAGCAAAGAAAAAACTGTATAACACAACAAAACCAAATTCACACAACAGAAAATGATGAGCACTAATCATCTTAGACTTTTACAGTTACAACAGTTGCTCAAAATGCCCACCATCGGCATCGATACACTGCTGAGCACGTTGATCTAATGATTGAGCAACGTTTGCGAAAGTGTCCTCAGCGATTGCAGCACATGCCGTTTCAATTTCTTTCCGAAGTGCTGCCAGTGTAGCTGGTTTTCTACGGTGTACAACATCCTTAAGAGTTCCCCATGTGTGCAATTGTTACTCGCGTTGGCGGTTCTGTTCTGTACACACGTCTCCATTGCCTTTCAACAACATTCTCAGTTTTCCAATACCATTCAAAATTGTTTTCCGCTGTTCAAAAGATAATCTCGGCTCCATTTTGTTGTAGCAGTGTTAGCATAATGTAATATGAGTCACATCTGTTTACAGAACATCATACGATAATCTTGGCTTCATTTGTTCATTGTTGATTTACCTGTCACGTAGCAACGCTGTCATAATGTATGTGAGTCCCATCTGTTTACAGAACATCATATTACACATTACTGTTGTTTTTCGGTGCAACTTTGAATATATACCTACTGTGAAAGCGTGTATACATTTTTGGGACCTCTTGTATGTGTAATATATACACCTTTTTCATCGTCATTTTTGGTGCCTACAAAGTAGGATCGATAGAGATTTGAAGAAAAAAATTAAAAACTCTTTTTATGGGTATAATCGCCATATCATGTGCTAATTTCTAATTTTCTTAGCTCTTAAATATACAATTGTTAGCATTCTGTATGACTTCTATTTGGTTCTTAGTATGAAAGAAAATGAACTGGCCAGGTTACTAAAGCTGCACGGTTGATGTCGAACAGATGAGACTGTCATCTACTGCTTCTAATAAGTAGAGGGTTATGTTAGATACCTTATTTTAGATGCATTTTTTTCATCACTATAGGGAGGGTGACAGCCCCTCACCCAGGATCCAGACGGTGCATCATTAGCGTGCTCATTTTCGTTCGCTTATTTTTTATTTTCGGGATATCTAACATTTTGGCCGCATTTTCTATCCGCCACCTAAAGAGTCACTTGGTGAGGGATGAGCAATTCTTCAAAATGTAAAATTATGCAAAAAAAAATCCACTAATATTTTTATAAAAATGGAAACAGGACTTAAACACAAACCTACTTCACTTCAACGAACCGTTTGTGAGAACAAGCGAAAAGTGCACGCCCCGGAGGTTGCATTTGTTTAAAAATGTCGGGTGTATTTTACATGAAGGTACTTTATGTGTATTTTGAAGTATTAAAATGTTCGAAGATATGTAATTTTCCGTTAAAAATATCTTCTTTCCACGTTATTTCTTTTAAATGAGAAATTCCTCCTACAGGCTGAAAATATTAAAATATCGAGCATTCTAGAGAATGTTCTCATTGTCGAAGTACGTGAGCTAAGAAAGCTCAGTATATGCCATAAAATGAAATGGACATTGCAAAATGAAGCAAATAATTTGTACAGCAAAAGTCGACTTAAGCTGAAAATACTACTTTTGGTTTAAAAAAAAGTGCACTGGAGAACCATCTTGCGTAAACCACATTTGTCGATGTTTCCATCAAGTTCTGTAATTCAAGACCTTAGTCAACATAGGAAAATACGCACGTAAGTTAAATGCACTAAAATAAATGCTAATGGAACTATTAGTAACTAAGAATTTATCGACCTATGATTTTATATATATATAAATTAACACTAATAATAAAAGTAGATAAAGATAAAGCACTGAGAAAGAGTCACACTTGAAATTGCTATATTTCGAACTACTGCGAGTTCTTCAATGGCAAGAAGCTAGACCATGTGTATATATATATATATATATATATATATATATATATATCGTTTATAGGAGCACAGCGCTAAAAATATGACTTTTTAAATAACGAATTGAAATTGACGACATAACCTATGTTAATCAAAAACTAAAATCACAACCACGGTATTTAAGATACATTAAGAACCCACTCATATGGAACAGAAAATTGTGCTTGATCCTTTATGTATCTGATGTGCAGACATCAATGTCTGGTTTATTCATGCATAAAACAAAACACGTAAGCTGCGTCCTTTCTACGGTCATTCACTCGGTCCACCCGTCCTGCAGGCGAGGACGTTGATTATTTTCGAGCAACTACCTATCTAATGGATTATGCCTATGTATTACAGTTATTACACCTAATAACATTCATTTATGACGCGATCTCATATGCGTTTTCATCTAGGAAGGTTATTTGGTTTTCGAAGAATTTAATTTAATATTAGGGACGCGGGCGATGGTTAGCAGGTATAAACGGTCGATGTTCTGGCCTTACCGACATGTAGGAATGCGGCACCGGGGGCACCATCCCCTTTTAAAGCATTCCCTTGATTTTTAAGGCTACTTTCTAGAATAACGGACTTAAGAAATTAACATCCTTTCGAAATCGATCTGGAGGATTCCGGAACCAATGAATTGTTTGGCTAAGGACTTTTGCACATAACCGAAATGCTTCCCCAGAAAGTATAGCTTTTTTCCTACGAGGGTTATACAGCGAAAATATTTTCTATGTTTACGAAAACTAGCCCATTGTAAATTGTCTAAAAGTGTTTTAACCTTACGATATATGAATTTCGATACTTTCCTTGATCATTCGCTGAATATATTCTTTCCACTTCTGTTGATAATTTCTTAATATACTTTCATTATTTCGTATTCACCTTTCTCTAAAGTTTCGCTTTTACTTTTACCCACAGTAGTTACGCTCGTTAAACTTCTCTAAAATTTTATTTGCGCCACCAACGTTACTTTCAACTTTCTTCTGGAGATGTCAATATTCGCCACAAGACAGTGAGACAAATTTTAATACTTGTATCATTGTCAATTATATATTAATATTAAAATGTACAAATAGTACTTACATATGACTAAAATTAAGGTTTCGGCTAATTAATCACTTAATTATATTCTCTAAGGAATATAATCTTATATCTATTAAAACATTTCGCCGATCATGTCTGGATTTGAACGTGCCCCCAGAGATCATATCTGAACTAAGTAACAGTGTCTTAGGTACACGTTTTATTACTTTTTTTTCTCCTTCTTTTAACGAATTGCTTGTGTTGTTATTATAGCTATTTAGCGTCTTAATTTTGTTTATATTTTAAATGTATATTAAATTTAATAACTACATTTTAAAATCAGTAAAACACTTCAATTTCTCCACCCAACAATTTAGCCAACGAAAAAAGTAAAAGGCTTAAAATCAATTTAACAGAATTCACATTCTAGTTCGATATAGATTAGGATGGAAGGAACCAAGGAAGATGTTTCGGTATTTCAGCATTGCTCAAGTGCTGGCCGTTTGTGCCTATGCTCCTAGTGGAGGCACTTCAGGGAGGTACGGAAGAGATGGGAAAGGATCCAGGGACGATGGCGCACAGACATAGATGGGGTCTTAACATTGTTTTCACCCCGAAGCAGGTGAAGCTTCTCAGAAGAGCTACCTCCATACTACAGACACCGGAGTAGACATTTTTCAATGCGCAAGTCACCGTCACGCACGCAGCACCACCTGACACCATCTGTACTTTCGACACTGTAACACAACCAACGGAAAGAAATGAGGGAGAGGTAAATTCGTGAAGAAGAAAGATCCTGAAGTGACCAGGCTAAGCACGAAAAACCAAGGTTAGATAGCCGTCCCTAAGGAACTTAAACTTGGAATATTCTAAATGTGGGTCTCAAGTGCTGCAAATTGCCAGAGTACTAATTTGTACTACATAGCTTACTTAAATATCTTGCAACGAATAATTGATATAAAGTAAAATGCAGACTTTTAATATTTTCCCAGAAATGATTAACTGGAAGTTGTCATATCTCACAATACTCAAAATTATCTCTCTCATAATTTTCATTTTTCATTGACAATGCTGCTGCACTATTTGAAATTTTCATTGGATCAACAAAGTGAAATTTATATAACACTTTCATATGTTTTCATATTTGTATTGGTAGGTTTATTTTTGTCATTAATTCTGATATTTAGGATCACTTTTGAAAATCCGCGAGCATTTGCAACGCCTTATTTTAAATATGTAGTTGAAAATATGAATAATTATTTATTTATATATGAAAGGAATGAATGTTGCTAACTAAACATATATTGCTATAAGGGTGAAAGACACACATTTACATGCCTGCATAAAAACGAATTGAAAGAATGCAAACAAGCTTCTTTCAGTCGCTAATAAGAGTGACGGAAGATTGTGTTTGGTATGAAGAACAATGAACTTTTACAACTTTCTGAATAAATAATATACCGAGGGAGGCAAAAATGTATGCACACTTCCACAGTAGATATCTATTTAATATATTTCAAAGTTGAACCGAAAAACAACAGTAATGTGCAGTATGATGTTCTGTAAACAGATGTGACTCACATACATTATGATAGCCTTGCTACGTGATAAGTAAATCAACAATGAACAAATGCAGCCAAGATTATCGCATGATGTTCTGTAAACAGATGTGACTAACATACATTATGATAGCGTTGCTACGTGATAAGTAAATCAACAATGAACAAATGCAGCCAAGATTATCGTATGATGTTCTGTAAACAGATGTGACTCACATTACATTATGCTAGCGTTGCTACAACAAAATAGATCCAAGATTATCGTTTGAACAGCGGAAAGCAATTTTGAAGTGGTATTGGAAAACCGAGAATGTTGTTGAAGTTCAAAGGCAATAGAGACGTGTGTACAGAACAGAGCCGCCAATGCGAATATTGCACATATTCGAGACAAATTTGAGATTTATTCAATTCAATTCTCTTTGTAGCAACAGGATTTCACGGTTTACATGTAATTATTGGAACAACCTTTCTTACTGCATGCGATGTTCACAAGAGCAGATCTGGCAGATCGCCACATAACCACCAAGGCACTGGATAGGACGAAGAGATCCGTTTAATTTTCACCGCGTTCTCCAGATCTAACTCCGTTGAACTTCTACCTATGGGAAACTCTTAAGGATGTTGTATACCGTAGAAAACAGCTACACTGACAGCACTTCGGGAAGAAATTGAAACGGCATGTGCTGCAATCGCTGTGAACACTTTCGCAAAAGTTGCTCAGTCAATAGTTCAACGTATTCAGAAGTGTATCGAAGCCGATGTTAGGCATTTTGAGCAACTGTTGTAACTGTAAAAGTATAAGATGATTGTGCTATTCGTTTTCTGTCTGTGTGAATTCAGTTTTGTTATGTTAACACAGTTTTGTCTTTGCTTGAAGTGTGTATACATTTTGGCACCCTCTGTATATAAGCATGATGAGTGTTTGTCTTAAATTTACCTAATATGAAAATCAACCCGGAGAAAAATTAAAAAAAAAAAAAAAATAAAACGAAGTATCGTCGTTTCGTAATGGATAGCAAAGTATCCAAACTGTAATATTAGAAGGTAGAACTTTCATGATCTATTACGAAAATTGGTTCTTAACGTATTTTCGTTATCCATATTCAACTTTTCTATAAAATTAACGCATTCAAAATGTATAGCTGTTAACTTCAGCAACTCTAAGAATTCTTACAATGATCTGCAATGCGGCTATACCGCAGTGAAAAGTAGGCCCTACAGTTCTTTTAATAAGCTCTTGTTTTTCTTTTAATCTATTATATGCTGCTGCATCAATCAGCTTACCTTGCTCATCTGAAGGCCAAGATTGATGGTGGGTTGAATGAGGGTGTTGATAGGGTAGAAAAAAAGCTTAGATTGAATCTTAGTTTAGAACACAGTATCCGGACTGCTGTGGAACTAAATACCCGATGGGTGGTCTAATTAAGGGTGTTCTACACTATCATAGTCATTTTTTATAACAAAGGTTACTTCCAAATTGGTAGGTGGATAACACATGCATCTTCACCTCGCTACTGCTTGAATTATTACTCCAAGCTACTTTTCTCTTCACTTTTTTTCTGTAAAAAAGCGTTCACATAACTGAAGTGAGGCTATAGGCTGTAATACGTAAGAGTAAGCGATCACAAAATGTTGAATACCATGTGCTGAAGATTGATAGAAAGAAGCTTGACTGGATGATTTGTTCTCTGATGCTTACAAGCTGATGCATTCCATCTTGTAGACTGGGCAGGCAATGAAGGCACATGGAGGACACCCGATGACAGTGGTGACAAGAGAGAATAATGAAAGGTTGGAAATATGTAAAAAGCCGTAAGTCATCAAATATGGCCGAGGAAGGCTTTGTTTATGTTTGGAATTTGGAGAAATGGTGTAGACCAGTAAGACGAATGGATGTATTAGTGCGATGAATGCAATAATTCATGAAGGTTCCATGAACACCTCCTCACTACTGAAAACTGAAGCTTGCATATTTAAGAAATTGAGTAAACGCATTTTCTTTGACCAAGCAACAGGTAGACCCTTGTAATAAAATTCTCTTCTTCAGAGAGTTTTCCGTCCTCCAGCATAACTTCCATCTTTTTTCATGACTCCAAGTGTAAACAATTTTTGGCTATTTCGTTTTTAAGTCATATTTTCTATATTTCCCATCCCTTGGTTTATTTTGTTTGAAACGTAATTTGCTTTACCTTCATTTTAGATGTACTTAGAATGTCGCCCCTAATCAGCTACATAGAGGGTAAAGATTCGAGCCACGTTTAATCCAGTGCGCTTCAGCTTTTTTTGTATTCATTAACGTATCAGACCTTTTTTGCTTGCACCCGTATACTGTATCTGTTTCACCAAACTTACTCTAGCAATCCAACAGTTCATGTCCCCGGTTTATAATGTTAGTAATATATCAACTTTAATTTATTTTATGGTATGATAACTACTTAAGTCAAATCTTCTTATTATTACAGATGTATTTTATTGTACAGTTATGTCTTTATTTCTTTTGCAATATAAAGTTGTACAACCTGTTACTTTCATAAGAAATCTCCTTTTTGTAAATATTAGTCTCTTTCGTGATCATTGCTTCAGAGCAACTTTCTTAATAAATCTAATGTATTTAAGAAGTTTGATGGTCTGGAGCGGTGGAGAATATTTTCGGTTCTTGATCCTTGCTCACTACTGGTCCTTTATGTCTACTCCCCTTAATGGGATCATCTCCGGGAGGAAGGGATGAGCTTAAAAGAGAACCAGAGACCAGAACCTACGGGCGGTGACTGCGCGGACGCATATAGTTTCCTAGCATGTTTCCAGATAGAACACTCCGACGCCGGTGGAGCCCATCCCCGAGTTGTGCCGGAGAACTTTCCCATTCTAGATACCGGAGCAGAAACGTTTTCAAAGCGCAAGCCGTTATCACACCGCGCCATCGCACATCACCCTGGCACTCTAACGAAATGAAATGATATGAAATGAGAGAGGGGGAAAATTCGTGGAATGTAAATATAAATGCAAACGTAAATATGCCTAAGTGACTATGCATGAACGAATAGTGTTTTAACGCCCGTTTTTGCTACAGAGACACCACAGGCAATGGACACTAATGATACATGAAATGAAATGATATATTAGGAAAGGATTTATTTTTTAAAGGAAGGAAGCGTTCCAGGCCTAAGTTTAAGGTACCTCCCCGGCATTTGCCATTTATGAGGACTGAGGAAAACCTGGAAAAAACCTCAGTCAGGGAGGACGGTCCTGGCGGGGTTCGCACCCCAGACCTCCCGCATATGAGTCCACGCCTTAACGACCACGGTCACTCGTGACGGTCACCAAAACTACGAGAAAACCCAAAGTTGGGATGGCCGGTCGAACGGGAATTGAACCCGAGACCTCCGGAATGCGAGTCCCAAGTATTACCTCCTGAGTCACCCTACTCGGTTAAATAATTATTCACTCACTCGTGCCATGCCATGCAAGGAGATTTTGGAACTGCCTGCCTTCATTTTCCCCGCATTATGTCATCTGCTTATGAAATTACTTAATTTTCTTAATTTTATTTAAGAAATTAAGTTGATATCCTGACGGGTATTGTCCTTTAGTTCTTCTAAGTGTGTAAATACGACTTATTTATGATTCACGTTATAACTTGAAACTCTACCACCTGGGAATTGTTCATATAATGTGTTGACAGCATAAATCATAAATAATCCCTCATGTAGGATAGAATCATTAGTCTTAGTACTTGCGAGTTAGTATTCTTAGGATCAGACATGCGTTGTTTCTTTCATCCATCAAACGACACTGACTCAAGACCAACTTACTAGTAAATCCCAACCGCCCCAAATCATGTAGCCCTGTTAGCCTTGAGCTATGGCTTATCGGCCGATGCAGTCTCCCGTAGTAGCCTCGGTCATCAGATAATTAGACATTATAGACAATCACCCTAAATTTTACGGTTTATTAACTTGAAGCATTATCTTATGTACAATTACAGTTTTCGATCGTTGCTTATATTTCCTAGGCAGTTTTATTAAGACTGAACCTAGTGTTTTGAGAATTTTTCCTGAAATTAGATATTAAAACTTTATCACCACACAAAAAGTAATTACCGCCACGGGTGGCCGAGGTCCTTAATGCGCGAACTTGTGAGCGGGAGGTACCTGGCATTTAAGAAGGCAAATGCCAGGGAGGTACCCAAAAAGGGCTGAAGCGTTTTCTTTCTTAAAAAAATTCTTTCCCATTATATTTCATCTCATGTATCTCTATTGTTCACCGCCTATGATGCCTCAGTAGTAAAAACCGGCGTTAAACACCATAAAAATGTAATTAATATTAATTCTGCTAAAAATTGTGAGTAGAATTATTATATAGAACTTTAAAAAATTGATCGCACAATCCATTAATGAAAATATTTCCCACACGCCTATATGCTTATATACTCCATAATATGTTTAACAGCATTGCCTTTCAATAACTAAACCTGTTTCCTTGCTGTGCGTATAATTTTCCACTTTGTGTTAATTACCATCTATTTTTATTATGATAAAGACCACATTTGTAATTAAATTAAACTTTTATTTTACAGAGTATCCTGTTTTCATATTGGTTTTCCTTCACTTCTGAAGTATGTGGTTTCTCGCAGTTAATTTTTATGCAGCACTTTCATTTCAAAACTTTCCCAGTTTCAATAACTAATTATTTAACACACATTTAATTTAACCTACGTGTCAGGTTAGATATTGAGGGGAAATTTTAAAACTAATTATTAATTTCAGTTTTAACCTTCTCACCTCCAGCTATCCCCACTTTGAAACTACCTTTTGATAGAGTTTAATCACATATGTTTTATCGTTGATTAGAAACTTTGATTGTTGTTGGAGTTTGTATGGAATAATAATATACAAACCATTGAGCATTTAATGTAAAGTTGTATTGTGAAAGTAGCTTGTTCCAAAACGATGTATATCCCACTAGAAACAACAGAATGTAAGCGGATGAGTTAGGTATTTCGAAACATTGCATTATTGTAACATTAATATTGATAATTTTAACCAATAAGCTTTCTTTTCATCCTAAGAACAATTTATTTTTTACTCTATCCAAATTCAAATAATAACCCATATTGCTAGACAACACTAGGAAACAAAAGAATGGTAACCGTTGTGTATTCCGTGAAATTTAAACATCAGAATGATATTTTAAATTTCAGAGTGATCGTCTTCTAATTGTAAAATTCATCACTAAGTATCAAAACGAAAGATTTAATAAACATTCGATTCAAATTCTTTAATATCCAAAATTGGCGTATGTATTTATGTGAAAGAGGTCGTTAAGGCGCGAACTCGTGAGCGGGAGATCTGGAGTTCAATTCCCTCTTGAACCATTCTCCCAAGCTGAGATTTTTTCCAGGGATTTTTCAGTCCTCATAAATGGCAAATGCCGGGGAGGTACCCTAAAAATTTAGACCTGGAACGCTCCTTTCCTTAAAAAAATTCCCTTCCTAATTTATCATTTTATCAGTGACCACCGCATGTAGTTAAAACGTGCGTTAAGCACTATCTAAAAAGTGTGTATTAAAATGAACCTATAGCATAAAAAATTAGGAACAATTATGTTAGTTTGCTTGCTGCATAAAACCATATTTTAATAATTAGGTACAGCAATTAAATGCAGTACTGGTATTGTTAGAGGGGATTTAAGGGAAGGAAAGTGAGAAATTAGTTGATTTATTGCATTGTTTTGCGGAATTATTGTTACAGGAGAGGTAGATACTCTTTTTATTTGTACGATAATAAAGCTTAATATAATTGTGCCACTGGATCACAATTTAGATATCTGGGAAACGAAATTTTGCCTTAGCTACCACAACTTTGTACACATGTAAACTTCAAAAGCCTTCACAAGCAGTGTCAATCTCGGTGAGTAAACATATTAGTGAAAGCGTTTCCCAGCGGTGCCGAGTCATTTATTCCAAGCACATCTTCATAGCGATGTTTGGGAAGTGGCATGAGTGTTTGTGTGCCAAGGTTTGCAGAGCCGAGGGCGTATGCGCTTTGCCTCCGCTCTTAAGTAGGTATGCGTGTCACGCATTATGGAAAATATTTAAACCTTTACCTCTCTTGCACACTCGTGAACTCTCTGCATGTGCAACGTACCCATGTAAAGCGGCGAATATCTTGATAGCAAGGGGAGGCGGAATATAAGACTGCACAGTAGGTTCTCCATATAATCTCAGCCACATTAAATAAATACTCTATCACCGCTACTGATCGTTAAAGCGCGGACTCGTGAGCGGGAGATCTGGGGTTCGAATCCCACCAGGAATGTCTTCCCATTTTTTCCAGGTTTTCCTCAGTCCTCATAAATGGCAAATGCCGTGGAGGTATCCTAAACCTAGGCCTGGAACGTTTCCTTCCTTAAATAAAAAATCCTTTTCCAATATATCATTTCATTTCATGTATCACCAGTGTCCACCGCCTGTGGTGCCTCAGTAGTAAAAACGGGAAAACATCATTAAAAAAAATAACAAAAGACTATCGCTAACAAACGACTGTCTGTTGCGGGCGCCTTATAAAAATAAATAGTTTGTAACTTATCACTCTCTTCGTCTTCCTAACTGTTTCAGGAAAACGTTCGGTTGAGTTCTGATTGTTTATAAGACATCTGCTCGAATGAGTATTAAAAATTAAAGACACTTTAGAGAAATAAGCATGCGTTTGTAGTACAAAATCCACGTTTGCCTCCTTTTCGGTGTACTCCGAGTTTTCCATAATTCGAGGTAGTCGGTTCCCCAACTAGAATGATCGAGACCGAACTGTATTTTCTAAAATCGTAGGGACAAAACGATTTTACTGAATGAGCAATTATGAACGTGCGGCGCCGGGGCTGTATACGCCTCGCATTCTGTACTCGCGGCCGTACGGGAACACTAGTCCTCGCGTTGAAACAAACTATAGCTTCAGTACTGGAGCATTAGCTAATTACAAAAACGAATCATCTAAAATGACATGTACGAGTGTGTCATGCGAGGTGCTGGAACTTTGTCCTTAATTTTCCAACTAACGATATTACCCACGCCTTAGGGAAACAGGGAATTATTTCTTTACGGGTGCTGGGCTTCAGTTCTTCAAACGTTTGTGGAATCGTCTTATACACTTTACATTTATTGAACCCCAAAGCCACAGGGGGATAGATCGTAGGAGCGTGTGGGCCAAATATTCCTATGGTTATACACTTCCTCTATAATAGGTCACGTTTGAAAAGTTGGCTGTATGAGCAGTTTCAGAGTTTAATTTAGACTTAGAATTCAATCATCACGATTTTTGCTTTGCATTAATTCCTGACTGCACGAGCGTCTTCTACGCACATACGAAAAGTAAATAAACGCTCGTTATGGAATAAGCTTAGAGCTATTATTAGTCTTAGCTTTCTTCATACTAATGTAAATAGCCGTTTAACTCAGACTGTTGACCCATTCCCACGAAGCTCGCGATTCTCGGCCGACTGACTGACTGACTGACTGACTGACGGACCGATTTGCTGCTTTCTTTCCACGTGGGAAAGACGTTTATATGTTTTCGAGATAAAAACAATAAAATAGCTGTACGATAGAACAAACTTTAGCAAGACTTTTTACTCTTTGTCACCCCCATTCCTGACCAACGTCGCTCACCAACTGAACTTCGGAACGTGCTGAAACTTGCAGCTCTGTTCACACACACCATATAGTGACTTCATTCTAAAGTCGATTTAAGTCTTCAATCTTGCAATCGTATATCTTAGATTTTTCTTGTTGTCTCTTATTTGCGAGGGAAAAATGGTTTCAATGACTTATGACTTATCCCTCATACATATAGGTTATTTACCAATTTTAGGACTGCCATTGCACAGATATACGTGTTCAGTCATAAATATGTATATATATAGCAGTATGAGTATAACTGCATGATATCTATTATGATATAAAACTAACTAAAAAGAACTCTAGCTCAAATACATGTTTCGGAAATATGCTGAAGCTTGACTTGGCAGTTGAAGTAAAATCATTTTTAAAACTTCAATTCGCCCAAGCACGTTTCATACAGAATAATATGTCCAATACAGTAAACAAAAAATATTCTGTTTGTATAAGAATAAACAATAGGAACCCAAATCCAATCCTAATCTATAGCATAAAACCGGAGGGGTGATTTGAAATTAGGTTAGACATGCTAGGAGTAAGGAACATTTGGAATGACACTTTTCATATTCATTTTCCGTTTGAAACAATCAAATTTCCAAGAAAACTCCATACTGTAAAATGAAATCAAAATTTTTGAAACGCTACTATCAAGGATTTACAAAACAATAAACTAAACAAAACTTTCTCACTTAGAGGCGTTAGAACTATGTCTAGGCTATTCTTAAGCACCCTTTGAAGTCTTCGCCTCGATACACCTTATTCTTTTTATTTTATTTATTTTTTTTTTTACCTGAAAGCACATTTGAAAGAGAGAGAGAGAGAGCTTTTTAGTTGACCCAGGTTTCTGCATAGTGTAAAGACACAGGGTTTATGTTGCAAACATTTTTTGGGTCTATTGTTACCGACAGAAACAATTGTATTGCGATTAAAAAGTGCAGAGGAAGCTGCCCAGCATTTTTAAGTTGGCATGAATTACTATCGCCATTTTATTTCTAATAGGCGTACTACATGTTAGTTCTGGTTTGCTCAACCGTGCTAGCGTGTCGCCTCTAAAAGTGGCTAATGAACTGTTCATGATGTCAAGGGAATTACCGCTAGTCAAAATATCAGACCGCCTCCGTAATCTAGTGGCAGCCTTCGTGATTAATAAACCGGAGGTACTGGATTCGAATCCCGGTCAGGTTAAGCTAAGTAAGGTTTTTTTTTTCCCCAGAGTTTTTTCTTATCCTGAGAAGGTGAATGCCAGGTGAATAAGGCACCAAGAACTCCAAGCTCGTTTGCACCATCGTTAATTATTTTCATTTCATTCATCCCTACAGACTTACACCTACAGTATTCACGCCCAATCAACAGAAGACCTATGGAGTCAAAGCGACAAAGCTGCAGTTTCGGTTTAATTGAATTTGTTTTAACAGCACTCAGCCAAAATTCTACACAAAGGTTTAATTGGATACAAACATTTGAAACTGTGGTACTTACCAAGCTGGCAACTCAGACGATACCGCTTGGGACTCGCATTAGGAAAATTGCAATTTCAAATCCTTTGCACAGGTCATCCTGGTGTTGTGTTTTTTCGTGGTTACTTTTGGTTGTTTAGGAGAATGGTGAAATGAATTGTTCATTTCCAGCAGTTTTCCTCTCTTCCTGCTCACCTCCTTTCATTCCGCTGATTCTATTACAGAGTTGAAATTGCCAGGCGAGGTGCTGTGTTTGGTGTGATGGTGGCTTGCGCTTCTTGGCCCGGCGTCTTGTATGGAAGCTGAACACTTAAAGGAGTGTCTCCTCCGATTTCGGGGTGTTCTATCTGGAAACATTGTTACGGACTTCGTCTAGGTCCGGTCCTCACCTCCCCTGCACTCTGGCCATCCGGGTCTCCTTCACTACATCCCTTCCTCCCGGAGGGAGCCTTGAAGTGCTCAATGCTTGAAATGGCACACACTGTACGTGCTGAGTTACAATTACCTGAAACTGTATCTAAAATATTTTATCAAATCCTGAACATGGAGGGTTTTGGAGCACTAAAACAATAGGTCAGAGGAACTTTGGACTGGTATCGTTAAGTTTTAGAGCACAGTCATGTAATATAAAGGATCAGTTGTTGGAGGACCTAGCGTGGATGTGGGTTTTTCATATTTTTGTCTGGACACGTTTTCATCATACTAGATGCCATAAAAGACCGTGTGCCAGTTGTTTTCAAATAAATTAAACTGCTTTATTAAAACTGATGTGAGTTTCAGGCCTACGGAAGTTACATGGAAAGTGTATATTTTAAGTAACGGCTAAGAAGGTAAATGGCATTGGTGGAAATCTAAACTATGTTGCTCGTAGAGCGCTAAAGCACAGAAATAACAGCAACATAAAGGCATTATAGGGAATTAAAAATAACCACGTTTATTAGATGAATGCAATTAACAATAAGAATATTGACTGCATTCAAATTTGGGACCTTAGTCACTATAGTAACAGACTGGTCTTAACTGTGCGTGTATGGAGGTTGTTTTAGAAAACTCTTGGAACGGCAAATAAGGCGTATAATTAACTCATTCCGCCGATAAGAATCTCTTCAGTGCCCTTTTCTGTCTGTTCATAAACCGATTCACAAAGAATGGAACAGCCCGTAATTTGAATCACCGAAATTACCTTCGGTGTAAGTCTGTTACTATTAATTATAGTCTTTAACTGCCATTTCAGCTTCTTCCACCGTTTTTTTCTTAGCCGCTTCCCTCCCTAACAGAAATTTCAAACCGACTTATTTTGCCATTTAAGAAGCAATGCGCTTAAAAGTTTTAGAACAACGTTAATAAATGTAAAAATACTCTCGATAGCGCTGAAATTGAAGAGCTGTGATTTTAGGAACTCGTTTGTAGAATGGGATAGGTAGATTTTATCATATGTAGAAATATGACTACAATTTTCTTACAACCTTTATTTTCCCAAATCGCCACATACACTTTAAGGTTAAAAAATTGTAGCGACCGAGGCACAGGTATAATCATAAAGATTTATGGCTATATTTTCCTCCCCCCCCCATATCGTTTGCACTTTCTAAAACCAAAGCTGTACACGTTTTAAGTTTATTGCACTGTATTGCTTTGAAAAATATTAATTAAATTAATTAAACTGAGAACCGACATTTGCGTGACTGTTTTAGTGTGTTATTCATTTCTACTTCTCTAGCTCTTATTATTTTAGCTGATATATCTCTTTACAGGATACTTTATTTTCCATTTTAGTGCATTCATCTCTAGTATTACTTTTTTTCTTACTTTTTAATTAGTGTCTACTTAATCTTGAAGTGCTTATATATAATATAAATGAAAAATAAAACAACACAATGAACAATGTAACTAAAATAACATTAACTACATAGGCATAAAAATAGTAGAACAATTAGAAAGCCTTGAAGTGTTTTATCTCTTTTCTGCTTATATATAAACTCATTATGTTAATTTGTCCAAATTACTGTGGACAAGGATAAGACAGTATATATAAGCTTCCACCCCCAAATTTAATTAGAGTGATTATAGCAAGTAAATTTATATAATAAGTGTAGTATCATTTCTATCTTCTGTACATGTATTGAATTTTCTTTCCAGGTTGTAAACAATCCTTATTTTCTGTTCTTGACCTGAAAACGGATCAGAGAAACTTATTGCCCACCATAAACAATATTTGTAAAGATGGCCCAAGCGAATGGCAAACGGATATTTTCTGGAGAAAATTCTTAAGCGGGGTCCGTGGAAAAGATGTTTCCTTGTATATTGTCTAAAAGCTTTGTTATTATATTACGCAAGAGTAGTAAACATACGGGGGTGGAAAGACAGGCTGATAACCTCTGGAAGGAAGATCCTAACGGTTCCATGTAATACGTGAGAGATGTGGGTTACTGGCAAGAAGTCACGTAAATCAGACCAATGATGTAGCAGAAAAGAATCGGAGGGAACAGATTACCCAATAGAGATGCGAAGATGGGAGAAAATATTCTAGATTTTTCTAAAAGCAAGTTTCAAAGAATAAAGAAAGCTTCATGTGACCAGCGGGCTACCTGTTTATTTAATCTTGCAATTTTGCGGCCCAGGGCGGATTCTTGCAGTTCAGATGGAAGCGCAGTAAATGGAGAGAGTATTCAGAAGGGAGAATAGTTAGTTGGAAGCGCAGTCAGGTTGAGGCTTATTAGTATGGAAGATAGGCAATTCTCAGTTTAGTTCAAGTTACGTCTGTGCCAAGAGAATTCAGTCGAATTATCAATTAATTCAGATCAGTCGAAGAGTATCGTTAGTGACAAACTATCAGGGAGGAGTAGGCAATTGCCTCTCAAAATTAGTTGAGTTTAGTGTAGCTCAGGATCAGAATTATCATTGGCGTTAGGACGTCAGAGTGATCGCCATAGTTAGTGCGAATGGCACATATTCTTCAGGAAATAACGGCGGCACATTTTTAGGTGGAATAGTTTATGAACAATAAATTGAATTTCATTTCCTATAACGAGAAATCTTATTAATCTCCAAGACTCCTTCTCCTATGGTCACAGGACCGTTAAAGTATCCAGCAGCAGAGTCTCTAAAGCCGTGGCAAAAATATAAGTCAGCGGAAACCAATCATCGGAGAGAGAGAAGAAAACTTTAACCCCTGAGATCTCAATCATTAATACAACCCTTAATTTAAATAAGTAATCTAATCATTCCAAAATCTTTCCTTCTACATATTTTACATATTTAATTAACACCCCTTCTAATAAAAACCGCTGCAAGGAATAGACGTTCTTAATCTCATATTTTCATTTTTATTATTGTGTTTCTTCAACTTTTCACTTCCACATCGGCTCATCTGTTATGCTTACACTGCTAATGGTTTCCATGCAGAGAACAGAGTATTGATAGTTAAACACAGTACATTTCTTTACCATCAGTGACGATGATCAATGGCATCAAGAAAGTGATCACTTATTGTGTATCATTACTTCATTTACACAAATAAAAACCACAAAAGATATATTTTGGTGCAATAAAAATTAACTTTTATTAACTAACTTAACATGTAGCAGAGTCAGAAGAACTAAAGACTACTTCTATCTGAAAATGAACCCCCTAATAAACCAGTTTTGGCTTATAGAAAGAGCTACCTGAAGCAAATGCATATAAACTTCCAGAAGCAGGGCGAAAATCAAGAAGAATTAATTGCTGACAGTACAAATGAAGAAGAGGTCAAAAAAAGGGAAATTAAATTGGATCAGAAAATATGTTGATTAGCTACACAGCAATAATTTCAGAGTTTGTAGAGTAGTTTTAAATAAACAATTTGAGATAGAGTGTCTGTGATCCGCACAGTTATATGATAATGAAAGAAGTTGAAATTAGATACTAACAAGTCACTGTTAAAACGAAACGATGTTAACATTTGTCTAGAATTTCTTCAAACCTGCTTCGCGAGCTTGGGAAATCCCGATTTCAATAGTTCATATTCATCAGCATCAGCCTGCTGGTTAAGGCGATTGACTGTTCTTTTGAAGATCATAGGTTTGGTCCTGTGGAGTGCATTTATTTTATTTTGTGAATATGTGTGAAAATATGCGAACTTGATAACAATGACAGTATGTACAGACTGCTTTATAGAGACATGCAACTTCCGTCCGTTCATTTCGAATGAAAGCTATATTATTAA
Organism: Metallyticus violacea; assembly: GCA_030762175.1. Taxonomy (NCBI): domain Eukaryota; kingdom Metazoa; phylum Arthropoda; class Insecta; order Mantodea; family Metallyticidae; genus Metallyticus; species Metallyticus violacea. The sequence continues at coordinate 98,123,695 of CM060842.1, read as the reverse complement.
CCAGTGACGTACTGATCGTTTAGAAACTTAATGCCATAACTATGAAATTTCAATAGGCAGACCATTGATTTCCCATCTCAATTTCTTGTTTGAGACCGCTCTACAATCTCTGAAATTATTGCGGTCTACTTTTTAACATTTCTGACTAAGGGGAGAAAAGTTATTTGTCCGATAAAACCCACGTTTTCATGCATGATGACAATACTGCATGTGTGAGGCTTGGAAAGAAAGTTCTCATAAGGGTGTCCACAGCTGAAATTTTGAAAGAATGCAATTTTCAGAACATTTTTTCAAACTTTTGTCGTATAACAAACATGGGAAAATTTATTTGCTGATATATTTTTTTGAAAGAAATAATATTTTTAATTACTTTTATGGGCCAATATGTAAAAGTTCCACACAATTTTGACCAAATAAAATTTTTAACGCGTTATTTTTTTATATTAAGAAAACAAATTGCCCTATAGAATGTTTCGTGTTTCTCTGTCTCAGAAATCGTTCCTTTACTTTGTAATGTAATATTTTTCAGTATTGTTATAATTTACCGTATTATTTATCATATATGTTGAATAATATAAGTATTCTGAAAATAATGATATTTTTGTTCATTTTTCTCGTTAGATGTTGAAAATAAGATAAAAAATTGCATCATGTGAATGAAAAAAGTAACAAAAATTAAATTCATAAATCATTTTGCATTATTACTAGAATTCTTTATAGAATTCATAGTTCGCAGCAGGAGTTTAAGACCTTCCTATGTGAAAAAGTTAGAATATACTTGGAAAGCACAAGTTTCACATTTTTAAGTCTTAAAATAAACACATTAAACCATTCAAAGATTTGTACCAAATTTTACCTGTGAGTATCCTTAAGCAAAATTTTCAATCAAAAATTGAGAAGGGATGGGAATGGTTTTGTTATAATAGTTCTCGTTCTTTGATCACCTGTGATGGGATGAACATGGAAAATTATTTATTAGTGATGGGGAGAAGAGAGTGATTTCTGAGCTACTGAAATTGCGTCCTGAAGAGCCGTGTTTCAAAGAATGTGACAAAATTCAGTTACTTTCTTCACGTGAACTCCATTGAGGATTTATAGGACTGTACAGATACACAATGTGTAAAAAATCTATTTACCAAAGAAGCATTAATTTGCAACAGTACTATATGCGGTTCTATGGCCAAGAAATTTTAGAACAATGTAAAGCTTATTAAAATAAATTCATTACAGCATTTTACACCATAGCCTCCTTATACTTTTCATTGATTCTAAAGACCACATATCTTTCTATGCACTATGACGGAACAGGAGGAATATAATAGTAGTAAACATAAAACTTGAAAAATCATCTATTTCTTAGTGTCTAACAATTAGCAAGAATTAAAAAAAAAAAAAAAAAAAAAAAAACTGAGGCATGGAGTGATGCTCAATTTCATCCATTGAATGACTTACACCAACAATTTCATTTAACTACAGAAAATCCCTGCTTTAAGCGCTTTTGTTGCTGCTATTCATTTTGTTATGGAGGTTGTAACTTTATGTTTTAAATAGACGGGCTTTGTGGGTTAGAGAGTAGATTGGGTTGGGTGAGGTATTTCTTGATGAATTTATAATTATAGTTTCTGAGCATATTTTCAAAGAAAGAAAATGTTTTCTGGTTGTTTGTTACAGGAAATAAGTTTTTACCTTCGTCATAAAACATCCTTGGGGGAAAAAAATGTATAGGTTAATCTTTATCATAATGCACTTCAATTGAAGAATTATTTAAAATAATAAAATTAGATGTTTAGTAGATTATCATCTGACAAGGTAGTGTAGTTTGTTGGTCCCTAGTAAAACGCTGTCATAAAAATAGATGCTACTGTATGTTTGATATTAATCCCACACATTAAAGGATTATAAACCACTACACTTTAATGCTATTTTATATTTATGAAATATTTATTGTAGTTTTCAGTTTCTTTTAGAAATGAACAACTTGGGAATTATAAGTTTTTAATACTTTTTGCACGTTCTAAGAACTCTAATTACCTGTAGAAACGAAACGAACTTAGAAGATATTCATTTCAAATATGGAATTCTCACACAATTTTCACTTGAGTAGTGTAGGTAGTATTTATGAAGCTGAGAAAATACAACTGCAAAATTATATAGAAATGGCATTCGTCAGGAATAGAAAGTTGGTGCAATGAATTTAAAGCTCTCATGGGTTAACCGGTTCTTAAAGTCATCTTCTGTCATTAGCATCACCAATTAAATGTTAATCGTGTGATTTGCATCACACGTTCAACTGTGGAGAGAGTGCATTTCAGCAAGCGGGTCAACAAGATGCACCAAAACAGGCATTTGATTTGAGTAATAATTGTATCAATGGTTTAGAAACAACCGCATATCGTAAACATGTGTATAAATCGTTAAAGTGTTATTTATTTCTGCTAACTTTCACAAATATTAAAGATTAAGGCTTATTGTGTAGTAAAAATTTAACATTTACTTTTTTGGACTTTTTTAAATGTGTTTAACGCCTGTTTTAACTACTGAGGCACCATAGGCGGTGGACACTGGTGATACATGAAATGAAATGATATATTGGGAAAGGATTCTTTTTTTTAAGGAAGGAAACGTTCCAGGCCTAAGTTTAGGGTACCTCCGCGACATTTGCCATTTATAAGGACTGAGGAAAACCTGGAAGAACTTAATAAAACTGGATACTCCATTTTGAACATGTAACAACCTTCTACACATATCCTTTTTTATGCAACTATATCCGAACAACTGAACATAACTGTAATTATATACTTAACAGATAATGCTTTTGTGAAGGCGATAATCCTTATGTACGAGGCCGGAAACTTATGGACCTACCCTCCTATATGCCTCTGTACTGTTTGAACTGCAAAACCGTTTAACGTTTATGGTAAGAAGAAATGGATGCACTGCTTAGTGAATCACGATTTGGTACAAACTTTCAGATGGAAGGGTAAAGCATAGGCACTGTTTGTTCTGTGATAATGAAATGGCATGTACGCAAATAGGCCAAGAGAAAAATATTTGCAAACATAAATCAAGCCTTGTAGAGTGATATGGGAGAAAGCACCATTTTGGCTCATTGAAGTCATATCTACAAGAAGTTAGTTCAAATCGGCAACATCAATGCGATCACGACAATGACGCAGATGTATTTATCGTGACATACCTTCTCATCATCAGGGGTGGTCTTAATCTGTTCCAAAGTTACCACAATTCTAACAATTGTTGTATTGCACTTATCATTATATTATTATCTTATAACCCAAACCTTGAAGTCCTGCAGCAGGAATTTTCTCAATTTCAGACTTTTTTTTCTTTTGTGTGCTGGGAAATTTCATAGTTGAAGTGTTCACAAAAAGACAAATATAAACCTAGAGCATACGAAAATAAGAGTATGTTAACATCTAATTTTCAAGTGATAGAGTACAATAATTAGAACATATCTAAGAGTAACGCGGTAAAATGAGGCGGGATTCCGTCATGTTGGGACCACAAGAATGGTCCATGTACAACATTTTTAGGTTAGGTCGTATATGTTTTTTCTAAAAGTTTTTTGAAATTAAATTTTATATCTTTACCTAAGCCCCTTCGTGAAGGTCGCTAAACATCCTTGAGACAATGCTACCAACTTTCATTGGGAAGCCAATGACCGAAGATGCAGGGCGATTTTTCTGATGCGGCATGGAAGTTGTGGAACCGCACCTACGTCGTAAGTAGGCCAATGGTACGTCAGACAGGTCATGCCCCCAATAGAGCGTATATATACAGTCTCCAGGACCGGTTACGGAGGCTTCTTTCTCTCTTCCTCTCTTCATCGCACCGCTAGATACCGCCGCAGCACGTGCATCTAGACACATTCCAAACTGTCTACAAACTGAATAGCTTGGTATGCGTGGGAAATGTTTCTTTTTAACGCATGCTATCATTTATCTTCCAAGGGTCATAAACACAGTAGAGTCTGTAGAGCTTGCGGCTGCAGGACTCTTTCGGTTTCAACGTTCCTAGTCACCTCGAGTTTGTTGTGTTCCAAGTCACGATAGAGTGCAAGACTCGAGCTAGACTCTCCCTAATGGCACTCATGATGGACAAAATTTAGAATTTTCGGGCTTTCCGAATTCCTTTCAGCAACTTTCTCCATTTTCTTCTTTCCTTTCACCTGTTTTCCTCCTTTATAATGACTGGCTCCCTTTCTGGCAAAATTTGCGCTGGAGGATTCTGTGTTTGTTGTCTGGACTTCCCCTTATGATCTTAATAACTCTGTTATCTGAATACGGGGAGCAGTACTTGGGGAATTTGACACTAGTCTTGCACAGGCGAGAAACAGCTATCCCCACAGAAATGGATTTCTGTACAGTTTTCGAAGTGGATTCACTAGGTATGCCTGATGGGTGCCCGAAGTCGGCTGGCAGATGAGGATTGTTGCGTCTTGGGGTTAATTCAACTGCACGTGAAGGCAAATAAACCTCAATCATAGGCTAATGTGCTTTAAGGGTTACTCTCAACTCTCCTCATTCTATTTCTATCCTAAGCGTCCTCTATAAAAAGAAACCATAACGCAGAAAGCATTAATATAAACACAATATTGAACATTTTCTAAACTCAATAAACGCTCAAATTTATATATAAATTATATTCAAATGTTATATATGAATTTGTGGTTATATGTATCAACCTTTTTACCGTACATGTGTTTAGCCTGAAACAGTGCAGATTATTGTAAACTAAAATGAAAACGCTGTTCATTGGTATTAATATCGTGTTTATTTTGATTATTAAGGAAGTACAATACAAATTTTAAAGATATTTAGCTTTAGTATGAATTTCTGACCACCAAATTGCAATTACTTCAATGAACGATAACTTCGAAATATTACGGCTGTGACCCCAAGTTCCCTATTTCAAATTATTTTTAGACCCTGTTATATACAGTGAAAATATTTTACTGATGTACATTAACATCCTGTGTGTATGAATTCCAAAACTATGTATAGACAGTTTGGCGGCTTGTAGTGGGGGCCGAGTGCGGAACTCATGTTCATAAAAGCAAAACACCTACACAACGCTCGTTGAACTCTCCCGCGTCTCTGCGTCAAAGAACTGAGCGGAGTGTGTATTTTGTTGTTGCATTGCTTCTGCGTTCACTTACAAGACGGCTCGACTTGGCGATCACCTACTTCGACACTTGTACCTGCCTATCATGTTTCAGTACACACGTCACCAACATCCGTCGCTGTCATAACCCGCGCACGCTCATCTTTCTCTGATTCGTAAATTCGGCTCATGTGGCCCTGTCAAACACCACGGCCTCCACCTTCGTGCGAATCGTTCTGCGAGACGACCTCGGACCGCATTATCAAAATTAGGTGGTGCACCATCGTGTTGAAACCATAGGTCTTGCCAAATTTTCAATGGCACATCTCCCAAAATCAAGCAAGTGTCACCCGTGAGGTGAAGGTGGAAGAAGGTATGGGGCCCAATCGCGCGACCGTCCAGGAATCCTCCCCACACACTGATGTCTTATCTTTCCTGAATACGGAAGATTTTAACGCGTGTTGCAGTGGTGTTTTGTTTGTAGCGGAGAAACGATACGTTTTTGGGCATTGGTTGATATTGAAAATGTTACTCTTTCGATCCGAAATTTAGATACTACCTGTATATATCAACAACATTTCACGGTTTAAGCCCACGAGTCGTTCCAGTCTCATGTAATTACTTATTACAAAAGTGGTAACGTTTACTCTTACACTTTCAGCATGTTCTTTAACTACAGAAAAAAACTAAAAACTTAGCTTTTAGATGACCAAGTATTACAAGAACCAAAATTATATTAGAGGGTAAGATTAGTGAACAAGTTATCTGCTTTAACTACATTGAATGTAATATATTCTATTTTGAAGATGAAGACATCTATCTATAAAGAACTTCAACTGGAAGTAGCATTATTTCGGAGGAGGAAATGATAAAGATATTTAAATTTTTTCACGATTTATACAAACCCACTGTATTGGGATCACGGTGCTCCAACAGAAATTATGCACCTACAGAGGGCGCTCAAAAATCATATGATGCCATTATTAATTTATTGATATTTTCTATTTTTAAAATGTGATTTTACTACAGCCTTTCTTTACAGTGATGGTTTAGGGAGCTTTTTTACCAATCGTAATGTAACAAGAGCTCCAGAATTTATCTTGAGAGAATCTGGAGTTCCAGTTCTATTTATTTTGACTATTTATGGAATAAAATTATAAAAATCAAATATCTTAAAATTTGCTTCCAGTTATGAAAGTCCAGTCCGACATTTTAATTTCCGCTTACAGTCGAACAGGTGAAGATCGAAATTAAAACGATTTACGGAATGTACTGTTTTATTTTTTCATTTAAACACTATGGTGACAAATTGAAGACAACTTTGTATCTTTTTTGGCTTGGGACTTTGAAGGAACGGGTCAAATTTTGCTTCTGAGTCTGGCCAAAACGATTTCAATTACCTACCATGTTGATTATTGGTTTCTAATGCCCACAATGTTTGAACAAAGAAGCTATAAAAATATTTGTGTTGTTCTGATGAATTTGTCAAAAAAAAAAAAAAAAAAAAAAAAAAATCACTGCATGTAAATGCGATAAAATGAAAGTGATAAAACGAAAATGAAAAAATTGTGACGACAGGCAGCTGTGGTTCGTTGGAATTCCTAATATTCTTATATCGTATTGATCACTGATTCCTTAAGCTAAATAGTTATAGTTAAAATTATTGCAAAAAGATAACCTCTTCAAGTTGATATAAAATTCTTTTACGATAGCATGGTTTCATTTCTGTGGTTATCAGTTCTCTATAAAATAGTTATGAAAAGCAAGGCAGGTCTACAGTATTAAGAGCACGAAATGTATTCTTTCGGGGCATGTTAAGTATTAAAATAGCGAAAGCTTTTCTCCACCTGAAGTTTCTCCTCCTCTTTCAGAAGGCAATTATTGAGGCCGGAAATTTTGGATGCCTGGGGCTGTACTGCATTTACTATTAATTTATTTCATATATTATTCATCCCAAATAATCATTGTCGGCATAGAAAGCTAAAGGGTGTAAAAGGGGGGGGACCCTTTTAGCATAAAGAATTTGATGGGGTTATATAGTGTTGCAAACTTCGGAATATATTTACTCTTTTTTTTTTATCCTTGCCATTGCTTTCTGTTTGTGGTTTTTAAGAAGTAATCTTTATTTTGCTTCTCTATATTCCTCATATGCCCATTTTTTCTATATCCAATATTAATTTGGTCAATTACTTGAAATCAATATTTATATTTACTGCCGTGACCCATTTTTCAATTTCATGAAATCGTCTTGGGGGGGGGGGGGAGATCACTACACACAGATATTGTATAGCGTATTATACCGCTTCATTTTACAGAAATTTTCTTATACCCTTTTATATTCTTGTTGTAGGATATTATTTGGTGTTACATTGATTCATTCTTTTGTTAATTTATTTGTTGGTACACAAATATTTTGTTTATACGAACATGAAATTCTTATTTCATTATATTATTTATTTTCTCAACAAATTTTCAATATAAACATAGGCGCTGCCAAATTTAAAATAGCAACCTAGGTTAGTTAGCAGGTTATATGACCGCCACGGGGTGGCCGAGGTCGTTAAGGCGCGGACTCGTGAGCGGAATGTCTGGGGTTCGAATCCCGCCAGGAACGTCCTCCCTGACTGAGATTTTTTTTCCCCAGGTTTTCCTCAGTCCTCATAAATGGCAAATGCCGGGGAGGTACCCTAAAATTAGGCCTGGAACGTTTCCTTCCTAAAAAAAAATACTTTCCTATATATCATTTCATCTCATGTATCATCAGTGTCCACCGGCTGTGGTGCCTCAGTAGTTAAAACGGGCGTTAAACACTACTGAAAAAGAAAAGTCCCAGAAGTAACCGCATAAAGTTAGGAACGTCAAATCTACCAGTGCTTTATTGGAAGTAGAACTGGAATGGTTAACTCGTATGCCCGAAGCCTGGGCCAAGGCAGCAAATTGCCAGGGATTAGTTATTGCTCCTCGAAATTATATAATAAGGCAGAGTTCAAGGTGACATAAAAATATACATTCAAGAACTGAATGTGAAAACAATTTTATTGTGGCAAAATTGATTTAAAGGTCTCTTTTTGTAGCGGACCCGTAAGATGTAACCGCAGTAGCAGCAGCTGTTCGTGCTTCTAAACATGTATTAAATGACGCTTATCACTGCAGCTAAATTGTAAATGTGGAAGTTACGAAATTTAATTAAAAATTTAAACGTAATGAAAATGCAAAATTGTCTTTTTATATAAATTCCCATATTTGATATTGAATAAAAGGTAATTGTGTAGAACACTACATTAATTAAGTTGGACAAATATTACAACGTTTCTGTTATAAAACTTTTTAGGCTAAGGAGCTGGCGAGCATAGCGTGTTTATAATTAAAATGACAGATCTCAGAATAGCGTATGTTGTTTTCCGCGCTTTACAGTAGCTTTGCCATATATTATTCATTACTCGATAATCAAGTAGGAGAAGGAGATAGGAATTTCGTAAAGAAATATGAGTGGTGTTCTTCAAAATTACTAAATAAAATAAGTCATTATCCAAGGATAAATTTCACTGCACTTATTGTTGTTCATTTTTCTGCCTTATTTTTCCTGACAGTATTTAACCAAATAAGAATAGCCTAACATAACCTGCAATAGTAATTATAACGTAGAAAAGATGGCCCGGTTTATTCGGTGGAACACTTTTCAGTGTTTTTAAATTTTCCCAGTAGTGAAAAAGTATGAATTTGAAACTTTTAGGGTCATTTGATCAAAATTACTCAGATAAATTAGATTCTGAATTACATTTTGTATTACTGCCGTAACCTTTGCAACCAAAATAATGCTCAGGCTTTAATACACAGGAGTGGGTAGTGCCAACATAATCACCAACCGCCGTGAACTTTAGCGTCAATATTAAACTATTTCAGAATGCTTACATTCAGCAGTAATTATTATTACAGTTTCGAAGGCATACACATGTCTGACGTTAATTAAAAGAATAGTAATAAATGATCTCGATTTGTATTCAATTAAGCCATCTGTTTATTAATACAGATCCATCTAAAGGAGAGTGCAGATATTAACGTCAATTTCCTGACATGAGCACTAAGAATTCGATCCCGCGAAATACCGAAGCCGTCCCGACTGGTATAATACTGTGATGCAACTAAAGCTTAAAATTAAAAAATTGCATCCTATACTTATATAATTTTAAGTTGTTAATCACTGGTTTAATAAATGCATAAATATGAAAAATGTAAATGCAAAATGTTCCAATATTTGCCTTTTATTGTAGCGTATCGTTACACGGTAGTAATAATCGTACTAGTAGTGTGGTAATCTATTGTTTGAGTCACTTTAGTGAACATTTATTGTTTTAGCATTATTGGAGGGAAAATCTCCGTTAAGTAAAATCATCTTTTGCTAGCGTGGCATAGAAATTTCTGGATACAAATGGTCTTACACTTTAACCTGATTGGTGGTTTGGAGTTCTTCCACCTGTAGCAATTATAGAGAGTATGGGAAAGCGTGCAGTTCGATACAGGCTGACAAGCAGATCGGATCTATTGGCCACATCTCTTTTTTCCCACTCGGAGGATAATTCAAGAACATGTGAAAGTAATTAATATTAAATATTTTAGCTGTCTTTGATAATCTGTGATAAGTTAATACGCTTCAATGTGATTTAGTGAATTACACATGTCTAATATAGCAAGTTCCTTTCATCTTCAAGCGAATATGATACTAACCATGTAACTGCTCCTTCAGTTAGCTGAACTGAAGGGAGTAAGACAGCGTTCTTATTCTTGGATGTCATAGAAGAACACGTATTATGTACATATAAACGCATAAACATTAATATTAACAATAATAAGCAATATATAATAACACAACATTACTCAATTTATTTCATGAATTGCATCTCACTCACAAGCCATGATATATTGGGTTTAATAGGAGAAAATTGTATTCTGGGTTCTGTACTTGATTTTTAGATAAACAAATGTAGAGAAGGATTTTTCACACAAATAAGTTCTTAAGACATCAGTATTTTCATGGCCTCTTTTGATAATTCGGATAGTCCCAGCCTATCGAGAGATGCGTTCTGTGGGACACAGTTCCAACCAATTTAAGAACATTCATTGCTATCTCAAACCTGGAAGGAGAAAAAGTACCGTTAAAGGCGTTAAATGCTGTGGGAATAATGTTTGTGATAATATTGTACCAGAAGAAAAAAAAGCTTCATTAGCTTTGATCCTGTGGTGCACAAAAAATCTGCCCTGAAACTCCCTCGAGCTTTCATACAAAAGTTTATCAATCTGTCACCAAGCATAATGAGCATCTGAAATCCAAAACAGCTCAACAGCAGGTAATTCAACCATTATGGAAATAACTTTCTCCTCAGATAATACGGCTGTCAGCCCTACATCATCTGAACAGATTTACCATCACCCGAAAAGATACCCATGTCAAGAAAACGCAAGTTCGTGTCTTCATGCCATTCAACATCTAGTCAGCATTTCGAAACTACAAACTCCAAAAAAAAGATCAACAAATATCAAAACCAATCCGGATCCTCAGACAGACAACATCTCAAGCCGGTGATTCTCACCAAAAACACTCAAAAGACAACAAATGTAGAATTTGCTTTTTGGATTATGATTATGAGAAATATGTGCGAAAGGGATTATGGATTCAGTGCCAATAATGCTATATCTAGTACCATGAAGTATGTGTCAGATGAAAAAGATAACATACTTTTCACGTAGTAAATGTGTGTGATCCAAATTATACTTTGGAGCGATCACAATTGTATGTGCATCAGCGGTGCAATTACGACCAAACATAGACCTTTTTTCTTCAAGATATTAATAAGGACCATCAATGCATAAGTAAGATTGTTGTTTCATTATTTGCATTTAACACTTTTCATAAGTTATGAAATCAGTACACGATTAAGTAAATGTACCCTATATTACCTGCTCCACATTTTCGGCTTACCAATTTTTAAAGTTTCCTCAGGAATATGGTTCCAAATTAATTGACCTCAATAACACACATGATTATTTTATATCATCTTTGTTTTTTCGTGAGTCATTATTTGTACCAATACATTCAAGAATAAAGGCTGTTATCATTACTCTTAATCAATGCTTCACGATCACCGATTTTTGTTATCAAAAGTTGCAGTTTTGGATGATAAAGTATAAACGTCTATTATACTGGTATGGGCATTAGTTTGTTAACGTTAATCATTAGGATATTTGTTGCATAGCACTCGGAGTGTTCCACATACATTTTAATTATTCGGTTTGTTAGGTGTAGGAAATGCGTAGGTACTTGTCTGTTAAATCTGAATTTATTTATGTCTCTGGCTGGTAACCAATTGGCTCTAAGAATGTATGAACTATAGGTATTTAAGCGAGTGACACTACAACACAATTTAAAACTTGAGCAACATCTCGGTGATTACCTGGCCCAGTGCACTTTTTTCAGCTTGGCTCGCCCGATGTCCTGACAGGCAATTAGTAAGGTTAGAGAATTTAAAGCCCAAGAGAACGTAATTACTTGTGGAAGCATAGATAATACAATGTCAGAAGTGAGGGTTAGAACGGGCGTAACCGCCGCTATGACAAGCACGCAGGCGATAAACATCGACTTTACTGGGGTATCACGAATCGAAAAAGAATAGCACTGTCATGTGGTCAGCCTGGATTTCTCTCCCACCAGGGAAGCCAAAGAAAAACGGTCAAATATGAGGCTCGGTGGAACGAGTTAAAGGTTGCGCTATGATGTCATAAAGCAAGAGAGCCAGAAAAGCACTACTTACATGCTCTAAGGGCCAGTAGTATAAAGAGTTAACTTGAGTTTAGGGCATAGTCACTAACTTGGAAATTTTGGATGTATAAACGTTAATCTAAGATTATTTCGTCTTAACCTGAAATTAAATCTAACCGAAATTTCACAAGTTAAAGCACTAGTTAGAGCTTAGTGATTGTGAAATAAAAAAATTATCAAAGTACAGAAGCGTAACAACTTCATTTTTAAAGAAAATGGTGTGTCATGTATTTATAATTCCATGTAGGTAAAGTTTCTTAGGGTCATTTGTATAAAAGTTGCTAACTGAAGATTACTTTTAACTGCAATTTAAAAAGTAACTAGAGGTTAGTCACCATTTGTGTTGCATAAAAATAACCTGAGACTACTTAACCTGGAGTTTGCAATAACCGTCAAACCTATGGCAATATTGAGAAATTATAGGTAAATTTGTGTTTAGAGTGAGTTAAAGTTTCAACTGTTCAACCCAAGAAAAACAACAATTATTTAGTTCCCCCCCCTTCTTAATATGTCTTCAAACGTGGATAAGGAAAAGTTAAAGCGAATGAGAGTGGCAAATATGAGTAAAAATGAGGATATTATTATTATTATTATTGATCTGATGCTAAACTATCAGGGAATAATTTAATGTTATTCAATTATTAATATAATAATTATAATTATTAATATAATAATTCGATTCTGAAGACTTCTGCATTATAACTTCCAGGCGATATAAGGGTATTTGTGTGTGCACTCTATAGCACCTAAAAACTCCAGGAAAGTTCCGAATGTTATAGAAGCCTGGCATCTTTTGCTAAGCGAAATCGTATTTTGAATTATTTTTTTCATGAAATACACGAGGAGCACGGTGAAATTCATCTTCGGATGATCTGTCGTAAAATAGAAATGTGTGCAATATATCGCTTGTAAAGCAAACCTAGCCTAATCTACAATTAAACGCAAATCTGTATGTTGTCATTACGCGAAAATGAAAAGTGAAACATTGAAGAAACATTATCTACATGAAATTAAAATAAATGTACTAACAATTTTATTTATAAATGAAATTGTTATGCTTCTGTACTCTGAGAAATGTTTTATTTAACAGTTACTAAACTCTAGTTAGGGCGTTAACTTGAGAAATTTCGCGAGTTAGATTTAATTTGAGGTTAAGACGAAATAATTATAGATTGGTGTTTGTATATCCAACATTTCCAAGTTAAGCATAACTGATATTTAATTTTATGCCCTTAACTCAAGTTAACTCTCTGTACAACTGGCTCTTAATGTTTCACTTTTCATTTCCATGTAACAACAAGACTAGAGTAGCATATTAAATCATACTTTGAATTCGATGTTCATGATGCTGCTAATTTTAAGGTTCTCTGCGACAGGAAGCTTCCAAATAGTTATTGGAGGTATATTTAAAATGGAGAAAGGAATGGCCGGTAGATAACATAAAGTCACTAGAGCAATAGCAGATCTGAGATCTCAGTTCATTAAAATGTCAACGGATAGCGTTTTTTTAATAGTGTTTAACGCCCGTTTTTACTACTGAGGCACACAGGCGGTGGACACTGATGATGCACGAAATGAAATGATAAATTGGGAAAAGAATATTTTTTAAAGGAAGGAATCGTTCCAGGCCTAAGTTTGGGGTACCTTCCCGGTATTTATGAAGACTGAGGTAAACCTAGGGAGGAAAAGAAAAAAAAAAAAAAAGAAAGAAAAAACCTCAGTCAGGGAGGAAGAACCTGGTGGGAATCGAACTTCAGATCTCCTGCTCATGAGTCCGCGCTTTAATGACCTCGGCCACCCGTGGCGGATACCGAAGAGGGTGATGCAGGAAAGTGATGCTAGACTTCTATAACATTCGCAACTTTCCTGCAGGTTTAGGTGCTTAGACACTACATACATGCACATTACATCAACTAGGAGTGTAATATAGAAGTCTTAAGAATACAATTATACTCTTTGGTAAATCCCCCCCCCCCATGTACGTTCTTCATCCTCATTTGAGATCGAATCTATTTTTTTTTCTTTCAATTATTCCCTGATATTTCAACACCAGATCAATAATATTATCCTTCTCACGTTTGCTAAAATATTCCACTCGCATTCGCTTCGAATTTTCCTTATCTATTTTTTAAGGGAGGAGAAAAAATGTCTAGGTGGCGGGAAAACTGAATAATTATTGATTTTCTTAGGTTGAACAGTTGAACATCAACTCGCTCTAAACCTGTATTTATGACCGTTATTGAAAACTTGAGGTTACCTAGTCCGAGGTTATTTTTACGGAACAGTAATGATGACTGATCTCTAACTACGTTTTAAATTGCAATTAAAAGTAATCTCCAGTTAGCAACTTATATACAACTGGGCCTTAGTGTACTGAAACTTATCTTTTCATCTTCGTACATCTACACAAAATCATGATGCTAGCAAATGGTTAGGCTTACCAGTTGAAGATTTAACCAACCTTTTGGCCATTGTTATATAACATTAGTGAATTCTGGCGCGAATATACTACATTTATCACAAAATACAATCTTATATCCAGAAAATGAAAAATATTTGACAATAGAATGGTGCCCAGCACATTAAGAAGCAAGCTGTGGATTACGTTTTTGGCTCTACAGGTGAACATTTGAATGACCGCCCTAGTTCTCTATACTCCCTGTTATGTGAGTTCATCAAAGATAGCTATATCATCAGCAACAACATCATTTAACTATTCTATGATATCTTGAACAGTATTGTACAGGAACCTTCTGAATAATTATGGAAGCTAAAGATTAGTTGATGGAGTAATTAAATTGAACAGCGCCTCTGATGGCCATGTTCCTTATAGCAAGTAAAGAATTCAAGTGCTGTTTCAGGCATGCGTGATTTTCCGTGAGTTTGTTGTCTACGCTATCTAATAAGCGATGGTTATGTGCAATACTGATTAAACTGTCTCGTATGACTCATATAATCTATAATTCCAAATCCTAACCTCTGATACACATTTGATAGTGTAATACCTTGAGGCACGCTTAAAACGTTCCATTCGCAAATCGATCGTTCATCAGTGCAAACCCCCCGTATCGCTGGCACCTGGATCGGCGAACTCACGGCGCCATTAACACTTTACCTTTTTTAAAACTTGTACATTCTACAAATAAAATTAATTAATTCTGAACTCACGTTTCTTACAGAAAATGCTGGAATTATTGCTCAGTTTGTAGGGCTTTTACTTTTGTAATTTAGTTGCTCATCTTGAAGATTGTTTAGAAATTCCTATCTGCTCTGCTAGACGTCTTCAGAAAAGTTTATATTTCATCAAGTGTTTCTTCTCTGAGCACACAAAGTCCTTCGTTTACTCTTACGATCGTCGTAGAACCTGTTTGATTAAATTTACTCATCAAAATCTCTCGTAGTTTTAGATGGAACTCTGCGGTTAGTTAAATTAATTTCTTGTAGCTACCACACGATTTCTTGCTATTTATGCATACCTTCAAAATGTATGCCAGTTTACGTAGTGAATACCTCAACATTGCACAACACAACATACTATTGTACTTACCCGAGTGATACGTGTTCCACAACTGATCTGCCTACTGTTGGAGACAGCTCCAACTATGCCGTAATGCCCGACTTGCAAACGGATGGTTTTAAATTGTATATATTATAATACATATTACAAACTATTTACTTATAGTATTATATATGTATATACTTTATTTGACAATTTTATTCACAATCTATTAAATGTACTATAACATTTTGCACTCTCTTTATAGGGGACATAGTAATGTTTTAAGATTAAGTAAAATTAATAAATGATTAATAATGTCTGATACAGGAATGTAATTTAATAATACACCAGTATTGTTTAATCTATTGTCTACGTTTACTTCGAATCAAATAGCCACGTCACCCCTTTCTCCGATTCACAGTAGTAGCCAGTACTCCACAGTTACTCTCTTCGAGGTTAAAGGAATTAAAAGCAGGCCTCTTGACTAATTTTTAAATACTATACATATTGCAGTTCCATATCGAGTATGTCCACATTGCATAAATGAATGGTTCTAAGCAGAGATAGCCAAGACCCTAAGAGCTTTCTTTCCAAGGACAACATAGCAATGCAAAACAACACGCTTCAAGTATGCTGCATAATCAGCTGTAGTCATAGTAATCTCTATGCAAAACTGTCGTAATATAATTTTAATTGTATTAACGTACGGAAGGGTAAGAATACTTTGCTCAGCAGTGACAGTTTGCTGATAACGAAAATAAATTATGTGGAGATCAAAGTTTCAAATCCTGACTCGAGCAGGAATGGGGATTTATCATCTCTGTTTTTACTCTTAAACAGTTGGGGCAACCGCTGACAGTGTAAACAACAAATAACCCTGTTTTGCTCATGTAATGTTGGTTCTTTGTAATTATATTATAGGAGTTTCGGTTTCTCCTCTGAAATTCTAACATAGCATTGCTTAGTTTTTAAATTTTATATTTGTTTTAAAATAATTTATTGTTTTATTGTGTTTACTTTGATTTTTCTTCGTATTTCACAACATTTGTGAGAGCTCTTAATTAAGTACTTGCATTAATGTCTCCCCCTCCCAAAAATCGCTATGATATACTAGGGAGTCTTCAGAACCTTCCTAGCTACTCCTGGGGAAGGAGATAAGATATCTCTTTCTCCATTCGGCTAGACTTTAACTTCTGTCATAAGAGAGTAAATATATTCTTGGCATTATTGGGCTAAGAAATTCACAATTGTAACCCTCATCTCGATCTCAGTTTCTACTGTTACTATGACAAAATGATCATTTGATTTTTAGGTTAGGGTAGCTGATTAAGTCCATTAGGTTCCCCACTCAAAGCGGAGAGAAAAAAGAGAAAGAGAAAATCACCAAAGAAGCAGTTGTCTTGAACTTTACATATTAATGTCATTCCTTGTTCGTGTACCTCTCTAAGGATAAGACAAGATGTACAGATATCCATTAACCTTTTAATGCGTACTTTGCATAAGCAAAAGTGTTTACTTGGTTTGTTTGTCTTCAAAATAAAAAAGTCATTCCAACGATTACTTTAAGACTCCAAGTGCCTACGTGGTCATGACCTGATGGGCAACGATTGCTAAAGGTGACCACAAGCTTAAAGCAATTTGCTGGGGACAGTGGGAAAATATTTCTGCACACCATATGCTAGGAAAGATGAGCATACAAGGACAAACGTATTATTGCAGCTGTCTCATCTTTCAGAAGCAAGAATCCTTTCCTTTCACATTTCAGAATAATCTAGACACAGTCAATAACACATCATTTTGACATCTAAAGAATACAGTAGCTAGCAGTTAGTTCCACCTTCTGTGCTAGGGTTGACATTTATTTGTCAATGCTTCTGGATTTTCTTTGAACATCACACACTGATACCATAAAAGAAATAAAGTGTTTCTTATTTTTATCATGATTTAACTATGAAAAATAGTACAGGCTTAAAAATGAGAAGAGTGTATTCTTAGTGCTGCCTTAAAATTCAGTAATAATTTAAAAATTGTAGAAATCTTGCATTACAGTACAAACATCTTGTCTTAGTTCCATTGTTGTATTCGAGTGTTATGATGGGTGTAAGGCAACAATATGGTGAAATATTTATAAATACAGGATGTTGCAATGTTAAAAAATTTAATTCAAATATCTTAGAAATAAAATGACTATAATTTGCTAACATTTTACTTGTTCATTTGAGACAATAATGCTTTTAAAAATCTCCTGTGTCTAGCTTGGGGGTCACATCTTCTGTTTTAACTTGTCAAAATTAAATTTTAACCAATGTCTTAAAATTTACAAAAGAAAAACATGTGTTATGATCTGCCTTCTCTTTTGCCTAATTACCTTTTTGTTATAAAAATGATTTTTCTGATTTCTAATCATTAGTGCCTTTAACGTGTAGCATTTGCTGTATTATTTCACAAGTGGCTATATTATATTAGTAACTTGATTTGACCTCAGTGATAATATGAATGTATTTTATTCTTTCTTTTCTATCTGAAGCATGTTGATCATACTCCCAACTATTGCAACATATATTTAAATTTTATTAACTACCCAACATGTTCCTGTTCCCGGAAATTGGTGTATACACACAAGGCAATGTTAGTATTTACTATTATATTTTCAATAAGTTAAAATTCATCAATAGTCTTCACTTGCAGGAAAAAAATAACTTGAGGTTATTTGAGCCCCCTGAACCTGCTTATGAGAAAGTACAGCTGCCGCCCATAAAATTAGTTATTTTTGTTTTACTGAAAACATAAAACAGTATTGTATTTAAAACTGATGATAATAAGCACTAACTTGCTTTGAGCTATAAGAAAGTTGAAAATAATATCCCTTAGCAGCAATACATTACCAGCATCTGTGTAGGAAAGTAATCTAACTTTTCTTCTGTAAGAACACGGTGGTTCTGAACAACTTTCTTTTCATTGAGAGATCCTATTAACATAAGTTGGCGAATATTTCTCTCCTGAAACATGGTTGTCAGGATATTTTCTTGCAATTGCTTTAGAGCCTGCAAGAATTAGAACAATTAGCATACAATTTACACACAATAAAAGCACCAAATAACACACGAACTCACAACCACTTGCCGATAGATCCTCCCTCGTACTAATTAGCCTTTGACACTAGATAGGCTTACACAACAGGTTTACACCACGTATTCATTTGGATGCATAACCTTGGCTTGTCTGGACATGACACACTGAAGAAAAATTCCCCTGCCACCATTGGGAATTGAATCCCATAAGATCCAGTCTATAAATGAGAGCTAACTTGGTGACACAAAATCCTACATAAAGGATTTGAATTATGTATGATTATCAGGCAGTGAGCAGTGTTCACTGAGACGGTTACAGTATAATATTGCAACTGAAGTATCATGCCATTCTGATTGAGTTTTATAGTTTTAATTTTGTTTTGTTTTTCTGAAAAAAAAAAAAAAAACTATTGATTTACATTGGACATTTTCTAGTAATAACATAAACTGAAGGTTTTTATTACATCTTCTCCCTTTCTTACTTTAAGAATATCCTATTGTTTTAGGACTTTATTCTGGAGCACTACAGTGAGGACGGAAGCTTTTATGAAGATGCGATTGCAGAATTCATGGACATTCGACAGGTACTATTAAAGTTTATTGATTTTTAATAAGTGGACTAAGAAGTAAAATACTTTTATTTACTTGAAGTACTCAATTAAACTTTCTGTTCATTGTGCAGGCTATGAGAACACCAGCCCGAGACAGCTCCGGAGTGGCATTGCTGTTTCAGTACTACAATCAGCTTTATTTTGTGGAGAGGAGGTTCTTTCCTCCTGACCGAAGTCTTGGCATCTATTTTGAGTGGTGAGTGAAAACAAGTATAATTTTATTAGCTACTTTGTCCTAAGGTAGCACAATATATTTGGTATGAAAAGCATACTTTACTAAGTATATTAGTATATAGGAGCTCCATTCAATATACATTGCAACTTTACATAGTAACAGCCAAACACATGATAAACAAATATGTGCTTTGCATTAGCAATCTTTGAAAAACAGGTCCACCAAGTTATAAGAAGAATAAACATTTACTTTTACATTAGTGTTGTGGTACATTTAGTGGGTTCAAGAGCAATGAGTTTATTTTTTTAACTAAGACTTGCACAAATAATTTAAGTTTACTTCACTTTAAATGTAGCCAATGAAAAGAAGAGAAAAGTCGTATGATTTAATCTTAATCACAGTGAACATAGTTGCTCATAGTAAAAATATAAAAAAAATCAGTTAGCATCTTTTACTCTGTATATGCTATGCCAAGAACAGAGAAAATTCATCTAACCTTTTATGTTATCAGTAGAGCTTAGATTGTAGGTGCTAAAATCTGGAAAATATTTATTTTTATAGGTTAAAAATACTTGAAACATGTGACAAAAAATACAGTTAATTATTAATCTCTGCTGAATCGAAATATTTAGAACAATCTTTATGGTTTCACTTACATGAGATTTACTCAGTCCATGTTTCGTGGAACAATTGGCCACATCCTCAGCTGTTAAACGACTATGGATCATTCCTAGAAGTTGGGCAGGTGGACAGGTATCTGGGTTGACTCTGGTGGTTTTGTGATAAATGTAAATAAAGAGCTGTTTGCTTCCAGGATGTTGAAATTCATAAGGTTTTGCTCATTTTTATATATATATATATATATATATATATATATATCCTTTCCCATGTGTTTAATTCTTTTGGTTGTTGAACAGTTTTTAATAATTTGATGCCTTTTCCTATTTCATGGTTTTCATTCCAAAAATGTGCTGCCACAGCTGATTTACCAATTTATTAACAGATGTTTCTCCAATGTTCCTTCAACCTAATGCCTGTTTGTGTATATAGATTTTTTTCACAATCCTTACAATTAATCGAGTAAATACCAGATTTTCTCTCTTTGGGTCTGTAATCTGTTTTGTTTAATTTCAATAATTTTTTTATAATGTATCAGTTTGAGGTGCTAAGATGATATTGTACTGCTTGAAGATTTTTTGAAATTTCTTATTGGCTGATGAGTGGTAAGTGAACTTTTTTCTCCTGCTAAATCACCCAAAGTTGTGATTTGTCTAATTCTTTATTGTTTATGGGATCTTTTAATTTTTTGGTTAATCATCTGTTTGCTGAACCCATTTGATTTAGCGGCTTCTATTATGTGTAGATATTCATTCTTGTATTCTTCTTTACTCAGTGGTATATTTATTAGTCTGTATGTCATGCTGTTCAATGCTGCTTCCTTATGTGACCTTGCATTAAAACCATGGAATTTTATATAGTTGTCTGTATGCATATCCTTTCTGTAAACTTTCTGTAAATGCTTAATTCTAGTTATTATTACATTTTATCATCTTAAGATCCAAAATGGGAACATATTAGCCTTAGTAATGTGCATCTCAAAATAGTTCATGAATAAGTCAGCTAGGAAAGGTGATAATGGAATGCCCATTACTAATCCTGCTTTCTGTTTAAAGATTTTGTCCTTAAATAAAAAAAAAAAATGCTTGATTTATGCACAACTTAGTGAATGCAATGTATTCTTTGATGTGTTCTTCTGTTAGGTTGGCTGATTGTGACCATTTTCTTAAAAAAACTAATAATTTATTCTGTGGTATGCTGGGAAATGGGCCTCGACAGCAAAAGAAAAGAAAATAAGGATTATGAAAAAAATCTACGTAGGAAAAACAAAGAGAAATATAGGCATTAGGTTCAAGTAACATTAGAGAAACATCTGTTACAAACAAATAGATAAATCAGTTGCAGCAGCACATTTTTGGAATGAAAACCATGAAATAGAAGAAGGCATCAAGTTATTAAAAACTGTTCAACAACCAAAAGAATGAAACAGACATTTCAATTATGTTATTAATTATCCCGGAATCAAACAA
This sequence comes from Metallyticus violacea, assembly GCA_030762175.1. Lineage (NCBI taxonomy): Eukaryota > Metazoa > Arthropoda > Insecta > Mantodea > Metallyticidae > Metallyticus > Metallyticus violacea. The sequence continues at coordinate 98,102,317 of CM060842.1, read as the reverse complement.
CTCTTTATTCATGTTTATCACAAGACCACCAGAATCAACCCAGATACCTACTTACCCAACTTCTACGAATGATCCAACAGCCATTTAACAGCTGAGGATGTGAACAATTGTTCCACAAATCACAAGTCCCGAGTAAATCTCATATAAGTGAAACCATAAAGAGTGTTCTAAATATTTTGACTCAGAAGAGATTATTAATCAATAAATCTAAAAGACAAAAAGAAATAAGGGAAGTTTCCACACGGAAAAACACAAAAGAAGAATACAAATTCAAAAGTTTCACCTACCATCCAATTTACCACAAGAAGTTCAAGAAAATCTTCAAAGAACATGGGATAATGTTAGCCCCAAAGAACAGATAGAACATCAAGAACTTATTAGGTTGCACAGTAAAAGACTCCATACCAACAGAACAGAAATCAGGAATTTACAAAATAAAATATGCAGATTGTGAACAGAGCTACATAGGCAAAACAAAAAGAAATTTGGAAATTCGAAGGAAAGAACATTTTAGGAATATTTGGTTTAAACAGGTGGATAAATCAGCAGTAGCGGCTCACTTTTGGACCAAAAACCAGGAATTAAACTGCTGAAGCATCTTCACAACCCATTGGAGTTATCCACTTGGGAAAAAATTTTCATAATAAACAATAAAGAAAACCTAATAAATTTTGAGTTTCCTCCTATGGATGAGCTCAGTAAGTTCCTACTTCAACCAACAGAGGCCATCACAGGAACATCCGTTTGTGCAGCCATCATTTCAAGTAACGGCGGTTCAGTGAGCAACTGAAGATGGGAGAGATTCTCCCGAAATGTGTCTTACTTTTATGTAAGTAAGTGGAATTTAGTGTAAAAAATGAATACCTAAGTTTAGGTTATATTGCCACTCCATTGTCGACAGCTTTGTAAGTATAATATTTAAATATAGGGGAGTTTATGAAGGGGAAAGTAAAGAAATAAAATAACAATAAAAGTATTTAGCAATAATATGTTTGGCATATAACAAATCATATCATTAGGTCATCTTCACAAATTTAATTGTGTAAGTCCAAGATACACCAAGCATTATCTGCTAATATGATCTCATAATGCAAAGAGAACTGCTACTGAGAAATGCAAATTTTAACCCACCTAAAAAGGTTGGATCGGAAAACAACAAAATAATATTCATATTATTTATTAATCTATTTGAAATAAAACTAAAACTTCAGTGTCAGTTTTTTAAGATATCCATTTTGATAAAAGCATAAACATGGAAAATATCTTTCCTGAAATAATTTGGCAATATAGCAAATTTTTGCTCAGGATGTTACTTCACAAGTTTAGTTTTAAATATAACTAAATATTTTTTTTTAATTTTACTTTGGCAGCATTGTCGCATTTACATTTATGAATGAAATTGCAATTCTTTATTGCCTAAGCAATGGGAGAGAACTTAGATATTAATGTGTAGAACTAAATCACATACAAAGCAACTAGAAGATCTTGAATTTAACGTAGATAGTAGAATTAAACTATTTCAAGTAAATTACTAATAATTGACAATTGACATATTGTACATAGGCTTGATAAAATGCATATTAAAACTATAAAATGAAAAGTATCATAATAATTTTTTAGTATCACATTATGTACTCCTTATATGAATAATTTAATATATATATATATAATAATAATAATAATAATAATAATAATAATAATAATAATAATAATAATAATAATAATAAATTAAGGAGAATGGTACTATATTTGTAGAGCTGCTCTTTAAAAGTAGACAATTATAAACTGTTTTTTGAGTAACTGTTGTAATTTACTTAATACCATGAACACAAAGTACTAACACATTCAAATATAACCAGTGCAAAAGTTTTGATAAAAAGAAAATGAACAATTAAATAGTTTATTTAATCAACTACTTGTCGTCTAAACACTCTTATGCTTCACACTATTTTTGAAAACGACGGGAAAATAGTGTGAAGCATAAGAGTGTTTAGACGACAAGTAGTTGATTATATACATTTCAAAAGCTTCACTATGTTTAATTCCAATTAGAATTTTCAAATTTGTGTATTTTTATAGTTCTTAAAAATTTAAAAAAAAAATTAAATAGTTTCCTGTTCTACTCATCTTCTTTTTGGCAAAATTGCAGTACTATATGAAAATTAGTACTGAAGCTACAAGTGCGCAGACACTTAATTTTTAAGTTTGGATGCTGAAGAGGAGATACAGTAATGTATTAATCACTTAATTGGTAATTTCAAAAGGATTTTATTTTTTTTTTCTTGGTGCTTTTACTGCATTGGTCTTACTTTGGGAAAAATGAAATGAATTTGAAGTACAACTGAATTCAGAGTCCTTGGTGCCTTAGTAATCTGACATTCACTTTCTCAGAGTAAGGAAAAACTCAATAAAAAATTTGTTTAGTGTAAAAAAATGAATACCTAAGTTTAGGATATATTACCACTTCATTGCCAACAGCTTCGTAAGTACAGTATCAATAAAAATTGCTTGACTTGACTGGGATTTGAACCCAGGACCTCTGGATTAGTAGTTGTAATGCTACCTCTAGACCATAAAGGCAGTTTTTTCATCAAAACTTGGCAATTAAAGGGTACCTGTTTACTTTAGTAATTTTAGGTAATAATATTTATCATAATAAATATTTGTAGTTTTCCTAAAGTTTCTGTAGTTGTGAACTTCTTTAATGTTATAAGAATACCACAGTGCCCTGTGTTCTAGACTGGCTATAGTGTACATAAACATTTGTTGGTTCCAGGTATGACTCCTTAACAGGAGTTCCTAGTTGTCAGAGGACTGTGGCTTTTGAAAAGGCATGTGTGTTATTCAACATTGGTGCTATATACACTCAGATAGGTGCCAAACAGGATCGCCTCAACCCTAAAGGACTGGACAGTGCTGTAGATAGCTTTTTACGTGCTGCAGGAACATTCCGATATATTTATGAAAATTTTACCAATGCACCTAGTATGGATCTTGGTCCAGATATGTTGGATATGCTGTCACAGCTCATGTTGGTAAGTTAATTTTTTATGTAACAATTATCATATTCACAATTTAATTAAGTGGCCAAAGATGCTGTAGTAGTATAAATGGCAAAACTTGATTGACAATATTTTAATTTATAAAATTGCTTATTTAATAATTGTAAATATATTTAGAATAGTGTTAGTTATATATTGCAATTTACTATTAAGCATAAAATATCATGTTTTATCTGAGTCAGATGTTTAAAACACTTTATGGTTTCACTTAAATGAGATTTACGTAGGAGATATGTTTCATGGAACTATTGTCTACATCATCAGCTGTTAAATGACTGTTGGATCATTCATAGGAGCTGGGTAAGTAGGTATCCGGGTTAAATTGAAGCCATAAAGAGTGTTTTAAACGTTGGACTCAGAAGAGATTATTAATGGGTGTTTCACTGTGTTCAATTCCAAATTGAATTATTATTAAAATCATAATGTGTACTTAGCACTATAAATGGATAGTTATAATAAAATATTTGAGTCTTACTAGGACATTTCTCTTAAGTGATTTAAACAATTTGGGTCACATTTAGGTTACCAGAAATGCTATTGAAATTACAAATTAAGAATGTAATTTTTAAAAAAAAATGTAATACATTTTGAGATAATATTAAGCTAGATGTACATGCATGAATATAACCAAAAAATTTAAAGAAAATTTAAGGCTTCCAAAATATGTCCTTACCTCTCTCATGGGGTTTTGTTCTCAAACCTGGACATGCCTCAGCCAGCTGTGCCTGCACTGACATGACCCTTTTGGTGCAACCATACCTTGTCTGAAAAGAACACAAGCTGTGAGTCGATGGATGAAAGTAACTAATAGTATCAAATTTATTCACAAGATTGCGAAATACATTTCTGGAAGATGGCAATTGCCAGGGAACTTCCAAATAAATTGCTCATGAATGCGATGAGCTGATTTGTATAATAACATTTATACACAAAAATATGTTATTCAAAAGTCTTTGTAAATGAATGACTGTTCAGAAGTTCATAGTTAGATAAGCATGCAGGTGACCATGAGAGGGGAGCCAGCCTTGACTGAGATGCAAAACCCCATGCAAGTGGTAAGAACATATTCTGGAAACCCAGTATTGATTAGGCTGCAAAATTAAAACTATTTAAATAATTATACTTCTGGCAATAGCAAATACAGATTTAGGGATAAAAACAATATATCTTTTCTTTCTATGTATTCAGTTATGCATACAATATAATACTAATCTATTTGTTCTTAGGCACAGGCTCGAGAATGCCTGTTTGAGAAACTTGAGTTGCAATCACGTGACTGCAGGGATGTAGATGTTTGTATAGACCTGGCACAGGAAGCTGCACAGGTAAGTTGAGAACTACAAAGATAAGATCATGATGGGGATAAATCTGAAGGCAGAAAGTAGAAATATGTATTAACTGCTGTGATAAGTTGAAATATAATTTTAAGTAGGAAAAAATATAGTTTCAACATGGTCAGTACATAAGTCTTGTACTTACGAAGCTGTTGACAATGGAGTGGCAATCTACTTCAACTCATGTATACACATTCTTACACTAACTCCATTCACTTACTCTTAAGTAAGACGCGTTTCGGGAGAATCTCTCCCATCTTCAGTTGCTGACTGAACCTCTGCTATTTGAAAATATGGCTGGACAAACTGCTGTTCCTGTGGTGGCCTTATATAAAAAACTACATGAAATAGACGTAGATATTTACGATCTATATTTAAAACTAACGAAAAAACTAGGATTTCACGTATGGGAAAATTTACAACACCACCTACAACAAAATTTAAGTGTACAAATGAGAAACAAAAACCAAAAATTGAAAAAGAAACTCCGGAACTTAGAGAAACACCAAATAAAAACGGTCCCACCCTCACGCGCGCACACAACAGACGAAGTAGTTAATCTTTCGAGTGCCGTTTTTTCCGAAAATGAGATCAATCTCCTAAGCAAAGGCCTAAAAACTTGCATAGATTTCTCAGATAATATGGAAGATTACATAGCCGACATAGATATAGCCACCCAACAACTAAACGAAAAGGAAAAATCGTTCGTAAAAAGCAAATGCAAGAAAGTTTTAGAGAACATAAAAAACCGAAAGAAATCAATAAACTACAGAAGGACATTAAAACAACTAAAAGAAAAACCAGTAATATACATAAAAGCAGATAAAGGTAACAAAATGGCCATTTTAGACAAAAATGAATACATAAATAGGGTTGAAAATATGCTAAAAGGAAAAGATTACAAACCAATTGAAAAGAATCCTCTCAGAAAATGCAATAAAATGTTATACAAAACATTAAAAGATGTCAAAACACTATCCACTACTGTAAAACAGAATATCACACAGAGTAATCCAGTACTACCCAGGCTATATGCACTACCGAAGTTACATAAAAATGATAACAGTATGAGACCAATAATAAACAATATCAATTCACCCACATACCAGGTAGCAAAAAAATTGACCAAAATCTTCAATTCTTTTAAGAGATTCCAAAGTTTGAGCATTAAAAATTCAATTGACCTAGTTAAAAAACTTGAAAATAGCAGAATTGCACCTGGAGATATAATGGTTTCATTTGATGTAAAAGCCTTATTCCCAAGCATACCTACAGAGAAACTCATGCTTATGCTAAAGAAATGGTTAACAACAATAAATTTAAAAACAGAAGAAATAGAAGACTTAGTAAAACTTACTAATATCTGCATTCAACAAAATTACTTCAGCTTCAACAACAAATATTACCAACAAGTTTCAGGCCTGGCTATGGGAAACCCTTTGTCACCTTTTCTAGCAGAATTATTCATGAGCTCATTTGAAATACACATCACAAAAGCCTTCCCTTTAATTTTCAAGTCATGGTATAGGTATGTGGATGACATTTTTGCAATAGTACCAAAGAAACTGTCAACAGATGCCCTGAAACTTCTTAATTTGCAACATAAATCCATACAATTTACTATAGAAGAAGAAAGAAATGGGTGGCTACCATTTTTAGATTTAAAAATTATAAGAAATGGAGATGGGTTAAATTTTGGAATTCACAGAAAAGAAACACATACAGAAAACTATATTAAAAATAAGAGTTATAACCCCATTCCACATAAATATGCAATTTTTTACAGTTTGGCACACAGATTGATGAATATTCCACTCACAAAAGCAGAATACAAAATGGAATATAAACAAATAATACAGACAGCTATAAAGAATGGTTTCAACAAGGACACGGTGATAAAAATTATCAAAAAATCAAAAAGACAAAAAGAGATAAGGGAAGTTTCCACATTGAAAAGTATAAAAGAAGAATTCAAATTCAAAAGTTTCACATACCATCCAATTTACCACGACAAGTTCAAAAAAATCTTCAAAGAACATGGAATAATTTTAGCCCCAAGGAACAGATACAACATCAAGAATTTGTTAGGTTGCACTCTAAAAGACCCCATACCACCAGAACAGAAATCAGGAATTTATGAAATAAAATGTGCAGATTGTGAACAGAGCTACATAGGAAAAACAAAAAGAAATCTGGAAATTCGAAGGAAAGAACATTTTAGAAACATTCGATTCAAACAGGTGGATAAATCAGCAGTGGCAGCTCACTTTTGGACCAAAAATCATGAAATAAAACCGGGAATAAAGCTGTTGAAACATCTTCACAGCCCTTTGGAATTGTCCACTTGGGAAAGAATTTTCATATTGAAAAATAAACAAAGCCTAATGAATTTCGAGTTTCCCCCCATAGACAAGCTCAGCGACTTCCTACTTCAACCAACAGAGGCCACCACAGGAACAGCAGTTTGTCCAGCCATATTTTCAAATAGCAGAGGTTCAGTCAGCAACTGAAGATGGGAGAGATTCTCCCGAAATGCGTCTTACTTAAGAGTAAGTGAATGGAGTTAGTGTAAGAATGTGTATACATGAGTTGAAGTATGGTCAGTACAGTTTGACTTTTTAATGTCAAAAGTCCTTTAAAACCCTACTACATTTTCAGTGTCATTGATGTATTACAACAATGATTGAAATTCATACTTTGCTTGCAATTTAAACCTAAATCTTGTTTTAAAAAGTGTCATATTGTCGTATATCGTGTGAATTGATATGCATTCCATATTTTTTATTACATGAAAAATTCTAAAATGAAGCACTGTTTTCAGGTGGCAGATGTGTATGGAAAAGTGCATGCTTTAATATCTTCTCCACCAGTCAAAGATTATGTTCCATATTCATGGGTGTCATTGGTTCTGGTCAAAAGAGAACATTACACAGCATTAGCACACTATCATCTTGCAGTCGGGATTCTGAGCCAGGAATTGAAGCAGCTGAGTGAAAGTACCAAAGATGCCCTTGAATATGTTCATGAGGACTCAGATCCAAAGACCCAATTAGAAATTAAAGTACCAGAAGATGATAGTGAACGAAAGCTGCTAGGTAAGTACATATTATTAAGAGATTTGGCAATGGAAGCAATATATTATATATATAAAGAATACAGGTAATTTAACAGTCAGACATTCTTTATCTTTGTTTGATACTATATTATTATGTCTTCCTTTAGGGTTTTTTTTTTAATTAACAATCACATATGAGCTTGAGTTCCAGTAGCAGCTCATGCAGAAATCAATGTGAGCTGCAATATTTTTTAAGTATTCAACCAAAGGGATAAAAACAAAATAAATATACAACAGATTTTATAAAACTAATATTCACTTGTTACCAAAAAATGCAATCTATATGTTGCTCTTGACCTGTCAAGAGCCTGCCTGATTGCATACAGAGAGTTTCAGGCATTTCAGTTCTTACATTAAAATACATTCAATCACAGTGATGCAGGCTGCTCAACATATATAATTTTAAGAGAGCACTTTAAATATTTGTCCTGTTTTGTTTATAGAATCGCCCTTGAAAAGAAGAGTTATTGAATTAAATAAATATTGAGCTACAGGTTATAAGGACTGGCTGCCGCTATTCAGTTCATTTTGATAAGAGATGTTAAAGGAGTACCATTATTTTATGATATGATACAGCATTTATTTCAAACAATACAGGTTCTAAAACAATTTAATAATATTCCAAGATATCTTAAAACGTTACCTTAAAATTTAGAATTTGTTAAAAGCAATTTAAATTCTTCTGAATATATTGTATACCCTGAGTAATATACATAACTGATTGAAAATTGTAACTACAGTTTTCAATTTATTATGAAACAAAAACAAAAGCATATCAAACTATTCTATCATTATTGAGTCCCAGGTTTTCCACTTGTCCAGAAGACAGTGATTCCATTCTAAAGCTATAGATCTGGCTCGAGTCCCCCTCCCTCTCTTTGGCATCCAGAAAAAATGGGGGGTCTCCCTCATTTCAATTCATGACAAAATACACAATTAATGTATTACATAACCTGAATAGTGCAAAAAAAAAACCTGTATCATAAATCCACATATCTACAGTCTTGAGTCAGCAATTGAGTTGCTTAACCTCCACAGTCCCATTTCACCTTAATATCCCAGTTATTGGTGCTTAGGGATTATCAACCATAACTCTATTTTTTTATTAGGTTTATTTATGGATACTCTTTAACATCTCAGGTCATCAGCGTCCCATTCAAATCAGGGCACGAAACAGCCATCAAATTTTGCTCAGAGGCCTTCGGGCTTGAGGTTCTTTATTGTGCCATAAATGTATGTCATGTCATGTCCACGGTTTACTTCCCTTCCAAAGGAAGCCGATTTAGGATTTTTATGAAGATTACATCAGTCTTGGCCGGGTTTGAACCTGCGATCTTGGGTTTACAGGGCAAGTATGGTTACCATTACACCACCAGGATCGACTCATTTGTTATTATTAAACTATGTCAGTTGCTCTATTCCTTCTCCTACTAGTCATATTTTCCTCATCAAATTTTCTTTTAATCTTCCTAAATATCTCGTAATCTTTGTAATATCTTCCTCACTTCTGCTTTATCATTTTCATCTTCATCAATACTTCTGTTGATAAATTATTCCAATTTTTCTTCCATATTTCGTCTCTCCAAAATATAACTTCCATCCTTCTTTGCATAGTATCTTGCTAACTTCCCCTTTACACATGAAACAAACATACATTTACATTGTCATCTTTTCTTATACTTCTCAATCTTACTACACCTATTCTTACTGATACCAATCCCCTTCTTCCCAATTTGTTACATGTGTCTCATAATTTTTTCCTTCTTATTCCGGTTTTAATTTTTTTTCTATACAGATTTAATGAATTTTCTTTCTTGAAAGTATTAAATATATTTTGTCTTTCAATATCTTAAATTCTCTCTTAACTTTTTTATAAAATTCCTTAACATTATGCTCTATCACACTCCATATATACCCCATTCTAGTTCCTGGTTGTCTTAAGTCTCCCTCCATTTCCTTCTCTCCTGCATAATTAGGCATTCCCCCCTTATATATTCCTGTCTAGTGTTAGAACTCTGTATCAGTACTTAATTATTTTTTCTATTACTTTATCTTTACATTCAACCCTTCTGAATTCTATGAGTGCAACTTCATTAAGTGACCCATAAGTAGCCTCAGAATTAATTAGTAAAATGGGCTATGTATTATTAATCCATCATCTAAGTGCAGTACATCTGTCCTATATGACATTTTTGGAGAGACAGCATTGTATACCTCCTTCTTCTTGGTTTGGGTTTCAACCCATTCCAACCCCATATTGCTGAGACCTTTTTTTTTTTTTTTTGATAGTGTTTAAAGCCCTTTTTAACTACTAGGCATTACAGACAGTGGACACTGATGGCACATGAAATGAAATGATAAACTGGAAAAGAATTTTTTAAATGAAGGAAGAGGAGTTCCAGCCTAAATTTAGGGTACCTCCCTGACATTTGACTCAGGACTGAGGAAAACTTAGAAAATACTTCAATTAGGGAAGACAGTATTGGTGGGAATCGAACCCTGGACCTCATGAATTTGTACCTGTATGACCTCGACCACCAATGGATGTGCCACATTTTATTGTATACCTTTATTTTAAAATATAAATTCTGAAACTTTTAAGAAAGTGAAACTTAATTCTGTAAAATGTGTCAAATCAAATCACTACTTAGTGACTAAATGTACTGAAAAGTTTTAAAAGATTCAAGAATGTAAAAGGTGCATTTTAAAAATGAAAACTTATGAACTGAGGTTTAATATATGATTAAAGGCAAAGGCACATAACATATAAGACTAAGTAGAGGCATACTTATACATTCTTTTATTATAAATGAAAAAGCATCTAACATAAAAAAAGTATACTTTTGCTTTTGTTCACGATCTATGTATGTCATCATCTCCTTGGTGTACAGAAAAGATATAAAATTGAGATCTTACCTGTGTGAAGCCAATTTCAAGGTCTTAATTTTTGTCAAGAGAAGGTTAACTATTAGTGTTAAATTTGAAAGTTTGCACATTTTTTCATCTATTAGTGCAGAAAGTAAAATCATTGTGTCTTTTTTCAGGTCGTGCACATTTACGTGACGCTTTACTCAGGCATGAGGAAAGTCAGAGACTTCATCGTATGTGCAGAGAATTAAAGGGAAAAGCAGCACTAGCAGGCATATTGAAGAAATCGCATGCACAAGCAATGGAAGCTTATACATCTTCAGAAGAAGAAGATGATTTTCGGGAGTTGCTTGACCCTCCACGTATTGTTGGTAAAGATACAGTGCTAAGATAAATGTTCTGATTGCTTGCTTTCCACCATTATATGATTTATTTTAATTCTTCAAATGATTATTTCTATAAATTTGCTGATACTTAATTTGTATAATAAAAGGCTGAAATTCTATGCTTAATGCAGTCGATGATAATAGGTTCAATTCTGATTTGACTTAACATTGTGTACTTTAAGGGCGCTGGATAGTTCTATTATTTATCCAGTTAAATAGGATGCAAAATATTGTACTTATGAAGGTGTTTACAATGGAGTGGCAATATAACCTCAGCTTAGGTATTCATTTTTTACACTAAACTCCATTCACTTACACAAAAGTAAGACGCGTTTCAGGAGAATTAAATTCTCCGGAAACGCATCTTACTTTTGTGTAAATGAATGGAGTTTAATGTAAAAAATGAATACCTAAGTTGAGGTTATAAATAGGATGCATTTCAAATTTTAATACTTTGGTTCTATTTAATATAGATTTATGAAATGTTTCTGTTCCTTAAACAGTTCTGATTTAACAAATAAATCTGGGAATATAAATTATGGTTATGCTGTTTATGTTTGTAAAAACAAAGTATATGATCTGTACAAAATTAATTGAACTATGATTTGCCTACTTACAGTTCACTTTTATAAAAAAACAACTATACAAATGCTGTTTGATATTTTCATATCACCATCCATTATGTAATTGAGTAGGTGGGGAGCTCATTTTATTTTTTATTTAGACATAATTAGTCTTTAGTCTTAGTTCATTATAATTCAAAGGCAAAAACCTTCCATAAAATTATGAAGGAGAAGCTCATGAATGATGTCTCATTCTCCTTTGATCTCCAGCAACTTCAGCCTCTCAAAGCTTACTATTCATAGCAGATTTCATTTTATACTCTTTGCATAAATGACATAGAAAATAAATTTCCACACTTCTATTGCTGGACAAAAAACCAGAAAATAAATTTCCACACTTCTATTGCTGGACAAAAAACCAGGCTGGCTGCGAGGTTGATGAAGTATCTTCTCTTTGATTTTCTCAGTAAATTCCAATTTGATACTTCTACTATTATTATAAGACTTTTCTGTGATGAGCGTGGTGGATAAAACTGAAACAATGAACTGGTTAGTAAAATATTATGTACTAAACTAATAGAAAAGCATATTTTTACCAACATTAATGGCCAACGTTGCTAAAGTATGGACTCATAAATGGAATAACTGGGATTCAGTCCTTATCAATGGGAAATGCTGCCAATCTACCATAGACTTCGACTTGAAATGCTTCTTCCCCTCCCCAAAAAGAATGGTTTTTTTATTTATAATTTCAACTCATGTATCATTAATATCTACTGCCTGTGATGTCTCAGGCATTCAATGTCCCCCCCCATGCTACTTCCCTCACTGATTTCTTTTAGCTATATTTGCACTATTTTATTAAAACTTTTATAAAAAATAACATTTACACACAAATACCATAAAAATTAACATACATGTGCCAGAAAATATGCTAAATAATCCTATATGATGCCACAGGTAAACAGCAGTGTTATCTAACAACAAAAGTTTATCATAGCATGAAAGTTACTCCCCTAAAAACAATTATTCTGAGCAAGAAGTGGGCTTGTTAAAAAACATACATTCTGGAAATGTAACATTTAAAATCAAACACTAAAATAGTATAGATTAATTTTATAAATGTTCCAAAAATTTTAGTAACAGAAAAAAAAATTAAAGTTTTGAATTCAAGTTGCTATCTAATGACCTTGAAAGGCACAAGTCTTCAACAACAACAACAACAACAACAACAATAATAATAATAATAATAATAATAATAACTGTCAATAGACTCATATTTGATATTCTGATTTTATTTCTATAATCATGCAAAATTACTTCTTGCTTTGTCCTTGATTCGAAGCACACATTTTGATATACAGAGTAACAAATTGGAAATTTATTAACAAGATATTTAAATTTCATCTATTCACTAACACACTTTAAAAAAATCAGTAACAAATTTTAGTATGCAAAATATTTACAATTCAACTATTAACATTAATATAAAATAGCAAAACTTTAGGTTTATGTTTAAGATATTTACTTTTTATAAACATTAAGTTCATGTAATCAAATAAATTTTATTGTGTCCCCAAGGAAGATCAAAGCTCAAAATAAACATAATGGCAAAATTATACAATATTTCACTTTGAAAATTCCTGTTATTTAAAACTAAAAATAGCTGTAAAGATTTATATAGTTGGTAAATACCTGCATCAAATGACAATTACTAAAATAATAAGCTTATAAATTACATTGTTATAATACTTTTTTTTTCTTCACCATGTAGCAGAATGGTTGAACACCTATTATAACAGAGCAATCCTTATCCTCCACTTTATCATACAAACTTTCCATTACAACTGTTGAAGGTATAGTAGTGGTATGTGTTTATGGCTTTTATCATTTTGTCAGCTGAAGTGAGAACCTATAAGTGAATTTTATATGTAATCTAGACATATCATTACAGCTCTACATTGTAAATTTCTTGTGTTTTGCAGCTTCCACCAAGTTTCAACTGTCATTAACACCACCAGATTTCTCACAGTACAGAGTTGAAGACCTGTTCCGCTCCTTGGGACCAGTAGCAATATTCTCAGCTAAACATCATTGGACAGCACCCCGATCAGTCCAGTTGCAGCGTGTTAGTGGTGGAGAAGGTTTTGGTTTCTCTGTTCGAGGAGATGGACCAGTGATTGTTGCTGGAGTGGATCAAGGAAGTCTTGCTGACGTGAGTTTAATATATCTTTAATTTATGATCGGACTTAAAGAAAGAAAAATAACCAATTTAAGTGGAATAAAAGGTAAACATTTTACCATTAGAAGATAACTACATATTTTGAGTCGCTTACATGAGCAGCTAATATAAAGTTCAGGAAGTCTGATGTCAATGAAAAATATGGACTTACAATAAATGATGTTAGGTCCATAAAATTAGTGAAGTATCATAGGAAACAGGAATATTAAACCCGATCCAGATCTCTTGAAACCACTTTGAGAATTTCCAGTCCTGTGAATGTGTAATCACTAAGAGCTATGGTTATTTTCTACTGTTTTTGTAATTTCATCCCAAGATTTTGACAAAAAATAAAAATTCTTACTCACAACAAATTTCCCTTGAATAAAAAAACCAGTAGAAACCTTTAAAAGCTGAAGTCAGATGTGGAAGATGCTCTTTTAATAGACGTAGATGATGAAGTTAACTTTAAAATGAAGATTGATGCTTCTAAGCAGGCTGTTGGGGCAACTATGAACTTTGTCTCTGCAGGGATGGCATGTCACATTCTTCTCCCAATCAATGAACAAATCAGAGCAACAACATTCATCAACAGAAAAAGAAGCTTATGGCATAATCGAAGCAATGTATCATTATTTGATGGGAAAATTTTTTTTTCATTTCATTATGGACCAGAAATCACTCTCCTTCATGTTGGACAATAAAAAGCTAGGAAAAATCAAGAATGAGAAAATATTGTGATAGAAACTTAAGAAAATGAAGCTGTGAATACTTTCTCTAAAATCTACTCAGTAATAAATTTTTCTGAAGTAATAATATTCCATGATTCCTTATGCTACCTATGGTTATATCTGCTTTATCACTGGGTGAAGACTAAGAATTTTCCTTAATCCAGAGAAGATGTAAAGAAGGCTTCAATAACCTGTAAAATATGTGCTGAGCTCAAGCCCAGATTCACTAATAACAAAGGATATCTCTATATAAACATATAAACAATGTATACAGTTTTTTTCACACTAACTCCATTCACTTACATAAATTTGGAACATATGTTTCGGGAGCAATCCCTCCCATCTTCAGCCTGTTGACATACATTGTTTATATATATACCACTCTATTGTCAACAGCTTCGTAAGTACACTTATTTGAAAGGATATCTCATTAAGGCAACCTGCTGTTTGAACACCTAACTATGATTTTAGGGGTCCTAGGCCTACAACATTGAAAAATTCTTATCTAATCATTATAGACAAATAATCCATTCATTTTTATTATCTGGTCTAACTTAATTTATTCATGATCAAGGCTCCCTATTTATGTCTCAGGGATTTGAAAACTACCTTCTGTCTGAAGGGATAACAAAAAGCAGAGCATCATCATATAATCCTAAGGGGAATAATAAAACACTTTTACACTTTTATATTTCTTCTTGCAATATACTCCATGAGTGAAAGATATAAATGTTCTCTAGCCTTCTGTACATACCAAGCATATGAGTATAACTTTTTTCTTAAATTTAGTTTGGAGGCATGAAAGAAGGAGACTTCATTGTTGCTATTGGTGATGAAGATGTAAAATGGTCACCACATGAAGATGTTGTTAAACTCATCAAAGATGCTGGAGATACTCTGAGTCTTAAGCTTGTCACTCCAATGGACAGGAATTACTTAAAGGTATGAAAATGACAAAATATATCATTAATTCATGGGATACACCTGTCACTCCTTTTTGTAGCACAATTCAGGTCCCCTTAGTTTTTATGCTGGAACATAACATGCAGGCATGTTTAAAACAAACAATAAGCTTTAACATTGGTTACAAATTTAAATATAAATATTTGCCATTTTCATTGTTTATTTCAAAAGATAATATCATGAACTACATAAACACTTAAATTATCGGCCTTGTTAATCATTTCACACTTTTTAAGTTTATGCACTTGTTTCTGAAACATTTCAATATTTTAATAATTATATATATATATATATATATATATATATATATATATACACACACACACACACACACACACATATATAAAATACATAGGTATCATGAAAAATTATTTACAATGGTATACAGGCAATTTATAAATGTTTCAATATTACTTACTATGATCAGAATAAAAGCAATACATTTCCAATGTGAATTAATTGAAAATAACACTCCATGTATTATGCAATGTACAGCTCTAAAACTATCAGGAGAGAAATTTCCATAATGACTAGAATCTGCCTATAAAAACAGTTGTTTTTCCTATCTTGCAAATGTAACAGATTAGTTAGAATTTGCATCCAACATTTAATACTGCTTCAAAAATATCTTTTCAATAGGTTCTGTTTTAAGGGATTCCAGGTTAAAATAATTATTCAATAATGTTAAAGTAGGCCCTAATACACACAGCTTATCTAGCTGTACTCCAAGCTTCCATTCAAAGCCAGAGAAAATTGTAAACAGCCTTTAATCTTTTTATAGAGCTGCTTCTCAAATGCCATTACCTACTTCTACAAATCCATTGGCAATGGTATCACAGGAAACACTTATGAACAAATCTAACTGAAGGGACAGATATCTTTATAACTAATATAAAACATATTGATATGTACAATCTGAAAGTAGTCTTAATGTTTCAGATAGTTTCTTGATTTGTTTTTCAGAAAGAATTAATTTATTTGTTTTAAACAGACATTTTATTTCCTTCTGTTTCTTCTCCTACTATAATATTAATGCCTAAATTGTAACTAGCAATAGTTACAAACATTGCATATCAATGATTCATATATATAAACCATATATGTGCTTTCCAGTCTGAAAGATAACAATTGTTAAAGTGTTTTTATTATAAAGTTAAAAAGATACTTGAATTGTGTGGACAAGATAAAACATATGATTTTATTTATGAGTACCAACACTAAAGGTATCTTCCCAATCTCTATGAAAGAAGTAACATTAGTTTAAATAAGTCATAGCCTCATTAGTGATGTTGATTGGTACTAACTCTGGTGCATCTCCATTGCATTGACGTGGATGCCCTTCAAGTACAATGAGGAAGATAATGAAGGGAAAATTATGCAATGACTCTCTGGAGTCAACAATATTCCTTGATTTAGCAATATGAAAGAATATGAAAGAGCTTCTCCATAAACATTAGCATTTGGAGAAAGTCCTTTATTGGCGACAGATATTATCAGAACATGATACTTAACTTTTAATGTTACAAAAATAGTATGTCATATGTTGGTCATATGAATGCATCTAGCTGAATGGCATATATAAAAAAATGAAACTGGTACATAACATACATAGAGATGGTGCTATGGGTCCATCATCCATGGATTTTTAGAAACTGGCCTTTTTTTTTACGCCCATTTTTACTACTGAGACACCACAGGCAGTGAACACTGATGATACATGAAATGATGAAAAGATAAATTGGGAAAGGATTTTTTTAATGATGGAAAGCGTTTCAGACCTAAGTTTAGGGTGCCTCCCCGGAATTTGCAATTTATGAGAACTGAGGAAAACCTGAATAAAACTTCAATCAAAAAGGATGGTCCTGGTGGGATTTCAGCCCCAAATCTCTCGTTCATGAGTCTGCGCCTTAACAACCTCGGCCACCCATGACAGTAAGCATGAATTTTATTTGTCTGACCAGGAACTTTTGGAACCTACTTCATAGCTTATCACAATGTTGTAAGTTTTTTGAAGACACATTGTTTGTACGGGTGATTAAATTTATTTGCACTTCACTGTGAGTCAGTTTGAATGGATGACATAATTGCTAGTCAACAACTTTGTCTTGAAGGTTATAGCTTTGAGAGTATGATACTATGCAACCTAGCAAATGGTTAAAGAACTAATATGACCACTTATGTAAACAAGTTGACAAAACTACACATTTTCTTTCTTTCTGATTTTTAAGATTTCTCAAGTTATTTTGTTTTGTACACTGTGAATTCCTTCATGGGAAGATCTAAAATTCTCTTGCATGTAAATAAGCAGTAAGGAAAACTTGGGTAGAGTAGAGTGTGTAAAACTGTTTAAATTAATGTAAATTTGCACTACATAATTTACATAACACATTTTGTAATGTAAATTAATACGAATTAACTATCAGCTATTATGTAATGTAAAGGACAAAATAAAAATGAATAAAAAAGCATGCTGCATAAATGTTAAACAAAAATTTAGTTATAGCCTAAACTTAGGTATTCATTTTTTACACTAAACTCCATTCAATTTAGTTTATTTGTAATGTATAATTTAATGGTAAGTGGAGCATAAGAGTATTAAATTGACTCACTAGCTAATTAAGTATAAAGTAATTGCTTCACTGTATTAGTTCCAACATGAAATTAATTTTAAATGTAAAAATTTAGTTGTTAGGTTAATATACAATCAGAATATGCTTGTATTTCCAGCAACCCAAAGGTGGTCCAAAAGGCTCAGTTTCAACGAGTAGCAGCTCGAGCTCAGGTGTTTCAAGTGGACAGCCCAGTCCTGCAGGCAGCATGACAAGTCATCATCAGCATAAGAAACTTACATGGAACCCATTTAGAAGGGTATCTGGTCAACGAGATTCAAAGGAAAATGGCTTTGATAACAATGTTATTCTGAGGTGAAACATCCTAGATTGAAATACAGAAACAGCCAAAGATGTCAGAAATACTGTACAGATTGAAACTCAGCAAATTTATATTCACATAATATGTATATATCATAAAAGTGCCTGAACATTACAGGTTTTAAGTTATTAGGGGAACTGTGACCAGTGTTTCCTTCTTATTTGATGTAAATATTTTTATGCTGAATGGAATGAAAATCCATGGGAACATGATCTTATGATCCTTAAAATATATATTTATATAAATAAATGAGTATATAATATATATAGAAGCATATTATGCCCTTTCAGAATCAAACTTTGCTGCAAAATATTAATTTCTAATGATTAAGAACAATTAAAGAAAGGGTATGACGATACATTCAGGATTAATATATATATATAAAAAAGACAAAATAATTCAACCTCTTCATTATTTTCATCTTCTTCCTCTAACTCCATACACTCTAAGGTGTGTCATTATGTAAAGATTTAGTTTTTCAATGAGAAATAATTAGGTGGACAATAACTGTGTAGCTGTAGGGTAACATTAAATTTTTGTGTCACAAAATTTTATCAACATGCTACTGGGACATTAAATTATTAGTATAAGAGAATGTAATATTATCTAGCTTTTATTTTAAGCCATATGTGGAGCTTCCATTAATGCAAATAAATGTCTATATAAGCAATCAGCTAAAAATTTCACATAAATGAATATATATATATATATATATATATATATGATTATGTATGTCATTGTTTAGTAGGGATTTGAATATAAATACTGTGATATATGTTAAAATGTACAGGTATGCTCTGATCAATCAGCCAGTTAGTTAGGAAAACCTTTATACATAATTTTACTTGAGACGTTAAGAAGTTAGTAAATTATTAAAAATTACAAATTGGGAAACATCACTAATTATTTAAACTAATGTAAAGAATATATATACAGCATCAGGAAGAGAGAATAGTTTATGGGCATACTGGTTTTTTTTTTGGGGGGGGGTGTTTATTTACAGATGCTGTTTAACATCACAGGTCATCAGCATCCCATTCAAATCAGGGCGTGAAACGGCCAACAATTTTTTTCGCTCAGAGGCCTCTTCTTTCAGGCTTGAGGTTCTTTTTCATATCGTAAACGTATGACATGGCACCCATGGCTTTACTTCCCTTCCGAAGGAAGCCATTCTTAGGGTTTTTACACCCGAAAAAAACCCTTGATCCTGGCCGGGTTTGAATCTGCGGTCTTGGGATGGGCACACTGGTAATGTATATTGTTTACATAAAGTAAAAAATAATTACTCCAAAAACGTTAGAAGTTATGTCTAGAAAATGGTTCAAATAAATCATTGCAGTCTACAGCTAAGTAGCATGCAACAAAAGAAATCAGCATGTTCAAGTATTTAACTTACCACGGAATAATATAGAAGAAAAAAGATGGAGAATGAACATAATGACAATGATGAATGCTTTATATCAGATGTTAGTTACCATGATCAGTGATGCACAGAATAACTGCAGCAGGTTGAACATCCTGGAAGGTAATATGTACATAATTTCTTGCCTCTATATGAAAAACTGGTGTGCATAAATCTAAGTAAATGAATTGTATTCATTGCTCAGTAAAATTATTTTGTGTAAAGTGTATATGAAGAATTATACAGTGTAAATGAATAAAAATCAGTACAAAATGATTTCTGTATTCTGCATACAAATAAATAATACATTATTCTGTAGTATAATAAGCTATATTTTATTATAACTTATAGAAAGTATTGTGCATTGTAGGATCCAGATTCAAAGAGTAATGACAAGAATTGAAAAAAAATAATAAACAGGCAAACCACAACCCTGGCCAACAAAATTTAATCTTTGTCTGTTAAAAGTGAAAGAATGAGTAACTCATAGAATTTTCATGCTGATTTCAAATCTGTTTACAAAATTTTCCCATTACTTGTGGTTTTAAGAATTGCACAACTTAAAAAAAAATTATAGTGCTGGTACATATTAATATCTGATCTAAACTTATATTTATATTAAAAATTTAAGATGATTGAGTCGAATTTGCAACACTTACATCATTAATATTTTAAAAAAGGAAAACTAAGTTTCTGGAGCTAATCGCTTCAGTTCCAGATCGACTGCTGACCTTGTTTTTCATGGTGGTTTGGTTTGTCTCTGGTGGTTGTTGGATGAACATCTGTATTAAGATGTCACTTGACTGGATTTCAAAGTTGAAAACGTTATTTTTGTTCTTGCAAATATAAATGTTTTCCCAGACTATAAGTTTGTTTTTCCTGTAATATTTTAAGTAGTTTTGGATTCCTGTTAATATTATGTTGTTCCTTCCAGTATCTTGACATTTTTGGAAGGAGCAACAAAATATTAACAGGAATCCCAAACTACTTAAAATATTACAGGAAAAACAGACTTACAGTCTGGGAAAAGATTTATATTTGCAAGAACAAAAATAACATTTTCACTTTGAAATCCAGTCAAGTGACATCTTAATACAGCAGTTTATTCAACCACCACCAGAGACAAACTTAACCACCATGAAGAACAAGGCCAGCAGTGGATCTGGAACTGAAGATGGGAGCGATTAGCTCCCGAAACTTAGTTTTCCTTTTTTAAAATATTAGTGATGTAAGTGTTACAAATTGAACTCAATCACCTTAAATTCTTAGTATTAAACATCACTGTTGCAAAAGTCCATAATATTTAACTATTTATATTTATATACCTAAAATGTAATAGAAATAGCTTTTTTGCTACACTAACCTTGAGGAACATCTCTTTTGAAAGTCCTCCGTTAGTCTCCAACATTTGAATGCTCCAAAAACATTTCCATTTACTGACTTCCTAGCAGAAGTGCTCCCCATTTTTATTTCTTATGGTGCTGAGGTTTTGAAAGAAAAAATCATGATGAAAGTCCAAAATTAGTTTTCAAAGACATATCGTGGTTTTGAATCACCTTTCTGACAAGTTCCATCAATTCCTTTTAGTGTCCTAGAAAGTTTGCAAGTATTTTTTTGAAAGATCAGCTAGGAGTAGCTTCTTGAAATTTCACAGACTTTCAACCTGATCTGAGGACCAATAGATATTTCCTCTTTCAGATCTAATTCCTTGATTTTTGGAAACTTGCCCTCAGGAATAGATACACATTCCATTAGAATCCATAACTTTTGCAAAATTCATAATAAAACCTAGTTCTATGTGCAATGAGGACAAAGATTTCTTCAAAATTAAAATTTGATGATGAAGTTGGAATGAATGAATCATTTGTCCAGTTATTTTTAGAATTAATGGCTTCTTTTATCTCTGTTATCTCCTTATATAGAAAACAGCAAAATTTAATTGTCAATTATGTTATCTTTTTTCCAGTAATCCTTTTCCATTTTAAGTGTATGTTCACAGCATTTTGACCATTTTTGTGCGGTATAGTTTTCGAAATTATTTCTCGTCTGTTCTAATGAATTTCCAGAAATAAACTTTTTAATGCTGTCTTTGATCTCTGTCCAAACTTATTCTATTGGATGGTCTGCATGGTATATTGGGAGGCACAAAGGATTTGATTTGATTTATTTACGAACGCTCTTTAACATCACAGGTCATCAGCGTCCCATTCTATTCAAGGTGTGAAACGGCCGACAAATTTTGCTCAGAGGCCTCTTCTTTCAGGCTTGAGGTTCTTTTTCGTGCCGTAAATGTACGACATGGGGTACACGGCTTTACTTCCGTTCCGAAGCCATACTTAGGATTTTTACGCCCGAAAAAGTCCATCGATCCTGGCCGGGATTGAACCCGCGATCTTGAGTTTAGAAGGTAAGTATGGTTACCACTAACCAACAGGGCCGACCGGCACAAAAGAAGGATATGCTTGTGTATAATGTAGGATTTTTCTGTATGGATTTATTTGACTAGGAGAAGCGGATCAGCTTTCCACATATTTGGATCAAAGTGTAAATCTTTAGCTTTATTTGTAAGCTATTCAAGAATTTATGATTTTAGGGATGCTGAAGTTGGTTTCTGGTTAAACTGGATATTGTGTAAACTGGCATTATCCATAACCAAAACTGTATTGAAAGATAGCTATAATTAGCCGAGGAGCTAAAACACCAATTTCTTCTGGAGATTGCGAGCAAGCTGTAACCGAATGGTTCGAATTCAAATATATCTCGTCTAAATAAACAATGTTCTTATCCTGTGCTCTGTAATTTTGAATGGCTCTAAGACGGTGCTCCAGTCAGGCTACAATATCTGGTTTCTCAACGAAGAATTTACACTTTTTCCACCAAAATCCCAGTTTTCTTAGCAATATCCTAAGATACTCGTTGCTACAATCTAATATGCCTCTTTCCTTAAGTGCAGCATTTAACTTACCTATAGAAGGCACCACTTTACGTGCTGTATAAATTTCATGTGCCAAACGTCGCACTGTAGATTTTCTAAAATCCACAAATCTATTTTCTTCTTCCGCTCTGCAGATTTGCCTTTTGGTGTCGAAAATAGCACACGTCCCGTAGACAAAATTAACGAGTTTCCTTCTTTTATAGTTCGCGTTATTAACGCTTTTGAGATTCCTGTGGCGAGGCTAGCTGATTTAATAACATTATAAGACAACCCATGATGCTTCTTTGTCTTTTTTAGGAATTCCACCGCGTTGTAAACAAATTTCCCGAGCTTGACCACGCAACGGGCGACCGGAGACTAATTTAGACGTATTTGTTGAAGGCGTTCGTGTACTCGTTTTTAATATACATTAAGTTTTATTTTATCAATGAAAAAGCTAAGAAAATGCATTACCACACCACTTTTATCCTTTCTCTCGTCAAAACTACCGCTCTTCTGAACACTGTCACAACCGTACAACTCTACACTTTAAACCAGACTGACTTCAGCAATCAAGCATTCATCAAGAGGAAAACCTCAAAAGTCGCATTCAACAAGAACAAATCCAAAGAGACAAATACTCGTCGTGTGCGAAACTTTCAGGAAGACAATAGAAGCAGGTAGATAGTTAGCTATTATTTTATGCAAATTTCAAATCATTTACCCTATTTACGCGAATCTAATCTAATGCTTACTTTATTATTATTATTATTATTATTATTATTATTATTATTATTATTATTATTATTATTATTATTATTATTATTGTTGTTGTTGATATGTAGTATTAAAATTTTTGCATATTAGATTCGAGTGCGAATCCGTTAAATAGTTTTATCTTCATTTGTTTTCTTTCTTTTTGAAGCACTATAGCGGTATTCCCTAGTTCCCCGCTAGTTCATTCGAAGTTTATTGTTTATTACGTCATAAAGCATTGTTGCAATTTTCGATTTCGTTACAGTTATTGTTGGTCTATTACTGCATACACCATTTGAATAGTAGGTAATTACGAAATGGAAGGCAAACAGAGAAGAACATCTTATATTGCTTTCAAGCGTAAAGTATCCTTTATGCTGGGGGGGGGGGGGGGAATAGTAACAGAAAAACTTAAAGCGAATTCATTTCTGAGTACAACGTTCGCTTGTGACGGCAACAGAAATTGACATTTACTCGCAACTAAGCTAATAGGAAGAAATTCACAGTTTTCAGGTCATTGCAATATCTTTATAGCTTGTTTTACTAAACATCAGTAACACTAGAAATCAATAGTCAACACAGCTTATGCACGCATGATAGTTCTGAAATAAATAATGAAAAAAAAAAAATAAATAAATAAATGAATATATATATAATTATTTGCCCGAATCTCGTAAGGTATGCTGACTCTTGGTATTTTACTTTATTTTCTGAAGAAATACTGCATGGCTACTAACAAAGTCTCATATATTCACATAATAAGTAATGTGACGGCTTTAAATAACATATAAGCTTTTAAAACGTAAAATCATTAATAATAATGGAACTGCAATAATGTTTATTTCTTGAACTTTTAGTTTCTGGACTCACGGACAGTTCAGAATTGCTTACCCATCCGTGCTTACTCCAATATGGTGATTCGTATTCCTAAGGTCAAATATCACAATTAGCAGTAAACCTATTCTTTCTTAATATCAGTAGAGTATTTACAATGCTTATTTAGCTCATAAATCATAACAACGCGGTATGAGAATATAAGGAATTCCAAACAATCACAGTTGCTATCGCTCTGAATACATTGTTTCCGTTTTATCACCATTTTATCGCACTTACGCCCAATTGTTTTTATGCAAGTTAATCAGATCATAGTATGCTTGGATATTTCTAACATCTTAGTTCTTAAACATAGGGCCCTACTTACATGTTACACTAGGTATGATATTAAGATACCGGATTTAGTAACGTAAAGATGCGTTCTTTGAATTACAAAGCTGAGAATATATTACAGCATCCCTTAACATCACCGCCTCTCAGCACTTTTCTTCTTCTATAGCCTTTGACAGCCCCATGTGGGCCTTAGCTTACCGCGACGACCGCTGCGTCCTCTACTTCCATCACATATCATTGGTAGAGTATTGTAGGGTGGCATGTGATCAGCACACAGTATCCCGCCGGTCGCTATATCGCGGCTTACTAGATCGAAGATCGCCACGTCTCCATCAGACAGCTTCCCAATTGTTCTCACGAGGCTGGGTGGACCTCCTAAGTAGATACCGGGAATCAAACCCGGGCCTCCCGGTCCGCAGTCAGCAATGCTAACCATTAGACCAAGGAGGTGGATCTCAGCACTTTTACTACAGCCAATTACAACGTGCTATTCCGTCCCATCCACTGTCCAACCTAGCGGGCTGCGCGTGGTTTCTGCGCGTAATCTTTGGCCAGGACAATAAAATATTTCATAAATGTTTCATAAAGTTTCAAAGTATTGTAGAGTTATTCCACGGGAGGCTTTAGAGTAAATTTGCTTTCAGGAAACTATTTTAGTAGACCATACTTTTCTAACTCTATAAAATATAGCAATTAAAAGTTTGGCATTGGCTATTGCATCTTCTTTAGTAAATGAACCTTTTTTGTTTTGTTATCTCCCCACAAAGCTTTTGTTTTTAGCAAATTCTGAAGGTATAAAGCTATTGCGGCCGTACCTGCAAAATACACACACACACACACACACACACACACATTAGGGAATTCAGAAGGAATGCAAGTTATTTACGCTTATACCTATGGAAATATATTTTAACAATCTCTCCAAATCTCATCCATCGTACTTATTAGACACAATAAAAAAGGGGGGGATTTCAATATAATGCCTATATATACATAATGTTAATGAACTACATCTAAATAATTTCAGTAGAGATGTCATGCATAAGCAATTTGAGATAGGCGATGTATGGTCTACAACTCAACATAACGCAGTTTTATGGTTTTAAACATTTTTGCATCAGATAACGATAAGTTAGTGTTAAAGCCAAGCCAGATGAAAAACTTGTTCGGAACGTCTTTAAAAATGTTTTGCGAACAAATGTCCGCAGGTTGTTATCAGAGTTTTCAAGATTTAGTGCCATAAAAATCCCTCAAATCTCGAATTAATCATTTGACAGTGTGACACTGAACAACTATTATGTAGCCTATTTTGTAGCATTATGTAGCCTATTTTATTTAGAGGTAGCTCTCTCTATAACCGCCCGAATGAAATATTGCATAATCCAAAAACTGATATTCCGCAGGCCGCGGCTTCAATTCTTATCATGCAGTTGATTTATTTTATCTAATAGGGAGTGCTGTGATACGCATACTAAAGAATTGTGAGTGAAATTTACTTAATGCTTTCAAGTTTTATTCTCTTTCTCAACAATGAATGCATTATTAACATACAGTGACTAATAAACTTACTACTAACATGATTTACCTTTCTTATTAACTTAATTTACCTTTCACAGACTTAACTGCCCTCTTACATTATGTAGCCTACTACAGAGGGAGCTCTTTTAAGGCTTGAGTGACGTAATGCATAATGCAAAAGGTTCGGCAGGCCGCAGGTGCAATTTTTGTCTTGCCGTTAAAGTGTTTTTTTAATTCAATATGAGTGCTGCGACATGCATACTACAGAATTACGAATGGAATTTAGGTAATTTTTTAATATAGGATACCCATCTCATTAAAATTACCCATAGTTCTACATTAATAAGTAAGCAAGGGTTGTAGTTAATATGAAATGGCACGTTAAAAATTTAAGTGTATAAAATGAAACATCGCCTTAAAATAGACTAAAAGCTGTATTATTAGGCCCTTACCAGAAAAGGCATAAAAATGTGGTAACTAGACGGGAACTCGAAAGCAAATGACCATTTCTTGAAAGCTTATGTCATAACTATGGTGCCAAAGTGATACGTTTCATTAACCTCTCTTCATTATCGTGTGTTATGCTTTCGAGAGGAATCTTCTTTAGCCAGTGGCATACTGGCGCTTTAGAAACTTATAGCCATAGCTTCGAAATTTGAACAGATAGACCATACGTTATCTATACCAAATTGCTTATATACGACATCTCTACACTCCTAAACCCAAGATCGCGGGTTCAATCCCGGCTAGAAGGGGATGGATTTTTTCGTGCGTAAAATCCTAAGTATGGCTTCCTTTGGAAGGAAAGTAAAGCTGTGGGTCCCATTTCGTAGATTTACGGCATTTAAAAGAACCTAAAGCCTGAAAGAAGAGGCCTCTGAGCAAAATATGTCGGCCGTTTCGCACCCTGAATTGAATGGGACGCAATATCCTAAGATGTTAAGAGCGTCCGTAAATAAATCAAATCAACAATCAACACGGAAATTATTTCAGTATAGTTAATTAATATTCTGTACACACACACACACACACACACACAAAAGTGTGTTTTAACGCTCAAGTGGTCGCAATTTTTGTTTTTACTCAACAAAATTCTGCATATAGCCATCAATTAACAAACGATTCATCGAGTTCATTAACCAGCAAAATTGGACTATTGGGGATGGTTTACCTAAAGCGATTTTTTTTAAAAAATATTGAAAAATCGCTCGATTATTCTCAACGACTCAGTAAATTTCTTTGAAATAAAGTGATAAAAGTAATTTTCGAAAATCATGGCAATTGATCCATTAAGAATGGGTGTATATCTGAAAACCAGTGGGATTAATGCGAAAATTTAAAACCGCTCTACTGGCTTTAACTTACAATTTTTTTTTTAAAGGAAACTCGGTATATGCCATTGAAATAAAACACGAAGAATAGTTTCGAAAAATCAATGAAATCGAAAAGGGGGGTTAACCTGAAACCTTTAGTGGCATTAATATGTTTTTTTTTTACCGCAACGAAACTCATATATACGATTTAAATAAAATAAAAAATATAGTTTCTGAAAATTGGACCATTAGAGATGGGGGTTAACCTGAAACCCAAAATTTAAAAATCGCCCTAGCAGCACCAATATTTGTTTTTTCTAAACTTCACTAAATGTGGCATATACCATTTAAATCAATTAAGAAAAATAGTTTCTGAAAAGCAGTGAAATTAGATTATTAGGAGTGGGGGTTTACCCGAAAATTGAGTGGGGGTTAAAGCGAAATTTAAAATTGCTTTAGCAGTCACATTACTTTTTTTTTTAAGGTAAGTCGGCAATGCCATTTAAATAAAATAAGACAAAAACAGTTTCTGAAAATCAGTGAAATTGGATTATTATCAGCTGGGGCTTACCCAAAATTTAAAAATCATTCTAGTGGCATTAATATATTTTTTTCAACTAACTTTGTATATAACATTTAAATAAAACAAGAATAATATTTTCTGAAAATCAGGAAAATCAGGCCATTAGGAATGGGGGTATAGTTAAAAAAAGAAATTTAAAAAGTGCTCTTGCATTTAATTTTCTGTATACTGTTTTGCAATAAAAGGACAAATTAATTCAGCATATAAACTATATTTACAATAATGCATATGTTTTATATTTAACAAAAGCATCGTCATGAAAATAGCAAATGGTAACTTTAGTCTAATGTTTGAGAATTATATTTGTATGTAAGAGCACTCTGTAATAACCACCAGAAAACATTTTCATTACATGCTTTATTACAATAACATTTAAATTAAATTGATGTAACTTTCGATTGTTTTTATTTGTTTTGTATATTGTAATTGTATCTGAACAGTAACATGTTTTTGTTTTATTAAAATATATGAAAATCTTAAATAAGAACGATAATTTAAGACTTTCTGTTATTTCTGTCTATTTAATTGAATGTAAATAAAGATGATACCAAAGGCCCAGTTCATATACATAGTTACCTTTAAAAATGAATAAAATATTGACACAATATAGTTTTGTCTATCAATGGTCATACATTTAATTTAATTTAATTATAAGTATTAATTTTGCGGTTTAATTTCAATAATAATAACAATAATGATGATCATTTTAAAAATGTAGTTGGTCTTTTGCAATACTTATAGGTTGCAAGAATTCTAATTTTGTTCCCCTAATGATATAAAAAAAACCTAACTTATTTCATTTTGTTAATTAATAACATCATAATTTGGATTTCATATTCATTTTTATTAAAAGTTATTCATCTTGGTGAAGAATTTTCTTAGTTTACACTGCTCCTGCATGACAGGCTTTTTGAGTTGCAAATAGATGTGTACTGTTATCTTTATTGTTTAATGTAAAAATTCATGAAGAAAATTCCACATTTTATTATTATATAATTACCTTTACTAATGCATTATATTTAAAAATTATTTCCACTCTATCTTTATTTTATATATCTATATCATTTTCAATTTCAACTCTCTTCATTAACATTTATCTATCACAGCAATGCACCGACAGCATTCACTTAACCTTGGATTTTTATAGAGGAAGTTCATTGCTTTGAGTTGAATGAAAATACATTTACAAAAAGTACCATACATAGAAAGTTGCATACAGCAGTAAAGCATATTTCAGAAACCTCTCAAAAAACTTGAAAATTCCAGGATAATGTTAGGATTTCTCAGACCCAAGACTAAATCATAGTGTTAATTCTTTGGATTTGGGAGAGTCAATATCATTTCTGCTATCCTCATTTAATTTTTTAGATGCCTAACAAATATCACCAAACTTAAGACAATTTGCAGTAAATTAAAGGGATTATAATTTGAGTTGACAAGTGTGCCTCAAGAAGAAGCTGTATAATCAAAATTTAGGTTCTATATTTTTGTGAATAGACTAATGACATTTAAAATATCACTTCTTACATACATTGTGATTGTGCCTTACGAAGTTAAGATTATTTTCTTTTCTCAGTATTAATTAAATTTGGAATCTAACACAATGAACACATTAATAATCACTTCAGAGTAAAATTATATAAACACATTATTTCTGGCTTCACTTACTGAAAATTTATTCAGTACATGTTTTGTGGAGCTTTATCTACATATTCAGCTGTTAAACGATATTAGGTCATTCATTGAAATTGGGTTGATGTCTGGATTCATTCATGATAAATTTGAATAAAGAGCCATCTTCTTCCAAAATTTTGAAAACCCTGGAAGCTGATAGCTCTTTGTGTTATCAATATAGACAGTAACTATAAAAGAAAATTTTAATTTATTTTTAATACAGTAATATAATTTTAAGATTTTAACAATCAACTGAGCTTTTCATTCATTTACTAACACACTCAAAGAACACAGTTAATAAATTGTTATTGTCAGTTAAAATTACATTCAGTCAAAATGGATATGTAAATCTATAAGTACTAAATCTAACATGTGAAGCAGGAATAGTTAATAAAAGATTTAATAGATAAATCAAAGAAAAGTTAAAATGGAAGAGCATGTAAGCAGAATATATTGTATAAAATATTAGAGCAACTTACATTACTAACTGATGAAAAACAAACATTGATGTGATACATAATACTGAAACTTATTTTTATTCATCAGAGGAAAAAGCTATGAAAATTCTCCTTTGAGAAATTAATAGTGATATGCAAATTGCAGCTTCATATTTTATTGGCCGATTGAAATAAATAAGACAAAAGCATAATTCAGGAAAATATAGCTTCTTTTCAATAATCTATCACAGAACCATTTATTGTCAATATCAAAGCAAGGAAAGCAAATTTAATAAGTTGGTTTAAAAGTAGAGAATAAATGAAAACCATATCTAATAATAGTACCTTACACATAAACAATAGAACAATATGTATACATGCATTTGTATTGTGATCTAATGTAAAATCAGTGATCATAAATATTTTCTTTAAGGACAGAAATATTGCTTGCTAAATAATGGGTCATCAATAAGTTTCTCCACACTAGGTAATGTGTATACCACACAGGAGAAAGTTTGTACTGCTACATTTGTGACATTCCTTCCTTTTTTGGAAACCGATTTTTAGCAGGTAATCTGCCCACTTTTGAACTTTGGAAAGTGTGCTTGCCTAGGTGATTAAGTGAATACAGTAACTATGTGCTCAGCATGTGGTTAGTGCTGCCACCTGAATTGCTTCCCTAGTGAAATTTCAGCTACACAATGACAGCAGAGCTACTTCTCGATGACCCTTTATAATCTGGTTGCAATTTTCAATTCAGACTTGGGTAAAACTCTCCAGTATTTTTTAAAATCTGAAAAGGTTTATATTGTAATAAAATAAACTCTGGTCATTTATACGGTTAAAAAAAACTTTTCATCTTTCAGGTCCTTTAGCATTTGGCACAGGGCATTTTTAGTGACATTTAAGGTCCCAAACACAACATGATTTGCCCTTACACTGTGCTGTTGAGATATAAGTGTCACAGTTATATATAATATTATAAATAAAAATCAGTACTTTTATGGATACAGTAGATCCCAATTATCCAGTTTACATAGGAGTAGAAGTGACGCAGATAAAATTCTGGATCTGAGAAATTAATAAAGACATATATAATACTATGTACATACATTTTAATGCACTTCATAATACTATAT
Organism: Metallyticus violacea; assembly: GCA_030762175.1. NCBI lineage: Eukaryota > Metazoa > Arthropoda > Insecta > Mantodea > Metallyticidae > Metallyticus > Metallyticus violacea. The sequence continues at coordinate 98,071,240 of CM060842.1, read as the reverse complement.
AACAACTAAACTCTCATGTCTGAAGTGATGTCTGTTGCCTGTAAAAGCATGCTCAAATGTAGTGGAGAGGCTGAATTCTTGCCTACATCAAGCATTTATTGAATAAACTTGTCATTATTTTATGCACGATCATTAAAATGCTAATGCACTTCATACTAATGCTGCAATGAACTTTGAAATGAATAGTTTAGTCTTATTTTAAGGCTAGACACATTTTATTTTGTAGTGTACAAGGACAGCAAAATACATATATTTATTTACTAATTATCCAGATGGTCCAGAAATCTGGATAAGTGAGATTCCACTGCACCAATCACTTTATCATATTTCAATGCTAATTCAAAAGTAAGAAGAAATTGGTGCTTTGTTCTAATGATGTAGTTTGTAATTTTCTTATGCATCTTTCTGAAAAACTTATGCATGCACACACATACCTTGCACATGCACAAGCGCTCATGCTCACATGCACACACATGCTTGTACACACAATCTCTGTCTCTAAAAGAAGGATATAATTATTATTAACTTACTTCTACAGATAGATCACCTCTTTACAATTTCAGAAACTTTAAATGTCCATTGGGCCAGCTAATGGGTAAATATATTGTATCTTAGTTTTATAATTCAATTTTCACCAATAAACAACACTGTTTATGTAAGTTTTTGTAGATCAATATAAAACATCTCTTGATGCTAAAGCTGAAGTGAAAACATTAACAATGTCACTCCACCACTCCATATTCATGAAGCACTGTTTTATCCACTTTATAATATATCTATAAAAATGAGAACTCAAGTATGTGGAAATATTTATCCTTCATTTTGCAGAAGAGCTGTGTAGTGTTATATGTATATCAATTTACCTACAGCTTAGAACTTAATTGAGGTACACTTAAAATGTTTCTAAAAATATACAGTGAGATTCATTTCTTCTGATGATTGTTCTTCTGTACCAGCCAATGGGGTTACGCTGACATCTGGATCCATCTCCAACTGTAAATATATAAAGTTAAAAATTATAGAGCTGTTTTATGTATCTATTTAAATTTTACTAAAGGCAGCTATGATAACTTAATGTCCTAAGAATCTATTACGTAAAGAAAAACTGAGAGAAACGGTACCTAAATAATTGGCAACATTAAAACAAGGGTATTTTTCAATAGGTAAAGAAAGAAAGGAAAAAAAAAGAAAAAATAAATTATATGCAATAAATACTTTATAAACTTAGTTGACAGCCTGGTGAAGATCTCCCCTCTCCCAGTTGTGATGTACTATTAGTATAGATTAGTCATTATGTCATAATCCAACAGATACAATAGAAGTTAGCAAAATTATATATTCACTTAGAAACAAGAACATTAAAACTAACTGTGATGAAATTGATAATGTTAACTTAAAAAATTGTCATAATTATTTAGCACCTTTACTTGCTGACTTAATATTTCCCTAGTTTGTGGTATAGTACCCGATATGTGTAAAATTATCATAATTGTTCCAATATATAAAAATGATACAAAATTCATCCTCCAGTAATTATAGGTGCATAAGCACAGTCTTTCCAACAACAAAAATTATTGAATCTATTCTTAAATAAATACTTCTTAATTTCTTAACGGTAAACAACTTTTTCTTTAAATGTCAATGTGATTTTCTATCTAAACATAGTACTGAATCTGAGTTCTTGATGTAGTAAACTTAATACAGAAATCTTTAGACAGTAAACAAGTGGTAGGTGCCTGTTTGTTGATTTAATCAAAGCTTTTGATACTGTAAATCATGAGTTACTTCAAAACAAGTTATCATCGTCAGGAATAAGAGGAATTGTGTTGAAATGGTTCATAAGTTATCTAGAGAGAACATAATATGTTAGTAGTATAAACAATGATTTCAGTCCTGTCTGCAAGTAAAACATGGTGTTCTACAAGGATCATTTTACTATTTATCATTGACATAGGAAATTTAAATCTATTAGGTAAAATATTTTTATTTGCTGATGACACATTCTTGTTCTATCACAGTAAGTGTGCATTACAGGTAATGAAAGATATATATATATATACTGACTTAACAACTCAACTAAATTCGCTTTTAAATAATAACTTAATCCTCAATGCAAAAAAAAACTATGTATATGCTGCTTCATAAGCCTTCAAGTTCAATAGTTAATAATGTTTCAATAAAAGTCATGAATTATGAAATTGAGAGAGCAAATAGTTACATATATCAGGCCTTACATCAGATTTCTGTCTAACATGGTCATATCAGACAAAAATATGTATTGTATTTTGCATTAACTGTCATTCGTGTAGATTAAAAATATTGATCTGTTTAGAAGCCATCTAAAAGTTTGCATTTTGCTTTGATACATTCTAATATATTATATGTAAATGCAATATGGTGCAACAGAACTAAAGAACAACTTAGTTCTTGTAGTTATTATGAGGTTTTAGAATTTGTACTAGTTCAAAAAGAATTGTTTAAATGCCTTATTGAAATTTACTGTAACCTAAATTCACTTATATTCAATTCTAGGATGCACATGATTCAAATACCTAATTGATTAATTTTGTAATCCACACCAACTACATTTAAGATTGTTGATTGGTTGCTAGTGGTCATTGGCGATGCTAATATTTATCGTTTTTTCTATAGCTTCCCAATAAAGCTTCCAAAATATTTTTCATTGGTTTGTTGCTATCAAGTTGGCTGCATTTCAGTAGATGTTCTTTATTTAAGATACTATTCACATCCTTACACAATGGGCAGTGGCTATCCTTGATTAATTTCATCCTGAAGAGATGTTCTGACAAGCAATTTTGTCCAACAATTAAGCGGAATTGGGCAACTCCAATATTTCTTGGTTTCAATAAAAGATATTTAAAAGTATTTACATCTTCACATGTTTTTCCTTTAGGTTTTTGTTTGATATTTTGTTGTTCTTGTTCAAATATTAATCTTTTTATGAGTTTCAATTTAGAACGCAGTTCTATTCAAAAAGTGGTTTTAATTTTATGGTGGCTCCTTTTTTGCTTGAGTATCGGCAATCTCATTCCCCTTCAATCCCACATGGCTCGGGATCCATTGTAAAACTATTTCTGTATTTCTGATCTGGGTTATATGATATAGTTTTCTTATTTCATTTATAGTGTATGTTGGTGAGTAGCTGTAATTCATTATACTACCTTTAAGATTGAAGTAATTATTTATACTTATTAACTTTTTAGGCACTAATATCTTTGTAAAGGACAATTCTTCCTTAGATCGCCAGTTCAATGGAATATTCTGTATAAATAAATAAACAAATATATTGTAGTTTTAGATATGTGATCCATTTGGTACACTTTTAATTGTCTTCTAATAGTGTAGGTGCAGTATTTGTTACGGCATGGATTTACAGTAGCAAATGTGGTAATGCCAATCAATATTTCACAATGGATACCATGAAGCACAAGCAAAATGTTAAGCTTAAACAGAAATTGGAGCTGTTGAATAAAATGGAAAAAGGGTTAGTAGGACAAAGTTAATGGGAAAAACCACTGCATGGTGAAACTTCGTCTTCATAATTGTAATTGATGTAAATTTTGGCTACCTTGATCTTCATATCATATGGCCACCAATTAACAATGTCATCAGGAATGGAAATTTTAGTATGTTTTTTGTTATGAACTAGCCGATGAATGTAATGAATGAAAATAAAACTTGTTTTAAAAATTTAATTTTTAAAAAATCCACATGAAATATACTAAATTTCCCATGAAAAAATGTTTGTATAGTATGTTTTTAAATATCTGCAAGTGTATTTTCTAGTTATCTGGTAAAATCAGTTATCCAGCTCTTTGTCCCTTAGTTGCCAAATATAAGAAATTTTACTGTTTAAAATGTTCTTAAGGCTATCATTTTAAGTATTGGATGCTTAATAGAAGATGAAATGAATTTATAAATAAAAAAAATGTTATATTCAAGTATGACAGTTAATATGTTTTGCAATAACCCACTTTTATTTATAATATTAATGCAATATTTTTCAAATTATGTTTGATATATTGTTTCTGAATTCTGTATTGTAACTGTTCTTATTTGAAGGTAAGTGTTATGGTATGAAATCACTCTAGAAGTATAGAGTGCAAACAGAGTTTAATAATATGAGGTATTATATAATTGATATTGTTGATCAACTATATTTATTGAATACAATCCAAGTGATCTCTTATTGGAAGTATTGTAAAACCTCTGTCTACTCTGATTGGAGAGTTCGGTAGACTGAACATTCAAAAAAATAAGATAATCCATATCATCAAACAGTTATATGGACCAATGATTCTCCAATTCTGATGTTAATCAATACATTTCCTCTTAACTGCTGATTTAGTTGAATCTATTGTTAATTAGCTAGTGAGTTGATTTAATACTCTTATCCATGGGATAGGGAAATTAATTCACTTCTGAAACAGTGGAAGACAACATGATTCCTTTCCTTGACTTCAATAATTTGAAATTTGGAATTTACAGAAAGGATACACAGATTGAAAATTACATAAAGGTCAGTGGCTTGAATCCCACAGCACATAAATATGCAGTTCTCAACAGCTTATCACATAGACTCATTAATATACCCATGAATGAGTTTGAATATATACAAATGGCAAAAACCAATAGGTATGACCAAGAAATTGTAGGTAAGAAAATCAAGAAATTCAAATATGCGAAGAGGTTAAAACAGGTCATGATCAGGGCTTTGATCTTTATGTGCTAATATTTTATTTTATTATATTTATTTTTTATGTGACAAAATTTTAAAAACTATTTGGTAAAAATTTAAAAATATGTAATAAAAACTTTTTTTTAAATCAATCAAACATGTAACATAACATAAAAATGTTAACTCGCCAATTGCTCCTAATTATCAGATGTAGAACACTGATTGGAATTGCAGTGAACGACTAATGTCTCATCCAAATTTTCCATCCGAAGTCCATGCCTGTTGTCACGAAATAATGCCTTATATTGAGAAAACGATCATTCTACGTCGCACGAGGTTAACTTCGCATATTTGAAACGGGGCATATTACTAACATCCAGACCATCAACTTCACTTGTTTCTTGGCCTTGCAAAACTAGTCCTACTTTGCTAAGGGTTTTATACCTGTATTTTTGTCAAACAAATCCATAAGTTTGTTCTTTAAGACTTCGGCTTTCGAATTGGAAAGAGCATACAGTTATCTTTCAACGCACTCTATTTCTTTAACTGTATTACTCAATAAATTCCCTGAAGTCTCTAGTTTCTTTATAGAATGAGTCAAGAATCTGAAATTGACAGATATGAAAGCCAGGTCACATTTTAAATTGCTGTCTTTTACTAAATTTTGAACAACATCAATTGAAGAAGCTTCGTTTGGGTCCAGTTCACTTACTACTGATACAAATGCTTCAAAATTGTCTGCGTAATACATTACTGCACTTAGCCAAGTGCCCCAACATGTGGTCATGGGTTTAGGAGGAAGTGGGAGATCAGGTTTTCTTTCTTTGAAAAGATATACTCTAGTTGGTGATTTTACAAAAAATTTTTCCCGTTTGACACTTAAGTGGTCCACTTTTGGGTAAAGTGTTCGGATTTTGTCACACAGTCTGTGTAGAGCATGTATGATACATGTCACATAAATCATTTTAGGATAACATACACAAAGAGGTTCACCAGCCTTCTTCATATATGGCGCACCATCAGTTATGAAAAGCAAAACATTGTCGTACTTCACACCATTTGGCCATAAGATATGCAAAGCTTCATTGAACAGCCTAGCAGTTGACACATGATTTGTAACTGACAATTGTTTACAAGCTAACAAGAAATGTTGTTTGGAACTTTTTTCATCATTTTCCAACACACCGACTAAAACATTTCCCACTTTTCTAACACCAGCAGAATTGCTAGTTTCCTCAATGCTCACCCAAATCTTCTTATTTTCACATGTTGACCTAATGTATTTTAATGTTTCATCATAGTACTTCAGGAGATAATTTTTCCAAAGAGTTGATTCATCAGGAGTATTTATATCCATATATTTGGTAAGAAACTTTTTGAATTTGGGATTGTTTACCTTATAAAGGGGTATATCAGCCGAAACAACTGCTTCACATAGATCTGAATACTACTGTGAATTTATTTTAACATTAGATGAGGATGGAGTAGATTCTCCTATAAGAACTTACTGCAAGGAAACACCGGAGGAAACTGCGATGTGTTTATTTCCAGATAAATGTTGTATTATCTGCAATCGTTGATCTGCACTTACACATTTCCCACAAGGTTGGCAAAATAATACCCTAATGTCAGTGGCTAAAATGTTTTCAAATTCCAATATGTATTTCTGTAAACATTCACGCACACTTGATTTCACCTTCGGCAGGTGTAATAAAAATAATTCACACACCTAAGATCACAAATGTTTACTGCCTAGACTGAATCCTGCCTGAAACAGAAATAGATACGCAGTTACGAACTTACAACTAAATATCAGGGATTCACAGAGTTTATCACGGTCGTTCCCGCTCCTTACATGTATGAAAGATAAGCCATAAGGTGGGTGGGGAGTGTTTTGAGAGGATAATATTGCAGCAAATGTTGTAACATTTATGTGCTAATGCAGTTCTTGCATAATTTCTTTCTTGATGGCGAAAGAATTATTAAAATATGTATTTATTACAAAAAGAGCAGAAGTATTTAATTAAAATTATGGAAAAGTATACAAAATATGAATTTATACAACAATTTCGGAAATATTTATTTACATAATTTTTTTTGTAAAATATGTGTTTTTATGTGAAATAAGATTTTGAATTTATACTTGTGGACTCTCAATTGGGATAATAAACTTTGTTTTAGGAATGTACTTCTTACAAAAAAAAAATGTTTTACATACTAATCTGGGCCCCAGTTAGCACATTATCAGCAAAAAAAGAAACTACTATTCACAAGAAATTTACTTATCATCCTTGGACTACCAAAAATTCCAGATAATACTATGAGAGTTTTAGATTACTTTGTCCCCAGTCAACAAATTCAGCCTAAATAATCTGCTCAACTCTAGTGGTAACGATAGAATACATGATGAGAAGAAGTCAGTGATATATAAAATAAACTGTTCGGAATGTAACAAAGTGTATATTGGCAAAACAAAAATAAGTATTGGAATTAGGCTAAAGGAACACTGGAGAAACATCAGGTATGATCAGGTAGATAAATGAGCAGTTGTACATCACTTTTGGAGAGATAAACATGATATAGAAATAGAAGTCAAATTATTGAAATCTGTAGATAGACCCTTGGAGCTGGGAATGTGGGAAATTTTTTTTATAAAAATATGAAGATAAGGTTATGAATTTCCAGATCCCAACAGAAGACAAATTAATCCAAAAGTTCATAAAATGCCTACGAGAGCTACACCAAGTCCATCCAACCAACAACAAATCTGGCAGTTGACCACAGCTGATGATGAGGGCAAAAGCCTGTGGAACATATTCTGATAATTCAATGGTACTCACTAGCTAATTAAGAATAAATTAATAAATTAATTGCTATTAGTTCTGACACGAAATTAATTTTAAATTTAGTGAACCTCTGTGTGTGTGTGTGTGTGTGTGTGTGTGTGTGTGTGTGCATGTGCGTATGTGCGAGGGGGGGTGTTTAAAACTACAGAAATACTGAATGTGGCTTTCCCCCCCAATTTTACAATGGCAAATGCAACAATATATAATCATTTTCATCATATTGGTCATCTTTAATAATTGTAACACCAATTATCATCTTGGTCTAGTGGTCAGCATATGCTGGTAGTTGTCTGGGAGGTCCTGATACCTGTTTACAAATGTTGTAAATTAGATAGGTTTGTCCTCCCAACCTGGTGAAGGCAACTGGGGAGCTGTCTGATAAAGAGATGGCATTCCTCGATCAGGAAAGTTGATGATGGCAACCAACAGATTGTCATTAAGTTGATCACATGCACTCCTCAGTACTGTCCTTCCTATGATGTCACAAGATGGAGTTAAAGGATGCAACAGATGTGCCAGTTGGCCTAGGCCTGTGAGGGCTGTCATACCAAGAGGAAGGGAGGAAGACATTGCCTAGCTGATATGAGTATACAGGGTTAGTCAGAACTTCTGATATAAATTTGGGGCAGAGAGACAGATCTCACAATGAGGAAAATTTTTGTTAATATCCTATGTTCTCTGGTGTGTCATTTAGAAGTATGTTTATGTTTTTGTTTACTGGTTTCAATGTTAATCTACATGGTACTGCCTTGACCTTGCCTTGTATCTTTGTGTTTAGTTGATGCATGTGCAATCAATGCAAGCATCCACTGAGAATGGACGTCTATGCATTCCCTGAGTTTGACTAACATCATGATGTGTTTTAGGAGGGATAGAGAAAAGGGCCATCCAATTTAATGCCCATAGATTTTTTCTTTAGGGAATGGACATAAACGTATTTTATTTAACAAAAAATGTTCCTCATTGTTTAATCTGTCTCTCCTCCAGACTTGTTAAGAGGTCCTGATTCATTTTTTATATAGATCATCAATCACAGACTTTGATGCCAATGTTAACTAGGATAATTACTTACTATACTACACTTTACATTTCTCACTTTTGCAGACATTAACCTTGGTTATTATAAGGGATTGGAAATGAAAAATCACATATGAATTGACAAAAAAATTTTGGATTTTTGTATAAAGATAAACGTGTCCACAGGACACAAATTATAATCAAGGTTCTACTGTGTTTGAATGTTCTGATATGAGAACGTTTATGGTGCTATTGCCATCTAGTAGCAAATGGAAGAACTCCAATAAATAGGACATTAGCAATTCCCTTCACCAAGTGATTGTAAAAAAATAAAACCAGATAAATGAATATGCATAATAAACAATTGTGGGTTTAGAAGAAAACTTGAATGTTCATTTGAGCTCAGTACTGACAAAAAACACAAGAACTGCACAAGTAACGATAAATCTTTGCTTGGCAGTGAAATTATGATTACATCAATGACTGAACATCTGAATTAAAAAATACATAAATAATGATTTAATTTTTGAATTAATTTTGTGTCGAAACTAATATAGTGAAGCAACTAATATATTCTTAATTAGTGAGTATTTAATACTCTTATGCTCCAATTACCATTCAAATATACAGAACATGTTTTACAGATGATGCAGGCGAAAGCCTGTGAAACTGTTTGGTATAATTCAATGGTAAGTGGAGCATAATAGTAATTGAACTCATTGGGTAATTAAGAAAATAATGAATTTAAAATTAATTTCATGTTGGAACTAATACAGTGAAGCAATTAATTTATTCTTAATTAGCTAGTTGGGCATAAGAGTATTAAATCGACTCACTAGCTAATTAAGAATAAAAGAAAATAATGATTTGTCTAGAACACAAGCCTTTTGTTCTATTTTCTCATTGGTGCTAAAGTCTTACCTTGCCAGATTGCGTGGGCTGACACGTTTCATCATCCCAGCTCAATTTTTTAACCCGACGAGGGATGGATCCACCTGGCCAATTGACCTTTGCACTTCCAGGATGTACATTGTTGTTATCCATAACATCATGTATGGGCAGCTGAGGTGGTGCAGGTGCTACCTTATGCTTTCCAGATGTTGGCTGTGATAATGGATTTGTACAAGCCCCTGTATGTTGTGGTGAAACACTTCTTGCCATTATACCTGAAATACATTTGTCTTGCAAAAACTTCTAGAATTCTTTTACCAGATTATGCAAAAAAATAAACAGCAATGTGTAAAGACAAAAGTTTAATAGATTTATACTGGCCTAAATGAAATTTTAGAAAAAGGTAAAGTGATATTCAAAGGAGGGACAAAGAATTACCACAATAACAGTAACACATTACTTTAAGAGAGCTTTCCTAATTTAAGCTCCATATATTTTTTATTTGTACTCCTTGTATGCAGAAGGAAATGTAGCTGCCTAGAAAACATGGAGAAAAATGAACAGCATTAAAGTTTTTCCAGTTTTTGAGTACAAAATTATTTTAAAATAAGTTTTTGAAATTATTGAGAATTATCAATTAAACATGCTCATAAATTTTCTGGAGTTATAAATAAAAGTTATTTGCAATGTAAGAAAAATAGTAAATATTATTCTTAAAACTTTGGATTGTACAAACAAAACAGGAGGGGTTCAATCACATAAATCATAAAGATAGACGTTAAAGAATATATTTGATGGCCTGAAAAATAGGCGTTATAAAAAAATAATTATAGATATCTTAATATTTGAAGAATTTTAATATATCATCTGAAGTAAACTGTGTAGTGGCTGGCTGACCTCATCATTTGAGGGTATCTAATCCATCTTCTCAGTTTCTTAGCTTGCCTACTAGCAGGGCCTTTCAAGATTTTGTTTATTTGTTGCAACAAGCTGTCTAATTAAATGCATTTTGAAAGGGTTCCCAGATGTCTCAATTTTAGCAGAACAATATGATTTTGAAACCTATGTATGCCCCATATCCCATCTATATGTCTTGTGGAACCTACATTTATACCACTTATTGCTTGTTAATATCTTGTTTTGCATCATGATTTCATAAACTGACTTGAAACCCAGGTCATTTTTGTAGTCTTTTTTATTATTGTTACTTTATGCTGCGTCTATATAGTGATGCGAGTCCATGAACAGAAACTGGAATCGATTTAAAGATGGCATGAATGAACTTGGAGTCTTTGGTACCTTAAAACTATCTAGAGCATTCATATTATCAGGGTAAGAAAACAACCTCAAAAAATTTTAACCAGACAGCTTGAGCTGACTAGGAATTGAACCCAGGACCACCAACTACCTGCACTTCCCAAATCAAAACTTAACTGTTAAGAAGTTCATGATCAAAGGAAGGCAAGTCAATATGTTCTATCAGGTTCTTTGTTTATTGATAGCGAGATGTTTGAATTCTCATCTCTCACCCCAGGAACCAATGGTGCAGTAGAGCATATGTTCTCTCTTGTGAGTTCAGTTTGGATGAAGGAGCAAAATTGATGAACATTGACAAGCTGAAAGCTGTAATTACAGTAAAATGCCATTTCAGTAACTGTAAGTGTGGGAATTTTTTACTTCCTTTGGCAAAATAATAAGATTTTGACTCAGATACATTGATATGAAAAATACATTTCGTAGGAACCAAAAGATATGGCACCTTTATCTTCTAAAAGTGGGACAGCTGCAAATTTAAAGCGTTTTTTTTTTTTTTTTTTATTTATTACTGATGCTCTTTAACATATCAGATCATCAGCATTCCATTCAAATCAGGGTGTGGAACGACCAACAAATATTGCTCAAAGGCTTCTTTTTTCAGGCTTGAGGTTCTTTATTGTGCCATAAATATATGACACGGGACCCATGGTTTTACTTCCCTTTAGAAGGAAGCCATACTTATGATTTTTATGCCCAAAAAAATCCATCAGTTCTGGTCGGGATCAAACCTGCAAGCTTGGGTTTAGGAGGCAAGCATGGTTACCACTACATCACCAGCCAACATTTAAAGGGTGAGTAGGCTTAATTATATGTTATTCAAAATATTGTTAGTGTCCCCTTTTGGGATTTTAAAATCTGAATCTGAAATCCTTATGCTATTTATGTATTACACATTTCACTATTTTAAAATTTTAAAATTCTTATCTTATTCAAATGTGCTGCAACTTGTCTTGGTCATTCTGAAAATAGCAGTGAATTCCTTTTGGATTCTGCATAATTACTGTTTTTTCAAGTTTTACCAATATCAGTTCAGTGTTTTCCTTATGATAATCTGAACAAATTTTTAATGTACTTTTTTGTTATTGCTTTTTTAGATTAGGTGCGTAAGTTTGTGAATATCAAAACGTTTATTGGTTTGACTTTATATGAGGGTACCCTTCTTATCCAAAATAACAGTTGTGGCATGTAAACGAACAGGATCAATCCATTAATAATTCTATTTGAATAAGATACAGTTTTTAATGACTTGCTTGAATTCTTCCATCATTTTGACTAAGATCATGCTTGCTTGCACTTAGATGCAGAAAGAAATGATCCACAAGACTACCAGTGTTTTGGAATAAGAGAGGCATGATTAATATTAATACCTAACAAGTTACGAAGAATGAAGAGATTATTATCAGAATGTGCCAGTTTAGGGTTCAGCACTAACATTGGAAGTCAGTCAACTTATTTCTAAAAGAAAATCTTTAAAGAAATTAAAATGGTCAGTTTTATAGTTTTTATGTTTCATTTTTCTTTTTATTTCATTGATTAACTGTTTTAAATTTTTTGATGTAAAATCTATTGGTATATTAGCACATCTGTAGGAAGTAGATGTTAGGTACTGATAACTCTAGATACCTATTTAAACCTTTGCAAAATTACATACTTTTCACAGTAGCAGTGTGGAAAACCCCTTTACCACTTTGTTGCTGCCCATGAAACATTGGATTCTCCATTTTGTTGCCACTACCTTCTGGTGCCAGCTTCTGTTGTTGGATGGGACTTGATTTGTAACCCTTTGTTCCTCTGTGGTTCTTGCTGTAAACAATGTAACTTCATTAAAGTCGGATGGGTGTCCAAAATGATATTTGTAATAAGAAAGACCATGATTAATATAAATTCTTCCATTCAATTATAGTTGGTCATTTTTCAGCTTGAATTTAATTACTTTTTAATTATTTTATTTTAATTCAAGTAATGTAGAAAATAAAATGTTACCTTAATTCTTGATGTTATCAACAGCAGTATAATGTTGTACATACCAGTAATACCAGCCTGATATTAGGTGCCCATGTGTTAATTATATGCATTTAGGTGGATCTGTGAGTATGACACTGATTAGATAAATGTGTATTCATTAATTTTGCTTTCTCAGAACTATAGGAATCGTATATCTGGTTCTAAATGATGATACATATTTTCAAGCAATAGAAACATTTGTCAGACTTTGTGTTAATAATAGCTTATAATCGTACAGTTTTGCTTAGAAAGTATGATCACAGTTCCTATATACTGAAGATGCACACAGCATGGTTGCATATCAAATTAAAACGATAGTGAAGGTGATACGGTTATGGTACACCAGGGGAAAGGAATCATTAAACCTATGAGTAGTTAAGTGTAGACTATGAAATAGTTTAATGATGGCACAAATGAACTTGGAGTCCTTGGCATGTTAAAGATATCTAGAGCATTCACCTTATCAAGGTAAGCAAAAAAATTAAAAAAAATCTTTATCCAGACAACTTGACCTGACTAGGAATCGAACCCAGGACCTCCATATTAGTAGTTGCAAATGCTACCATTAGACCATGAGGTACTTTGTTTCTTATTGGTGTAAAAAAAACGTGCATATTTGTATGTTTTTTTATTCAGCATAAACAGCAGCAATATCTAACTAAAAACAATTCGTCACTATAATCCTTTACTATTATTTCTTATCTCTAATATTTAGAAGCATTTGTTAAACTTTGGATGTGCATTTAATTTTTAAAATGTAAGCAAAGCTATAAAGTATATCCACTAAGAGCAAAGTAAGTATATTTAATAGAAAGGTAAATATCTTATATGTGAACCTAGACTGACATGTATATTTTAAAAAATGAACTTTAAATGTAAATGACATCATTATATTATTTCTGTTGTTTCTAGTAAGATACAAAATGTCTCCACAGCATTTCTTCTTAATTATTAATATGTAAAAAATGTTACATAGTATGTTTAATAATATCTATTTAGTTTTAAGTTTGGAGAACAAACTTTTTGAATGCTCAAATATGGCCACTATGGTGCATTGTGCGTACAAACAGAAGACACTAGAAAAATTTTCTCCTGGATTCGTTTTTGACTTCTATTAGGGAGAGGCTGGCATGTTGGGACTTAATTGTAAATAAACAAAACTGGCTAAACCTGGGCATTTTCTTAAATGAAATATGTAGTTTTAAGGACAAGAAATTTCTATGAATATTGTACATAAATAATAAGAAAATTTATATGAATTATTGTATGTACGTCTGTTTTATGTGTGTGTGTGTGTGTGTGTGTGTGTGTGTGTGTATGATTGGGGTTTTAAAACATAGAATCTAGTGTAAGATAAGCAATATTCTGAGAACTCTTGTACATGTGTTATTTTGTATCTTTAGAATTGAAGAATTGGGCATTCTTATTAATGTTGTTGTTACTGGTATCTTTTGTTGTCATTAATTTCAGAAATTAAGTATTTTACAAGAGCAAGAACAGTTTTGAGATGTGCAATATATGTATAACTAGTTTAACTAGAACAGTAGCAGTAGCAGTAGCAGATTGCTACTGCTACTACAGTTTGTTGCATATTTTAAATATAATGTTCATTGGTGAAAAAGAATTTCTGACATTGATTTTGACAAGGAGATATTTATGAAAGTGATATATCTGTATGAGTTTACTACAATTTGATTCAGCTATCACTCATTTTCATTGTCATAAGATTTAACATCCTGAAATTTTGAGGTAGTTTGCTTGGGCATTAAGGATGCAGAGAGTAGCTCAAGAAAAACATGCCCTCCCATGACCTTGTCTATATGTAGGCTCAAGGTTTGCCATGGGCATGCTGGTGTTAAATGAGCCACCCAGTGTAAAATACTCACTGTTTATAAATGTAGAGAACAAGCATAATGATGATAAGTCCTAAGACCCCCAGCAATGCACCAAACACAACCATCAGTAAAAAACTAGTGCCCCCTGGAGCCCAGCTGCTGCCCACACCAGCACTCTGCAGTATACTCTCTGGAAAGTGTACCAGCACAGGTACCTGTGTCTGTGAACCAAAAATTTAAGATACATTTCTATTATATGTACAAGTGGTAACCAAAATCTTATATATATATATATATATATATATATATATATATATATATATGGGTGAGCAATGCTTGACGCAACCGCGAGATCGGCTGCAGCACTGTCGCTATGTAAGCAGAGTGGGGAGTATATTTTCCCTCCCCTGCGCGAGGCTTCAGTGTGAGGTGAAATCTTGCGCAAGCACGTGTTTGTTAGGCGACGCAATACAGGTCTTTTTTTTTTTTTTTTTTTTTTTTTTTTGAGAATGATGCTTAACTGAAGCACCACAGAAGTATTAAGTGAAAGGGTATCAAGTGAAATGGGCAATTCAAGTATTTTATTCTCCAAAGAGTATTCTCATTACGGAGACTCATTGGGTGTTAACAACATATGGACCCCTCGTTCTCCCGATTTAACCTCCTGCGATTTTTATCTCTGGGGAGCATTAAAAGAGAAAGTGTACAAAACAAATCCACACACTTAATGAATATGAACTTAAAACTATCATTCGCCAAGAAATTGCTGCCATTTCTCATATGGAACCGCAGAGTGTAATAAGCAATTTCCTAAGCAGGTATCAGAGATGTTTGAACAGTGAAGGGAGGCAGTTTCAGCATCTTCTTGCTTAATATACGGGAGTAATTTACTTATCTTTTTAAGTGTTAATGTTATGTATGTTAGAAATAACTTACGCCACAAATCGTACTATATTTCCGCGGACTTTCTGTCACCCGCACCGGCAACACGGCCGGCCGCACGCCGTGAAACCGGTTGCGTGAAGGATACTTATATATAAAGTGGGAGAATGTAAAATGGTATTGAATGTAGTATAAGCAAGCAATTTGGGTGTCTGAAAGAAACATTTTTTTTATGAGTGAGCATATACTACTACTTCAACTAATACATCAATTTTACAATAATTATAAATTTTAGTAAATTGATTTCAAATATCACTTAAAATTAACCACATTAACAAGATGGAACCAAAGTGTTCAGCTAAATACTTAAGGCCATAGCTCCATTCTTATGCACACTAGTTGAATGGCAAGGGCTTTCCCTCTCTTCAGATGAGCGAGTAAAAAAATCGAATTTTGCCCGAGCTAAGACATTTCTTATACATGTCATATAGTTATATAGTAATTAAAATTCATCCAGTGTATAAATATTTATCAATATATTTCTTCAGATTAAGCTTAAACCAACACTGGTGGCTTAAGGCATGGACACGAGACCAAGATGTCTGGTGTTCAATTCTCACCAGGCCTTCCTCCCCGACTAAGGTGTTTTCTATGTTTTAGCCCTCATAAATTTGGGCCTAATACACTTCCATTCTTTAAAAAAAATTAATTTACCAATTTATCATTTCATCTCATATATCATCAGTAGATGATGCCACCATAGTAAAAGTGGGTATTAAATACTATTTAAAAAAACTTAAGCTTAAAACTATTACTTTTACAATTATTTACTTTATTATGTAATATTAATTCTTTAATTTTAGGGTCTTTGTCTGTTCATTTAAAATTCCAGGTTGACACGCTATGAAATAAGTGCCTCATTTGATATGAGTTATACTCTTGAAGCTATTTATAGCAAAGAGTAAAATAATATTGATATAGAATTGGTTTGATGACACTTATACTTCCAACTTCATTTTTTTTAATTGGACATGTTTTGGAACATTCACTTCCATCATCATGCAAATGACCAAATGGTAGCACACTCTGTAGGCGGTCAGAGAAATTTACCAAATATATCCAATGATGGCTCATGACGCAGTTATTATTTTTTATGTACATTTTTTTCCCATGTCGTTAGTTTCAAAACTTGGTAAGTGTGATCCAATAAGTTTGTTTTTATCAATTTCAAGATTTTCTGATCAAAAGTGAGCTGCCACTGCCAATTTATCTGTTTGTAACGGTTAATTCTGAAATATTCTTTGGTTTTCAAATTTATTTTCATTTTTTCAATATATACCTGATCACAGTCTTTGCAATCAATTTGGCAATTACCCAATTTCTTATCAGAAGATATATGATCTTTACAGAAAGATTGTAATAAATTTTTAATACTGTGGACATTTTGAGGAGAGAACATTACTTTTTTGGTTTTTAAAATTTATGAACATGTTAGGGGTGGTTTGTAAATTTTTTGAATTGCATATCTTCTTTTATTTGTTATAGCAAACTTGTATCTTTGATGTCGTTATTTATTTTAAATTTTTAATCATTTTATCTCTAACTTTTTTATAGAAACCATTATGTAGGGCTGTTTGGATGACGTATTGATATTCTTCTTTGTCTACTGATTGGAACAATCAGTATGCAAGGCTATTTAGGATGGCATGCTGGTGAGTTTTGGAATTAAAGCTAGTACTTTTAATGTGATTGTCACTGTGGGTAGGTTTTCTATATATTCCAAAGGCCAGACTGTTATTGTCTCTTATAATCTTCAAATCTAAAGGGAATACATCCATTCTTGTCAAAGCTAATATTTGGGTAACTATATGCATTGAAAATATCGTAAATAGACAATTTATTGAAATATTATTAAAAGAGAATCAGTATATTTAGCAACTTACCTGCCGTGGGGGTATTCCCGAATCTGTAGCCACAGCTACTAAATGTGCTGTACTGCTGTTAAGGAATGTCATGTCCATCAAAATGATGTCACCAGCATCATTGATGTCAAACATCCTGCACATACAGAACAGTTTTCTTATATGCTTTGGCAATTATAAAGAGTACAAAGCATCAAACCAAATGTATATAGGGTGGTTCAAAAGTCCCTGCTTATTGGATTGTTTTTCTTCTGCATTAATAAATAACTGGCATGGACCTAAACCTCAAACATACTTTTCAGCATAGAGACTGACTTGAATCAACTTCCTTAAAATGCTTTCCAATTTTCTGCTTTTATGACTTCAACTGTTGATTCGGTAGCATAGACTTTATCTTTAACCAGTCTCCAAAAGAAAGAGTCCAATGTTAGGTGTGTTGATCAAGGTGATATTAAGTTTATTTCAACTTTCTGATAACTTTGACAACAGGCACTTCATCAATGCAGTCCCATACTTGTTACATAATATGATGAAGTACCAACAATGAAGGTTAAGAGAGTTAAAATAGTTGTAGTTTCTTTACAGTCCTGGAACTATGTAAGTAGTCAGTATTTTGAAATACTTTTCAGCAATGGCTGACCATGTAAAAACCAAGATTCCAAAACTCCTTGGCAAAGATACTACCCAAATAGTAACTGCAAGTTGATTTTTCTGACCTTCAAAAAGAAATCCATGATCATCTGTATATTTGTTCATACAGTTGTACCCAGGAGTGTGGGGGCAATAATTTAACAAAGGGTTTGCAGAAAAGAGAGGGAGAGACTGTGGCAATCAATGGAGAGATACAGATCAAGGCAAGGGGGGAAAAATGATGTTTATTTCACAATGATAGTAATGCAACAGCAGTGGTTGCCAACATTAATTATATGGGTAGAAAGTCTCCAAAATTAGTATAAATGCTCCTGCATTGTTATATTTTCAATCAAACCCTTTAGCAGAATGTAGAATAGGACATTGTTAAATTAGAATAGTGTGCTTATTATATTGATTTTTTTTATTCATAAGCTACTTTAACAAAGGACTCGGAACTAATATAAATATTTAATATATGGTTTATGTGAGTCCCTGTAATTTTCCTCCAGCACTTCTCTGGTTGTACCTATTCATTTGAGCAGATAATTTTAATGTTTCTTCATTGTGCAAAGTCTTCAGATAATATTGCAAAGCTCCATTCTTGTATCTCAATGGACATTTTTTCACAAAGTAGTAGCCTATGATTGGAATTGAAATAAGTCATATACTAGACATGGAATAATATTTGCATTTAGCTTGCATTAAAATTGTTAAACTTTTGTGCCTGTGAGCTACAGCTTGTGAATATTAAGCTTTGTTTCCTCATTCAGCAATGGTTTACATGATCTCAGACAGTCTAGTAAAAACTTTTTATGCTCAAAACTTTGGCATAATCATAAATTTCCTTATATGCTGCTGCAACAGTGTCTTAAATGATTATAGCATTTAACCTCTTTGTGCCAGTTTTTAAAGCAAAATTTCAGTATTTTTTAGTTAACATTTGAGGCCATAAATCAGCAGGAGAAAACAAAGTCATTATGGCTATTAACAATGCATTCTCCTGAGTACAACAGTAGTAATTGACAATGAAAGTTAGACATGAAAACTCTACAGATGTAGATTGTCTCTATACATTTGCAATAGGTATTGAAATCGGTATTGGCTTTGGGTAAATTTGTATGCTGTTATATTGTCTCATGCCTACTGCCAAAGTCTTTGGAATTAATGAATTAATGATGATACAAATGAGACAGTTCTTAGTTTCTGTCATTTGCCTTTTCAAGGGAGTAAAACTGGAAAAAAAAATTGTCAAGGCAATTTGATTAAAGAAGAATTCAAATCTATGCCCTCTTCCTTGTACAAATACCTGAACATTATAGTACTTAAGAGCACTATTAAAGACTATATATGGGCAAGAAACAGCTGTATATATTCTAAAAATATGAGCTATGCATTGAATAATTTGATAATTTAATTTGTTAAAACTTGTGCTCTATATGTATCTATATACAAAATA
Organism: Metallyticus violacea; assembly: GCA_030762175.1. NCBI lineage: Eukaryota > Metazoa > Arthropoda > Insecta > Mantodea > Metallyticidae > Metallyticus > Metallyticus violacea. The sequence continues at coordinate 98,051,738 of CM060842.1, read as the reverse complement.
CAGGTTTCCAGGCCCCAAACAATTAGATAATTTGATTATTTCAGTTGTTACTATTGCACTTTAAATGCAAATATATATCAAATACAGGTTTCCAGGCCTCAAACAGTTAGTATTTTGCAAATGATTTTAGAAAAATATTGTGTGGAACATTCAGAATGAATGATCTACAGGTACAATGCAAACCTTGCCACGTCCCACCAACACCTGAGTGTCTAGTGTTACACTTCCATTCAAACAGTAACATACTTCCACGATACCTGCTAATTCTCCTACATTGTTTTCTAGAGCTAATTCTGATGTCCACATTCTACACATGTATCATATCAATATAAAATAAAAATCAGTTGCATAGCCTGTACTCTTACTTCCAGGGGAAAAAAAAACACCAAGGGTTGTCCTTCATGCATATAGTAACAGAAATTCATACTTTTAGTAAATTATAATGATTTTGATACAGCTTAGGCTTTAATGGCCAGTGTTAGTTGTTCATTATCTACTGATGATGCCAACCACAGAAAGTGAAAGCAATGGTAGCGCATTAAACCATGGACCACGGCAAAACAGCTTGCAAGATTTTAACTGTTTTATTTATAATAATTTTGTGTGTTCATAGTGCATTTGTTAGCTTGGTATCACTTATTCCCATTTAACCCTGTCCAAATATTTAGTGAAAAGTGCTAGTGATGACACAATGTAACTGAAGTATGGGTTTTAAAATATGAAAATATTATGGTATTTCTGTTGTGTAGCTGACTTTAAGTATATTTTCTTTTCTTACACAGAATAATTAATCATTATAATGTATGATCTCTTAGATTTTCACATTGTATTGCTCGTCATAAATGTCACATTTTATATCCCTTTCACCTTCTTAAAAGTTGAGGGTGGAAGACAAACAATGCTATTTCAACATAATATTTTAAGAAACACAAATATTCTATAAATTTCTGAAAAATATTGTTTGAATTTCATAAGAATATGAAATGTTACCTTAGATAATAAAACAAGTTCATTCATCTCAGAGAACTTATTATCTAATTTGAAGTCTTCATCTTTTTTTTCCCTCCATGAATTTAATCATTTTACCTTTTCTAACACCACATGCACTTGCCTACATCATGTTTTACCTTTGTCTTATACTGTACAATTTATTTTAGGAAACTTCCTGAATGCATTCTACTTATATGTTGCAACCAATTACATCTCTAAATTATATCCTTAAATGTCATACAAAATTTTCCAGGCTAATATCTTATATGTGTGGTTCTTATTTATCTTCTTTTGTGCAGTCTCAACTGTGATTGTATATTTAATTTATTTTTGTTGTCATGATTTGTATAAACTTTGTTTTGTAAGTATCAAAGTTTCTGAATCACAAAATCGACATTGAATGGCAATTGCGTTAAAAATATTTACTTAAGTGTATCTTGATTTATTTTAAATTTTTGCTATTTTATTATTATTATAAAATTAAATGATATAGGCCAGACATTGGAACTGTTTCACTTATTTTAAAATATTGTTTAGTACATTAATTTTTAATCTAATGTGTGGTTTTTGGCTTATCAAACAATAATACTGAAATACAATCTAATCCTTTTTTAGGTTAACAAACCTTTTTCTTATAAATGTAAACAATACAAAGCCTCGTACTGTTTTTTGCACATACTCACCCCTTCTAAAAAACACCTATATTTATGAGCATAGTCTTATTTATTAACCTGGATAAAAGCATCCCCCAGATGCTTGATCCAGGCAGTATTCGAAAGTGCATTAGATAGCTTTAAATTGCCTTCAAACCAGCTGAGCATCAAAAGATATCATTACAAAATTGTCCTTAACACACTCAAAGTAAATATAAGGCATATACAATGAATATATTATAAAAAGTGAAAAAAAGTATTATCATATGGTAAGAGAATTCTATTTTCATGAAATGCAAATGTTTAAACAACTGTGTCACACATATATACAGGGAAGTAATATGATGTAGTGTCTGAAATATAATTTTTATTTTTACAGCCATTATCTTTTGCTGCTTTCATTTGAATTTATTTGTAGTTGCTCATGTCTGTATCTTGTACAGCGATTATTTTAACCTGGAGTAATGAACACGCACCTTGCAGAACCTCCTCTCAAAGATAGCGTGATGTACTCGCCACGATCGCCATCTGCCGCTTCGACACGCCCCACTACAGCCCCCGGCTGCACTCCTGGATCTGCTATAAAGAATTCATATTGAGGGTAGCGAAAGCGTGGCTCCCAATCGTTTACATTTAAAACGGAGACGTTAACTTGGGCGGTGTCGTTGGTGCGTCCATCCGTAGCGTGGACGAGGAAGGAATACCAGTCGGCAGTTTCGTAATCCAAGGGTTGCAGCAGAATAACGTCACCCGCCCCGTTCACACCGAACATGCCAGCATGTGTCGGATCATCCAGCCAGAACTGCACGCGCTGCACAACATACCAAACGGTCACACTTGAATTAATGATTGTTAAGTCCTGTAATTTAAATTTAGGTCATAAGTAATGCCTTCTAGAGATGTTAAATATACCTTAAAGTTGACAGAAAAGCATAACTCGTAAAAACAAAACGGGTAATGAAGTGTGAACAACAAGTGGATGTAGTCACTGCCGAATATGATACATCATAACGGGTACATAGACAGCAGAAGAAACGTATCTAAAGATGTTTTGTGTTTTGGCTGAAGCAACAGTTAATAAGTCAAAGAAGAAGAAAAACTATGATAGGTTATACTTTCTCTCTTACATATCTTTTGTGCATTTTTATTAAACATGCTTAGAAGCATTAGTACCAGTCTCCCGAACATAAGATAATCGTTTCTGCTGTCTGTACTCCTGTTTCAAGAATGAAAATCAAGCAGCCTAACAAATAATGATATAAACCCATAGGAATGTGGGAAAAAATAAATAAATAAATAAAATAAAAATAAAGAATACAGATATTGTGGCATATACAGTGTTTTGGGAAGTCCGTATACCTCTGTGTTTTACTAGTTTCCTTATATTATATTTATAATATTGTAATTATTAGAAAGATCGCTGGTGTATTGTTGATTATTATTGTTGATTGTTAATTAAAATATAGCGTATAGAGGTATACGGACTTCCCGAACATACTGTACGTTTTATAGATAATATTGTTGGGGGACAATTATATTTCCATACCCAGATGTCATAGGATGAGGTATTTATAAGATACGGATAATATTCCCCAAGGAGCACCAAGAACGCTAAATTTAAAAATAGCCGGTCATTTACAAATGCAACATATGAGAATGTCACTTTACTTGACATTCGTTACAAGCTACACTGTATGTTGTCTTTCTGAGGAATGTTGATTATAAAGAATGAGTGATAAGCTACATGGCGTTCAGGAACCAATTTTTTTTTGAGTAGTGTTTAACGCCATTTTTACTACTGAGGTACCACAAGGTTGTGGACACTGGTGATACATGAGATGAAATGATAAATTGGGAAAGGATTTTTTTAAGGAAACGTTCCAGGCCTATGTTTAGGGTACATCCCCGGTATTTGCCAGTTATGAGGACTGAGGAAAACCTGGAAAAACCCCAGTCCTGGTAGGATTCAAACCCCAGACCTCCCGCTCATGAGTCCGCGCCTTAACGACCTGGGCCACCCGTGGCGGTATTCAGGAACCAGTTACTGGTTCCTGTTGCTATTCGAAATTCATTCTCTGCGATTAAAAACAAAACAATAAACGTTAAATCGCAACATTAATGTAAGCGAAAGGCAAGTTCTCTTCACGACAGGTCGGTTAATACCAATTATTCGGACACAGTTTGTTTCGAACTTTTTCCTTACCTGAAGGAGGGGAATGCTCGGTAATTGTGGATGGGCACTGAAGTATTCTGTGCCATATGAAAATGAATCATTTATAGTGTCGAATATCTACAGCAGTCGGCTTGGAATGTTAAAATCTTAAACAATTTCGAAGCATGAGAATCCACATTTCGCGAAAACGTAATATAATAGCTTATGCGGTTATTAAAATGTCACGCAGAAACTAAGAAGAAACAAATAAATAACACTACTCATAGTTATAATGCGGGGACTGTTCAATATAGGATGGTCATAATTATTTTACAGGCTAAAATTAAACGTTACAACATTTTGTTCGCTTATTGCGTAATGTACATGTAGTACTAATTTCCTTGTCACTTCCGGTTTCGCATGAGAGGTGTGCAAGTTGAGACATGTTCAGTTCCGGGGAGTAGGCAATCATTCACAAAGGAAGGTGAACTGCGCTTCCGTTTGTACTCTAATTAAAGAAAGTATTAACACACAGCTGTCATTGTGAGAGAGAATTGTCGAATAACATTAAGAACACTTTCAAAAATCATGAAAATACGCACATTCTGGTAACTGAAGATTTGCATATTAGGCGTATGTGTCCCAAGATTGCTGATTCCTGAACGAAAGAAGGTTGGCGTTTGAAGGTGTTGCAGGAAGATGCGAAGTTTTTTCAAAGGTAATTTACTGTTGATGAAATCTGTCTACATCATTTCGATCCTGATAGCAAACAGCAAAGCTCTGTGTGGTCATTAACACCAATAAAAAGCAAAAGTGGTTGCTTCTGCTGGGAAAGTTATGATCATCTCATTTTGGATATTCAAGGCATGTTTTTTTTTTTTTTTTTTTTTTTTTTTTGATTGATTTATTTAAGGACGCTCTTTAACAGCTCAGGTCATCAGCGTCCCATTCAACTCAGGGCATGAAACGGCCGACAAATTTTGCTCAGAGGCCTCTCTTTCAGGCTTGAGGTTCTTTTTCGTGCCGCAAATGTACGACACGGGACCCACGGCTTTACTTCCCTTCCGAAGGAAGCCATACTTAGGATTTTTACGCCCGAAAAAATCCATCGGTCCTGGCCGGGTTCGAACCCGCGTTTTGGGTATAGGAGAAGGCATGGTTTACCAGCATACACAATTGTAACTAAGATGTTCTGAAAACTCTGCAAGGTTATATCACATGAAAAAGTCCACACTTCCTTGCAACAATCTGAATGCTGCAACACGATAATGCACGGTCGCACATCGCAAATATGGCTGCTAAATATCTCACAATAACCAATGTGAAATATGTCGTTCATCCTTCCTTTTTCTTTTTCCCTGAATTGAAGAAACGCCTTTGAGGAAGGCAGCAGTGAAGTCTGCGAAGGCGATTTTGAAGGACCTGTCAAAAAATGGTTTCTAACATGTCTGAAAACTACCAGAAACGCTGGGACAGGTTCTTAAGGGGACTGCACTACTTTGAGAAATATCATCAATGTGATGATCAGTCTTTTCTGTACAGCTCTCGTAGCTATTGGACTGTTTGGGTGTATGCACGATTCTTTGAAACACAATATTCTTGATTCTGTGTTTTATATATAAAGTGGAACACGAAGAGCATGTTACCTTATCACGGGGCTTGTTGGTGACGACGGTGAGGAGGACACTGTTGACGGGAGCGTTTTCCAGCACTCCTGCCAAGTAATTCTTCTGTAGGAACTGCAGTTCGCGGGGCAAGGACCCCCTTCGACTCACTGTGATGGTAGCTAGTGCGTAGCGATCCGGATTGTCATACTGCGTGGCCTGTAATTTAAACCCTCAGTGTGTAATTCAAACTATAAATTGGACAGCTGTAGTCAGCTATCTGCTTGTGCACGGAAGATCAATTTGTGCATTTGTTATCTCTTGAAAATATCATAAAACTTAGCAATAAAATTGTTTAGCACTAAATAAACAGGTTGTCTATTATGTCTACAGCAAAATAATGAACTCATGAACTCTGAGACCAACAAATTTTCGTCTCGCATTTCCTTAAGTATTAGCACCCTCTGGAAAATTAAACATAATCCCTTTTGAGAAATGGATATATGCTATTCATTTTCAACTCATCTAGACTAGAATATGAGGATTTTAACACACAGTTTGTCTCTTAGCTTAACATTTACCATTACAAGATATATGACGTAATGTATGTGTTCTGTAATACGCACAGAACACGTAACATATATCTAAAGACGGATTATGACCGACTTTGCCATGTTACTTACCTCAGTGAAACCTAAATATCAAATCAGCCTTTGTATCACCATACACTTTTGTGTTTTTAACTTTCGAAGAATGAAGAAACTAAATATAATACCATTACAATATCTACAAAACTAGATTTATCATCTATCGAGAATAGAAAAGATACCAAAGCCAGCTTTCAATTGAAATACTTTGAATTGGGACGCTCAAACAGATCTGAAATGCTTGACACTTGATATGGAGAAGAAGAATAAGAATAAGTAGTAGTAGACTCCCGGTGACAATCTGGGACACTGCCATGCACAGGCATCGGTGCATTGCGGCTCATGCTCTAAAGGGAAATATATATATATATATATATATATATATATATATATATATAATAAAATAATTATTATTATTGTTCTTGACACATAAGTTATAGAATAAATTCATTTCTGAAAATGAAGAGTTCGGTTTGTTTCAGTTAAGAACTCTCTTTAACATCCTTGGTCATTAGCATTCCATTCTCTTCCGGGCGTAAAACGGCGTAAAAAGTGCTCAAAGGTCTCTTTTTTAAGACTTGAAGTTCTTTTACGTGCCGTAAATCTGCGTCATGGGACCTACGGCTTTACTTCCCTTCTGAAGGAAGCCATACTTAGGATTTTTAAGGCCGGGCTTGAACCCGCAACCTTGGATCTACGAGGAAAGTTTGAGTCACAGCGACTGCTTTTTAATTTCATTAGCAGCTGTCAAAATACCTAGAATATATCGTGAGATTATTTGTGTTACGGGCCACCTTAGCACTTCACACTGCCGGTTAGTAACTTATTCATAAATAACCAACCTTCCTTTGTTGGTGTGTATGTCATTATAATGTGTAAAGGAATTCATTGACCCATCGACAGTGACAGACCCACATGGCTTAAGCCTACAATTCTATATTTTCACAACGAAGCGAAAGAACATGAAAAGTAAAGGACCTTCAGCTTTCAGTAGGTAAGGAAGGTAACATAATACAAGCGATTGTTTTTGTAAGTTTAGATTACTTCTCTTAATAATAGCTCAGAGAAAAGTTCGGGTATTGATTAAACGATGAAGGAAAGCATAGCCAACTTTGTGTTTCTTTGTGCATTATTAAGCAAACATCTTAACCTGACGAAGCACCGCCTCTAAAGGCCAAGGTCATTCAGTCCACCAAGAGATCATGGCCACAATCTTTTGGTACTGTGAAGGAATACTCTTCATTTACTTCAAGGAGAGGAACACCACATTAAATGGGGAGTACTATGCTGGCCTACTGCACAGACTACGTGCTTCCATCAAAGAGAAAAGGCGAGGAAAGCTGAGTATGGTATGCACCTTCTTAACGACAACGCGCCTGTCCACACAGCTCTTGTTGCAAAGGAAGCTGTGAAGAAATGTGACTTCAAGGAAGTCGAGTATCAATCCCTCAGCCCAGATCTAGCTCCCAGTGACTATTTCCTCTTCTCAAAACTCAAGGACATTCGAGGAAGGTAATTTCAGTGTGACGAAGAAGTGTTGGGGCTGTTTATGCCCATTTTGCAGGAAAGACTTTGACTATTTTTTGGGAATTGGGGGGGAGGTATAGAAATGTTAATTAAAAGATCTGAGAAGTGAAATGCAATAAAGAATAACTATATTGAAAAGTTAAATATAGTTTTTGTCTTTATCAAACCTAGAAAATGGTTAGGCCGGAAACTTATGAACCTCGTATGATTGCTGTTCCTTATTTTATTCTTGGCGACTTAAATTTAGGGCAAAAATGTTTATTATGTTGATTTTAGATATCTCTTGTTTATATGTACTTCAAAGCTGGAGAATTGAGGACCTTGCGATTGGTGCTGGGTTTAATAGTGATACACATAATTATTTTATAGGTAACTGGTGGTCATGTTTTTTATTTCTAGTGTTCCTAGATCTATTCTTCGTTTGTCAGTTGGTGACTAGTTCCTGTGAAGATGGATCTTGTGTGCGCGAGTTGTAATTTGAAAGCTTAAACTATAATTCAATGACAACACAACACTATATACGCATGGATTGTCCAGTTGTGGAAATGAGAGCTTGCATTGAATAAGGAAACTCAAGCTTTTCGTTGTGATGCGTATTATTCAAAATATGCCGAAGGGAAGAAGATGAAGTGCTGCTCACTCCGGAAGTTTCCTTGAGGGAGAAAAATAACTGATGCAAGTTTTCAATTTTGTTTCTACCCCTCAACAACAACTTTTGCAGAGCAGTTTATCGAAAATTTCAGTTTTAATTCCATCTCAAAAACATATTTAGCTCTCCATTTCGAAATATATTTTCCATTAAAACTTCGACAAAATTTCGTGATGTTGCTCTTCTAACATCTACCTAACTATGTTTTTATGGTGTGTATACAGTCACTGGTGGCGGAGTAATCAAGGTTCGGACACATGAGCGAGAGGTCTGGGGTTCGAACCCCGCCAGGACCGTCCTCCCTGACTGAGGATTTTTCCAGGTTTTCCTCATTAATGGTAAATGCCGGGGAGGTACCCTAAACTTAGGCCTGGAACGCTTCCTTCCTTAAAAAAATAACAAACACACTGTGCACAATGTAAGAAACATTATAAACTCATAAAACTCTATTGGTAGATATTCTACACTTAATATATGATAGCATTTATAGGAAAAATCTTCAGGGAAAAATTCTAAGTCTTTTAGAATCCAATACAACCTACTCGAAAGTATTAAAGTATTAATAATGTTAACAGAGATCTTAATCAGATGAAAATGTTCGTTGCTTTGCATTCTCCACTTAAATAGGCAATTGTCTAGATCAAAGTTTCTCAAACTACGGTCTACGAATCAAAAGTGGCCCTCGAGGTCTACCCTTATGATCCTCTAGGCTAAAGTCTAGAATGTACATTAATGTACATAGAAAATAAGTCCGAAAAAGACGAGGGGGAATGAGAAATTTATTGATCACGTTTATGTAGTTTGAAAATAAATATTGAACAACTTTAAACTTGTGCAAGGGTCGGCAGTGTCAACCATTACACTAAGTTCAAATTATTTTCATTTCGTTTTCTCAGCTATTAATTTGGAGATGATATAAATTTTATTTTTAAGCATAATGACTTATAAAATAATGTATCTTTCAGTTATTAACAAAAAACATAAATTTCCTTCTTTTTATTAATTGCAATATAAAACGAAGACAACGTAATAACATTTTTTTTAAAAAAAATTAAGCACTTATATGCATTGGATGACAAACCGTGTCTCTAGGGAGATCTACGTCATATCTTAAACCTCTTCTACCAAACCATTGCATGAAAGTACATGTTATAATGGAAACACTTTTTGTTTATTGTGTTCAGAGGAAATGAATAAATTCGCCATTTCAACATAACAGGACACTTAAATGAATTGCATTTAAAATACTTTTGGAACGATATACATTCAGGTACCTGTTAGTATTGAATTTAAAATTTCATTTTAAATTTATGTGCACCTTATATGAAAGGCATTAGGAATATTAAAAAAGTACGTTAAACACCGGACCTATTACGAAGCATAAAGCTAAGGTGATAATCTGGCTAGTTTTCGCAAATCCCAACACACAGTAAATCATTTTAGGAACTTTGTGAAATAATTCTTAGTAATGACTGCAGAAGAGGTTTGATCGAAGTTTTGAGTTCTGTCCGATTGTATTCTAACCAAAATCTTTTCTAAAAAGAGGTATAAACGTAGAAGGTAAACTTTCAGAACAGAACAGATGTTTATATTCAGATTTTAACGTCAGAGGGGAATTCCTGAATTTTGTGACAATAAATAGTAAATATATTTTGGGCAGTGTGAATGTTAAAAGTTCAACTTAGCACAGGCAAGACTTCTCTGTGTTTATTGATAGAGCACCTGCAATGTTTAGAATACATTTTTTTTTATTTTGGTTCATTTACGAAGACTCTTTTACATCTCAGGCCATTAGCGTCCAATTCTAATCGGGGCGTGAAATGACCGACAAATTTTGCTCAGAGGCCTCTTCATTCAGGCTTGAGGTTCTTTTTCGTGCCGTAAATGTACGACATGGGACCCACGGCTTTACTTCCCTTCCGAAGAAAGTCATACTTAGGCTTTTTATGCCCGAAAAAATCCATCGATCCTAGCCAGATTTGAACCCGCGATCTTGGGTTTAGGAGGCCAAGTATGGTTACCACTGCACCACCAGACCCGACCAGAATATATAATGAATTTATCGGAAGATTGAAAACATTTCTAGGAGCTATAAATATTCCTCCTTACAAAGTGAACGCAATTCACTGCGGCATTCACAGAGAGACACTTTGCGCGAAATCTCTTGTGAAAAACATGACTCTAATGCACTTTCAAGTTTTCTTAAAAAACATAGGCTCAAAATATTTTTAAGTCAGATGGTGGAGTAAAGGAATTACTCTAAGCCGTTTTTTGTTTATATTATCTAATTTAGAGAATAGGTTTGTATTTAGAATATTTGAGTTAGTACCTTAATTATTTTTATACAATGTAATTCAATTTATTGTTTTTTCCCTTGTTCCAGGGCGTTTCAGTGCCAAAGTCAACTAAGCAATACTGGGCATGCGATCTAACATTTCTATTTGACCTATCAAACCATCTGGATTGTTTAAATTTAAACTAACAAGGAAAAGATCAAACTGTTGTATTTATGATACATGCTGTGTGTATTTTTTTTTGTCATGCTTAAGTTGTGAGCAGCGCATTTGGATAATGAAGTAATCCTCCAAAATTACTCGCACTCCCACCATATATTTTTTCCTAAAATTCATTAAAAAAATCTGTCCAGATAGCCCGATAGTAGCAGTTTCCATTCCTCCACCGAAGCTTTTAGGTTTAAGCCGTCTATAAATAAAATATTCCTACCATTTTTTGAATTCACTTTGGCACTTTCTAATATACTTACGGCCACTATTGATATGACGTCACTTAATACTAACAATTCCATGAAAAATTAGTAGCTGTTAGACATTTCTTGGATTCTCGAGTATCTCCTCATACCCCATCCACAGATTACATTTGTCATCTTGCTTATCGGCTTCTCACTCGCAATACGTTTAGTTTTGATAATATATATTATCTATAATTTAAGGGCACTGCACCGCCTTATGCCAAAATTTTACGACTTGCTTAGAAGAGGAATTTCGTAAGTCAGAACCTCTGGTCCATTATTATGGCTGAACTATATTGATGCTTTGAACTCATGGCTCAGAATCTGTCGATTAGTTCCTTACTAATCTTAACTCCAAATTTTCAAGTTAAGTTCACTTCTTCTATCTCTCCCAATGCCGCTACGTTCCTAGATATTGACATATCTTTATGTAATGACTCTTTTCTTACATCTGTGCACATCAAGCCTACCAATTTACAACAGTATCTTCATTTTGATAGCTGTCATCCCTAGCATATCAAAAGATCTATTCCTTTTTCTCTTTCCATGACCACCTTCTTTGTAACAACTTTTCCTGTCTTGACACCTAGTATATTAAAAACTAGCTCAAATGTTCGAAAAAACATATTCTTCCTATCATTTAAATTCTCGAATCATCCCAGCGCACAAAAAATTCCGACGCAAACCCTAATACTTGCAATAAGAGATGTATTAACCTTGTTACTACTTACGTGCCTGGGATTGTTGAGAGCATCAAACCTATTTTGAAAGAATGTCACGATACGTTATTATTGCATTCATATTTAGGTGTTTTTTCTAAATGTTTACCTTACTTATAAAACACCCTCTAACCTTAAAAGTATATTTCGCCGCAACCTATCTCCTTCCAAATTACTCGTCCGGTCGCAGGCTCATATCTTTGCCAACGCCCTAAATGTAAAACCTGTGCGCTAATCATGCCATGCCATTGGTTTCACAGCCCAAATTTATCCAGAAAATTTGAGATTACCCCATTTGCAACCTGTTCTAAGAATGTCATATATATTTTATATTGTAAGAATTGCAAAGCATTTTATATTGGTTTAACTTCTACTGTTGTTTCGCTACGTGTGAACAATCATAGACGTTCTGTTAAAACCAAGTCTCCCTTGCCAGTTGCCCAACATGCTCCGTCTCACTATAAGGAATATGTTCATGGTTTTAATGTAGCATTTATGGATCGTTACTGTATCATGGCCCTGATAGCTATATTTTTGCATAAAGCGCGTATACTACCAGCTTAAATCTTAAGTTTTGTTTTTTCTCTCCTTGTTGCTTGCTTTATCTATATCCAAGCATTACGTCACTTTCGAGATTCAATATTTATGTTTTTACCATCTTCACTTTTCTTCTGCCTGTGAAGAACACGAGCTGTTCGAAATATGCCGAAAATTGTAAACTATTTAAGTGTTTTATCTATTTTTGCTTCTCCAGTTCAGTTACACTGTTCCAAGAGTAACTGTATTTTTCATATATATTTATATATGAATACTGTACGAACAAAACAGTAAACTTCTCTCAATAACTTTTCTTAATTTTTAATATCTCATGCTGTAAATTCATTTTAACTCTAGTACGGACCAATGCGTTGCCAAATGCATTATATGTCTGTACATACGCACTTAAGGCAGCTGAAGGCTTAGTCCAAATTTTATATAATTTTCATACGATCTAGACTTTGCAACAATAATCAAATATTTTGTTTGACGCATATCTGTTATAATCATAATGGAATGAATAAATTATTTTATATTACTTTTATATTTTATGTAAACATTGCACATCTCATGATATTTATCTATAAGCGTTTATATTTAGTACTTTAGAAAGCCTAATGTTTGTGATGTGAGCGAGCAGACACTTATTTGTAGCATATTTGAACTTCTTGTTATTTGTAAAAACTCCAGAAACATAATTCAGAAAACACTGGAGTAGAAGGCAGCATGGTACGTGAAAGAGGAGACATTCCTATATCGTGCTGAGTGAATTTGTATTAAAAATACTAAAGAAGTAACAATTGAAACATGTTTTGCGAATAGCTTCAGCCACGGCACCAGTCATTCAATACTAACATAAGGAGATACCAGCTTGGATAGGGCATTGAAACAGACTTTTAACCGGTCAATTTGGGAGTAATTAAAAACTATTTTCTGCAACTACAGTTGTTTCAAACCACCATTATTGCCTAGAAATAGAATGTAAGTTATCAAGATGTTTGATTATTACTAAATATATATTTTTGTACCAATGTAATAAATGTTGGGAAAAATGTATAGAAATCTCATTTTGTTAACTACCGGGACCGAAATTCGATCCTCCGTTGAAAATGGCTCCCTCTTGAGGTCTCCCATATCCTAAAAAAGCAAATATATTGTACCTTTGGACAAAAATGACTTTGAAAGAATTTTCGCTATCATTAATTGGTTTTATTAATTGTGTATATGTTTGTCAGTACGAGGTGTTAAACGTTTTTATCTCTACCGTGGATATTTTTGGAGGGGAGAGGTATTCGGTCTTTACCTCCTATTACGTCTAGATGTACCGCATAGAAAAGCTTATTGTCTTTCACCAGCAGGCGACGAAAAAGAACTAGTTGCTTTTTCAATCCTAAAGTCAGGCTTAATGCACTGTTTTATAATATAACTAAATTGCGAATATTTTCCATTCTCGCTCTATTTCTGCTTTAAGTGAGAATTTGAAGTCAGAAGATACGCACGCACGCACTCTCTCTCTCTCTCTCTCTCTCTCTCTCTCTAATGATAAGCAGAGCTAGAAGTTTTATATAGTGTATAAAATTCATTTAATAAGTCAGAAGAACATTAACTGTCAATTTTGTAATATTTTGGCATACAAAGCATAACACAAAATTGCTACCACGTCTACCTTTATTTATGCTTTTTCTTTGCATACACAATGTCAACAAAAACCATTTCTGTAGTAATTTATTATTTTAATCGAAAAATGCACATGTAAGAATAAAATAACAATTTAGGATCATAAAACTCTATTGGTGCATAATTCAGCCATAAGCATTGTCCTCAGGGGGAGCTGACGACACCTCCATTAAGTACCAACGTGGGGAAACACTGCTTGCATTCTTCTGTTCTTTCACAACACTCAGGGTTTCAGTTGCATATTTTTTACTATGCCTATAAATTCTTGAAGAGGAAGTCCCGGAGTTTCGTAACGTTTGATACTGTCTGGAGCAAGTCAAACTCTGCACTGATATAGGCAATTGCGCATGCAACTTTTGAATCTGAGTGCATTTTAAAATTAATGCACTAAAATAGCAGACCAATATGAAAATTTGGTATATTAATTTTGCACATTGGATTTTACTGTAGCTTCACAAATCCCTTTTTTTTTTTTGTCATCGAAATTAATTTATTCACATCTGATCTTTAACCTAGATAGCTGAATTAGCGGCACAAAATAACAACTTCTCATATACTTCAATGTCATAACGTTTTAAGTCCATTGTTTACAAACCTCACAGTAGAGAAATTATACATGTGTGACCCAGAACTTCGAAAGATTTAAAAGCATCTTAGAACAAACTTCATTGTGTAAGTAGGTTCACAATAAAAAACTGACTGTTTTATCTATAGCAGCTCATATGCATTTCCCGTGTTTCTCTTAAGATTTTCAAGGTTTATTTACAGTGTATAGGTAGATAATTATTTTGAAGCGTTGACTGTCTCGAATATGTTTCTTGCTGTTTAATCATACTAATGCATTTGGAGTTTAGGTAAAAAGATATTTACGGCTAGCATGCAAATAGCCTTCAGATCAAACGCTGTTTCTTCAAAGAGCACAGTTCTTTGTTTGTAGTATGAGCAAAGTTAGTATACTTTTTTTTGAATAGTGTTTAACGTCCGTTTTTACTACTGTGACACTACAGGCGGTGAGCACTGGTGATACATGAGATGAAATGATATATTAGGAAAGGATTTTTTTAAGGAAGGAAACGTTCCAGATCTAAGTTTAGGGTCCCTCCCCGGCATTTTCCAGTTATGAGGACTGAGGAAAACCTGGAAAAAACCTCAGTCAGGGAGGACGGCCCTGGCGGAATTCGAACCCCGGACCTCCCGCTCACGATTCCGCGCCTTAAAGACCTCGGCCACCCGTGGCAGTTCTTAGAATACGTAACGGCAACGTGACTTCATAGAATTTCAGTATTTTTGTTGCAAACATGACACACTTTTACCTTACATGGGTCAGAGAGTCTTTTCTTTCACCTATGTTTTAAATTAGACACCAGAGAACGACAAACTTCCTTGTCCTGCATAGGTTTCAATCTGTAAGAGTACAGTGTGTTTCATAATTTCATAACAATGCTACACAAAAGAAAAGTTCATTATCGAATAAGTGTATAAGATCGATTAAAATAGCCGGAAATAATCTATAAAATTTCAAATCGCAAAAGATGTATTTTTTTAAATAAAATATATAACATAAAATTGATCTGTTGTAGTGCTATTGCTATAATTCCTGTATGTGTAACATAAAGTTCTTGTCTTAATATGAGCAAGGACGAAAAACAATAATAAAAAAAAATACTGAATAAGGGAAAGGGCGTAAGCAATAAAAGAGTACGCAAAAGAAACGGACTTTCTTTAGGCATGATACTCGTGCCAGTTTACAGTTGAATTTTTATGCAAATGTTACTTAATTGATGAAAAATTCCTTTTTTGCAAGCGAAATATTTTGAGTAAATAATTATTGTGACATTTAATATTTTTCACTATAGACTTTATAACTTTTATTACTCATAGATTAGTTTGGCTCAATTAAAATGAATTTAATTAAAAATAATATGCTATTTAAACAAATGTTTTATGCTTACATTATGCACAGATGGTTCGGAAAGAATGTCCGATTTTAACTGATGACAATATGTGTATTAGCATAAACTAATGTTTGAATTTCAGAAGTATGAAGAAATATTGGAAAGTTTAACGTAGTCTGTGACAAACAAGCTTTTAGGTAATGCCGCTACTTCCAGAGTACTCATTCAGTCGAGCCACAAAGTTGTCCCGATGCATTCTGCAGTATAGCGACAGGAATAGAAGCTATTTCATTCTGAATGCTGGATTCCAGATTCTTGTTGGACGCGTTTCGAAGATTAAGTATCCCAGAAGAAGAAAAAAATCTGGAGTTGTCAGTTGTTAGCTAAAGACAAAACCGGGAGGTCAGGCGGCTCTGAAAGAACGCGATGCTCTGCCATTGAAATCCGGGCAGTGCGTGTGTGTGGCCGCGCCGCCCTGTTGGAACCATCTAATTGTATAGATCACGAGTTCTCAACCTTTTGCAGTTAGGACCATTACATTTAACGCAGAATATTAGACGTACCAGTAAGAAAATTTTACGAGAGAAATGCGTGATTTTGTGGTAAAAGGTGAAAATAAGTATTTCTCTACATTTATAAGAACACTAGTGATATATTTAGATATTTCTTGTATGTAGCATTTAGAATTAGATATTTATTGAAGAACAAACTCCTCAATTTATTCTTATTCAATGAATTGTTCTGTGAAATGTCTTAAAATTAATTTTGTTAATTTGTGTATATTAACAATTTTTTTAATATCAAAGGGTGCCGAAAATGTATACACACTTTCACAGTAGATATCTATTTAATATATGTCAAAGTTGGATCGAAAAACAACATTAATGTGTAGTATGTTCTGTAAACAGATGTGACTCACATAACATTATGCTAGCGTTGCTACAACAAAATGGAGCCAAGATTATCGTTTGAATGGCGGAAAGCAATTTTGAAATGGTAATGGAAAACCGAGAATATTTGAAGTTCAAAGGCAATGGAGATGTGTGTACAGAACAGAACCACCAACCTGAATAATAATTGCACGCATTCGAGACAAATTTGAGACTCATTGGTACCGTACACCATAGAAAACCAGCTTCACTGGCAGCACTTCGGAAAGAAATTGAAACGGCATGTGCTGCAATCGCCGAGGACACTTTCACCAATGTTGCTCAATCAGTAGTTCAACGTACTCAGAAGTGTATGGACGCTGATGGTGGGCATTTTGAGCAACTGTTGTAACTGTAAAAGTCTAAGATGATTAGTGGGGATCAATTTCTGTTTGTGTGAATTCACTTTTGTTATGTTAACACAGTTTTTTTGCTTGAAATATGAATGCATTTTTTGACACCCTCTGTAGTGACTGAATACATATAAACACTTTGACAAACACATATCCCAGACACTGACACTCCAGTACTCAGACTTACAACCAGTAAATGCTATTAAATATACAAATTTAACTAATTTCTGACACTTTTGTTTCAATGCAAAGATTGTGCTTGTTTAGCTAAACACTGTTCTTTAATATCTGTTTCAACTGACTTAATTTTAGTCAAATGGGGATCAACATTCAACTTATTTCTGTACTCGTATTTGATATAAATTACAGAAGAAAAGCCACACTCAAAAGTAAGTAGTTACGAACACTAAAAAAAAATCTTACATTTTTTCTAAAATCATTGGATATTCCAGAAGTCTGTTAAATCCACCTTCTTGATCATTTGCCCGAGACTTCCGTCATATGATAGCTCGATCATCTTTCTCGGAAGGAGTTAAGATTTCTGGTAAGGTGTCAGCAATAGAAAGCGGATATCTAATCCAAAAATCTGAATTCAGGTTTTCAGGGAAGTTACATTGAAATCTGAGACGAGACTCCCAAGTGCTCCTTAATATTCACTGCAGTTCACAATGAAGAGGAATTTCATTTTCACTTAAAAAAGTATCCAACAGCAGAAAGGAAGATGTGTTTGCAATATTGATTTATTGCTTACTTTTTCAAGAGCTGCGTTTCTCAGCTAAACAAACGTCAAAATGTATCCCATTGTTGTTGATAAAATAATTCATTTGAGTTGCGCTGTCATTGTCGAAGAATTAAAATTCAACTTCTGTACTATTTTTGTACAGTATTACACAAATTTTTTATATTAATGTAAAATCTATTGTTTCCGTTTAGTTATAGTAGAAGAGTTAAATATTTGTTGTTTGTAAAACAAATGTCAATATATCTATTTGCAAAAATGTTTACGTACCATATGGCAATAGCTCATGTGCACCAATAAATGGTACGTTGAGAACTCCAGGTACAGATGATGTAGCTCCCAGATGATGAACTCTCGCATCATGGTCACAAAGTACCGAAGTGAATGTGCAAGTTGCACCATTGATTGTCGAGAGAAGTACTGACCGATGATCAGTTTTGTTATTCCACACCAAAATGTTAACTTCTGGCTGTGCAACGCTTGCTGAAGACGGTAAAAACGGTAATTTTGCTTCTTAATTGAACCAGACAACAAGTATGCCTATCTGGCATCGGGAGGTAATAAACAATTCCTGGATTTCCTGCCTATATCTCCAGAAACGTGTCCCAATTCGTTGACGGTGGTGATTGTTTGCATGCTTTTTGTATGCTTGTGCAAGTCCAAATGAGAATTCGCTGCAAACTTCAATAGTTCATGTGTTTGTAATCTGCGCCATAGTGATCGTTTTGGACTGTTCTCAATGACTGCCTGCAGACGGTCGATTTTCTGTGTCTTACAGGTTCAGGATCGTCCTCTCTTCGCGCCACTTCAGCACTTAACGCCGTATGATGTGGCTGTCTGGAAATTCTGCGTAAACTAGAAGTCCGAAAAACTCCTTGGGTTACTACCATAGACTTGGTTTCAATTAGCAGCTCCGCGTCTTGAGCACTCCAACTAAGTCTCACATGTCACGGGGTACCAGCGCCGCATGCGCACTCTTGTTACAGTAACCAACGGGACTCGGGGGAGGGAGGTTTCTGTACTTTCTTACCTAAAACGCGAGGTTTTCACGCCTTTGGATATAAAAGTTATCTTGTCATTATCGAATGTAGCGGTAGACGGCAGGCTCTCAATAGTCCGGCCCATTGGCGCGGGAGTGCCGGAGGGCAGCGTGCTGTCCCCGACACTCTTCACTGCTTACATGGCCGACTTCCCCACCAATGACAGAACAACCACCTGTCAATATGCAGACGACCTGCTTATTCTGGCACAAAATAATAACCAAAATTGTGCACCGTGTCCAATTCAGAACCAACTCCGAACGGTGGAGACCTGGAGCGAAAAATGGCGGATGGCCATTAGTTCGGAGAAAAGCTCTGCGATTCTCCTGACTAAGGGCCGACGTCCGAGGCACCGACGGGACCTCGTGTTGCATCGCCGGCGGATCCCCTGGGTCCGCAGCGCGAAGTACCTCGGGGTGACGCTGAACCGCACGCTGATCTTTAGGGAGCACATAATCGCTAAAGTTCGACAAGGCCATGCCACCCTCGGGAAGTTGTATCCAATCCTGAGCTCTCGCTCAATGACCCTGAACCAAAAGCTGCGCGTCTACTGTGCCACGGTCCCGGCGATGGTTCTGTACGGCTGTGTGATCTGGGGAGCCGCGGCCCCTTCCACGATCCGCAGAATCCAGATCCAGACCTTGCAGAATCGTGCACTAAGGATTGTGTACGGCACTAACGGCCACTTCCCGGCCCGCATCCTGCACGACCATTCCAATGTTCCATACATCATCGACGTAATCCGGGAGAGGGCCCGGACGTTGCATGATACCATCCCGAACCATCCAAATGAACTGGTCAGGGCACTAGGGGCCTATGATCACAAGGCCCCTAGACGATGCAAATCGTACTGGCTCCCCAAGGACGTCATGGGACCCCTTGGATGACACACAACAGGCCTATACTCAAATCTAGCTCTTGAACCTGAGGTTGAACAACTCATAAAACCCATCCCGAACACCACCCAAAGGCAAACCATGCTGCAAACGTCGGCTGACAACTGACAACTGACAGCAGCACTTGGATGGGTTTCGCCGGGCGCTGCGCAAGCAACGAGGTTAAGTAGCCTCGAGCTGGTCAGTGCTTGGATGGGTGGCAGTCTGAGTGTTGAACTTGCCGCTGTCATAAAATCTAACACATCCATCTTCCTGTGTTACAATGAAATCCTACGTCCATCGCGCGGCTAGGTACTGCTGACACAAAACACCCACTTGGGAAAAATACTTTTTCTCAGGTGCTCCGAACTGGCGTCTGGCGTCGAATGTAGCAATATAGTATAGTCATTGCTGTCAGCGAATTATTTGGTCAAAGAAAAATTATATAAGCGTTTATTCGCCTTGGTTCGTTGATTCATAATGACGCTTTGTGGATCTAAAAGTTATCAGGCATATTTAAAAACAAAGCGAAATTTAATTCTGTTTACTGAACTGGTTAGACTATAGCTATAAGAAGTTATGATTCAGCAGTTATGCTGATGGAGTCACGATACTGGAATGTGTAATAAAAATTGTTAAATAAGGGAAAAGAAAATGAAAAAATGCAGAGCATTTTACAGAAATATGAATAGAAACCAAATAAATCGTACACTCGTTTATCTGAAATATTTGTAATGTTTTCGCGAAAAAATATATTTCCAATTTATAGATATTAACTGATAAATTGGCGATTCAATTAAGTCTGCGCAGCAATAGTAACAAGGTTTTGTTTATTGAAATATATGAACATCTTTTTAAATACACAATCTAACTCGTAACTTTTTTTTCTATTTTAATGATTGATTTATTTATGGACGCTCTTTAACAACTCAGGTCATCAGCGTCCCATTCAACTCAGGGCGTGAAACGGCCGACAAATTTTGCTCAGAGGCCTCTCTTTTCTATTTTAATGAGTGTAAAGATGATGTAAAGGGCTCAGTTCATAAACATGGTTACATTTAAAAATGTTTAAAAATACCCAGACAGTATAGTTTTGCCTGTCAGTGGTCATATATTTCATTTAATTAATATTATACTATTAATTTTTGGGGTTTAATCTCAATATTAATATTGATTAAAAAAATGTGGTTTCTCTTTTGTTTCTTTAATACCACACAATAATGCCATAACTTAATATGGCCATAATTTGGATTTTATATTCGTTTTTAATGTTATTCAAGCTGCTGAGGAATTCGCTTAGTTTACGCAGCTTCTGCGTGACGGACTTTTGTGGTTTTATCTCTAACACTTCTACATTCCTGAATTTTGTTCATAATAAAATGGATTGTTTAACCCTAAAACATTATTATGCGCAGATCTTTTCTGGAAATGTTTTCGAATTTTATAGGCCCAAATGTTATCACAAGATTATCAAACAAAACAGTTTTTTTTCTTTTAAAATAAGCATGTCCACATTAATGCTCTTCCAGGCATTTGACTCCGTCATAAAACTCAAGTAAACGTGTTTCAACTGATTGCATCCAACACGCGCCGAGAACACAGTTGCTAGTTGGGTTCAGATTTACTGGATCGCCTTTTATTTCTTGAGAGTTTAATAATATATATATCTTCCAGTGTTTGCGGGACTGTTTGGTAAATTTACTCAACTATTGGGTTGTCTTTTGCTATGTATAAAAATAAACATCCATTAACAAAGCGTTTATCAGTACTGATTAAACATCTACCTATAGTTTTTTTTACTTCAAATTTTCCAGGATATGGAAAAAAAAAAGCCTAAGAACTTGATACAAAATTACTGTTTAAGTCCCTTCAGAGGACAATAGGTTCATATTATAGTTCTTTAAACATTTTGGAACGTTTCTGTTCTTAAGTTTAACTCACCCTGACGACCAATGTCGCTGGCTGAAGTAACTCATCATCAGGAATGGTTCGTTGTATAACCACATGACCGGAAGTGCGGTCTATGGCGAAAAACCTGTAATCCCCTCCTCCTGCAAACACGTAATTGCATATCGTATGTTTGTAAGACATCTTTCAAGTTAACAGTCATATGCAACATTAAAATGGTCTAATTAAGGTTGAGTAAACAGATCATTTTGTCCAATACTCTAATATTTTTTAGAATAATGGCATTGCATTATGAGATATATGAATAAGAATTTGTATCCTGTCAGATTGTGTGCTTTATTGTAAACGTCTAGAAAACTGTTCCAGAATCCTCGGTCACCCCACTTTGAAATTTCAATTGACATCCCTATCTTATACTAACATTTTCAAGAGAATTTAACTGTTATCACATCTTTTGTTTTCTATCGCCTGGAAATCTGGTTTGTTGTTTGAATTTGAGCAAAGGAAGGAAAAAAAAAAAAAAACAACAAAAAAAAACCAATTCGTTAGTTGCTAAATTAGAATTCTTTTGAATATTATTACAAATTTTCTAAATGTCCCCATTGTTGACTAGATAGTAATACAAGGTGCATTCAAATTATAACACCTCCAATTTTTTTTTCTCAGGACTGGAAGCAGTTATTTTATTTTAAAATATGCATGCCCTCGTTGTCAATGCGTGAAAGAGATGGCAGCACTGTATGACTTACAGAACTCTAGCGGCAGCGGCGAAAGGACTGTTTTTGGTGTTTCAAAATGGAGACGTTTTCATTACAAGAACAGCGTGTAATCATTCGTTTTTTTTTTTCAATTTTCGTGGTCTGACTCCAACAGAAATTCATCGCCAGTTGAATGAGACATGTGGTGATGGTATCATGGCTGTATCTAATGTGCGTTCGTGGGTGCGACAGTTCAAGGAAGGCAGATCGTCGACAAAACAAGGCACTCTCGGCCTCGCACAAGCCGGTCTGACGACCTGAGCGAGCGAGTGAAGAAAGTTGTTTTGGAGGATCGCCGAATGAGTGTGGAACACATCGCTTCCAAAGTTGGCATTTCCGTGGGACCTGTGCACACGATCCTGATCTGAAAACGTGAAAAGTGTCCTCCAAGCGTGTGCCACGAATGCTGACGGACGACCAAGGCTGTGAGCTGTGGCAAGTTGCCAGGCAATGTTGACGCGTGACGACAGCATGAATGGAACTTCTTTTCATCGATTGTGACAATGGGTGAGACATGGATGCCGTTTTTCAATCCTGAAACGAAGCGCCAGTCTGCTCAATGGAAGCACTCGGATTCACCGCCAGCAAAAAAATTTCGGTTAAGCGCCAGTGCAGAAAAATTTATGGTTGCCATGTTCTGGGACAGCGATGGAGTTGCGTTCCAAGGGACACTACGGTGACAGATGCATCCTACAAAGATGTCGGTCCTGGTGGTGTAGTTGTTACCATACTTGCCTTCTAAACCCAAGATCGCGGGTTCAAACCTGGCCAGGATCGATGGATTTTTTTCGGGCATAAAATATATAAGTATGGCTTCCTTCGGAAGGAAAGTAAAGCCGTGGGTCCCGTGTCGTACATTTACGGCACGATAAAGAATCTCAAGCCTGAAAGAGAGGCCTCTGAGCAAAAAAATTGTCAGCCATTTCTCGCCCTGAGTTGAATGGGACGCTGGTGACCTGAGATGTTAAAGAGCGTCCGTAAATAAACCAATCAATTCTACAAAGATGTTTTGAAGAAGAAACTCCTTGTAGCATTGCGTGAAAAATGGCCGGAAAAGGCTGCACGTGTGCTCTTTCACCAAGAAAACGCCCCAGCACATCGGGCGAACGTGACGCAGCAGTTGCTTCATGAAAACAGCTTTGAAGTGATTCCTCATGCTCCCTACCCACCTGATCTGACTCTTAGAAACTTTTGGCTATTTTCAACGACGAAAGACACTCTACGTAGTCGCACATTCAATAGCAGTGCCGCTATTGCATCAGCGATTTTCCAGTGATCAAAACAAACTCCTACAGAAGCGTTAGTTGCGGCCATGGAATCATGGCGTCGACGTTGTGGAAAATGTATACGGTTGCAGGGAGATTTCGTCGAGAAGTGACACAAGTTTCACAGTTTTTGTGTGATTAGTTAGTGAGAAAAAAAAAAATCGGAGGTGTTATAACTTGAATGCACCTGGTATAACATATTTCAGAACATTTTCTGACTAATTCACTGACATTGCATTGTCCTATATTTGAATTCAATGTTTTCGGTGGAGAAGTTAACACCAATAATCCAATTTGACCGGACAGAACACAAAAAATTGTGATATAGATTGAATCCTTTTTATATTTAAGTACCTATCATAAGATAGACGTTCCATTTGAAAGTTCAAATCGGGATAGGCTGAGGGTGACAAGGTGAAACTTAAAATCTAATCAACATTGACTTTAAACTTCCAGCTAAATGTCTAATTTGAAATATTTTAATGGAAGCTTTCTGTATTTCATTTATTATATATATGAAACATAAAAATAAAGAAACACTATTAACAATGTAACAAATTAACACTAATAATAAAAGTAGATAAAGATAAAACACAGAGAAAGAGTCACACTTGAAATTGCTATATTTCGAACTACTGCGAGTTCTTCAATGGCATTCTACTTATCTACTTATATCTACTTTTATTATTAGTGTTAATTTATATATATACATACACACACACACACACACACATGTTATAGAAAGAAGACAAAGTTTAGTTAGTTCCTGGAGAATTCAGTGAGTTCGCAAAGCAGTCAGAGACATAGGAAATAGAATTTGCCATTTACAAATATCACAGTAGCACACACTGTACTTTTACAAAAAAATATAGTGTAAACCTGCATTAATAGTTACAATAAAAATGGAAAAGCAACACCTAGAACAACCCAGCTAAAACAACAAAAACCAGAGAAGCAGAAACAGACAAATCATCACTCATTCTTTTTCATGTTAACATTTGATATAAAAATATATTAGTGTTTTCAATTCAGTGTAATATGTTATTACTTATATATTCCTTTACAGAATAATAGACCTTTTTACACAGGTATTTTCTAAGAGCAGATTTAAAGCATTTACCATTGTCTATTAAGGCTTTTAGGCTAAAGAGAAGCTATCAACGTTTCTTTTAAGTCTAGTATTTATATTATGGGTATTTTGTTTTTAAACGTTTGAATATTTATATCTGTAGAATAAGGGGTTCGAATTTCATGATCCTAAATATCAATAAATTATTTATCCTTTGGGTGAAGCCTCTGTTAGGCAATTTGGTCCGTTAGCTGGTCTTAGTTTCATTAACATATCATAGACTATATTGAGTCTGGTGAAAGATGAACGCAAAGAAAATAACCAACTTGTGTAAAAAGTTTCATGTTGTCAAATAAATTTCAGGTAATTTCTAGAGAAGTTATTTCTTAATTTTGTACGGACTGTCGCATTTTTTCCGACTTAGTTTTTAATTTACTGACTGCTGTAAGAAAAGTTTAGCATCAGTACCTATGTTATAAAAAAAACATAATAATAGTATTTAACCAACTATATGTAGGATGTTTTTAGAACTGTAAGTTTTTTCAAGACGGTAGATTACCTGAATTAAATGTGTAGAAAATTGGAGCATTAATTCCGACATCCTGGTCATAGGCTGCTATGTCTCGAGGATGAACAAAAAGTCTCTCGCCCTAGAACATTTCATTTAAACTTTTTAGTACAGGATACAATATAAAAGTTTTGGGGGAAATACGAGGATTTAATATTAGGTGCCTAGTGAATTAAGCTGAGAGGCATACACAATACAAAACAAGTTTTCAATTTTAAAATTACTGCAAAATGACAAATACTTTTGGTGCGTGATAAAACTAACGTTAAACAGGAGGGCGATGGTTCAAAATAATAGATATTAGTTTTGGGAAGTCCTGAAATCACACATATGAACTGAGAATAAAAAAAAAAAAAATTGTAGCGGACATGCAGGGCAGAAAATGTGACTACAAAAGTAGATTTGAAGATTTTTTATCCAAATAGATTCTGAAATATCAGGCTAAATTATTAGAATTTATCAATATTGCAGAAATGATGATAACAATTCTTAAATTGCATTATACTTTTAACGTTTTCAGAGGATAGGTGGATGAACTGAAAGCGTTTGACAATGTCCTATTAAATTTACAGAAAACAAGACAACTCGCTCTCTATATTTTTTAAGCATCGTTCAACGTTTGTGACGTCGGTCTTGTGATGATCTAGTGGTAACCATATCTAAGGTTGGGGGTTCAAAACCAACTAGAGTCGATGGATTTTTTTAAGGGCGTAATATCCTAAGTACGGCTTCCTTTGCAAGGAAAGTAAAGCAGTGTCTTAGATTTTCGGCACATAAAAGAACCTCAAGGCTGAAAGAATATGGAATTTTACGCCCTGAATTGAATGTGATGCTGATGATCTGAGCTGTTAAAGAGCGCCCTTAAAATAAACCAAACAAATAAATAAAATTAATGCTGGTAATACTATCTATAATATTGCTGTATTGTGTTAAAATTGAGTATGGGATCACATACCAATGTCAGCGCATGTTTATTATTATTATATTGCATGATTTTTTAACTTTATAATTTTGTAGTAATCATTATATCAAGTAATAAAATGAAATTTGTTTTCAGATTGCGGATATTAGCATCGTGCAAAATGACAGCTACACTAACAGGAAATGTAAGGTAAGATATTTAATTTTTATTGGAAAAATCGAAGTAAATGTTGAGATTTTAGGCCTTTATAGCAAAAACTACAAAACTTTCTTCATTTGATGATCGTCTGCTTAAATGTAATCCCTTAGGACATTATTATAGGGCTTAGTGCCGTGAGACACATTTAAAACCCTCCATTTGCAAGTCGGTCGCTTACTGGTGCGTTTCCGCGCAATCGCCGGCATCTGGCGCGGCGAACTCACGGCCACAATACTTTATCTTATTAAAACTAGGGTACTACAGGTAAAATAAATTATTTCGTTTCTGCTTCTTTTTAGATATTTTGTAGGATTTTAACTTAAGCAGATTCTCTAGAAACTCCTGTCTGCTGTGCTAGAAGTCTCAGGGATTTTTGAGAGTTAGGCGCATTCCAAGGGAGCTCCAATTTCATCAAGTGCTCCTAAAAGAGAACATGACATCTTCATTTTCTTTTGCGACTCGTCACAGAACCTGTTGGTTAAACT
The DNA here is from genome assembly GCA_030762175.1 of Metallyticus violacea. Taxonomy (NCBI): domain Eukaryota; kingdom Metazoa; phylum Arthropoda; class Insecta; order Mantodea; family Metallyticidae; genus Metallyticus; species Metallyticus violacea. The sequence goes on along the minus strand of CM060842.1, from coordinate 98,024,830 downwards.
TACTAAGTCTCACGTCTTCAAAATATATTCACGCATACGCAGTGAATATCTCACCATTGTACAACACAATACACTACTGTACTCACCGGAATGACGGGTAAGCGGTCGACTAGCAATAGATGATTATAAATGTGCCTAACTGTAAATTTGTCACTAATTATTAGATTTTCTTGTAATCAAGCTTCTGTTAATAGAAAATACACCATACAATAAAGTGTTCAAATATAATAACAGATGTTTCGGTGCAAATTTAATAAGGTGATTGCGTTAATATGACTAAAATAAAATCTGCTAAGGCCCCATTCACAATGAAAATTAAACGTAAACATAATAAAATAAGATATAACACGTTAACTTAGGAGTATGCAGTCATTCACAATGAAAGACGCATTAGCCAATCAAAAATAAGAACAAGAGAAGATCAATTAACAGCTGATTGAAAATGGCTGCTTCTGAGCAGACGGCTGTGGCGTTTATGCATATGCAGTAATTAATTTGCTTGGAGTAATATGAGCAAGGATAGCTTTCTTATAACGCAATTAATCTTTTGTCCATTGACGCCATTCTGTTAACAGAGTCACTGATCTTCAGCTCTCTATACCCACTGAGCTCTACAAACAAAGCAGCTATCATCTGATTGGCTGAGTTCTTAAGTTTTAAGTTAGACGTAGACGCAAAACCTTCGACTTTGCAAACTTCTAAATTTACGTTTAATTGTACGTTTATTTTTATGTTTACGTGATCCATTACAACACATAGCATTTAGTTTTTGCATTTAAGTTTACGTTACGTTTAATTTTCATTGTGAATGAGGCCTAACTGTTTGTAGTTGAAATACCGTTGACCCTGAGAATTCATTCCATACACAAACTAGCCCACTCTTTTCATTTGCGGTTCAAGTGTATTTTGGAATACGATGGAAAGAGTCCGAAACCAGTGGTAAGCTTAAGAACTTGTGTAAATGACGCATAAGTTACACAAAATGACAAGAAGGTTGCCCTACTACATATCCACTGATAGGCAATGCAGGAAATTAAAAGCTAATAGACTTAACTACTGCAATCCAACAATGGTCGTAGAGAGACTCAAACCTGCAATATTCGCAATGATCAACAACAACAACAGAGAATAATTGAGGTTAATATAGGAACTTATTTCTGAATTTATAATAATGTTAAAACAAGAAGAATTACAAAAAGTTAAAACCTAAAAATTCGATTTAGAAAGAAGAATCACTTGGAAAATATTAAAACATTTTCATGGCGGTCATGAAATTAAACTAATTTAGCACTATCTGTAGTAAGCTCCATAGGAGATTTTAATTAACACGATAGGTGCCTTGTCTTCTGTTAATATGAAGGAACTAAAACTTTCAGTGTGTTGTGACAAAGGTTTTATGAAAGAATTTATGGGCCATGTACTTTCCCACGTTAACTATTAACCTGTTAGAGAAGCGAGCAGTGGAAGATCACCGCAGATAATTACCATGAGAAACGCGAGTTAAGAAACTACTCACCTGCAAGGGAACTTCTGGGAGCGTAGCAGTGTAGCGGTCATCGTAGAAACGAGGATTTTGATCATCCGCATCCATTACGTTGACGTAGAGCATGGTGTCCGTGTACTGCGGGGGTACACCTTGATCCTGCAATGTAAGAAGTCCCACTCGCTTTATTCTTTTTGCATATACAGTTTTTAAGACAGGAAAAGCTTAATAGTGTGCTCAGAGCTTACAGGCACTTCTGCTCCTGGGGCAACGCAGTCTCAAAGAAACAATTGAGTACTTTTAAAGAAGATACAAGGTAATGACCGAGGAAATCACACAGCTTGACGACTGTTCTTTTCTGTCACCATTGTAATTCCTGTATTGGGATGGTGAATATTCCCTTACAGAGTTGGAAGATTAATGTTTTGGTCTTTAGTGCTTCCTAAGCGACAAATACATGATTTAAATCTCCATTATCGTTGTGGTTACATGAACGTATCTGGTTAACGAAATATTGGCGAATTCTTATCAAAATACCGTAACTACTACATTTTTTAAAATTTTGTTTTGAGATTCGACGAGGATAATACCACTAAATTGTCTTGCCTAAGATGTCTGTAAAACGATATTGCGACATCTTGCATTTTTTTATCGCGTCATAAGGTGAAGGTCTGCGCTTCGGCTGCATTTAACCAGTAGACTGAATGAAACTAGGCCGGTCCGAACAAGGCAAAGCGACGAAAAACACCAGCGCTTTCATCAGGTATTAAATTCCGATTCATTCACCATTCGAGCGACTTACCACCTGAATTATCTTGGCGGGGGTAGCCTTTTCGATCATACAGAACAAAACTATGACTTTATTGTGTGATGCTTAAGTACGTCATTCTAGAATGTTAATCCTGAAATTCCATTACATAAAACTGGTAAAATATTCTGTTACCATTTTGTATTCAGATTTCTATGCAGAGTGTTAATTAATATAATGTAATAATTTAAGGAACTGTAGAGCGGTCTTAAACAAATAATTTAAGATGGGGAATCTTTGGTCCGCCTGTTCAAATGTCAAAATTATGGCATTGCGTTTCTAAAGAACCAGGAAGGCATTGACTAATGAGATGCCATATAATAACGGGCAGAAGTTGAGAGCGCGTCTCTTTGGCATATTCGGCATGATAATGACGTAAAATGAGCGAATCATTGTTATCGAGTTCGAGTATTTTTGATTGTGATCCCCCCCCCCTTTTATTACTATCACTACACTTTACAAAACTGATCAATTGGCACGCACAACCTTCTTATAGGCTTATTAAAGCGATGAATTACTTAACCGTTTGTTTGTTCAGTGCCATACTGTCCGAGATTTTAGAGCCTTTTATCTTAAAATGCTAAAGATTTACTGAAAATGGAAATATTCTCGCTCTCTAAGTAAGTTTGAGGTCACGTTAAAGTAAATTTCGCTTTAACACTGATTTAACAACAACTAATTTCAACTCTGTAACCATAATTATAACATATTTCTCTTCTTTATTTTAAACTGCTTGTCTAAGGTCCCTTTACAATTTCCGAACTGATTACAGTGTAGTTTATTAACCTGGTACAGAAGGATATACGTTAAGCATTGTTTTGTCCTTGGAGTGAGATGGTGGGAGGTCAATGTGAGCGTCATGTACTAAATGGTGTCACCTTTCACAAGAGTGCATTAACACTCGTTATAGCTTGAGTAAGATATCAGATTAGCATAAACAAGCAAGTTCTGGGTCAGGTCAAGGACTTAAGAGGGTGATTTGCGTAGGTGGGAAGTCCAGATGAAAGTAGGCAACTAAGTGAGGTTTCTGTTTAGTTCAGTTTTGCCTAGGGGGTTTTAGCACTGTAAACATAAGTGCTTGTAGTACAAAGAAAGAAACCATTTATTTACCGAAGACATTCCTTAAAGTACCAGCCAGTGTTTTTGAGGGCAGTTATGATGTTTATTTACCTGAGCTCTGATCTTGATTGTGAAGTTGGTGAGAGTCTCATAGTCCAGCGGTTTCCTTAGCAGTAGCGTTCCCTCCAGTCCATTCACGAACACAAAGTAGTCCTAGACATGCCATTACACCTTATGTCAAAAACATATTTTAATAGGTATATGCACTAATACTTCTAACTTAATTTAATTTGGACCATGATTTTCGAAGTTATACAACCATCTATTTATGAAGTTAACAGCATTACATAAATAACAACGCACTTTGCATACATATACAGTAAATATGAGAAATAATGGTGCGTGCAGCATGAATATATTTGCAAAATTTGTATTATATTTACCCAAGTTCATTGTGATAATACTGTAGATTTAAACTATAGCTATTATGAAATAAAAACGTCATTACATGAAATTAAACATGAATTTTTTTTGTTGCACTGCACAGAGAAAAAGTTAAACATAGAAAATGACAGTGAAACACTACTGGGAAGCTGCAACACATTGCGGTGTTTGAAATAGTCATGCAGAAACGATGTCTTTTTGTTCGGCTATTTGAAGGGGCCTTTGGGATCCTTCACATCTGTATCTGTATCTTTTGATCCACTGATCTCATACTCGTTTAGCCATGGACGCATTCTCCAAAAAGGAAAAATTTCGCGGAATGACATCCCCCAATCTTGGTATGTCACAAGATACATTGGTCAAATTCAGATACCTGCTAGTATTGTTGTCGTTTTTTCGACAAGTCGTATTCGTTCCTTCTGAGAAAATGTGGGGTCAGTTTAACGCGCCTCTTATGGACGTTGCAACAGTGTATTAAGTTTAAAAATTGTAAGGTCAGTTGTAGTTTTCCGTCAGATTTCATATGGAATCGCTCAGATTTGCTCTTCAAAAATCTCTGTACACCCATTATATTCATATGCTACAGAACTTTCTTCAAACAAAGAAAAAACCTGTGTTAACATAACAAAACTGAATTCACACAAACAGAAAATGAAGAGCACCAATAATCTTAAACTTTTACAGTTAACAACATTTGCTCAAAATGCCCACCATCGGGGTCGATACACTTCTGAGTACGTTGAACTACTGATTGAGCAACGTTTGCGAAAGTGTCCTCAGCGGTTGCAGCATATTCCGTTTCAATTTCTTTCCCAAGTGCTGCCTGTGTAACTGGTCTGCCCAGATCTGCCCTTGTGAACATCGCATACGGCACCATAAGCCTCAAATTTGTCTGGAATGCGTGCAATTGTTACTCACGCTGGCGGTTCTGTTCTGTACCACGTCCCCATTGCCTTTGAACTTCAACAACATTCTCGGTTTTCCAACACCACTTCAAAATTGATTTCCGCTGTTCAAACAATAATCTTGGTTCCATTTTGTAATAGCAACGCTAGCATAATGTAATGTGAGTCACAACTGTTTACAGAACATAATACGATAATCTTGGCTTCATTTGTTCATTGTTGATTTACTTGTCACGTAACAACGCTATCATAATGCATGTGAATCACATGTGTTTACACAACATCATACTACACATTACTGTTATTTTTGTAGATATATATTTAATATGTTTCAAATTGGCTTCGGATAAAGTTAATACCATTTTATGATCTCAAAAAGCCTGAAAGTAACCTTGCCTGGAGAAGGATGGTTCAAAATTTTGTTGGATCTAGACTTGGATGAAAGGCATTGTTTCTAAAACACACACTGCGGACTCCAGGCCCCATGCGTTGCCGAAATGAATATGTTTCCAATAATAATGAAAGGCAATCTCATCCAGTGCATATTTTGTATATGAGTTGGCATAATAGTCAATTAACGAAAGTTTGAAGCACTTTATGAGACAATTCGATGAGGAAAAAGTAGGTACAACATTTGTCTTTCACTAGGATATTTTTATTGAATCATATTGCAGTATTCTGACCATACCGAACCTATGCTAAAACATGAAGCCATTCTGGCATTAAAGAATGTGCACAGCTAACATAGTTACTCTGTTCTCCAGATTAATATCGAACTATTTCATCCCTACTTGGCGAACTGAATACTCCATTAACTGCATGGTTAATTGTCGTACCCTGAAAATCCATGCTCCTGCAATCTCATCAGGAGGATTTCGCATCCCTAGAGCTCTCACCACAATATCCGACAAGGCCAACGCCCTTCACGTATTGTTTAGATGTTTAGTTGCTATCCAAGACGACAGCCAATTCAGTCATTGTGATGTACCAGTTTTCTGGATATGCTCAACTGTCATTGTCCTGGCGTGACGACCTCGTATCTTGCACGCTAGGTTCTTGAATTTCCTAGCCAACCGCTAAACCTGCAGAGAAAAAAATACTCGCCATACTGTGACAATACCTGACACTGATGCTTTGCCTTTACAGTTTCCATCAAAAGAAATTGAACTATCGCACAAAACTGGTCTTGACGCAGGGGACTGCAGGATTTTACACTCAGATATGACATTTAGGGAACTAACTACAACTATTCCTTAACATTTCGTGCATGTAATAAACTCCTGAAGGAAAAAGAAAAATTAGGTTAGGTTCTGTAGATGGAAATGTTTACCGAATTAGGCCCGGGAAGTACGGAATACTGCACAGTGGAGAAGGGGCCCTGCTGGTCAGCATCCACGGCTCGAACCCCTTGCAGGACTCTCGTACCCACCACTGTCACCTGAGGACAGAAATCATGATCATACAATAAGTGGTAGCGAAACATATTAATTACCAAGTCTTATGCCTTCTTTTATAACATGCTGTTAAATATGAACATAACAATTAAACATTATTGCTTTCGAATTACTGGGCCGCATCTAATAAAATATAATAGCATTGCACATAAATTCTTCATTAGTTAGAAATGACTCAAATTCTAGCTCTTCCTAAGCTTTGCTTTTCTCCAAGTGTCAACATTTTCTTGGTTGTAAATTTGAAAGCATACATCACATCATTATCTTCTGTTCATTAGAACGTTATTAAATATTTAATATTGTTAAAAAGGCGTTCCTTTGTTTTGCCTAACTGCAGGAGATACGAACATTTGGTGCAATAACAATCAATTAGAAAGAATCTCAGTTAATACGAGGGTTGTTCAGTAAAGAACGATCATTATTTTTTAAAACAAATTTCTCTAGCTAAAATGTAACTTGACAACATTTTGTTATCTGAATGCTTCCTCTAGACGAGTTACTAGTTTCATTTGTTGTCACTTTCGGTTCCCACCTGTGAGAGATGTGCAAATTGAGACATGTTCAGTTCCGCCTACAGCAAAATGGAGGTGACACGAGACGAACAATATACTGCTCTGAAATTCCTGTTTCGTCTCGACAAATCTTCAGCTGAGGCCTATGCAATGTTTCAGGAAGGAAGGTGTAAGCGGCCCTCCAATTTGTGCTCTAACAAAAGAAATCATTAACATCGCTGCTGTCATTGTAAGAGAAAACCGTCGAATAACACCAAGAACACTCTCAGAAATTGTATACTTTTTAACTGACTGCCGCCCACACTTTGGTAACTGAAAAGTTGCACATGAAACGTGTTTGTGCACGGTGGGTCCTGTCAGTCCTGGTGGTGTAGTGGTTACCATACTTGCCTCCTAAACTCAAGTTCGCGGCCAGGACCAATGGATTTTTTCGCGCGTAAAAATCCCAAATATGGCTTCCTTCGGAAGGGAAATAAAGCCGTGGGTCCCATGTCGTACATTTACGGCACGATAAAGAACCTCAAGCCTGAAAAAAGAGGCCTCTGAGCAAAATTTGTTGGCCGTTTCACGCCCCGAATAGAATGGGTGATGACCTGAAATGTCAAAGAGCGTCCGTAAATAAAACAAATATAAAAATCGGTGGGTTCCAAGACGTTGATTCTCGAATAAAAGAAACTTCATGTGCAGGTTTGCATGTAGTTGAAGATGATGGTACAGGAAGATGCGAAGTTTCTTTTAAAAGTAATAGCTGCTGATGAAACTTTGCTAAATCATTTCTATTTTGGGAACAAACAGCAAGGCTCTGATGGGAATCTCCATCAACAAAAAGAAATAAAAAAGCAAAAGTGGTTGCTTCTGTCCAGAAAGTTGCGTTCATATAATTTATTCGATATACAAGATTGGTTAACCATGTGCCTGCACACACAATTATAACTGGGAAATACTACAAAGTTGTCCTGAAAACTTTGCAAGGCCATACAGGTCACATTTCATTGCAACAAGTTCGATAATGCACGGCCGCATACCGCAAATGTTGTAGCAGAATATTTCACAAAAACAATGTGAAATGTATCCCTCATTCTCCCTAGAGTTCAGATTATATGATTTTTTTTTCCTATTGTCCAATTGAAGAAACATCTTCATGGGAGGCATTTTTCATCATCAGAAGTAGTGGTGAAGACTGCGGAGGCGGTTCTGAAGAACCTGTCAAAAATACTTTCCAGCACTCTTTGAAAACTGGTAGAAACGCTGGTACAAGTGCATTGCATTTAACGAGAAGCACTTTGAGAAATATCTTCAAAATTATAAAGACAAATAAACGTATGTTATTAAGGACGTTATGTTCATTCTTTATTGAACACCCTCGTAGATCTTTCAATGTAACTTTTAAACGTTTACTTTAAGAAATGAAAGGGGAAAAATGAGTTCAAAAACGATTTAATAAATATTCAAAAGAACGAAATTATACAGATTGTTTTTCAGTGTCTAAAATATTTTATTAAAATATGAAGTTTCAGAAATTTCTGCATATTATTTTGAAAGCTTACCTCGGAGATGTTGAGGACATAGGGTGCATTGAGAAACTGAGGTGCATTGTCGTTTGCATCTGTCACTCGTATATTCACTGGGATGACGAAACTCTGTGAAAGCAGAAAAGTGAAATTCAATTCAAACATTTTTATCATTGTATAAAAGGAAGGTCATCATTCAATTTGTTTTCAGTGACTTGTGTAGTGATTACAACGGTGTTCCAATTGCTCTGAATGTATAAATACTGAGTAAAAACGCAACAAAATTTAATATCTGTATAACCACTTTATAAAAGAAAGACATTCGCTGATTCTGTCATTTATCATGGTGACTATGGCAAGCGATGTGACTGAGAAAAATTAAATATTATGAAAAAAAGTTTAAAGTCATAGGCTTCTCCCCTAACGAGAGATATTAATCAAGATTCATATTTACATTTGGAATAGATATGAATGAGCACACATTGAAAATATTTTTAGCATTAACTCCTTAAGTAGATGCTATATCTAACTCATACATTACATTTCATTTTTATTAAGAATGCCCTAATTAATTATAGCGGGTGATAATGAAATATATATGTTATTTTCAGAGATCTAAGTGCGGGTTTAGACGAACAATTTGCTGTCAGGTGTGTCTGTTTAGCAAAGCTGCGGTATTAAGTTTCTAAATGTCCAGTACGCCACTATTAATGGCGCTTCCATACTATGTAATATAGAAAATTTTGGTGTATGTCTCTTTGGCGCAGTCGGCATGATTCTGGTGTCAAGTAATTCGGGGATCATGTTTTTTTTTTTTTTTTAAATTTTAGTTCATATATATTAGAAAGCAAAATTTATCGTAAAATTAGTATTAATAAATAATCTTTTTTGCAGGACCCGAATATATGAGCTTCTGAATCACAAATCTATCTCCTTATTCATTAGACCATATAGTCCGATGGATAGCTGCTTCTAAACTATTATATAATAAGATATCAGTTAACTGTTACTGTTATATAATTACTCCGGCGTTTTAGAGATGTTTATTTCACAAAATCTTAAAACGCTGATGTTGAACTATTGAAGATCGGAATTTCCTCGTTAGTTTTCGAAGCAGGTTTCAACACATTCAAAGGCAAATATTTACCCCTTTCCGCTTTTACACTAACTTATCAGCATTTAATTTCGATTTCTTTAAAACGGTATAATTATAAACTACAGACTACAGATGGTATAGTTACGCTTACTATATCATGCAAAAGTGCTAATTAACAAAAAAAAAAAAAAAAAAAAAAAAAAAAAAAAAAAAAAAAGATGCATGTCATTTTGATCACTCTGTATAATATTTTACTCTAAATCAGGCTTAAGAAAGTTTTCCCTCATTTTCATGCGCAAATTGTAAATTTAAAAACAGTAAAATACTATTAACTTTAATAAACAGTAACAAAAATTGTAGATGCCTACCGGATCTGCAGTTCGTTTTCTCTCGCAGATGACGTTGACATAAACAGAAGATGGGCCATCGACTCCCTGAAACAAGGATTTACATATAAAAACCTATAAAATTAAAAATAGTTGAAAGATTAGAGATAGTTCTAGATGCTAAACAATTTTATGGGGGGGGGGGGCTGTTGTTGAATATGATGTGAACGGAAAATTACCTAATGCCAGCCCCGATTAGATTAATTATTTGTATAGCAGGATGGCACAGAAACCGCACCGGTAAGGCGCGAACTCTTGAGCGGGAGGTCTGAGGTTTGAATCCCGCCAGGACCGTCCTCCTTGACTGTTTTTTTTTTTTTTTTCAGGTTTTCCTCAGCCCTCATAAATGGCAAATGCCGGGGAGGTATCGTAAACTTAGGCCTGGAACGTTTCTTTTCTTAATAAAAATTTTCTTTCCCAATACATCATTTCATTTCATGTATCATCAGTGTCCACCGCCTGTGGTGTCTCAGTAACAAAAACGGGCTTTAAACCCTATTAAAAAATGAGAGAGAATTTTTAAAAGCGGCACATTAATAACCGACATTCCTGATTTTTTATTTATTTGATTTATTTACGGACACTCAGGTCATATATCTGTCATATGTCATATGTGACTTATCAGGTCATCGGTGTCCCGTTCAATTCAGGGAGTGAAACGGCCGATGCATTTTGCCCATAGGCCTCTTGTTTCAGCTTTGATGTTCTTTTACACTCCATAAATCTACGGATGAAGCCATACTCAGCATTTTTACGCCCAAAAATCCTCGACCCTGGTCGGGATTAAACCCGCGATCTTGGGTCTACGAGGAAAGTATGAATACTTGTAAAACTTGTTTTAAAATGTCTATACCTATAGGGTACCTTGTCGAATAAGTAATGTACAATTTTACTGGGTGAGCAATGGTTGACGCAACCGCGGGACCGTCCGGCAGCGATATGTTGCTATGTCGGCGGAGGAGGGTAGTATATTTCCCCTGTGCTGCGCGAGGCTTCAGTGTGAATTGAAATCTTGTGCAAATAGCACGTGTTTGCTAGGGGACGCAATACTGTGTATTGAGTGAAAGTGTATCAAGTGAAATGAGGGAAAACAAGTATTCTATTCCCCAAAGAGTATTCATACTATGATTCATATGTGCGTACAGAATCAATGCGTGCTGTAAGGAGATTATTTCAAGAGGAATTTCCTGATGTTCACGTTCCTAATGAATTCCAAATAAATTTTTCGTGAAACGGGAAGTGTTCTTGACAGGAAACATAGACAACCACTTACAGTACTTCCAAAAGAAACTTTGGATAACATACGACATGCTCTGGAAAGGTCTCCTAGAAAATCACTTCGATGTCAGAAATGCTTGAACTACGAATGGAGGCAGTTCCAGTATTTCCTTTCTTAATATACGTATGTTGGCATTAACATTGCATCTAACAGTCTTCAATGTTGATTTTGAAAAGGTGGCACATGCGGCAGCGAAGTATCATCCCCCCCCCCGTGCATAATCGATGTTATAAATCACATCTTATGCAGAACTGATATCGAAAACTGTCGACATTCTCGAATTTAAAGACCACCTTGGGTCGGAACTAATACAGTGAAGCAATTTATATATATTTAAATAGTTGGTGAATCGATTAAACACTCCTATGCTCCAATTACCATTAAATTATTCAAAAAATGTTTCACAGGCCATTATCCACATCAAAACTTAAAATTAATTCAATTAAAAAAAATATTTCCGAAGCTACCACGTAATATTGATAAACAAAAATAAAATCAACTAATAGAAAAGTATAAGCATATAAAGACAGAAAACTGACCCTATTACAGTATTTAAAACACATTGGTTACCAGGCTAAAGCATATAAAGACGGAAACGGAAGGCTATCTTCGAAAAGACCAAAGTCATTTTAAAGTACATACTTAAAGCTAAATAGAGCAACATTTTTAACCTTAACCGGATTATTCTTTCTCCTAAGTCTGTACGAAACGAGAGGGAAAATGTTGCTGCAAGATACCCAAACGGCACGTAATCGTTGACTATCCCAGGCCCAAACGAAATGCACAAATTGTCCCAAACGTCACTAGTTTCAGTTGTTCCCTTTCCATACAACTGTGCTTAATGACCCATGCAAAACATGGAGATAAATGTCAAACAGACAGCAGAAAGTCAGCTAAGGAAAAACCCCATTCAATTGACGTTACAGTTCTGGGTATTGCTAATGGCCATTTGAAGCTTTACAGATAAAGCCAATACAGGTTGAATAAGTTAGCAGACGTAAATAATAGAAAGAGAAATTGTCATAGTTATGAGCATAAGAGGGACCAGTTTCCAGGATTTAGGGGTATCTAACAAAGAGGGTACTAGGCATGTTAAAGCATAGAAATATTCCCGGTTTAAAGAAAATATGTTCAGTATAATTAGATGGCTAACATACACGGGTGTCCGAGCACAGATGTTTTACTGTATTAATAATGAAACAGTTTATGGTCTCACCTCTTTGTCCAATCTTCTTGTAAGCGTAATATTCTTGCTGCCCGGTTGGATCCGCACTGGGCTGTCCAATTCTTTGAGCCGCAGGACGATGTTTCCTCCTCGTTCTGAAGGATCGCCAAATATCCTCAGGATACCTATACACATTATTTATTCGTATTAATATTCAGTTGGTAACTGTAACTTAATAGAGCAGACACATCCATGCTGTTGATGTTTGATTGTGTAGGATGAGGAACTTCGACAAATAAGTAAATCCTCGTCTAATGCAGAAGTTAATCTTGCAGGTGTAGCCAGTTAACAGCTGTACCCGAACCAGGAAGATGTCTGCTTAACAACAATGTCGTTTGTACCTTGTTTCCTTTCCACACGAAGGCTTTCCTGCCACTCATTAGCTGCTGACCCAAATAATTTAAAGAAAGAAAATGTTAGTTACGAAGTGCAAAGCATTTTAAAACTTAAGTTTTAATTTTTTAATGTTTTCCCAAGCCAAGTTGCGGTAGCTTATAGATGTCATTTTGATATTTTTAACATTTCGTGCGATTACGTTTGTAATCCTGCAATAGAAATGTGTTTTAAAATTTGCAAAATGTTAAGAATGTACTTTGGGGGTCCAAAATTAAAAACATTGCTTGAAAATTAACAAATAACCACATTTAAATTCTAACATTCGCTGTAAGCATTTTTGAGCTTCATGGAATTGGCATGTTTTCAAGCCTTTGTTACGAAAAGAATATATATCTTAAATTTCTTATTTTTAAAAGCAATGGAGGTAATAGATCATACTAAAATCGAGTAATTGTACCGTAAATTCATGTCATTTATTGGTTTTAGAGCTTTTTATTTATAAAACTTCCTCTGACGGAAGTGAGACATTACCGCGGCGAGTGGCCGCGGTCTTTAAGGCACGGACTCGTGAGCGGCAGGTCTGGGGTTGGAATCTCACCGGGACCATCCTCCCTGACCGAGGTTTTTTCCAGTTTTTCCTCAGTCCTCATAAATGACAAATGTCGGAGAGGTACTCTAAACTTAGGCCTGGAACACTTACTTCCTTTAAAAATACAAATTAAATTCCCAATATATCATTTCATTTAATGTATCATCAGTGTTCACCGCCTTTGGTGCTTCAGCAATAAAAATGGGGGTTAAATACCATTAAAAAAAATAAATAAATGTGAGGCAAATTTTCAATAGTAATACAAAAACTGCAAAGGACCTTGGCTAGTTAACTATCACCAAAGAGGGTCACGTGACTAGCTCGACGGAACTACAGCCTTAATTTCGTCTTTGCAGATTGGGTCCTTTATATTTGTCAACTAGCTCCAAAATTGTCCTCATGTGGCTGAGTAGTTTCCAGACAAATATCAGCAGTGGGAATGCAACTTGGATTTCGCATTAGGAGGCAGACGATTTTTTTTATTGATTTATTTATGGACGCTCTAAACACCTCAGGTCATCAGCGTCCCATTCAACTCAGGGCGTGAAACGGCCGACTAATTTTGCTCAGAGGCCTCTTCTTTCAGGCTTGAGGTTCTTTATCGTGCCGTAAATGTACGACACGGGACCCAAGGCTTTACTTCCCTTCCGAAGGAGGCTTTTTACGCTTTTTACGCCTGAAAAAATCCATCGGTCCTGGCCGGGTTCGAACCCGCGATCTTGGGGAGGCAGACGAGATGACTACTGGACCCGTGTCCTATTCCACAAGAGTATGGTCTATTACATTACAAGTGTATTAGTACTGGTCCATGTAAAGTGTGGATTGTAATTTTCTGTTTCACAAAATAGTTTATGGAAGCAATATGGAAGATACACGACATTATATCTTGAATTACGTATGTCCACATCTTCATACAAATTTCGTATAGAACGGATTAAAATCCTTAACTATTTGTAAGTTATCTCAAATAATAACAATTTTATTTCTTTATTAGGCAGATATCAATATTCAAGCGTTATTTTCCTCTTTAAGATAGCTATCGTAAATTTTATGCTTTTGCCTACTTTGCAGCATCAATTTTAATCAACAGATGGCACAAGAACCATCTTCCGGATGCTCTCGGTAATTTATTTATTTATTTATTAGTCCATTTGATCACTTAAGTTTTTATATATTTGTTTTGTTTGTCAATCACATTTTTATTAGAATAAAAAATGTTAAAATATAAAAAAGAGATGAATTATTTGTTTTAAAAGAAAATGAGATAATGGTAAAATTATTTTCGTGGCAATTATGATAATCTTAAAAAAAAATAATATGTACTAAAATGCTGAACTTCAATATAAATTTGAAACACGACAGGCCAATGTCAGTCATAAGTTCTAGTTTAATTGCCCAATTACATAACCGTTCATTGACTGCCTCCATGGTGTAGTGGTTAGCGTTGCTGACTGCTGACCAGGAGGCCCGGATTCGATTCCCGATTCCCGGTATCTGCTTAGGAATTTTTCTATCTGAAACGGGGTCCACCCAGCCTCGTGAGGACAATTGGGAAGCTGCCTGATGGAGAGGTGGCGATCTCCGATCTAGTAAGCCGTGATGGAACGATCTGCGGGAAGCGGTGTGCTGATCACCTGCCCCCCTGCAATACTGCACCCTACCAGTGATATCGTGTGATGGAGGTAGAGGACGCAGCGGTCGTCGCGGTAAGCCAAGGCACACATGGGGCTGTGACGCAGGCTATAGAACAAGAAAACGTTCATTATACTCAAACAATGTATTATTCTTTCTTTATATTCATGCCTATTATCATTACTAGCACCAATTTCATTGGATCTCGTATTTAGATCAACTTATTCCCTAAATGAATAAAAGTATATTAAAATTTGCACTAGCTTTTGAAGCTATTCCTGAACTAAATAACTATGTTTGAAGAGTTTCTTTGATCTAATTGCACTCTTTGTTATTAAACTTTTGAACATTTTACTTCATTTAAGAGTTCTATTACCCGAGAATGGAAATTAACTTGCAATATGCCACTAGTAAGTGTTTTCTGTACAAACGCCTTAAATAAAATGCTCCAGCTCTTCATTTATTTAACCATTTTATCCTGCATTTCCTTTATTCAATGTTAAAAGTCTTATCTGAGGTTCCCAATTGCAACTATGGAATAATTTTTAATTTTGTCATTCTGTAGCTGAGTTATAATTTCTTCTCCATTTGAAATAATTATTGACAACAAAGTATTTAAATAAATTTTACTCACTAAATACTTGAAAATAATAAAATATCGCCTTTAAATTAATCAAATAAATAATATTCGAAGAGCTACGATTTCTAACTACCTATATAACCATGAACAAAACGGATCATCTCTAGTACGTTTGATTTCTTTTTGGTTTGACGTTATTTAAACAGGTTAAAATGATATATGTCGGGAGAGTTAGGAAGCCCTCATGCATAAACCATTGTCACATCAACCAATACACTCTGCATATAGTTAATTATAGTTAATTTTTCTTTACAACTGAATGTGTCAATACTGCCGTACACATCGTAACGGAATCAATTTCGGCGTTACATCTGAAGATGTACACAAATAGCTTTTCACCCTAGTGTGATTTTTTTTTTCTTAATTAAGCAAAATGACTTTTTCTAAACAGGAAATTAATAAAGATTGTTTTATAGGTTAAACTACTTCTTAAATCATATTTCGAAATTTTTGTGTATTAGCACAAGTAAAGATCATTTTCTAAGCCAAATTAAAAAAAAAAAAAAATAGATATGCACGCCATCTAGTACGTATCTTCAGAAATTCATTTTACTCAAATAAAATGCAAGGAAAAATACTTTTAATACATATAAATCGAAATGAAGAAAAAAAATGTACCCTCATCATTACAAGGAAAAATAAACATTCCAGATCTAGGCTGCTGTGAAATAATGTTCTATGCTTACCTCATTAATAAAAGCGTTTGCGTGTTGTATTTGTTGAAATAACTGTTGAAAATGAATGAAGAGTAATTAATTGGTGCTGAGCAAAGTAAAAAACGTCTGAAACTAAATAAAAGGTCATCTACAAGAATAAAAATTACAGCAATTAGTTTTGATAAAGACCTCAAACTTTATACCTATCACGTTTACCTATTATTGTTGTATATAAGAAAATTGGTGCATTTTCAAATCATTTTTTGGCCTTAAAGATGAAGTGTTTTTCAAAAATCTACCACATAAGTAATTTAATTACATACTTTTTTGTAATTAAGAAAACCAAGAATTAACAACCTGCTCACAGCCTAACTTGTGGAACTATTCATATCCCCACATTTTTTCAAACATCATAGCTGAAAACAGGATTTGTTTGTTACTTAAAACTATTTTTGGTTTTAAAATGTGTGCAAGAAAGAGAAAATCGACCGGCCACATATCCTCAAAATGCTCAAACATATTTATAACATAAAAGTATTTTTAGTTTAAAATAGATACACAGCAAAGAAAGTAAATAAAATGTTATTTTAGAAATATCATGTCCTCACTCAGTTACACAATCGAAGTTTGAACACACTAGTGGAAACCGGTGAACATTCAATTGAAGCGCGATTGAAGTTGAAGTTTCGCTGAGCAAGCAACTGAGCTTGCTCAGTCCTGTTTATCATGTCAACTGTTTCAGTTGCATTTCTGTAGGAAGCGTGTAGACTTTGTACTGTTGAATAGATTGAGAGTAGAATAAACACTTTTTTTTATGATTCTTATGTACAAAAGAAACTATACAAATACTGTAGGAGAGAGCTTCACGCTAAATTTTCAAGAGTAACATTTATGGAGTAGTGAGCTTATTAACTGGTGATCAAATTTCGAGCACAAGATGTTTTCACTGATAAGAAGCAGAGACCAAACAGCCGAGTTTTAATAGAGGAGAAGCTTGATGAAACAGGCTATCGATTAGAAATTTTTATTCGAAAGACAACATAACTAGGCTGAATGTTGGTGTATCTGTCGGTAGTGCGTATAAAGCCACTCAGCTGCTGCATCTTCATCAATATAAAATTACTGCTCTACTCTTGGATGTGGTGAAACCAAATATCCAAAAGCAGTTTACAATATTGGGGAGTATGTATTGTGACGAGTCTCAATTTTTTTTTCAAAAGAATTTAGGTATATTTCACAACGGAGGGCAGTTACTACGAGCATTTATTATGATAGTGAGCATAATATTAATGATTATTTATTGCTAACAAATAATGAAACAAATATTAAAAAATGCGCTCTGAGCATCGACCGCGCGGCGCTACTTCCAGTCGGTAAAATCAGTTATGTTTATTACCACATTCAATTTCATTTAAAATATCCCTTTTCACATCTTTTGATATTACTGGCATTTGTATTTTTTATTTATTTATTTATTTTTAGTAGTGTTTAATGCCCGTTTTTATTACTGATGCACCACAGGCGGTGGACACTGATGATACATGAAATTGTTTCAGGCCTAAGTTTAGGGTACCTCCCCGGCATATATGAGGGCTGAGGTCTTGGTGGGATTCGAACCCCTGACCTCCTGCTCACGAGTCTGCGCGTTAACGACTTCGGCCACCCGTGGGGGTGTATTTATGTTAAAAACTTATGGTAATTTGGTTTTGAGGTTAAAAATGTCAATCTCTCAAACCAGTTTCTTGTGACTTAGAGACCGCCACGGGTGTCCGAAGTCGTTAAGGCGCGGACTGGTGAGCGGGATGTCTGGGGTTCGGATCGTCCTCCCTGACAGAGTTTATTTTTTCAGGTTTTCCTCAGTCCTTATAAATGGTAAATGCCGGGAGGTACCCTAAACTTAGGCATGGAGCGCTTCCGTACTTAAAACATCCTTTCCCAATATATAATTTCATCTCATGTATCATCAGTGTTCACCGCCTGTGGTGCCTCAATAGTGAAAACGGGCATTAAACACCAATCAATAATAACAATTTTGACTTAGAACGTATTTTGCCTGTGAACTTTATATGAACCATCAAAATTAATAGAATGCTCAGTAACAATTTTGTCACTGTAAAACCTCAGTGAAATAACATAGAAGCGAGATATTCCTGCATGGGAGCTTCTTCAAACATGCACAATGTATATGTACATTAGCGTATTTAAAGTCCTTGACTCCATTCCCACGTTCAACTGCACGTGTCTCTAATGACCAAGATGGTCGCTTTGGAATGGTAGCAGTTTAATTGGCCCTTTATAGCACCTCAATAACAAAGCAATTAGAATACGCTTTTACCGAGGGACAATGCAAAGTTGGACTTGATTCCCACTCTGCTTTCCATGTGCCCCTTTTTTGTCGTTCATCACACAATATGGTGTGATCTCTGATTCCACAAATACATCTCTAAACCCAAAGTCTTAAACACTTAAATTAATGGCCAATCGCAGCAACTTGATCTTCTATTTTCTCAGTTTTCGCCATCATAACAATGAAAGTAAGATCATTTACATTTCGATGCTCTCGGAAATAACTGTCAATAGGACATTAATGATGAACATTAAACTTAAGTCATGTAAATATAGGAACTTAAGATCGGATTGTTTAATGTCAATATTCACAATGACGGAACACAATATGAAAACTAGTTTGAAGGTTACAAACTATAAGCTTTAATTGAAAATATAATAAACAATGAAAACAAAAAAAATTAAAATTAGCATGAGTATTAAATTACCATACATTTGATCACTAATGAACAACATTTCAAGCCACTCTCACCAATTCGTGCTATTTTACAAATAAAGTTCTTTTGTTTCGAAGATAAAGAGTTGAAATTGGCTGTGTCTGATCTTTGTACACTTGGCAACGTTATCAGGTTGTGTCACTTTAGTTTATGCTACAAATAAATAACAAATACAAGAACTTTATAAGACTTATAATTAGAAAACTATGAAATGTATAGTTTGAAACATCTATAATGAGGAGAGCAGGGTTGTTTCCAACTGCACCATTAAAAGCGTTTCAAATGAATGGACGAATGTTCAAAAATTAACTATCTGCCAATATGTTTTTCAGAAACCACTTCACGAAGGACAAACTAACACACGTCTGTCAGAGCACACAGTCACCAGGACAGGTTTAATAGTAGCAGGCTATTTGATGGCTGAAGTAGTATAATGCTTGGTAGGAAGTTACAAAAATGATATATTCCTGCTGCTTCATGTTAATAACTGGAAATGGAGAAAGAAACATTGTAGGACATTGTTGTTTGAATTCGGAAATACGATGTTGCGGCTTAACATATTTTTAGTTTAACATTAGCTATGTCTGTCGATATCAGAAAATTGTACCCTCACTTCCTCAGCAATTCTATAGCATGCATATGCATGGGAGTGTGTCATATTGGGATACTGTTCTTTAAGATGTTTGGATTATTTCACCATATTCCCGGGTTGGTTCATAAGTTTCCGACCTCGCCGATAAGGAGTGTCGCCTTCACAAAATCCTTATCTGGTGTCATACATTATCTGTTAAATAAATAGTTGCAGCATTAACTTCCGCTCCGCTGTGTTCAGTTATTCAGATATAGTTGCATAATGAAGGCTATGTGTAGAACATTGTTCAAAATGGAGCATCGAGCTGTTATTAAGTTCTCACAAAAGTAGGACTTACTCCAAATGAAATTAAACAACGATTGGACGGAGTATATGGAGAAGCATCTCCCTCATATTCTACCGTAAAGAATGGGCTACACTTTGGCCTCTTAACGCCATTATCTACTCGTAGAACTGATTTTAAATCATGTTTTGCAACATTCTGCATACTCAAAGGAAATACATTGCACAGCTGATTTGCGTTTAAATCTGTTTGTCAGTTTTACATGCAATTGCTTGTTGTGATTCGAACCGGATCCGAAATGCGTGGCAGTAATGCGAATTCTTCGTAATAAATTACATTGGTTAAGTTTGTTGCTCACTCGGTTATATTAAACAAGACATTTTATTACTGATATATATATTCTGCAATATCTGGTTTTGTTTCAGTTGCGTTTTTGCTTAGTTTAACCTATCTCCGAAATTTAATTCGTTTCCTCTCTCTGCTTTTATGAACTATGGACTAAGCTTGAATTTTATCCAAAGGGCATATAAAATCAAAGGGAAAATACTCTGGAATGGAAATAACTGCCTGCTACGGATGGCGTTATTGCTCTAAACGTTATTCTTTGGAAGTAATCAGTTAGCTAAAGTTCAAGATTGACAATAAAAAATATACGACCGAAAATTTATCACAGAAATGTGAAAAATTGAAATTAAAATAAAACACAGCACTGATACGTGTGAAACTGAAACATGACAAAGAAATCACAAATTGTGATCAAAGTTAGAAGCAGTAAAAATAACGGACTTTACAAAATGAACCATGGCAAGAAATGAAATATTAGTTAAAATATATTACATGCAACTGTAATTCAAAATAACCTCATGTTAAGAGACAGTGCACATACAGTAGACAAAATAAATAAAGAGGAAAAGGCAATCCTTCAGTAAAAGATGTCAGCGTTTTTGAAAGTTACATATCAATATTAATCACTTTCTTGTAGTTTTGAATGTAAAATAATTTAAAAAGAGGAAAAGTGGACCAAGAAGACACTAAACTGATAAACTAAATTTTTACAGGATTAAATATGAAAGAAAGGGAGAAAAAATCAGCAACAATAAAACGTCAAAGCTGAGAAAAGTTAATATAATATTTGAATATGGTGCTCGCGATTTTGAAGTGAAAACCTATGAAATAACTAAAAAAATAAATTCAACAAGGAAAGTCAGTAAAGAAAATTTAATATCATTCTAAACGACATTTTTATTATTAAAATATATGAATAACAGTAAAAGAGATGATTAGCTACTTAAGAGTCTGGTAAAATAAGATCGATTCTATTAAAAATGAATTTGTGAATTTACACATAAAATGTATTAGTATATGTATAAATTTGTCAATAGTTTCCTTTTGCATTATTAAAATTTACCAATGGCTGCACCCTAATTATGCAATGCAACTCATCTAAAATCAAACACCCCAGGAACAAATACGTTAAACCTTTAACAAGTTGAAAACAATTTTCCTAAACAGGTTTCTAAGTAATTTAATTCTACTTAGCACATCACATAATATAGCATTAGAGATTTCTATAATTATTTAAAAACGTGGGGCAAGGAGAAATTGCGGATATAAAAATCGAGGCATAGTCATAAACCATAGGATGGAAAGAACAACATCGCTTGAGTAAAGGAAGATCTTTCACAGATTGCATTTTCATAGTCAGCCAACTAATAGAAAAGCACATATACACAAATATCTTATTGGCTGTTGTTAGTGTTAATAATGTAAATAGGAAATTGGTGTGGGGAATTTTATTAACAGTAGAGGCGTCTACTACACGAAGGCAAGAGGGCGTGTGCCTCCGAGGAACTCGTCGATAAGGGCACTGTCCCCTACCCGGGAAATTCATCGCTGGGCAAAATTGCACCTGTATTATAAACATATTTATTTATATACGTACTTAAACCTGCTCTATGTGAAAATTATATGAAGTGATAATTTCAGTCAAATGTTACAATATTTACAAACGTTCAAGCCATGTCATACAGTTCTTTGAGCAAAAGTTTTATTGTTTGTAAATTAGCCATTAGCATTTACTTCTTTGGGGAAAACAACTTGAATGATACTGCTTTTAAGTATTCCAGCTTCGGTTTTAGGCCGTTGTGGTAAAGTAAAACATATTCTCAGAAAATTGTGTTTTTAATGGATTCTTTGTTTCCTTGATGACCTGTTGATCGTGTATGTTTATTTCAGATTGGACCACTTTCAAAACATTTACATGTATATATATATATATATATATATATATACATACATACATATATACATACATACACACACACACACACACAAACACATACAGAGAGTGCCAAAATGTATACACACTTCAAGCAAAGAAAAAGTTGTGGTAACATAATGAAACTGAATTCACATAAACAGAAAATGATGAGCACTAATCATCTTATATTTTAACAGTTACAACAATTGCTCAAAATCCCCATCATCAGCGTCCATATACTTCTGAGTACGTTGAACTACTGATTGAGCAACGTTTGCGAAAGTGTCCTCAGCGATTGCAGCACATGCCGTTTCAATTTCTTCCCGAAATGCTGTCAGTGTAGCTGTTTTCTACGGCATACAACATCCTTAAGAGTTTACCTTAGGTAGAAGTTCAGGGGAGTTAGATCTGGAGAACGCGGTGGAAACTCAATCGGACCTTTTCGTCCTATCCAGTTTCTTGGAAGATTGTCGTTCCAAAACATAGTCCAGGACGCTGGGCTTGTTGCTGTACGAGGTCTCTAAGATCTGTCCTTGTGAACATCGCATACGGTACCATCAGTCTCAAATTGTCTCCAATGCATGCAATTGTTAGTCGCGTTGGCGGTTCTGTTCTGTACACGCGTCTCCATTGCCTTTGAACTTCAACAACATTCTCGGTTTTCCAATACTACTTTAAAATTTCTTTCCGCAGTTCAAACGACAACCTTCGCTCCACTTGTTGTAGCAACGCTAGCATGTAATATGAGTCACATCTGTTTACAGAACATCATACGATAATCTTAACTTCATTTGTTCATTGGCGATTTATCTATCACGGTAACAACGCTAACATAATGTATGTGAGTCGCATCTGTTTACAGAACATCATACTACATATTAATGTTATTTTCCGGTTCAACTTTGAAATATTCAAATAGATATCTACTGAGAAAGTGTGTATAATTTTTTGACTTCCTCGGTATATTTCAGATTGCATTCCTTTCAAAATATCTACAAGCACACACACAACCAGAGAGACAATTCTTACTTATCTTTGGCGAAAAAAAAACCTCTTTCTTCGCTGATAATTTGCGTATGTAGTCAGTGAAAACTAGAACATTTGCGACTTATGGCAGTATTGCAATAAGATATTCAATGAAACACTCTCAACTTATTTAGGACTTAGAGATGGTAAGCCATAAAGCATTTCAAATATGTGCTGACTTCCTTGACTTCCTTGAATTTCCTAGTGAGACCCAGTGCTTGTATTTTTCGCCACCAAGTCCGACCAAGACAATGCGGTATCCAGGGATTTCAGATGCAGGTCAAGTCTCTTATACAGCATTCTGAATGGAAATGTCGAAGTCTAACCATCATTCCTTTGGCTTGAAATTTGGACCAAAAGAGGCAAATTTGTTTATTATATTTTAAAACAATTGCTGCGTGCAGAGTGAATAGCTGGCTGAAATGTAATGTAGAACATTTAAGTGTTCCATCTCCGTAAATTTGCGTGGCAGCACAAAGTTGTGTAATATTACGAATGATTCTCCCTTGTTTGACATTATTTGCATGTCATTGACTGCCGTGTGAGTTGCATAGATAATCTTGGGTAATTTGGGATATTGTTCCAGTCTTTCTGCAGAAATGTTATTTCTAATCAATTTTAAATCCGAAGATGTTAGAGTATTCACGTCTCCAGTATTTAACTCCTGATGTATAAGCTCACTTGGTCTTAGGGACAAATCATCAGCTGCTTTTTGTTTAAAGAATTGAACTCTTCAAACCTTTCTCTGGCATCTTCTCGTGATTATGTATGATTACGTGCTCAATTATGTCCATCTGTGAAAATTTTATATTAGAATTTACATGTTTTCTTTATGCAATCCCAAGGTTGAAAACGTATGTCCGTCTATTATACGAAGCGGCTTGTTTTTTTCACTGCACTTGCTTCCATAGTACTGGATTTCGCTTGACTCGTCTCATTAGGACATAATAGGCACTGCACTGACTCACTTTGTCAGCAGATAAATAGATCATTATCAAAAATCAACTGAGAATGAATTTTCTATGCAGGTATACAGTCCCACCGAACGCCACGGGTGGCCAAGGTCGTTAATGCGCGGACTCGTGTGTGTGTGTGTGTGTGTGTGTGTGTGTGTGAGATTTGATTCATTTGCGGGCGCTCTTTGACAAATCAGGTCATCAGCGTCCCATTCAATTCAGGGCGTGAAAAGGCCGACAAATTTTGCTCAGAGGCCTCTTCTTTCAGACTTGAGGTTCTTTTTCGTGCCGTAAATGTACGACACGGGACCCACAGCTTTACTTCCCTTCCGAAGGAAGCCATACTTAGGATTTTTACGCCCCGAAAAAACCCATCGGTCCTGGCCGGGTATGTACCCGCGATCTTGGGTTTAGAAGGCAAGTATGGTGTGCGGACTCGTGAGCGGGGCCTGGGGTTCGAATCCCGCCAGGATCGTCCTCCCTGACCGGGTATTTTTTTCAGGTTTTCCCCAGTTCTCATAACTGGCAAATGCCGAGAAGGCACTCTAAACTTAGACCTGTGGACGTTTCCAAATCCTTTCGCAATATATCATTTCATTTCATGTATCAATATTCACCGCCTGTGGTGCCTCAGTTGTGCAAACGGGCTTAACACTACTCAAAAAAAAAAAAAAAAAAAAAAAAAAGCCCCCACCGAGCTCAGAGCTCAGGTTTTTGTAGATAGTTCTGCACAGGATTCATGAAAAGACCTTTTACTATGTAGCCAGATAACGCCGGTCCTTCTAGTGTTAATTTTGAGTAGAGTTTACGCCCGTTTTTAGTACTGAGGCACCACAGGCGGTATATTGATACATGAAATAAAAGGGTACAATGAGAAAGGATATTTTTTTTAAAGGAAGGAAGCGTTCCAGGCTTAAGTTTGGGATACCTCTACAGCATTTACCATGTATGGGGTCTGAGAAAACCTGGAAGAAACCTCAGACGGGAATCCAACTCCAGACCACTACGCGCCTTAATGACTTTGGTCACCCGTGGCGGTTTCTAGGTTAAGCTTAACTGTCTCACATAAAACTACGCAGATTCTAAAATGTTTTATCCTCTTCCAAAATAGCAGAGTAGAGGGTTCATGGAAACATTTTAGCTTGAGGCTGCAGAAGTGCGAAACCTGGTTCTGGATGCGCGAACTCTTGTAACAGTTTACCTTTCACGATGCGTGTCCTTTCACCGGTTTCTTCGAAGCATTGCGCGTTACAGTTCACAGCGTTTGCATTTCAGTTAACTGGAAAGGAGGAGTGTGCTGCCACATGCAAGTCGATGTATAAACACGTGCCATGTTCGGTCCACTTTCAGTGATGCAGAGAAATTAGAAAACCCTTAATCTGTTAGCAAAAGATATTTGAATGGACCGGATGGAGGAGAAAAAAGCTTCCCATAGTAAAATTTTTCTTGTTCTACTTTCCAGTATTTTGAATTGCTGCTAATTAAAGTATATTCAGAAGGATGTAGTACACACATTTTTAAGCAAAGAAAAAAACTGTGTTAACATTCACACAAACAGAAAATGATGAGCACTAATCATCTTACACTTTTACAGTTACAACAGTTGCTCAAAATGCCCACCATCAGCGTCCATACACTTCTGAGTACGTTGAACTACTAATTGAGCAACGTTTGCGAAAGTGTCCTCAGCGATTGCAGCACATGCCGTTTCAATTTCTTTCCCGAAGTGCTGCCAGTGTAGCTGGTCTGCCCAGATCTGCCCTTGTGAGCATCGCTTATGGTACAACGAGTCTCAAATTTGTCTCGAATGCGTGCAGTTGTTACTCGCGTTGGCGCTTCTGTTCTGCTTCAAACACATTCTCGGTTTTCCATTACCACTTCAAAATTGCTTTCCGCTGTTCAAACGATTTTGAACAGCCCCGTTTTGTTGTAATAACGCTAGCATAACACAATGTGAGTCACATCTGTTTATAGAACATTATATACAATAATCTTGGCTTCATTTGTTCATTGTTGATTTACTTGACACGTAACAACGCAATCATAATGTAAGTCACATTTTTACAGAACATCATACTACACATTACTGTTGTTTTTCGGTCCAAATTTGAAGTATATTAAATAGATATCTACTGTGAAAGTGTGTATATATTTTTGGCACCCGCGGTATATATATATATATATATATATAAATTAACACTAATAATAAAAGTAGATAAAGATAAAACACAGAGAAAGAGTCACACTTGAAACTGCTATATTTCGAACTACTGCGAGTTCTTCAATGGCAAGAAGACAAGTGAAGGTGATAAAAGTAAATATTGAGTATCGAAAGTAACGTTATGCATGGAAATAGATGAAACTAGATATGAGAGTGTGGGAAGAAAAAAACTAATATGTAAGATTTAAACCAGGTGGTATACGCGCTTTATGTAAAAATATAGCTGCCATTTCTCTATCTCTGAGTAAACTTTCACAGCATTGTGTAGGTAAAGCATCAATAAGAGTTAGACTAAAAGCATCATCAAAATCCTTACAATGAGATAAGGCATGTTGGGCAACCGGCAAGGGAGACTTGGTTTTAACAGAACGTCTATGATTGTTCATGCGTAGCGAAACAACAGTAGAAGTTAAACCAATATAAAATGCTTTGCAAAGCTTACAAGATAACATATATACAACGTTCTTGGAAGAACAGGTAGCAAATGAAGAAATGTTGAATTCCTTGGATAAATTAGGGCTGTTGAATGATTTGCACGGCATAATTAGTGCACAGGTTTTACATTTAGAACGTTGACAAGGATATGAGCCAGCAAAGGGACGTGGTAAATATATATATATATATATATTATATAATTATATATATAATTATGCTAAGTAAATACCAATCGGCTAGTGATGATCTGTAATGAAAGAAATTGAATCTCGCGAAAGACAAAGAACGAGAAAGTCCCGTTATTTATAATTAATAATGCTATATGCAATATTCATAAATACAAATTGTTATGGTATTCATTTTTCCTTGGAACGAAAATAAGAGAATCCTTACAAAATTAATTAGATATTTGGAACAAGGGCAGATGAATCTACAGGCCATCAGTATGTGAAAATATCTCGTGTATAAGAAGATAGGGTATTCAACAAAATTCTCTTAATCTTGGAGCTTATCCCAATATTGGTATTAACAAGAACTTTGTTTAAAACACGGATTTAGGATTATTGGTAATTACACAAACGTTTGCAATCTAAATCAGGAAATCATAAAACATTCGTCGTCTTATTAAAGCAACAAATAGTAAATTGTCGCAATTTCTAATTACAAATGAATTTTTGCTAATAATTAATACAGTTTTAAAAATATATTTTAGGTACGATGCTATAGGTGTAAAGGAAGCTCATATGTGTAAATGGCGCATCCATAGAGAGCTTTAAACAAACCTGAAATGCATACTATTAGAACTGAGTTAGACAGTAAAGTTTATTACAGCATAGTAATTCAAGCGAAGGAACAATGGCCTTTACATTAAAATATAATTTGTATAAAAGATCTTTGAATAATCAGACAGTTAGTGATTTTAAAGGATTAAATCAGCAAGTAAGTATTCCAAGAAACGCGTGTTTAAAACATAAATTAGACAAAAAATATTAAAACAGATTGTAAATGCAATACAGTTTGAAATAGTTAAACAAATAAAATAATTTGTTGTGGCATCAAGAATATTTAATATTAACTCGTATTTTAAGTATGTTGTAGAAATAAAATTTACTATGAAATCAAATATTAAGTAGTAACATATATTTTGCTCATTATTTACAAAGATTATAGTACAACTTCATTCGCATGGGTCTTTTTTCCACTTCAAATATATTTACAGTTATTACACCTAAGAACAAACACTTAAATGTGTGCGCGCGCAAACATACACACGCATATTCAGACTCAAAGAGCCTATTTCAACAAAGAGCTTCTAATTCCACGCACTTTGCATGGATATAAACCAAGCTTGCCCAGTTGTCTTCCTATGCAACATGCTAACCTAGCACGTTGCAAACTTAGCTCCAAGCGCAGTCAACCTTCGTTGTTCGGCACCTGGGCAATCCATTGGAATGTACTGTCAGTTTTCTCTGTCTCGACAAAAAGCACGTATGCTCCACCCAGCCTTTCATGCCCCCAAACTAATCCACGCTATCCAATCTATTTTGAGAGCTCTGGAATAAATAGGGTGGCAAAATATATACACATTTCAAGCAAAGAAAAAAATCTGTGTTAACATAACAAAACTGGATTCACAGAAACAGAAAATGATGAGCATTATTCATCTTAAACTTCTACCGTTGCAACAGTTACAAAGTTACCCACCATCGGCGTCGCTATACTTTTGAGTACTTTGAACTACTGTTTCAGCAACGTTTACGAAAGTGTCCTCAGCGATTGCAGCACATGCCATTTCAATTTCTTCCCGAAGTGCTGCCAGTGTAGCTGGTTTTCTACGATACACAACATCCTTAAGAGTTCCCCATAGGTAGAAGTCCTACGTAGTTAGAGCCGGAGCACACGGTGGAAACTCACGTGCACATTGCTTTGTAGATTTCTGCGGTGAGTGCTCAAAACGTTCCAAAACCATAGCCGAGAACGCGGGGCTTGTTGCTGTGCTAGGTCTCCCAGATCTGTCCTTGTGAACATCGCATACAGTACCATGAGTCTCAAATTTGTCTCGAATGCGTGCAATTGTTACTCGCGTTGGAGGTTCTGTTCTGTACACACGTCTCCATTGCCTTTGAACTTCAACAATATTCTCAGTTTTCCATTACCACTTCAAAATTGCTTTCCACTGTTCAAAAGATAATCTTGGCTCCATTTTGTTGTAGCAACGCTAGCATAACGTAATATGAGTCACGTCTGTTTACAGAACATTATACGATAATATTGGCTTTATTTGTTCATTGTTGATTTACTCGTCACGTAGCAACGCTATCATGATGTATGTGAGTCACATCTGTTTACAGAACATCATACTACACATTAATGTTGTTTTTCGGTGCAACTTTGAAGCATATTAAATAGATATGTACTGTGAAAGGGTTTATACATTTTTTGACACCCTCGATATATATTATATATCTGTGGCACATCTGTTTTTGAGTTCGTTACCTAAACTAAGTGACATTTTCTCTCTGCATTCTTCCTCTATATCCTGTTAATTTCCCTAAGCCTTTCTTTGTACCTTCCCCCAAACATAGTTATCATTCCTTGCTTCCTTCTGCCACACCCTTTCCATCTCAATGCCCTCTAGACTTTTTTTTTTTTTTTTAATTTTCGTTGCCCAGTGTCTTTGATCCGAATTACTAATCCATGTTGGCAGCATATAGCCTTTTAAAGTTGAGCGATTCGCATTTATTATACGTAAGCAGTACTTAATTATTCTACTTTTGTACTGCATAGGCTCTTCATAGAGCCCAAATTCCCATAAAACCCCACGTTCGCTGTGTTCCTCCCTGCTAAACTCGCTTCAAAAACTCGTTATGGACTAAATCTAATATTATTTTAGTAAGAGATATAAAAAATATGATAATCATCATAAAGGTAGTCTGTTAGTTCTTCCTTGGCAATGGATTGCAAAATGTCCATTCTTACGCTTGCAGTGCGGCTTTTGCATAGGAAAAGAGAAACAGATAATTCAAGTGCTAACTCAGGAATACTTAGAGATTTTCCAAGAGAATATGCACTAAATGTATGCTTAGCGACGCGATATTTCAATATTTAATTTAAATTCTATAGTTTTAGTATCAACATTTGTGAAGAAAATAAATCACAGATCTTATACCTCACTTAGACTACAATAATGTATACAACGTTAACTGCAAAACAAATCTCAAGTCAAACTGCCTTTTTTTTTTTTTTTTTTTTGATTCGTTTTATTTAAGGACGCTCTTTAACATCTCAGGTCATCAGCGTCCCATTCAATTCCGGGTATGAAACGGCCGACAAATTTTACTCAGGCTCTTTCAGGCTTGAGGTTCTTTTTCGTGCTGTAAATGTACGACACGGGACCCACGGCTTTACTTCCTTTCCGAAGGAAGCCATATTTAAGATTTTTACGCCCGAAAAAATCCATCGATCGCGACCGGGTTTGAACCCGCGACCTTGGGTTTAGTAGGCAAGTGTGGTTACCCCTACGACCGACTAGTTAAACTGCAAAGATCTGTTTTCTCACATCATAGCTTCTGTAAACACAGTAATAAAAATCTCACTAACTTGTAACTTGAATTTTAACTTCTGTGCAAATTTATTGTTGTCTCCATGCTTTCATCGCATTCTAATTTTCTATTTTTTATATGCTGTTTATTGTATATTTGCTGTTTTTAACTTCCCATTCTTGATATAAATATTGCAACGATCTCTTTCAGATATGTCGTTTTCTAAGGACGTTTATCCATTAATAGAAGACAGAGCAAAGTTTTACCTTATTTTATTCTTAGGAATGATTTCGTTATTATTTTTTAATTTTATAAAATGTTATACTGTAAATTATTTTCTCACAGATATGTACTACGAAGTTAAAAACTTTGCTTGACACGATGTGTTTTATATGTATAATAGAAGAGCTGCCTATATTATGGCATATGGGGGGGGGGGGTTTACATTGTGTGGAAATCTATTTTAGCATTAAGTTCAGTTGGAAAGATTACGTAAAGAAAATTAGGATCTGCACATCTGCAACATAGGGATTAATAGCGTTCTTTAACAGATTTCCAGGGTGGAGTGTATGAGCTTGAAAATGGATGTGCCGCCGAATGATCCGGGGTAGCCATCTTGGTTGGCGTCCATTATGAATGCAAGTAATATTTATTGTTTAATAAATACAGGATGCTCTTTGTGTATTTATAGCTTACTTATTTCCGATATTTTCCTAATTATTTAATCCCGTTTTGATTAATGATGGTTAGAATTTCTTTATATTGGTATTGTAGCTACATCCCCTTTCCGACCCCCTTTGTTAGTTAAATAAAGTGTACTTTAAAATACAAGTTGATCTTACCAGAATTTCTGGTGTAATGTTCCTTACCTACGACGGCGCCAACAGGCTGATCCTCGTTCACGAAGAAGCTCTCCGCTGAGCCACCGCTTTCCAGGAAACATCTGTTGTCCGGAACTGCAAACAAATTACAATAGTTTAGTGGCACTTTAGATAAAACTGACATTTCCTTAAACCGTAGTCCCTAATGGAGCAGAATCTCCTGTAATCAAGAATAGCCCGGTAAAAATTATACGCTCAATTGAACTGGCCTGAGGCTTCAACAATGTTTATGTTAGTCACAAGTTATTAGTTATGAATTTAATTATTATTAAAGCTGTTTAATTTTAGAATGTTACTCCATCCATTTTAGCTTAGCTTCTAATCAAAGATATATTGTCTCTTTGCACTCTTTTTTATCCTATGCAATCATTCTCCAAACCTCTTGTTTTCATTCTCAATTCCTCTCTGTATTCCTTCCTTGGTTTTCTTCCTCTTTTCTTTCCAATTTGGATCTATCCCAAACCTTTATGGTTAATTTCTTTTCATTTATTCTCTTGATACTTAAACCTTTTAATTTATGAGAAATAATTTTTTGAATTTCGTATTTTTTGTGTCATTTCTAATGCTGCCTACCCCCTCGGGTGGCCGAGGTCATTAAGGCGCGAACTCGTGAGCGGGAGATCTGGGGTTCGGATCCCGCCAGAACCATTCTCCCTGACTGAGGTTTTTTTTCTTTTTCCAGGTTTTCCTCAGTCCTCATAAAGGCAAATGCCGGGGAGTATTCTAAACTTAGGCCTGGAACGTTTCCTCCCTTAAAAATATTTCCTTTCCCAATATATCATTTCATCTCATGTATCATCAGTGTCTATCGTCTGTGGTGCCTCTGTAGCAAAAATGGACGTTAAACACCATTCACGTTTAATGTATGTATTTATTAACTACACCCTGTGGCAGAGAACAATAATGAAATTACAATTATTATTTTAGGTATAACAACATTCTTTAAAAATCGGTTAACATAATTAATTACATGCAAATCTATAATTAAATAAATTAATTTAATTTAAATACATGTCGAATTAATTTTACACACATTTACATGTCAGTTAACTTAATTAAATTTTTTTCACCTTGCTAACATACGTCAATCTAGCTAAATACACATCGGACTAGTTAAATATGTCAAACTAATTAAATATATTTAAACTCAATTTTACACATATTAACTTAATTGAATGCATTTATAAAATTATTAGCTGTATCAAATATAATTCAGCATATTTAGAGCTAAAAACGTATCAGTGTGAGCTCAGACCATTACTTTTTATGCTATACATGGACTTTACTAAAGAGATAAAGCACTTAAATTACCACCCATATGCCGAAACTTATAATTCTACTTTCACACCGCCCCTCGTTTTGTCGTGACTCCATGACTGTAGAAGTGAAGATCTAACCTCCATCTCCCTTTGGCCACAAACATTTGGACTAAAATTGAATGCAGTTCAATTACAGGCTGTAGTCGTGTGATATAAATGTGCATTGCGTAAAATAAATTAAAAATGATCATGATTAACAACAATGTAATTAATTATATCAGCGCGGCAAAAACCCTAGGTGTTTATATATATTCCGATCTTGACGGCATAGCCAGATAGCCCATACAGGCAATAAAATATTTTCTTTGATTCACACATTGAAACATATAGCAAAAGATGTACTTCTAAATCTCAAAAAAAATTTCATTCAATTGCTTGATTATTGTGATGTCTTGTACTCTATAATCTCTAATAGTGGGCAAATCGACATATTACAACGCGTCCATATTGTCTGAGTTAGTTTTATCTTCAACATTAGTAAATTTGATCATGTGAAACCCCTACACCATCAACTATTATGACTAAAAGAACGCAGGACTTTCATTCCCTTACGCTCCTGTTCAAAATGTCCGTACAGATGGAGATGGAGATCTGTCGCTACCTAGAACCCGGAATATGACTTTACTGTCTACCCCTGTCAACGAACACATTTTTACTCAACCTCATTCAGCGTGTCATTTCCGAGAATTTGGAACTCCCTTCCTCCTGAAGTCAGAGGTTGTCGGACAATAAAGCAATTCAAATGTAAATTAAATTGTCATCTCAGTTCTAGGAATCATAACATGTAGTTTCTCGCTCCTTTTTTTTTCTTCTTCTTTTTATTCACACCCTCCCTCTCCCCCTTGTAAAATATTGAGAACACGTGATCTAACAGTATGAACTTTATAAATATATTAAAATAAGTAATATTTACATGCAGCATATATCTTTAATTTGGCTTTTTGTGTTATAACTATGCATTGCACTCTGTAGTTTTATCAGGGCAAATAAATAAATAAAAAATAATAAAAATAAGCAAGTTAAGCGAAGCTAGTAAATGAATACAATTTGGAGTTAAATAAAATTTCAAGGAGTTCGAGAGAAACTTTTGAACACTAATTACGTTTTATCTGCATATATGAATGAAATAAACATTTCTACACGTACAATTTTAGCTCAGTTTTAAATCTTGTCAGAGTAGGACAACCCTCAAAGACAAGTGCAGGCAATTCATTCGCCATTTGTTTTATTTACAAAGCTTTGAACATCTTGCTTATATGTTAATTCTTATCAGTCACTGTCATATCGGAAATCAGCAAAACAGAATTGATACAAGGATTTTCATCTGTAAAAAAAAAGATTTTATAAGGTTACTAGCTGAACTACAAAACAGATACGAGAAAAAATAACTAACACGCGGAAGCAGGTCTTCGCGTAATTACCAAAACCGGTATAGAGTACAACGCCTGTCTTCAGCAAAAGGTGAATGTTTTCAGCAGTTCTAGGCACATAAATTGCAAAAATATTTCTATTTCACTCATGTGACGTCATCTTAAAATTAGCCAATGAAACTAAACAAAATTTTGAATTTTGACCAATCCCAACCGAATTACGGAGTGAAATTGTCGGAAAAAAATTATCAAATGCGTTTTATCACGCGACGTGCATTCGTCTTGTGGTCAGTGAAGCCAACTCTATACCTCCACTATATAATTTCTGAACACGCATCACTGACCACTTTCGCTAGAGGCCATGGGGAGAAAAAAAAAACATGGACGATCGAGAATCATAACACAAAATGGAGGGTTCTTCAAAGCGTTTTGGTGATGCATCAAATGTGCAAATTGAACTTATCGCTAGGAATTGCAAACCACAGAATACAAAGAAAAACAGCGACATTGTATGTTATCCTCTTTTTTTTTTCTCAGTTGGTATGAGAAAATGGAACGGTAGCGATTGTAATATTCAAATTTTGTCCATTTCAATCTCACGGTTTCGAATAGAATAAATATTCACAAATATAATATTTTATACAAGTGTTAATATTCTGTGCGCGAATTTAAAATATATATCACTCTTATTCCGATCGTATTCATGAAATAGTTCTAAATCCGTAAGTCAGGACCTTCGCCCAAAAGACTCAGACCGCGCCACTGAAGATGTCCTCCGCAGTTGAGGATGAAACGTTTGCACTCCTTAGCTCCAAGAGACCACGGCTCCTAAGCCCGAAAGAAACTTCTAGTTATAATTTCTGTTCTCTATTGACATTACTGACAATCAGAATTCTTCTGTCGCAAGATTGCTTGAAAAAGTTAAGTACAAATATACAATTATTATAATTTTGCTAGCCAAGTTTAAAGGAATTATATTTAAATGGTTATTTTACTCGTGAAATTGTCACTCGAAGGTATGAGCTGTCCACTCACTACGTTCGTGAATTTATCGGCAATCTCAGACCCTCTCGTGATATTACTTGTGATAATTTTGTCCCATTCGTCCATCTACAACATTTCTTGTATACTCTTGACACATAAGAACTTGTATGACTCTTGTTTTGAAAAACAGTGCCGTGAATAAACTGTCTTGAGCGCCCTACTGCCGACTGCCGGAACTCCTTTGAGTAAAGAGGAGCCCAAACAAATGGATGGCATGCGATGTAAACATTATGGATTATCTGTGATGATTAAGGGAACGAGGATCCCAGTGAGTTTAATAAAACACTTGTTAAAATTATCTTTGCTTTATAGTTTAAACCTAATTATAATAAGGAAACCTTCATAGAACGATGAAAACTTCAAATTGTGAATTAAGCTTCTCAGTCGTGAGAGGAAAGTTAATGTTATTTTCGCCGCCAAGCATTGAAACACTGTTGGCAGTGATATAATATATCTGTACATAACAATGTTAATGGAAATATTTCTCTTTTTACAGCTGTTAGGCCACAACAGGGAAATTTGCTAACGGATGATTGAGAGCTGATTGTAAAATAAATATATACATAGACTAACTCTTTTTATGGTTCGGAGATTCATTCTGTTATTATATTGTAATTTAACTGCCAAAAACTTAAGATTATTATTTTTTCATACACTAACTTTAGATCATGATCTTCATTGTCCTTGTTATAGGTATAATTTGTTTCCCTTACGCTTGTCAGCAACCCATGTTTCACATTTTAGAGTCTTTAAAAAACTGATCATTTGCATATATTATGTTTTCTTTTGGTAATTTCCTCATCTTGAGTTTGTTTTGTTACAGTTTACTAAAGTATGCAGAGAGCAGAATCGTAGATCGTATGAACTTTGTGATAAACCCTATGAACCCAATAGTTTTTTTTTTATTTTGACCCTTTCTTAATTAATTCTTATTTTAATGTTCATTATTTCTACTTTTTTAAACACATTTCCCATGGTTTTTAGCCCATCTTCTGTGTCATACGTTTTGTAAATTTATGCTTTCTGTGTACGTGAATTATTACTTTCGATAAATATATGTTTAATTCTATGTAAAATGTCTTTATTTTATAACATATTCTGCAGTTTTTGTAAATGTTAAAGGATAAATGCAAAACATATGAGTATAACAAAATTTGATAGCAAAAGTGCCATTCTGATCATTTCCTGCTTTATTCCAAGGAGTCAATAAAACTTAATATTTTCCAATTCTGGAGCTGCTATGGAGATCTTTGAAACAGGAAACTATACCATAGGAAAATTGCAATTTATACTATCAGTCCAATAAGTATTATGGTTTCTGAGACTGTATTATAGCGTTACATTAATATGAACTCCTTTGTTTTGAATTAGTACCCTGTGCATCACAAAGAACAAATGTTTGACATTCTTAGGAGTTATTATTAACTGAGTATCATTGTTTCAAAATAAAGCAAAGCTGTAAATACTACAAAATTAGAATAGAGAGTATTAGGGTAAAAATACGATTACTAATAGTATAACATTTTAATACACACATTCCATTTTATGTCTTTTAAATGCAATCCCATTCTAGACGCTTTCAAATTGTGAAGATTTTAAATATTAGTTAAAACAATTATTTTTCTAATTTTTTAATAAAAATACTCGAAAAGTTTATGATACAGATCATAAAGAAGAATAAAATTTCAAAAAATTACTATATTTTTAAAAGTTTAGAGTGGTATTCTATATAAAGTGTGGTTTGATCAGTGATATGGTTTAACATTAAAGAGGACAGTTCGGTTTCTATGCAGTTCAAATTAAAGAGGGTAATTTCAATCTTGGAATGTATTTTTTTCAACTCAGTGCTCTTGAAGTTCAATTCACTTGCTCTATCGTTTCTCCCGATTCGTGATTCCCTCGTGGAAGTGCTCTTCAAGTACGCGGGTTCTCCCTAATATAGGCCCTTTTTCTTTTTACTTAACTTTGTTTCCAGCTAGGAAAGTTTTCAGTTTATGATGTATGATATGATAACCCTAGGGAGATCAGGTGGATGCGGAAGCATTTCAAACCCCAATTCAATTTGTCCTGAGCGATGCAGCTCAATTTTGCCCATTTCCGAACGTTTTCCCGCGTTCGCTGTCTTGGGTCTCTCTAAAAGTGATGAGCAATATTCTCCAGCAATGGTTTTTCCTCTCTCTAAGTTGTCAGTCAACAGAATTCCTTTTGCAATCCAAATAAATAAAATAAAAAGGTAAATAAAAATAAAATAAAAAACTGAATCCATCACCTTTCCAGCTGGCGAAACGCATTTCACCTTTTAGGAGACGGCTCGCCTCTTTCAGGGGTCGGTCCTGCTGGTGTAGTGGTAACCATACTGGGCCTCCTAGACCCAAGATCGCGGGTTCGATTTTGGACCTAAAAATTCTAAGTAATGGCTTCCTTCGGAAGGAAAGTAAAACCATGGGTACACTTACGGCACGATAAAGAACCTCGAGCCTGAAAAAAGAGGCCTCTGAGCAAAATTTGTCGGCGTTTCACGCCCCGAATTGAATGGGACGCTGATGACCTGAGATGTTAAATACCGCCCGCAAATAAACCAAATCAAATCAAAACCTCTTACGGTACACTGTTTAGACTGCTGTTTCGTTTTTGGGTATAGTAATAATGGCACGTTTAGTCCACAGTCACAAAACGCCGCTAAGTGGATTGCATTCTTCTTAAACATCCAAAAAGTTGGTCGATGTTCGCATGCAATTTCACTTTTGCTCCGAACACACTTCTTGGGCTAAGATTTTTTCATGCGTAATTCTTAATGAAAAATAAAATGAACCCGCTCAGCTGAAGTGCCCCTGACCTGTGCTAACTCGAGCACTTTCACTCGTCGGTCAGCTCAAACAATATCGTGGACTTTATCGATGATTTCTGGCCTGACAACTGATTTTGGAATTCCAGGACGTGGTGCGTCTTTGGAATTTGTTCTGCCACGCTTGAACTCCATTACTCAAAGTTGAATGGTTTCATCGTAAGAGCATGCTTCACTCAATGTAGACAAAATACTCTCGTGAATTTCCTTTCAGAAAAATGAATTGAATCATATCACGAATAGCAATCTTATTTCACTGTCACTCCAAATGTTTGCATTTAAACAACTGCCAAACAATGAATTATATCAAACGAATTGTGACCATAGTATATTGATATAGGTATTGCCGTTCCCCTCTATCAGTATACTAACCTAGTTACTTATGAAACTGCTCTCGTAGAGTGAAACAGGAAATTTTTTAGGTTTCTGAAATGTGCATTTTTTCCATTGACCGAGAAAAAAATTTATATTAATAACTCATTTATCGAGAAGAATATACGTGAATAACATATGAAAAATTACATTTGTGATGTTTGAAATGTGCTGTAATCATAACTGTTATAAAACTTGAAGGAGTATTTGGAAGGTGGCTCGTATGGGTGTTAATTTAATTGCTTAGACCACGTTGGTAGGCCAAAGTTTGAAGAAAGATAGCGGAAAGAATTCTGATGGGAGTTTGATATATGCAGATACAGCTCATCACTAAATAACTGTTCTTGTTGTTCTGCAGCGATATCGCTGGTTGCCGGGTCGAATGAGGGAAATTAAAGGTGATGCGTTGACGAGAAAGAACACTTTGTTATCTTTCAGTTGACGTCATTTATTCAACAAAAAGTGCGTACCAGGGCGTTTCTCTTCGGATCGCAGCATTGAGACAGTTGGCATACAGGCGCAGCTATAATACTTGACAAAAAGTAGTTTTATGACTGCTAAGAAGAAACGCCGAGCAGAAGTGAAGCTCGAACATTGATGTTGTTCCAATGCGAGTTCCCAAAACTAGTTCTCGAAAAGGGCGATTTCATGTCCTTAAATACTCAATAAGACTCGCTTGACCACGTGATACAGGGACGCTATATTTTCCCGTCATTGTAATTTAGACATCCTTATATGCTATCGGTGACATGATGACACCTCATATTATTGGCTAGTCAGATTATATGAAAGTAACAACTAGGCGATTCGTCCACTGTTCAATTTCAATTTCTACCGTACGTTAGAGTTCAACGTCCTTTAACGGCAGCACAAATGTTAACAGCGTTTGTCTTTGCTAATAAACGTGCCGGGGGGAAAGCACCCTCCTTCCAATGAACAAAAGAAAGAATTTACTTTATTGTCTGCCAGGACGTTCCCTCTGCTGTTCGAGTGAGAATCCTTGCTTTTCGTGACATTTTTACACACTTACAGCTATCTAAAATAAAATGTTACATATATTCTAATTAATTTCTCATAATTGATGGGGTACCAAGGACGGTATCAAACTACAAGTACAACGCACTGAAGTATTTTCTACTTTTGCATGATCCTGTATCACGATACTCTTTCTTCAGCTTGCTGTTACACGTAGCTAAATTTAACAATGAAAGAACATTCTCAATTTATATCTGAAGGGTACAGAAGAGTTACAAAATATATATATCTGTTCTTCTTAAAACTTGCCAATGTTTGCATCGCCCCCAATTCTTATGGAGAATGTCTGGTAACCAACTTCCTTGAAGGTAATGTTTTTGCAACAAATTACAGTATGAAAAAACTATAAGCTTATGGTTAGAGTATAACTTTAAAGCGCAGTCAATGATTTAATGCTGCTACGTGCATAAATAACAAATGATATTATGTTGGGCCAAGAATACGTAAATATATAGCTTGTATATAAGAAAATATATCAAGTAAAGAACTTCTATATTATAACATATTATCAAACAAAGATTATAAAAGAATAATATTTATTTTAAAATAACGACGCGATTCACTTAAAATAATGGCATTTAAAAGAGAAAAAAATCTTTCTGAATATAGAATAAAATTGACAGAAAAATGTAGAACAGATAAATGATTTGATATGAGTAAAGCATTGAAAAGAAAATAAAGAAAATTGTTGAATAATTAAGATGTAAGAACGATAATAGTACTTATTATGTAGCTCAGAAATATGAAAGGAAAGAAACTGAAGTCACAGAGGGTTGGAAGCGCATGCTGAATATAAATTTAATGACCTGAACGCATATTAGGACACTAGAATAAAATTATTACTTAAGTCACTATGTAAAATACCGCCACGGGTGGCCGAGCTCGTTAAAGCGCGGACTAGTGAGCAGGAGGTTTTTTGGAATAGTGTTTAACGTCCGTTTTTACTACTGAGGCACCACAAGCGGTGAACATGAAATGATATATTGGGGTAGGATTTTTAAGGAAGGAAACGTTCCAGACTAAGTTTAGGGTACCTCCCCGGCATTTGCCAGTTATGAGGACTGAGGAAAACCTGGAAAAAACCTCAGTCAGGAAGGACGGTCTTGGTGGGAATCGAACCCCAGACCTCCCGCTCACGATTCCGCGCCTTAATGACCTCGGCCACCCGTGGCGACGAGCGGGAGGTCTGGGGTTCGAATCCCACCAGGACCGTCCTCCCCGACAGTTTTTTTTTTCAGCTTTTCCTCATTCCTCATAACTGGCAAATGCCGGGGAGGTACCCTAAACTTAGTCCTGCAACGCTTCCTTCCTTAAAAAATATCCCTTCCCAATTTATCATTTCATCCCAAGTATTATCAGTGTCCACCGCCTGTGGTACCTCTGTAGTAAAAACGGGCGTTAAACGCTACTCAAAAAAATTATGTAAAATAAGTTACTAATAATAATGGAAGAATTTCAAACCTAATACTTAGCGCACCAGCCTAAAGGAAAATGGTTGTATGGAGATGACAAAATAATGGCTTATGGTTTTCTTATGCCCCTCTTTAGGTTAATAGGCCTACAAGTTAATGATAATGGTACCATAAATCTTATATATAGCACTAAGTCACATGACACACGTTAGAACTGCCACTAATTTTGCACAACGTTCGAGATTCTTACACATTATTTTACCGTACCTTTTTCTATGTTGAATTGCACACTGAATACTTTTAGAACTACCGAAAACTGGAAGACCGCAAAGCCAAATATACACATAAACAATAGAATGTCATGCTCTGAAAATGTTTAGTGAGCCGAATCCAGTTTTCTCTATGGTAGTGATTTATTCCCTGGGGATATTTAACGCTAGATGCAAACAGAATGTCTTCCCACGCCCGCATCTGCTACTGTATCACTTCGACCTCGTTACGCTAGGAAGACAGTGAAAAAACTTCGTGTTCTCTTGAATATAAAATGCGTGCTGGTGATATGGTTAGCTCAATATATTCAAAAGGCTGTAAAAGTTACCAAAATGCAGATTGTTATTTTATAATGCAGTACTCTGTTCGGGGAATTAAAACTTGATTACTATTATTTGATATTTAGCCTTTTGCTTCAGCAAAAAGGTGCACTTTTTGCCAAGCAGTGATAATATATTTTCTTGAGCCACATTATTTTCTTTACGACTAATCATTGGTTACCATTAAACCCACTGCATTGTTTTTCTCTTGTATTTCAATGGTTGTACATTTTTAATCGTGGTATTGTTGGTCCTGGTGGTGTAGTGGTAATCATATTTGCCTCCTAAACCCAAGATCGCGGGTTCGATCCCAGCCAGGACCGATGGATTTTTTCGGGCGTAAAAATCCTAAGTATGGCTTCCTTCGAAAGGGAAGTAAAGCCGTGAGTCCCGTGTCGAACATTTACGGCACGATAAAGAACGTCAAGTCTGAATAAAGAGGCCTCTGAGCAAAATTTGTCGGCCGTTTCACGCCCTGATTTGAATGGGGCGCTGATGAACTCAGCTGTTAAAGAGCGTTCAGAAATAGAACAAATCAACAATATTTAACTATATTGGTTTTCTCGCGGCTTTTGAGGTTGTGGGCTGAATACTATAAGTCTGTAGGGATAAATGAAATGAATTAATGATGGCACAAATGAGCTCGGAGTCCTTAAATCTATTTGGCATTCGCCTTCTCAAGGTAAGGAAAAACTCCGAAAAAAAAAAAAATAAAAAAGCGTTACCAAACAGCTTGGAATGACCGAGATTCGAACCCAGGATTAGTAGTAACAAACGTTACCAGTGGACCCAGAAGGCGGTCACGAATAAAACTTCAGCAATTAAAATAGCTTCTCTCTCGAAACGTGTGCATGATTAAATTGCTACTAATTCTTTTAATTTCAATTTATGGCAACAGGTAGTTCTGCTTATCTCAAATATTAACTTCCTTTTCTGTCCTGTCGATCAGATTAATGAATTGAATTTAACACAATGAGTGTCTGGAAACAAATTATGCGCATTACAAAAGTTGTACCACTTTTGTTGTAAAATTGCCAGTTGTATTTTGAAAAAATAATCGGAAAGAAACTTAAATGAAATATTTGTGTGTTTTCATTAGTTTTATATTTCAGCTATAAACAGCTGAAGATGTTTAAATTATAATAAAAGGGATTTTCTGTGGTAAACGGTATACAATTTTGTATGCTATAGTTTTGCTGTAACTCTTAAAAAAACGTAAATTATGTAAATAATAATTTAAAAGCAGCGTGCAGTTTTTATGAATGACTATCTTTTGCTACAAAACATGGTACACTTGAAATTTAAGCAGTCCCTTTTGCTGATGTTATACTACAAACAATAACCTAAAAAATATCTTCTTTTATAATCATCATACTTACATAGGAAATAACCTCTCTTTTTAGATATTTGCAGCAAATCATGTTGTGTCTTAACAATGAAATTAGGCAGCGAGAATATAAAAATAAACTGTCACCTAATTTTTATATTAATGTATTTTAATGAAATATTATGGAACAATTTTTTAAATACATGATTGCTTCAATTAATTTTCTTCCTTTCTGGCAGTTGTTATTGCTAATGGATATGTTAAATGATACTTATATCTTTTCTTTTTACAAGTAGAGGACTTGTTTGAGTGTTATATCTTTCATAATAGCACAATGTAATGTTCAATAAGAATTATTTGCACCCTCTACAGGCAATATCATGTGCTGTATTAATGGAAACAAGTTTAGTTTGCAAATGATTGCATGTTGATTA
This sequence comes from Metallyticus violacea, assembly GCA_030762175.1. Classification (NCBI taxonomy): domain Eukaryota; kingdom Metazoa; phylum Arthropoda; class Insecta; order Mantodea; family Metallyticidae; genus Metallyticus; species Metallyticus violacea. Next base: position 97,982,088 of record CM060842.1, on the reverse strand, counting down.
GATAGTGAACTTAACTCTATGGCATACTGATACCAGACCATCCCAGATAGGCAAATGTAAGGCACAATAAGCAATTGAAAACATAAAATACCAGGATTCAGTGCTTTGTTTCATCCCTGATCCATTTTTAACAGACATAAAAGTATATTTTCAGCACACTCTCCTTAAAGAAACGCACACTTCTTTCAGTGTTGCTCTTGTATTTCTGGAAAAGGATTATCCAAGCTCTACAGCTTTCACACATAATCTTGCATCGCACATGGATTAATTGACTTTCATGTGAAGGATCGCATTAGATTCTTAAAAAATCGTCTTTAAACTATTTTTTAAAATGCATATTTCAGACACAAAATGAACTAATATATTTGCTGAGTGAGTAAATAGTTCGAAAAATTAAAGTTCAATCCCATAATGTGTGAAGAACTTGTAGATTTTGTAACACATGCTCAGGCAATTGCAAAAATAATTCATTTATGAACATTAGTAATTGAAAGAATTCGATAGGTCCGGATTAGGATGAATGTTTTGTAATAGCGGGGAAAGTGAACAATGGGCTAAGCGGGTTGAAGAAGAGTGCCCTAAAGCAAGTTATTATACTCCTTTCACAAATCAGGCATGTCAAACGCAAATGCACGCTCACGACAACCATACATGTTATTTACTTGTATGTACGATGGTAAGTCCATAAGTTTCCGACCTCGCCGATAAGGATTATTGCTTTCACAAAAGCCTTATCTGGTGGCATACGTTATCTGTTAAGTAAACAATTGCAGCTGTAACTTCCGCTCCACTGTGTTTAATTGTTCAGATATAGTTGGCTACGTGTAGAAGATTGTGAAATGTTCAAAATGGAATTTCGAGTTGTTATTAAGTTCCTCAAAAAAGAAGGACTTACTCCAAATGAAATTAAACAGCAATTGGACGGTGTATATGGGGAAGCATCTCCCTCATATTCTACCGTAAAAGAATGGGCCAAACTTTTTCGAATGGATCGAGAAAGCATTGAAAATGAACAGCGTGCAGGTCGGCTCTTGGAGGTGCTCACTCCTTAAAACATCGCTCTTGTGAAAGGAGAAATTATGGAAGACCGACGACTCAAAGCTACAGAAATAGCATCAAAACAACAATAGTCCTTCGAATTATTCATATACATTTAAACACGAATAAGGTTAGTGCAAGATGGATGCCCAGCCTTCTTTCCTCGGTCCTAAAGCAGCAACGAGTAATCTGTTGTCAGGCAATTTTGGAGCTCTGCCGTGGCAACGAGAGAGAAGTTCTACAAACCATTGTTACAGGAGATGAAACTATGGTCCTTTACTATGATCCCTTGTCCAAAAGTGAATCAATAGAGTGGCATAAATTTGGCGAGGCACCGCCACTGAAGGCCAATGTTACTCAGTCAACTAAAAAGATCATGACCACAATCTTTTGAAACTGTGAAGGAATACTCTTCATTGACTTCAAGGAGAGGAACGCCACAGTAAATTGGGAGTACTGTGTTGGCCTACTGCACCCACTACGTGCTTTCATCGAAGAGAAAAGTCGAGGAAAGTTTCTCCACGACAACGCGCCTGCACACACAGCTCTTGTTGCAAAGAAAGCTGTGAAGAAATGTGGCTTCAAGGAGATCGACCATCCCTACAGCCCACATGTAGCTCCTAGCGACTATTTCATCTTCTCTAAGCTCAAGAAGGACCTTCGAGGAAGGAAATTTAGGTGTGATGAAGAAGTGATGGATGCTGTTTATGCCCATTTTGCATACAAAACTTCTGGCTATTTGTCTTTATCATACCTAGAAAATGGTTAGGCCGGAAAATTATGGACTTATACTCGTACATGCAGGTCGCTGCTAATCTGACCAAACCCGACGAAATCTGATGCGCATACATATGTGATTGCATAATAATTATATTGCATTAATTTATTATCTTTTAACTGTGCGGTAGAGCATATCTATTATGATATTTCACTCTCCAAAATATACATGAAATAAATGAAAAAATGGATGTATTACTTTGTATCATAACATAAAATAATCGCATTTCTACCAGTTAAATGTATAGATAGAGCACTGAGTGGAATGGTTGATATTACGTCCTCTTTTAAATCACAGTAATGACTCATTTCAGGTACTGTGGGTAGAAAACTATTGACATTTCTTGACAACTAGTGTTTAAAACTACGTGTGAACCTCATAGCGGAAACAATTCTCCTTTACACCTTAAGTGCGTGTCTGTCAGTTGGTTCTTCAAATCGAATTTGTTGAGTTTCATATAAATTGCTCACAGCTGTATGTACCTCCAATGGTGACATTATGTCAGCTGTGAACAGATCAATGATCGGGTAAAACTCAATGATATCTCTTTCTTAATGTACTTATTTTAAGTACATCATAAATCAGTGCGTTCCAGTTATAAGTCTTCAGGTGGTTTCTCCGACTAGACATTAAATATTACAGCAAACACTTGCAGCTTTTTTTTTTTTTTTTGAAGTACCTCAAAATTTAGAAATCTGATAGGAAATTCATTAGCAAATTCATCAAGCAACTGAATATATAATTGCAAACTCTTCACAGTGTTAAGGGATCTTGCCATGCAAAACATATGACAAAAAAACAAGGTAAGGGAATAGTTGTAGAATCATTTTAATAAGACTGTTGGATAGACAAAACAGAAGGACACCTTTTCTTATCAAATGGAATAGGCAAACTAACTGAAACATTATTTTACGGCTAACTGACACAAATAAACACACATTATCGATATGTACCTCCGGTCTCCATAGCATCTCTCAATCGCGTTAGCAATTTAGTTCTATCATCGACCCGGACACTGCGTGGGGCATTAGGAAATGATTTACAGTAACGGTATTTTACGCTTGAAGCGGAAGCTATTGGTACGTCTATTAGTAAGGCGATGGACTGATATTATACGCCTTGCAGATGCTAGATGACCGTTGTAAACAGAGTGTGTGGAGGTAGAGAAAGACGTGGTGACTATCATAGACAAAGGTGCATGCTTTTTGTGAAAGAAGAGCGTCAAAACTGCAGAAAATCGTAGTCGTTTAGCTGCAGTACGTGGTCAACAAGCTCCTGCACAGAAGTTCGTTTACAGCTGGCTCAGTGGGTTCACCAGCGGCAAGGTATACACACGCAAGAATGTGCACACTTTCGTTCGTCAATATCGCAGTCTCCCAGGAACATCGAGATTTTGTTTGAATTGATTATGACTGATAGGTGCATAGTCTTTAATAAGCTGCAATGTCAGACAAGCCTCGGAAGGGTTTCCCTGCACATCATTATTCATAACGATTTGAACGTGGAAAAGATGTGCGCACATTGGATTCCACTGACCTGACATAGGCACAGAAGGATAAAAGAGCTGAAGTCAGTCGTCGGCTATTGCAAATGCATAATGAGGATCCGGATAATTTGGAGAAACTGGTGACTGGTGACAAGTCAGGGTGTCACTACCGCGCACCAGAGAAGAAAGTTCAATCCATGCAAGGAAACATCCAGGAAGTTCCCGCTCCAAGAAATTTCGTGCTACTGCGCGCAAGCAGATCACCTCCGTCTTTTGGGATACTTCAGCCATACTACTAATGGACTGGCTTATCTAGGGACGAGCGAGATGTATTGAGAGATCTGTACACGGCCTAGACATAGGTTTCAGCAGCTGTGAAAGGGGAAGTGTTGGACAGGAATGTTCCTCCAACATGACAATACGCGGCCCCACACCAGCAACAAATTAGTATCGCTGGGGATTCATAATTGTGCAGGACCCCACCATACTCACCGGACCTCTTATTCGACAGCATTAAGGACGTGCTGTGAAATAAAAATTTCTGCAACACGAGGTAATTCTTTATGAAGTTACCAGATAGATGGCAACCGTGCATTGACGTTGATGGGGAGCCTATTGAGAGATTCCAAGTTCATTGAACCATGTTACATAATAAACAATGTACAAAAACTACTATTGTAAATCATTTCCCAACGCCCCTCGTGGCATATTTTCACCTGCATGGAAGACATCATAATACACTCAATATTCCATTTTTACTTGTGTATGTTGTTTGTTTGTTTTTCCTTCCTTGTTTGTTTATTTGTTTTTCCTTCCATGTTCATGACTACGAAGCAGGGATGTCCTTTCCGCTGTTGATCAGATCCTGTTAACTTAACGATTATCTTCCACAGACTTATGTATATAGCACACTGCGTCTGATCTTCTACTAGTCTATCAGACATAATTACTCGCTCTTGTTCCTCTCCTCAGTAGGAACGACAACTAGCACACGTGCAAACGTCCTGTAACTGCTGTGTTTGACATACCTGTAATAAATTAAGTGCAAGACACCATTTGATGCAAACTTATCATTAACTTCACAGGTACAGCTTTCAATGCCTGCAAGCCTAAAAGAATAAGGCCCACTCTCTACAATGCCTGGGTTTCTTGAAACTATCACTTAAAACTTCGATTTGCATTAAAGTTTGATATAATTCCTTAAACTTTTTTGCTTCATCCAGCAAATACGATAAACTTTAGGTACATACAATTTGTCGCAATTTTTGTTAAACTTAAAATGATTCAAAAACTTTGTTTTTTGTCGAAGTATTTACACCATTTTGGTTAAATAAGTCCTCAAGATGGTGCAGGCAGTCTCCACTTGATCGGTGACTTGCAAGAATAAAGGCTGTTTCCTTTATATGATCAGTATCTAAAAGAGTCAATATAACATATACTGATGAAGTATCTTTCATTAACCTGCTCTGAATAGAGCTTTAGTGTACCTGGAAAGAGCACAAAATTCCTTTTCGTACACGTTACCATTTATCATATCTTTGCTATTTGTTTATGCTTTTCTTATAGTAACATATTAAGAAATTACAAATGATTCTAATTTAATAATGTTAATTGCAGTCACCGTTGTTTGCACATGTATAAAAGTATTTCTACATGATCCTGCCCGAAATCTGCGAAAGCCCGTGCATTCGAAAACTATTTTACCGCGATCTAGTTAGAAACTGATGTACCACCTTACGGGAACAAAAGCTTGTCTTCAGTCATGTGTTCTGCGCAGTTTTCATTATTCAATTTTGAGCTTAGCTTGTATTTGTTTGAAATTATATACAGAGAGTGTGGAAATTGGGGTACAATTTAAGTTAAAATATCTTTGGCCATGGCTTTCTTTCTATCTGATGTCCCATTAATACGTCAATAAAAATAAATAAATTTATAAAAATCTGAAATACTCCATCGCTGTACCTTGTTCCTACACCGAGACGTGTATTGCAAACTCTTACACTTTATTTCTAAATTACCAAATCTTACATTATTATTTCCAGATGATACTTCTACCTAGGTTACAAATTTACTAAAATAATAAAAAGAACAAATTTGATATATAATAAAATTACATTCCCTTCAGCTACTTCCTAATTGCTGGAGACCAGCTACTACTTCTACTGCTTCCACTTAATCTTTAACTGTAAATTAATAAACTACTATTCACGGGTATCCGGTAGGAACTGTACTGGTGACCAGTATATTTCTTACATACTTTCACTTTACTACTTATATGTATCTTTCCTGTCTATATTTGTATAAAATAATATATTATATATCTATTGAGCTTATATGTTTCTTTATTTCCCGTGTTATACATATCATGTATTTCTATATCGTCTTTGTAAATATATTCATGTAAATTTCTCATTTATATCTTATATTCGCAAATTTTTTCAACACTAATTATTCATTACTTTGACATCTTTAACAACAGCAATAATAATAATAATAATAATAATAGTTATAATTATAATTATTATAACAATATTATTATATTTTACTTTACTTTTTCTTTATCTTCCTCTTCTTTCCTTCTTCTTCTTCATTCTTTCGCCATACCCTTTCTCCACAATCACTTTACTCTCCTCTAATTCTATATACATAATACTGTTTTATGTCCTATTAAAAGTTCCCTTTCCTACTCCACTACACTTTACACTTCTCTATTGCATTTGTTTATTTATTCTTTGTACTCACATTATTACAAATTTTAAAACTACTCGTACAATTTTCACCACAAAATTCACTTCACCCCTATCTACTAAACCATTATACTCCAATATATTATACCCCTCTCAATCTTTATTGTATTTCTCCATTCTTCCTAAACAAGCTCCTCTAATTCCCATCCTCTACACCTTCACTAAGGCCCCCAACAATTCCTTCAGTTCCTACTTCTCCTGCTGCCTAATCATATTCTTTCCCTCTTCCTCTTCTTCTCACCGTACCTTCTTTCTTCTAACTGTAGGTTTGTTTATTATATAACTTCTTCTATCTCTTCCTCTCCATCTCCATCATCTCCCTTTGCTTCTTCTCCCTCTCCCTCTTCCTCTCGTCGGCCTGGTGGGGTAGTGGTTACCATGCTTGCCTCCTAAACCCATGATCGCGGGTTCCAACCCGGCCAGGACCGATGGATTTTTACGCCCGAAAAAATCCTAAGTATGGCTTCCTTCGGAAGGGAAGTAAAGCCACGGGTCCCGTGTAGTACATTTACGGCAAGGAAAAGAACCTCAAGTCTGAAAGAGAGACCTCTGAGCAAAATTTATCGGCCGTTTCACGCCCTGAGTTGAATGGGACGCTGATGACCTGAGATGTTAAAGAGCGTCCGTAAATAAATCAATAAAAAAATCCCTCTTTCTCTTCTAATGTGATTCGAAACAAGTTTTCATTGTGAATTGGATGGTAAATTATTTTTCTAGTTGTCTGCATTTAATATTCTTAATCTTTCCGATCTTCTAACTTCCATTTCTTCTTCTTCCCTTGCAGCTAGAATCTCTTCTTGCTCCATCCTTTCTTCCCAAGTTATTTTACTTATTTTGTGGGTTAAGGTTTCAAGATATTTATATAATTCCTTGTTCCATAAATTATAGGCTACACAATGACAACTTAAATTCTTCTTTCTTCTGAACTTTGGTTCCTATAACGTGGACATTTAAACAAAACATGCTCCGGTGTATCCTGATTTCCACATCGTAACCAGGTTCCATTTTGGGTCCTTTTAATTTAAATACTGTAGTCTTAAGATGTATAAATGAAGTAAACTAAACCCGAGATATTGGCACAAAGTATGAGCAATCCCAACTAGCTTCATATCGTGAATCCGCCACTTGATGTCACAGTTACAGTGCGGACGGAACAAATCATGCGATATGATAACGTAGTTCATATTATTTTATTTGTAAGATGCGAAGAAAATGTTTCATTTGTCTACCTCATTACGAGAATTGTTGTTTTCATTTTAAAATGGTACCACTGCAACTGGACCGTCAGATTACCAACTTCTCCAAGTTCTTCAGAAGGCAAGGAAGTCGCGGTTCGGTCTACTTGTGCCACCGTAACGTTACGCACATCTTCCCGGAAGTGAAGTGGGGTGGCATATATCTACATTACCTTGCAGTCTAACCTAAATATTTCATGCATTTCACTTCCTCGTATTTTGTCACCGCGGAAGACGAGAGCAGGTACTGTGTTTACACATAAGCGGGACCAGAACTCAGCCAGTTACGTTAACGAAAGTTAATCCACATACCGCCGTACATCATGAGAGACCTTCATTTAAGGAATTTGTCTTTTCAGATGGTGAAACACCGGAACAAATTATATCTACAGCTGTTATATAACCCTCAGCTATACTTTTTACTTTTTTATTTAATGAGAGAAATGGGGACCAATGCTTAATTACTTCATTATTGTGAAATATCATATTTAATTTGGAACATGTTCAACTAGATGAATTTTAACAAAGATAAAAAGGACGTATTTATTTTCTTTTTGAAGTCTTCGAGTATTCTATATCCACAACTTCATCATCAATATATGTAACATATGAGGGATACCTTAGGTCTGGGTTGCTTCCTTCACAATAGTGTTCATCGTCTATGATGCTACAATAGTAAAAATGGGTGTTAAACACTACGTTCTTTTCTTAAATTGCAAAGGAAAATGCTGGATTTGTTTCTTCCTAATTATGATCGTCTAAAGAATTTGACAACTGAGGGATAATTGAAACGAGATTAATACAAAAAAAAAAAAACTACTATAAGGAGAAAAATGCCCTTATAAGACAGTGGAATTGGGATATAATAAATAACAAGTAAACCAAAGAACCAAATGGAATGATAAATACAGGAGCTAAAAGAAAATGTATTAGCAGTAGTTAAATAATGTGTATGGTTTCGGATATCAATCAATTGTTATGAGGGTAGATCCATAAGTTGCCGGACTAACCATTAACTAGGTATGATAAAGAAAAAAATTATTTCACTTTTCAATATATTGCAATATACTTCTCACATCTTTGAATTAACATTTTAATTCCCTCCCCCATAAATAGTCCGAAATCTTGTCTGCAAAATGGGCACAAACAGCATTCATCACTTCTTTGATACACTTAAATTTACTTCCTCTAAGGTCCTTCAGTTTTGAGAAGAGGAAATAGTCGCTGGAAGCTAGATCTGGGCTGTAGGGGGAATAGTCGATCTCCTCGAAGCCACATTTCTTCACAGCTTCCTTTACAACAAGAGCTATGTGCACAGGCGCGTTGTCGTGAAGAAGGCGCACACCATCACTCAGCTTTCCTCGAATTTTCTCTTTGATGGAAGCACGTAGTCTGTGCAGTAGGCCAGCATAGTACTCCCCATTTACTGTGGTGTTCCTCTCCTTGAAGTCAATGAAGAGTATTCCTTCACAGTGCCAAAAGATTGTGGTCATGACTTTCTTGATTGACTGAATGACCTTGACCTTTACAGGCAGTGGGTGCATCGTCAGGTTTACGCCACTCCATTGATCCTCTTTCGGACAAGGGATCATAGTAGAGGACCATAGTTGATCTCTTTGTAACGATAGTTTGCAGAACTTCTCTCTCGTTGCCACGGCAGAGCTCCAAACATGCCTGACAACAGATGACTCGTTGTTGCTTTTGGACTGAGGAAAGAAGTCTAGGCTCCCATCTTGCACAAACCTTATTCATGTTTAAATGTTCATGAATAATTCGAAGGACTGTTGTTTTAGAAAGGTCCAACCTTGCTGCTATTTCTTTAACTTTGAGCCGCCGGTCTTCCATAATTTCTCCTTCTACAAGAGCGATGTTTTCAGGAGTGAGCACTTCCAAGGGCCGACCTGCACGCTCTTTGTCTTCAATGCTTTCTCGACCCATTCGAAGAAGTTTACCCATTCTTTTACGGTAGAATACGATGCTTCCCCATATACACCGTCCAATGCTTGTTTAATTTCATTTGGAGTAAGTGCTTCTTTTGAGAAGAACTTTTAATTGTTCACAGTTTCAAGTGAGTCATGGATTAAACAAACAAAGAAAGATATTCCGCTGATTTACATGTAAATCAGCTGTGGGCAATGCCGAGCCAAACTAGTGGTTTGCTTTATTTCTAAGAATTATTTATTTCTAATCGGCGGATAGCTACCTGGAGTAGTCATAACATAATACCATTGATCGATAATGCTTTATGATCCTTCGCTGCTGTGGTTTGTGGGCACTGGCATGACTCGGCGGGCTCACCCCCTGCTCTAGGCTAAGTTCAATTTTCAAAATCATCTGCATAACTTACTGTACTTAACTCTTATTAAAGAGAAACTTTTGAACAAATGCGATGACGCTGTCATTAGATGAACGCATTTTAATGGCACAGGGGGGAAAGTTACAGAATAAACAATGACTCCGGTTACAGTAATGATGTTTGTAGATAAGTGGAACAGGAGGAACAAAATTTATACTTTTATTAATGACAGGATAATGGTTGTGAGATTTAAATTAATTCGATGTTTTCTAGCAATGAAAACAACATATGCCTTACAGAAAGTTGCAGAAGAAGAAGAAGTCATGAAATAACAAAGGCATGTGAGATTTAAATTAATTCGATGTTTTCTAGCAATGAAAACAACATATGCCTTACAGAAAGTTGCAGAAGAAGAAGAAGTCATGAAATAACAAAGGCAGGAAACGAAGATATTTCTGATATGCGGCGAAAAAAGAAGACATAAATAGAGAATAATTTAGGAATTTTCCTCTTTTTAATAACTTTAAAATTACTAACATTTTTCTGAGAAAAGTAAATAAATAAATGGACATGGAGTACAGAAAGGGAAGCGGAAGTCTGGGGTTCGAATCCCACCAGGACCTCTGACTGAGATTTTTTCCAGGTTTTCCTCAGTCCCCATAAATGGCAAATGCCGCGAAGGTACCCTAAACTTAGGCCTGGAAAAAAAATCCTTAAACACTATAAAAAGGGAGGGGTGCTTGATTTAAATATATAACGGTTAGGAGAAAACATCATTTTTAAAGGATATGATAGGTGAATCAAGATGGAATGGTCACTCTCTAGTACTGTACATATTTCTCGTTCAACAAAATGGAAAGCGTTAAGAAGAAGTTTTGACAAGGAAGAGGTTTATAAAATTCATCTATTAAAAGAAGAAAGTGTTAGATCCCTCAAACAGGAATAAAATTTCAGGATTAATTACAAGTGAAACCACAACAGGAGCTTTAGGGAGGGAAAATTTAAAAAATAAAATTATAAAACGCTTTAATGCAGAAATAAATAAATAGACTTCACTGTTAGAGAAGAAAATATTTTTTTAGTATACCTCCAGGCCGAATTAATTTATAAAGAAGAAGAAATAAAAGAGTAAAAAGTTTAATTAAAGAAGCTCATAAAAGAGAATGGAATTATTTTGTAATTAAATTGGAACAAGAGGCTATGGGAAAAAGAGCATGGTCTTTAAAATAATTAAATACTCGAGAATAGAGAGATATGCTTTCGACATTAATATAATCAAAAAGAACTGTAAAAAGTTTTGTCTCCGAAAAGATAAATCAGCAAAAGAATCGGTATCAATAAGGAATTTCTATCAACTTAAAAGAATTGGAAAATAAAACGTCACCAGACGGGGAAAGAATAAAGTTGGAACACGTGTATTTAACGATTAACAGATTTCTTCAGTAGCGTAAGGTGATTTTTGGTATGAAGCAGAAGTGGTCTCTATTTTTAGGAAGGGAAAGAAACATAAATTCTTCAATTAAAGAGGATATAAGATGCGATATATGCAAAAGCTTTAAATAGGGGAAACAAAGTGCTGGAATTTCAATATGGATTTCGAAAGAGTGTTTACCTCTGTTATAAAGAAAATAACAGAGACGTGAGTTAATTTAGAAATAATTATAAATTTTATTTATCCGGAAGAAGCATTTGACAAAGTAGATAGAAATAAACCAATGAAAATTATGGATGCACATAAATACCCTCAATATTAAAATTAAAGTAGACAAAATAATATACACAAAAATAAAAATAAAACCAAATCAACTCAGTTGGGAAATGGAGATAAATCAAGTATTTAGAATTAATATTGTTCAACTTTGTTTACTGTTCTGTATATAGAGTATGCTTTAAGGTGTCAGGTTTAGCCGTAAGTATAAATGTCTTACTTATTGCAGAGTACTGGGCAATGTTCTAAGAAACACCAAACAAACTGCAAAAATTTAATTTAATAATTAATTTTAAATTAAATGCATCTAGGTTACTTAAGTTACAGGCTTTCTGAGTGTGGCTGCTTTCTAGAAAAGTGCACATAAAGTTAGTATTTTTATTTTAGTATATGTACTGAAAACATGAAATGATACTGCATTTAAAACTGATACTATAAGTATTAACCTGTGCTATAAGAGATGTTGAAAATGATGCGCCTTAGCGGCAATACATTGCCAGCATCTGTGTATAGGAAATTCCTGTATTTCATCCAACTTTTCTTCCGTAAGAACACTGCGTGGCTTTCGGATGCGAGAATTCGTTTTTACATAGGCATCGTTAGCTTAAAAACTATGCTTATCTAGTGCCATAGCTAATGAAGAACAATTAACATACAATTCATATATAATTAATGCACGATCGCACAACCCCTCCCTAATAAAAACCCTAAAATAATTACAAGTGGCTATCTGCATATGCATTTTACGCCTGCTTCTCACACTACCCAGCCGCGCTTTGCCTGCCCATAATTAAAATTACTCCATTCTTTATAAAATAGTTTTATAAAACCGAAATTGGGAAAAAATGTCCCATTATAAATATTTAGTTTGTGACACATCATATTAGAAATATGAAGACATAAATAAACAGCGATATGTACCACGCCATTAAACTACGAAATGAAAATGTATGAAAATTGCGAAATATTTTGACAACAAATGATAAAATTAAAAATAATTAAGCGATATTTAAGAGGGGAAAGAATATATCATGGTTTGAGTGGTGAAGTCCCGAAATAATATTAACCTATAGACTATGACAAAAAGGAGTAGAGTGTTGGGAGACTTATCAAAAAATGGACTTAAACCGAAACAGTCTATTAGCCTAATTTTGGACTTATTCACTCATGTTAAGCCTTGTTATTTAAGGTTCACTTTCTGTTGCCAATGCTTATCCTTTATGGTTCTGTATGCCGTAGCTATTATACAGTTAAAGGTCCCCTGGCAGGTGTTCCTCTAACGCCTGCTAGCCGTTAGCGTGGATTTCACATCAACCCCCAGTTTGTTTTTGTCAGCTTCACCCTATAACTCGGCAGATGGCGTGTATCGTGGACTCCGCTTCACTGCGACATCAGGAAAAGCACAAAATGTCTAATTACTCTGAATGTCAAGGTCTTTTCAACACGATGACGCTTTATTTTCCTGTTAGAGGCATTTTTTACGTGGTCGCTTTTTACTGTATGCGATATGAGCTTGTTTGTTTTTTTAATGACATTATAGCTATGGCGTATACCGTACGTGATAAAAGCATTGGTAAATCGGGAGTTTAAAATATCCAACACCAAAGTGAAATTGTTCCGTATAGAGGAACAATGCGAGTCAACCTGCAGTATCCAAAGAAAACAATATAAAGACGGCTAGAAACTCATGTCCATGGTGACAATGAACGATTTGAACATTTTTTTTAGGATATCCGCTTATTATGAAAGTGCTGATTTTTCAAGTCTTATGTAGAATTTATTATATGTTTATTTCTTTAGGTTTTAGTAATCAAATCATTAGCACGTGTTAGTAATAAATACCTTTACAACGCAGCTTTCCAGGTGTTAAGAGAAAAACAAAGTACTTAAAATCTGGAACGAAGAACTATAACAGAGAATTGAGGAGAAAATGCTTATAAAACTTGGCGAAACAATAGTAAAACTGAAGCTTCTATACAAGAAACAAATAAAACGGATATAGTTAGAAAGCTTTCACGATAATGAAAGAGAGAGAGAGAGAGAGAGATTTTTTATTTGGTTTATTTACGAGCGCTCTTTAACATCTCAGGTCGTCAGCGTCCCATTGAATTTAGGGCGTGAAACGGCCGACAAATTTTGCTCAGAGGCCTCTTCTTTCAGGCTTAAGCTTCTTTTTCGTACCGTAAATGTACGACACGGAACCCACGACTTTACTTCCCTTCCGAATTAGGATTTTTTTACGCTGGAAAAAATCCTCTTGGCCGGGCTCGAACCCGCGATCTTGGGTTCGCGGGACCGACGAGAGAGAGAGTTAAAATAACCTTATATGTAGAATAGAATGGGATGTGACTGAAGCCAAAATATCTAGCTTCAAAGCCATTAAGCACTTTAAAAACGAGAAAAATTACAAAGCCAAGATGAATACAATCTGAGAACTATTGGATATAAAATTATAAAAATTTGTTGGTGAGTGGAAATTCTGAAATGACAATAATTACGTAGTAAATGAACATCATTAGATAATGGATTAGTATGTTGTTGATTTGTTTTATTTATGGACGCTCTTTAACATCTCAGGTCATCAGCGTCCCATTCAAATCAGGGCGTGAAACGGCCGACAAATTTTGCTCAGAGGCCTCTTCTTTCAGGCTTGAGATTCTTTTTCGTGCCGTAAATGTACGACACGGGACCCACGGCTTTACTTCCCTTCCGACGGAAGTCATACTTAGGATTTTTACACCCGAAAAGATCTATCGTCTTGGCCGGGCTCGAACCGCGATCTTGGGTTAGCAAGTTAAGTATGGGTACCACTACACCACCAGAACCGACTGTGGATTAGTTAGAAACTACTAAAAGAAACAAGTAGTCGAAAGGCAATGTACACTGATGAATGAAATGATATATTGGGAAAGGATTTTTAAGGAAGAAAACGTTCCAGGCCTAAGTTTAGGGTACCTCCCCGGCAAAATCCATTTATGAGGACTGAGGAAAACTGATAAAACCTCAGTCAGGGAAGACCATCATGGCGGGATTACGAGTGCGTGCCTTAACGAGACCGCGGCCACCCCTGGCGATGGGGGCTCAGTTATGAAAATGAATTCGGTTACTTGTTCGCTCATATTCCTGCATTAGCCGTTATTTGCATACAAGTGTCAACAAACATCATCTTCAAATATTTGCATGTTCAATGCCTACAGGGTCGCTTAAGAAAAGCATGCGGTGCGTTTATTTCTTCAGTCATTGAAATCCTTATATTTATTAATTAGCTTGTTCCTCTTTCTCCGGTTTTGTATTTGTCTTTCTTCCTGAGATCCCTTTTGGATAGTACATAAGCCTGACACTCTCTGTGAACTGTTCTCAGTTATTGAATTTTAGTGTGGCCAACACTCAATTGCTCTACAGGTCACGGAATACAACCTTTACTTTATTGTATTTTATTTTGTATTCTCATTTGTTTTTACTAGGATAAAGTTACAATTCACCTTGCTCAACGGTTCCCTTGCTTATACCCTACTTTAGTATCTGTGGGTATAAGAATGTAATTTTTTCATTTAATTAAAATATTTAAGTTTTGTAGTGCTTTCCTCAGTCTTTTTTTTAAGCCTTAAATATCACTTCATTTCGCATTGTTATTCTTGGTAACAATACCGACGTTTCAATAGTTTGTGATTGACGTTATTTGTTCGTTTTAATTTCAATGATGTCCTCATATCGTTGATCTAGCTTGCAACTGACAGTGGAGGTCAGAGACAGATGTGAGACAGAAACTGAGTCATCATGTGACTGAGGTGCGTGGCAAAGCAGGGGAGGGATCCAGCAGTAAAGGATATGACTCGTGTGTTCCTGCCCGATCTATAATTGCTTATGTTTCTCACGGTCCATTCATAGAATAACTAGATACGTAAGGAAACTTTAGAATCATGCTGTGCGTCATAATAACGAATGAGTAACAATTCAAGATTTGTTGTCGCTGTGGATGGAAGATTCATACCAATAGAAAGATTAGTGAAGATAATATTACAAAAAACTTTGTCACATACGAACATAGTTTGTATTTTACCAAAACCAGAGCAAGTCCATTAATTCTAATTTTGTAGGAAGTGGGGCCAGAATAAAAGTAAAAAGAGAGAGAGGGGGGGGGGGCTCACATATCAATAATACGAAATGAATGTAATATTTTGTGATATTGAGGAGGTCACCTGCAAATTAAACAGTAAATCACATTCTGTTTTACTCAAAATGTTCTTGAGCTATTACAAAAATCAGCAGGACTTTTTCAATTTTGATTGGAGCGTAAGACCTGTTCATCATTGGCTAGAAATGGTTGGACATATTGCATGTGACCTGTGAGGTTTTATCCAAAAACTGCTATTTCAATGCAAATTTTCAATGGAGTTTGCTCAAGTTTGACGCAAAACATTATAGATATGAATAGAATGCAGAAAAATTATACGGAAAACACAATGAACTATCAATATAAATACTTTCAAGCAATTTATTCCCTCTAAACTAATAGAGTACCTCGTAGCTAGGACTTCGGGTGAGGAATGCAAGCCTTGAGACCTAGTTACTGTACATTCTGGCCATGAAAGCCTAGGCAATCATTTAATAAGAGTCCTAGCTGAGTTTTAATATACTTATAACCGAATGCACGGTGCTGTAATGAGACTATATGTGTGTTAATATTTGTTTATGTATGACATAAAATTCCACCGAAATTTGATGTTGTACATAAACAAATGTCTTACACGGGTCAGGGACCATAAATGCTCATTTGAAATATACAAATAATTATACAAACACAAATATAATGGAGTTATTTGAATTAAGGGCCGCCTGAGCGCGGCTGCTGACTGGGGTAGTGCAACCGCCGCAACCGGTGAGAGAGAGAGGGGGGGGAGGGAGGGAAAGAGAGAGAGAGAATCGCCGCGCGTAAAGTAGGTATTATAATTTTTACTGAAAGCATAAAATGATACTCTGTCTAAAATTGACAATGAGCATTAACTTATATTGTAAGAAATGCTGAAAATGATCCTCCTTTGTTGCAATACATTCCCATATTTCATCTAATTTTTCTTCCCTAAGCACATGTTTCTTGTCATTGAAAGATTTATCTTTCGTTAACTTTTTAACAAGTTGGCCAACAACTTCAAGTCAAGTTTAATGAAGAAATAGCTTCTTTTATTACATTTTCTGGTACTGCTGAAGGACTTAGTGCCCAAAATATCACTCTACTTAGTCCTCGTGTCCCTCGTACTTCCACCATATATTTTCTCTCTAAAATTCACAAAGAGAACTGTCCAGACCGCCCGATAGTAGCCAGCTACGATTCCCCCACTGAACGTATTTTCGCTCTAGTAGATTGTTGGTTACAGCCTTTTGTTACGTCTAGGCCATCCTATATCAAAGATTCCTTTCATTTTTTGAGTTTACTAAAGAAAGTTGACCTTTCGGCACATTCTGATATACTTCTGGCCACTATCGATGTGACGTCACTCTATACTAACATTCCCCATCATGAAGGATTAGCTGCTGTTAGACATTTCTTGGACTCTGGAGCATCTCCTCATACCCCATCCACAGATTTCATTTGTCATCTTGCTTATCTGGTCCTCACTCGCATTGCGTTTAGTTTTGATAACAAACATTATCTACAAATTAAAGGTACTGAGATGGGCACCAGAATGGCACCGTCTTATGCCAATCTTTATATTGCTCGTTTAGAGGAGGAATTTTTTAAGTCAGAACCTTTGGCACCATTATTATGGCTGAGATATATTGATAATATATTCGTGCTTTGGACTCGTGGCTCAGAATCTCTCGATCAGTTCCTTACTAATCTTAACTCCAAATTTTCAGTTAAATTCACTTCTGCGGTCTCTCCCAATGCTGCTACTTTCCTAGATATTGACATTTCTTTATGCAATGACTCTTTTCTTACGTCTGTGCACATTAAGCCTACCAATTTACAACAGTATCTTCATTTTGATAGCTGTCAACCCTTGCATATCAAAAGATCTATTCCTTTTTCTCTTTCAATCCGTGGTCATCGTCTTTGTAACAACTTTTCATCTCTTGACTAGTATATTAAAAATCTAGCTCAAAAGTTCCAAGACCAAAATTATCCTTCCTCTCTTTTAAAATCCCGTATAATCCCAGCGCACAAAACTTTCCAATGCAAACCTAAAACTTCTAACAAGAACTTCATTAACCTTTTACTACTTACGTGCCTGAAATTGAAAGCATCAAACCTATTTTGAAAGAATGACATGATACTTTGTTAATGCACTCATCTTTAAATGATTTTTTTAAATTTGTACCCCGCCTTACTTTTAGAATACTCTCTAACCTTAAAAGTATATTTCGCCGAAACCTATCTCCTCCGAATTTACCACGTCCCCTTTGCTAGCTCATATCCTTGCCAACGCCCTAAATGTAAAACCTGTGCGCTAATTATGCCTTGTCATTCATTCAACAGCCCTAATTTATCCAGAGAATTTAACATTTCTTCATTTGCTACTTGTTCTTCCAAGAACGTCATATATATGTTATCTTGTAAGAATTGCAAAGCATTTTATATTGGTTTAACTTCTACTGTTGTTTCGCTACGTATGAACAATCATAGACGTTCTGTTAAAACCAAGTTACCTACACAATGCGCTGAAAGTTTACTCAGAGATAGAAAATGGCAGCTATATTTTTACATAAAGCGCGTATATCACCTGGTTTAAATCTTACTTATTAATTCCCCCTCCCCACACTCTCATTTCTAGTTTCATCTGTTTCCATGCATAACGTTACCTTCGATACTCAGTATTTATTTTTATCACCGTCACTTGTCTTCTTGCCATAGAAGGACTCCACGAGTCCGAAATATGGCGATCCGAAGTGTGACTTTTTCTTAGTGATTTATCCTTTTCTACTATTATAATTACTATTATATATATATATATATATATATATATATATATATATAATATTCTTTACGTGAGTATATATATACTCACGTAGAGAATATTAACAATTGTATAATACTTTTATACTTATGAATAGCTTCCTATTCAGAAACCGTGACACTGAAATAGACGAAAGTCGACTATTTTAATCGCTTTCGTTCCATTTACTACAACTAAGAAAAACAAAAACAGAGATAATGGTACCATTCTGAACAGCGTTTATATTAAAATTTATGGTTGCTCAGGTATAAATTGATACATAATTTACAAAATTATTTCATATTGTTTGACTGAATACGTAAAAACAATTGTTTGAGTGAATACACATTAGTTAAATTTACAATTACTAAAACACAGAAAAGTGATCAGTGATGCGTGCTCAGGAATTATATGAGAGTATACGCTGACCACAAGACAAATACACAGAGAGTGATAAAACTTTGTGATAATTTCACCGTGATATCGGGTTGTGGTTGGTAAAAACATAAATTTGTATCTTAGGTACATAACCTCAGTAAATTTTAATCGTATTCAGAAAATAATTTTAAAAATATAGTCATAATAATGTAATCTATAACCTTTGTGAATTAATGTATCGATTTCCTTTCAATCTGTATTATGTATTCTCATAAACATATCATTACGGATGGCCGAGGTCGTTAAGGCACGGACTCATGGGCGACAGGTCTGCGGTTCGATTCCCGTCAGGGCCGTCCTTGGCACTCTAAATTTAGGCCTGGAATGCTTCCTTCCTTGAAAAAATAATTTCCAAAGTTCTCCTTTTATTTCATGTATCATCAGTGTCCACCTCCTGTAGTGTCTCAGAGTATAATATGCTCTGTCTTTCCTATATATATATATATATATATATATATATATATATATATATAAATTAACACTAATAATAAAAATAGATAAAGATAAAACACAGAGAAAGAGTCACACTTGAAATTGCTATATTTCGAACTAATGCGAGTTCTTCAATGACAAGAAGCTAGACTATATATATATATATATATATATATATATATATATATAGTTAGACTTATTACCATTGTATTGCCAGTGTTGATAGTAATTTCAGTATTAGTATTTATATTACATTACATGTCTAACATGTTCTGGAAATCCAATATTTCCATTATGGTCATAATTTGTTTTTTAGTGATATGTAGAAAGTTTTTTTCATAAAGAATAAAAATATTGAGAGAGAAAAAAAGATTTTTAAAAATAAATTAGTCTTTTTTAAAAATTGTTTATGCAAAATACAAATATAATGTAAAGGTAATATTTTGAAAATATGCTTATATAACCACACCATTAAGATACAACAGAAACATGGAATACAAATAACACCCATTTTGCATACTTTGGGCTGCATTGCAATCTTTATACATTTGTGTATAAATCAGAGCTGTATAATGAAATTATTTCGCAGGTGGCATGTGTTCTGTAATGGTGACAATGATATGCTTCTGACCAGAGTATTAGAGCTGAATTATCGCTCTGCTCCAGCCTAAATAATAGCTTAGGGCAGAGACGTCCAGTTCTGCGAGGACAGCAGTAAATCTATTAAATGGCTTACGACGTAATATCGGGCGGAAAGTAACGCAAGGAGAAGCGCAACAGAGCAGTCATAGGCCCCTCTCTCCCCGCACCGGAACTACGGCTGCTGCCCACCTACACGGTAGGAGCCTTTCTATTCAAATGCAGGAAGACGTACGTATTCTTTGTTCGCTTGTGGAAATGACTTCAGACACAAGTAAATTGTTTAATTCCACTCAAGGTATGGGTTAACAGGCCAGGTTTTCCCAATCAAGTACTGCGCTTGATGATGTTCTTTGCTTAACTAAAGACGTAACAAAACAATGCGATGATGTCATATGGGATGTTTCGTGGAGAAAAGCGAAATCGCAATTTTAACATTTACCCTTCAATTGTTCGAAGTTCTTGGTATAGTACAGTGCTTTCCAAAACATGTATCAAGTGAATCTGAGATAACTAGAGTTCTATATTATACAATGTTAACATATAAAGATAGCCTATTGTGTCTCATAAGGACAATGTCTCCTAACAAGTAGGAAAAGCTCGCTTTTTGCTAAAGTGGTGAGCTATTCCACGTCAATTGTTCGTATGCTGTTTAAGACACTGACTGATTTGTTCTTTGGGTACTCCATTTCTCATTGCACTAGTTGCTTCTAGAGAGATTTCCATTTTTCTCTTCCTCTTGCTACTCTTGATCAATCTGGACTTGCATGTTCCTTGAAGAGGTCTGTCCATCTTCTTATGGGTCTGCCTTGTGTCCTTTTTCCTATCCGGGGTCTCACATGGAAATCTTGTAGGTACATTTATTGTCCTGCATTCTTGCGACGTGACCGCTCCATTGCCATTTACTTCTGGTAGCTATTTATGCAATGTCTGTTGTCTGAGATAATTGATTATTATTACTGTGGGTATTTTGTCCTTCGAAGTTATTTCCTGGATTTTTCTTTGGCATATTTGAATTTTGTTCTTTTATTTTTCTGTTAGTGGCCATGTCTGGGGCATCCACGTAGTAATACAGGATATACACAGATTTCGAGCGTCTGGAATCTGATTTTCTTAGTTAGTGCTTAGTCTAACAATATAAACTTAAGGGTCCAAATGCTCTCCGGGTTAATGAGATCCTTCTTTGTATTTCTTTTTCCGTTTTATCATGGAAATAAATCTGTTGTCCTAGGTATGCATAATAGCTCACATATTGAGTTGAGGACTGTTTCGTCTATGTTTATTGGGGTTTCAGGTCCGATATTAATATGAAATTGTCGGCACCCCATATAATAGTAGCAGTTAAAATTGGGGCACAAATTATTTGATATTGCAGTTCTTAAAAAAAATAATAAATAAATAAACTCCGTTATATAACTTTTCCGCGCGTGCCTGGATTCCCGCACGTTTACCGAGGCAAGTCTTTTTTTTTTTTTTTTTTTTTTTTTTTTGCGGCATATTTTCAATTGCCGTATCGACACGTGTACAGGCCGGATGCTTCAACCGCAGCTCTCCCACGATGCCCACATAAGCCAAGATATACCTGCTGTATTGTTTTTTGTTTTTTGCTCAGTTTCTGCCTTGTAATTTAAAGACATTTCTTAAAGTGCCAGAAAAAGCCAGCCTTTATGATATGATTTTTGTTAGTGCACAATACAATTAAAACATGTATATAAAACGCTTCAGGATAAGTTCAAGATGTTTATTAAAAAATAAACGAATTTACAATTAAGAAATATTGTATACACAGAGATTATCTGTCATAGATTATGTGTTCGAATGCTCCACATGGTGTTATCATCCTAGTTACCATAGCATCACCTGTTACTGTTTTGATGTTTTCACGAAGTTCGTCTAGACTACGAGGAATGGGGTTTGGAAAGTGGCGGCTCGTGGCCTCTGTAGAAGGGTAGGTCGGGGGCATAACTACATGACACCTAAATGGCGTAGGCGAAGGGTTCTTTTATCAGCACATATACTCCTCCCCGATATTCTCTCATAACTGCAGCGCTATCGTACGTTTGTACTGTAAACTTCTGGTTTATATGAATTCTTCTAATTCAGCTGTAAAGATATGTCTTAAGGCTTCTGCAGTTAATTCAGAAAAATCGATTCATTTTAGGAATCTTTCAGCCGGTTTACCCCCACTGATGTATAGCAATATCACAACAAATTGTGACCACCACGGGTGGCCGAGGTCGTTAAGGCGCGGACTCGTGAGCGGGAGGTCTGGGGTTTGAATCCCGCCAGGACCGTCCTTCCTGACTGAGGGTTTTCCAGGTTTTCCTCAGTCCTTATAAATGGCAAATGCCGGGGAGGTATCCTAAACTTAGGCCTTGAACGTTTCTTTCCTTAAAAATCCTTTCCCATTTATCATTTCATTTCATGTATCATCAGTGTTCACCGCCTGTGGTGCCTCGGTAGTAAAAACGGGCGTTAAACGCATTAAAAAAATGTGACATGCATGCAATATCTGTCATTTCGTTGGCTTGTACATTAGTGAAATTTGCCCTTTCTATTTATTTTCTAATTTCATTCCTACAGACAAGACACGTTTCTCACAAGCTGTCAGCCAAGATGTTTTGTCTAACCATAAAAAATCCTTAATTTTGTGCCGTCTTGCTGAGTAAACTCCCATAGCTTTCGGTAAATGAAGTCCAAATTGTTTCACTCCCAACTTAACAGTTGAACTTAGACGAGTTTTTAATGAAACGTCCACTTTATTCATTGTCACAAAACAGATAGGGTTTAACAGTTAACACTGTGAAAGTCAACTTTACACTGACAAGCCACCTATTTCAAACAAAGTGCGAAAAAAAAAAAAAAAAAACCTAGTCAGGCGTGATGACATATCTGATTCCTAAGAAAAGAGAAAATACTAAGCACTGGCTGTCTTCATGCTGGCCCAAGGGAACGCAGAAATAAGCAGGAGAAAGTATAACCCATCTTGCAGGAAGACAAATGTAAATCTTTGCTGACTCATGAAGTTTAAAAGGTAAAAATCTCCGGGCTGGCCCATGAGCTTCCCCCGCTAACGGAGGACCCGCGTACCACCGCTACTACAGTAGAGAGAGAACGCGCATATTGCGTAAGATATAACTAGAACTAATCGGCTATAAAACGCTGTTTTCATGCATTTTTCCAGTTGATCAGTAGAAAAGGAAATGGCAAATAATTATGACATTTTCTTGGGAGAGTCGGGCCCATCTTGATTGACAAGCCGCCCCTGGATATGAAGCACTTTTCTTTCAGTATCACACAACGACCAATTAGAACTTTGAAGAAAATGGAAAAGCTGAAAATCTAGAAAACAGCCGACTGGGAAACAGCTGTTGAAGTAGGCGATCATTCCCATGAGCAGTATGAGAAGTCGCTCCATCTTGTTAAAACACTTGCATGTGCAAGTTGCTCAAATGTGTACAAATATGCCTGAAAAACATTCAATAACCTGCTCCTTTTGCATTTCCGATGTGCCGATCATTCTGTTTCCATGTGAATTCTTGATAAAATAGGACCAATGATGCCGCGGGAAGGGGGCTTGCATTGAATTTAAAATTGCTAGATAATCCAGCAATGCTTGTGGTCACCGGTTACATTGGTGATGATTATTTGCAAGCGAATATTCGTAGTTATTTAGGCAATGGTAAATGATTGTGAATGGCATGTCAGGCAATAAAAGTTTGTTTTAAGTGCTTATGATTAATTTAATGCATTATATGAAAAAATGAGGTGTTTAGCCGAATAAAAATTATTTTAAAAGCAGAAAAGCGTATAATGTTCTTGGAATACCTTGTTTTTGTGACGGAATCTGAGTTTACTAATTTCCATTCGTATAGTTTTATTCAAATTTGGAAATATACTAAGCCTCTCTAACTTTGCTGCAAGGGTTAAAAATGTGTTATGACACTATCATTTGCTTCATATCATTAGAGGCATGTTACAGTTGCATTATATCTAAATGTTCGCTGTTATTCTGCTTGGGAAATCGCGCTCATGTGAAATGAGTGTAAACAGAGAATCAGTGGTAGTAAACCATTCGATCTCTTGCCTAAAGGTACAATGGCCAAATGCGAGAGAGGCTTTACAAGACTTAGCAACATGGGTTTCGATGTTCCCGGAAATGCTGAGGTCAAGAACAGAGGTTGCGTTGGCCGGGTTACGTCTCTATGAAGACTTGCAGCATCCTGGCGGCCATCAGTTCATCAATCTTGCATTCAATGCCGAAACTGTGCTGAACGCAATGGTCGACCCTTTGGGTTCCTGTAAAAGTTCACGTCCGCTGGTTGGCACGCAGTTTGTAGCTCATGAATATGCGCCTTCAATTCCTCGCCTATTGTTTCTGCAAGCAATTGTTACTGAATGTTTTGCACACAACAAGAGGAAGATAATGTATTCCGTCCTTGTGTTAATCAAATGGTAAAAGCCTTTAGTTTCAAATTGCCTTTTTATTTATTTATTACCTGATGCAGTATTAACATTTTCATAGTGTTAATTAAATGCATGTCGGTCCTAGTGGTGTAGTGGTAACCATATTTGCCTCCTGAACCCAACACCAGGCCAGGATTGATGGGTTTTTTTTCGGGGTGTAAAAATTCTAAGTATGACTTCCTTCAGGAAGGAAAGTAAAGCCCCGAGTCCCGTGTGTAGATTTACGGCACCAAAAAGAACCTCAAGACTTAAAGAAGAGGCCTCTAAGCAAAATTTATCGGCCGTTTTTCGCCCTGAATTGAATGGGACGCTGATGACCTGAGGTGTTAAAGAGCGTCTGTAAATAAAACAAATCAACACAAATGCACAATTTTAAACAGTTTTTGGCTCGTGTTCAAATAGTTTACCAAACATTTCGGTAAATTATTATTATTATTATTATTATTATTATTATTATTTAAGGAGAAGGCATTAATAAACTTTAGGTGTCAATTTAATCTGCTTATTTTCTTTTTCTGTTAATTCATGCAGTGAAGCAGCATATTTTTGGACTTTTGTGATGCAGGTTAAAAAACTTTATAAGCCTACAAAGAATACACTGGATGTTAATGATCTACAACATAGTAATTTCAAAGATTGTAGAACCAATTATAGATAGGAGTATCCACTAAGAAAAATTACGGAGTTATTTGGTGATAAGAAGTTGAAATTAAATGTTGATAAGGCACTGTTAAAGCGGGTGGTTAAAATTTGCCCCAGAGTGTTTGCAAATCTGCTTCGCGAGCGAGAAAATCATTAGTGTTTTCAAGATTAGTGCTACAAAAACTCAAAAATCTCGGATTAATCATATGACCGTGCGGCACGGTTAATAAGTTCATCATGTTTTGTACTGGAAGCTAAGCCTTCGGACTGTGTGGCCTAATGGATTGGATGATAGACTCTGATTTTCGAAGATTGTAGGTTCGTATCCTGCGGAATAACTTTTTTTTTTTTTTTTTTTTTTTTTTTTTTTTTTTTAAATGAGGCACGCTCATACATAACATATAAAGGTAAACACGAACTCGATCCAACGATCATCTCTTAACCGATGTATAGTACCGACTGCTCCAAAGATACATGCTCCACAATTTTCACTAATTATTATTGCGGAGTATCATTTAGAATGGACAATGAACGCTTCATTGATCAGAGGCGTCCTGACCCTTTAAAAATTTAATGCCATTACTGTGAAATTTGAACAAGCAGGCGATGGAGGACACGTTAAGATGTTATGGGCATTGGCACGATAAGTTGAACATCCGTGGTTCGAATTCCTGCCATGATTTCGAATTTTTCATATTTGACTCTAATTCTAAACCTAACCTAACACATGGCTTGTGAAGAAAATTTCATTTCAAGTAATTTAACTCTAACTGATAAAAGTACTCGGAAATTTCTATTCGCCTCTTAGGAATAAATGTAACCTTACAGGTTTCCAGGGTATGCACGGCTATGATCGGACAGGTAACTCGGATGGTAAGACGAAAATCCTTGGTTCAATTTCAGGCCTTGACTTTGACTTTTTTTCCTGCTCTGATTTCAAACATTGGCCTAACATACGGTATATGTGAAAATAATAAATTCCGTATTTTAAATTATTTATGTAAGATCCCTCTACAATCTCTGAACTTATTTGGGTGTAGTTAATATATTATCACCCTGTATATTTTTAGTTCAGCTAACCAAAGGAAGCATATACCGATTTATAAAACAAAAACTCTTTTCTTCCGAAGCTAAGGCTATAAAAATATCAAAAGATTTTATAAATAAGACGAAGTGATTAGTTCCACTCTGGAACCGCTACGAGTGGCCGAGGTCGTTAAGGCGCCGACTCATGAGCGGGAGGATGAGGTTCGAATCCAGCCAGGATTGTTCTCCCTGACTGGGGTTTTGCCAGGTTTTCCTCAGTCCTCATAAATGGCAAATGCCGGGAAGGCACCCTAAACTTAGGCCTGGAATGTTTCCTTATTTTAAAAAACCCTTTCTCAATATACCATTTCATTTCATGTATCATCAGTGTCCACCGCCTGTGATGCCTCAGTAGTTAAAACGGGATTTAAACACTATTCATTTAAAAAAAAAAAAAAAAAAAAAAGTGATTCAAACGTAAATTGGCAAATTTTAAGGACATCACATTTTATAAACACAACTTCGAAGAAGGCCAACTTTGATTGGCAAGCGCAAAAATCTGCTAACGTGACTTTGTTTGTTTGTTTGTTTTTATAAATTGCTCTTTAATATAATATTCTATTTATTTACTATTTCATACAGGTAGGTGGATAATTACATGAACATTAGTTAACTGCATGAACGAATGGTGTTTAACGCCCGTTTTTGCTACAGAGGCACCACAGGCGATGGACACTGATGATAATGAGATGAAATGATATATTGAGAAAGGCTTTATTTTTAAGGAAGGAAACGTTAGGGTACCTCCCCGGCATTTGCCATTTGCTATTTATGAGGATCTGAGGAAAACCTGGAAAAACCTCAGTCAGGGAGGACGGTCCTGGCGGTATTCGAACCCAGACCTCCTGCTCACAGTCCGCGCCTTAACGACCTGGGCCATCCGTGGCGGTTAGTTAACTGCGATCTCAAACATTAGAAGACTATAATAGTTGTGCTCTACATCGCTGAAGCTGTGTGCTCATGTAAGTGATTTAGAAAAGAAGTTTATTGTTCATAGGTTGTTATAAAAACTGTGCTGCTGTTATCAATCACGAGGATAGAGCATCATAATTATAATGGAAGCCGAAGCAAATCGTGTACGTTCGGTGGAGAAGAGATTATGGATCTAGTTTTATTCTTATGTTTCTGTTCTAACGTGTTTAAATTGCGTTAATTGTGCGTTTGGTTGTCCGAATTGTCACAGTCAGTGCATTTGCCTTTCACGCTTCACTCCACAACCACTTTATTGGTGTAAACAAAGATGGCTATGATAACCTACCGAAACTAAGCAAGGATACAGTTACAGGAGGAGTAAAAGTGGCGCATCTCACTTGTAACAGGATATTTGAGCCATTACTGATCACCAGTACCGTCATATGTTACAGCTACAGGTTACGGGATGGAGGACAAAACTTGCCTCGTAGCCATGTTCCGCGTCTTCGCCGTTAGACTTCCTACATTCCCAACCAAATTAACATAACAGCCTCAGTTCTGTAGTTGGTGTAATCAGTTGTAAGCTATACACACATCTATTGACGTCATTACTTTTGTATTTCTATAAACCATTAAAGAGCTTTATGGAAAAAGGACACAAGTCATAAAAATAAAATTTATGAAATTCTTTGCATTTTATTTATTATGTTCATTTATAAGATATATTTTCATTGCAGAATTGAATATTTATGTTTACATGTAGTAATTAAGTTTAATATCAGTAATCATCACAATTTGCATCAAAAGGGTCCGGTTGCCATAACCTGAGTTTTTTTTTATTTGATTTATTTAAGGAAGCCCCTTAACATCTCGGGCCATCAGCGTCCCATTCAAATCAGGCCGTGAAACGGCCGACAAATTTTGCTCAAGAGGCTTCATTTTCAGGCTCGAAGTTCTTTTTCGTGCCGTAAATGTACGACACGGGACCCACGGCTTTACTTCCCTTCCTAAGAAAGCTAAGTACTTAGTTAAGTCGTCGCGGAGAGTCAAAGTAAATCGGTCGGTCAGTGCGAGAGTAATAGTAAGAATAGTCACACCGAATCATTGATCATAGCCGACCATGTGACATCACGATAACGTCTTTACAGCAAAGTGAGGATTGTGTTTATAAAGTACATAAAGCGAAATTACAGGTGACTGTCAGATTTCAAAATTATGTTAAAGTGAGTAAATCCACGAGTGGAGGCAGTGAATTATAACCCGAGGGTGGAATATAAAGTACAATAGGACCAGAACAATAACCACACGACAGACGCACAGCATGTTCTTGAAACTTTCAAATTGTCGAATAAATTAAATGTTAACCGGAGTCGAACTTTATATTATTACAGTGAACAATCCCCTTCCTCCCTAATGACTTCAAGTCATTAAAAACATCCGTAGCAAAAACAAAATACCCCACCCACTATAGTTCCGATTCCAAAATTTAGTTTTAAAATGCTTTGAATTTGTTTCATTGTAGGCCAGCAGGTAATTTAGCAAGAACAAAGTTTGCTGATGCGTCGCATTTTATTTTATATGGCAATTCTAGCAAAAGTGTTATCGTAAGATTGTAACCCAAGAGCAAGTTCTTTGTTAGCACTGCCTCTTCAAACCATCCAGAATGTTGTAGAAAAGGAAAGTACATGAGTTTCTCTCATTACAATTTAATTTCTCCGCTAAATGGGGGAATCTATAAGTCTGTGGAACAAATAGGATTGTTTAATCAAGAATGAAAACGAAAATAAGCTGCAGCATAGGTCAACAGTGATACCAGCATTCCCTGTGGTGTGTATTTGAACCTATAAGGCATGACTTAGCAATAGTTCATAGCTTTGCCTGTTTCAAAGACATCACAAGGACACTTTTTTTGACATCACACGTCCCTAGTTGCTTCCCTCTCCATCAGATTCCTAAATTATTTTCTCAACAATGCCGGTGAAAGGAAGTAAAGAAAGTGAACGATTTTCATTATTTGGAAGAATCTTTCACGCAACTCTCAATAGAGTTTATTATTTAACAACTGACTAAGTACTTTAGAAAAATAAAGGTGCCATTGGGCACAGAAGATTGGGATATAGCATCAGGAGTTGTTTACTTCGTCACTTTGACTAATGTTTATTTCGAAATGCAACGAATGAAAAGTAAGAAATAATTTTATCTATCGATCAACAGACCTCTGTGCAAAATTGTCTTGAAAACAGAGTTATGGATTCTCAGATTTTTTAATCAACAAAAGAGGTGCGGGACAACTCTATTGGGGAATTGCACCAAAGATTTATTCAACTGCCCTTCTTATTCGCCAAAAACAAACCTTCTCAATTTTTAGAAATTGAATAGAAATTGAAAGACATATTTATTTATTAGTTGTTTTTAGCAAGGAAGCTCTGAAATTATGAATTTTTAGGAGCTGATTATTGTAAATATCCTGAAATAAAGAAAAGTAAAGACTGAATAAAATATTTTACCTTAAGCGAAATAATTATTCACTGAACAAGATAATTCACTTACTAACAAAGAAACTATTGCGAAACAATAATATAACTTTAAATAAACGTTAGTATATTTGTCAGCGTGACATAAAAAATAATAGCAACGATTGCACATTCTATTAAAAATTAAAGGAGTAAAGTAGTAATATCATTCTCAATGACAGGTAGATTTTATGTATTGCCGAAACGATGAGAAAGAAGTCACTTCTCCCTGTTACATTCAGAGATGCTCTAATCTTTCTCCGAAGTTATCTCGAAGAAAAATGCAAAAGAATTTTGAAATTATGCATCTGGAGGAGTCGGTGTCTGCTATAACTGAGAACTTCTACTTCTTAAATCCTGGCTTTCCCCATAGCCCCCCATGTGGGCCTTCAGCTTACCGCAACGACCGCTGCGTCTGCCACCTCCATCCGTGATATCAATGGTAGAGTGCAGTATTGCAGGGGGATATGTGATCAGCACACCGCATCTGCCGGTCGCTATATCGCGGCTTACTAAATCGACTTACTACCACCTCTCTATCAGGCAGCTTCCCAGTTGTCCTCACGAGGTTGGGTGAACCCCGTTCCAGACCTTCCTAACTTGGAAAATTTCCTTAAGCAGGTACCGGGAATCAAACCCGGGCCTGCCGGCCAGCAGTCAGCAACGCTAACCACTAGACCAAGGAGGTGATCAACTGGGAAGTTGGTCTGAACAATAATATTGTTTCTGCAAGTATATATTGAAAAAGCTACAGAGAAACTTTCTCACGAAAGTTGTGCATTTCTTACTGGGTAAATAAGCATTGCTACAACAAAACTGAATAAACAAAACGTTTATTTATTTCCTCGTTTCCATGGCCAGTGCATTGTTTTGATCTTCGTCACGTTGTAGGCAAGTGACCTACTAACGTCTATTCAATGCCATAAATTTACTTGTTAGCACGACTTGAAAGGTTCTGGCCGATACAGGAAACAGCAATTCGCTTTGTTGGGGTCAAGTGACCTCATACCTTCTTCAAAGTCGAACCAATGGTTGTCAAGTTAATGGGCACTAGATTGTTTAAACAAAAAATGCTTATGCAGTTTGCGATTTTCCAATACAATAACTCTTCTTTTGGATTAATTGTAGAGTTTTATTCACACATTTCTTCATATTAATGCATGAAGGTTAACGAATCTCCGCCAACCATGCAATTAATATACATTATCGCAGAATCACATTTTAAACACCGCTTATCCTATAGGCTGTGTGCATGAGTGAAACTCAAATACTTGAAATTAAGAAATATAAAGTAGTGTTTTGCAATGTGAGATTAAGTAAACTTTGACATGGAATATTGCAATGGTCATTTTAGCCATATATATGCTGTGAAATCTTTTAGTTTAATAACAACTTGCACAAACAATTAATCTTTACTCGTAAGAGTAGTATATTGAACTATGTGGTTAGTTGGTTCTGGTGGTTTAGTGGTAAACATATTTGCTTGTAGGCCGGAGGTCGCGGCTTCAAAACTGACCAAAGTCAGAGGATTTTTAGGGCGTAAAAATTCTAAGTATAGCTTCCCTTTGCAGGGAAGTAAAGCCGTGGGTCCAGTAAGTTTAAATTTACGGTACGTAATGACCCTTAAGCTTGAAAGAAAAAAAAATTATCAGATGTTTCTCGCTTTGAATTGAATGGGACGTTAATAACCACAGATGTTAAGGAGCGTCTTTAAATAAACCGCATAAATAAATAAAATAAATTCATGTGCAGTTTAACTTAACACACAAGTAATGTATATTATTTTTCCACGATGTTACACTTGTAAATATTGCGTAATATTTTTTCATTGAAAATATAGAATAAATTTAGTTTTAAAATGCTTTGAATTTGTTTCGTTGTAGGCCAGAAGGTAATTTAGCAAAAGCAGAGTTTGTTAATGCGTCGCATTTTACTTGATATAGCTATTATACATTCAAAAGGTAGAGGAAGAGATACAAATATGGAATATTACTAAACAGGCATCTTGTAAATTTTTTTTGTATTTAAGATTTTTTTTTTTTTTTTTTTTTTTTGGACTGGTAGTTTGGTTATCAATTGTAAAATTATCTTATTGACTCTTCGATGAAAACACTATAGGAGAATATAATAAGAACCCAATGGATAGTATTTATTTATTTGTAAACAAGACCTAAAAGGATTAGTTATATTAGTTTAGTTTAGTTAAAAGCATTTATTAATCAAAACGATGAGAAAAAACACGTAGGTCTAGTCTTTCTTCATTCTTCATTTTCATATGCGTCCAATATTTATTCGTACACAAGAGTTTAATCATATTTTTCCTGATAAATTGGAAAGAAGAGGCTGTGTGCTTTCTGAAACATACCTTATCCACTGTTTCTTCATTAAAAACCGCAGCCCTCTCGCTTAAAAATGTCAGAGTGATTCTTTCACTGGAATGCCATAGTCTTTAAGTCCCTCATTGCTAGCTTAAAGAGCTTGTTATCCATTGTAAAAGCATATTGCAGCAATCCTTCTTCCATTTCAGGATGTATCGCTGTTTTTTGCCCAATTTTTAATTGAGTAACCTCACTTGCTGACATCCTAACCTAAACATTATCTTTTTGGTAATTTAAATACTTGCCACGGTTTAAGTAAGATCATTTTTATCTCTCTTACGTGCTTTATAGCTTTCTGCAATGCGTGTAATCCCTCGAGGTATTCCATATTAGTTACAGTGCAATCTTCGAAATTCTAACCTCAAAACACGCGGCGACGCTTATGAAAGGCAAACAAACAATACATGGCAATGATGCCTGATAAGTGTACTACAGCATGATGCACAATTTACTTTGATAAAACTAATAAACAACATGTTACACCATAATACCTATTGCCTCTCAAACTATTCTTAACTCTTCAAATAAATAATCACTTCAAATTTAAAGTTTGGCTTCCATCACCAAAACAGCGGCTTGTAATGGCCAGGATTCATGATGCTGTTTACCATCTCGTGCCATCTCCACCAGAATCAGCACCTACAGACCAAAAATCTTGTATTCCATATTTGTCCTCTTTCTCTATTATTTATGTGCTGTACTGTTCTATTATTATGGCCTATAACAGCACTAATGCTATTATGAACAATATGTTTCTATAGCAACTAGACCGTGTGTTGCAAATCCAAATTTCAAGGTCTGTCATCATCAACATTAATAGGACAAAAAACAATTTATTTAAAATATTTAAAAAGGAACATGAATCGCGTCAGTGCATTATCAATTTGTATACGTAGTTAAGTGAAGCATATAAAATTCCTATCATCCTAAGCCTATCATTTTTTTAATCTTGCACACTTTTTTTTTTACCTGATAAAGGCTGGCCGCATTTCTCGACGGGAGCGCCTTAAAGTAAAACCTTAAGACCTAGGTTTAACATGTAATCCGAACCATTGGGAGTACAATAGATTCATGTAACTTGCATACAAGTTTAGAGTACTGAATACATCAGGGAACTGAACTAATAACATTTTAAGCGAGGGATTAGCTACTAAAATATCAAAGGTTATATTATCAATAAATCATTGAATTTCCTGAAATCTCAAATGTTAAAATATTGGATTCTTGTTACGGTGAGTACTAGGTTCTGAATGGAGAAGTTAATTTATCTTCATTTTCAGCTAAAGTTTCTGAAATGGCATAACATATTCCCTACATATTATAGATGGCCTCTGTAAATACAGTCAGTATTAAAACATTACATAAGCGGTTCTGTTATGCATTTCCGTAAACTTTCTTCAGACTAAATACTTTATTGATAAGTCAAAATGCGGTTACATCAATAATAATAATAATAATTAATAATAATAATAATAATAATAATTATTATTATTATTATTATTATTATTATTATTATATCCCTCCTACAAGTTCTTTAGTTGTCCTAATAAATTTCATGTTCTGGCATAGACATAAAAATTAATTCAACGTGGCAAGTTGTTTAACAGCAAATAATCCAGTTAATGATAGAACATTATGATATATTAAGCTTCTTCATTGCGGCTTCTTAGATTGCAGAAGGAAGTTGTAACTCATATATGGTATATCTCTGCACATAGCCATTGCAGGAAAAATTTCTGTTTCAATTCCTTGTGTTAAAATATATATTAAGAAAATTATCACAAGTAAGAATGTGCAAGAAATATCACATAATTATCGTACTAGGTATAGCAGCAGTTTAGTTTTATTTAAATGCAATTATAGTAAAACTCTAAAAATGTTTTGCAATATTTCCATAAAGTTTTTAGTTCTCTGTCCACAACTGTACAATATCCTTTTAATACATCGAGCCTAGGCTAGAATTAAGAAGTTATTTACGATTAACTGTATATATATATAAAGATCACCTAGAATAATCCTTAGGGAAAGAGCCTCTCTTGGTAAAGAAAAAAAAAATCTAAGTTTAAGCAGATCCGGTTAACCACTCCGGAAAAGACTAGTCTAATGTAAATGTTAGTTGCTTTTTTTAGTAAGTTTCCCCCTCCTGTTCGTTTTCGCCTTCGTAGACCATCGGCTTCCACGCGGTCTGTCTTGTACATTGACATTCCACATTTTTAGTTCCGGTTCTAGGGTCCTAATTTGTGACTTTCTATAAGCTCAACGGCTTCCATGTGACCTGTCTTGAACATTGACATCTCACAATTTTAGGTCCGGTTCTGGGGTCCTAAGTTGTCAGTGTATAAGCTCAACGGCTTCCAGGTGATCTGTCTGTCTTGTAATCACATTTTTAGATCCGGTCCTAGGGTCCTAAGCTGTCAGTCTTTAAGCTCATCTATTAAAATCTCGTCCTGTCCAGCTACATTTAACACTTTTGTACTCTTGGATACTCGCCCTTTTCCTTCCTTCGATCCATATGTGGTCTTTCAAGTTTATTCCTAAAATGTTTCTCTCCATTTTCCTTTAATTTATTGCTAACTTCGTTATAGCCTCCATGCATGTGGGCTGCAAAGGAGGGCTGGTAAAATAGGCATGTTTATGACTATGCATTTTAGCTTAAATTTAAAATATCTTGTCTAAAAGAATAACATTTATACCACAAAAATTTTGCAATTCAATTTATATTGAAACCTATAACTCGCCGATTACAATTATTTTCAATATAATGTGACTTTGTCTATCTGTAATACGACATTATTGCTATATTGAGTGTAAGTAATTATTTTGGTACATTAAATATTGTAAATTTGTTTACATTTTTTATATTATGATGCTTGGGAATCATTAGATGTTACCCAAATGTTTCTGCAATAAATTCATTCATCATTTCTGTAGGCATTCATATTCTGTGCAAAGTGGGTCGTATATTATTTTCATTACTATACTCACTTTGTGTTCTTGCACTGAAGATTTGAAGTAGCGTCAGGAGTAATATGCTATAGAAGCTGCGATCAGCAGCCATTATTTGGTCTGAAACAGGAAAAAAGAGAAATTAATTAAATTAATGACACTCAGGTTGATGCAAATTTTCTACAAAATACAACGCCTGTTTTATATCTGAACCGGTAGGAACCGTAAGTACATTCCGTACATTCCGCAGTTCAAAGTATAAATAAACAGAATTTTCCCTGAGTACCGCAGGGCTCAAGCGACTACCTATTCTGTTATGTTAACCCTCGTTAAAGCAGGTTAATGCATCATATTTGTGTTGTTCGGTTTATTCTTATTCATAAATAAAAACAACTAAAGAAAGATGATGCTAACAGAACTATTACAAATATAAGTGGAGGATATAAGCTCCCGGAGGTCGCAATGATTAGCAGCTGTTCCCGAACCCCTTCAGGTGGAATATGAATGCGAAAAGAAAGAAGTGGGTTTGCATGCGGTCGTAAGGAAAAGATTACGCAAGAAAACTCGAATCATGTGAACTACAGCTTAACAGTTTTTTGTGGAGATAGGTAGAGTAAGAGAGGATGATGTTCCACGGAAGGTTGCTGATGCAGGTTTCCATCTCGAGGGCGGTTTACACCGTTATATCCTAATTCCATCTTAACAAGGCGTGAGATGATAAACACACTTTTAGCATTCTGATGCACAACCTCGCTAAAGCAAGTCGCTTGTAGCTTTAGTGTGTAAGTTTGCAATGAGCGAATTAAAGACGAACAGGCGATTAGGGAGATCTAATGCTTTGAAAAGTTTATTTAATTTGTATATCAAACAGCAAACACATTGGAATATTTTAGCTGATTTTTTTTTTCAGAACTCATCTAAATGTATCTCTAAGCATATAAATAGATAAAGTAAAGCAACTTGGTATCAGCGGTAGTAACATTTCAAACTAAATATTTCTATTGCTTAGTAAAAGAGGTAAAATAATGGTTTATATTCCTTTCTTAGTATTTATTGGATAAGATCATTGTGCTAAACAGGAATGTACTATTATTTTTTCCCTCGAATGTTCATACTTTTCTGTATTATATGGATGTTGAATAATATGGTAATTGTAATAGTTCAAAGTTAGTAGCAGTAGATGGCAGTTAAGTACAGTTTTAATTTTATTGGTAAAAAGTTGAAAGGCTTTAATACATCGGTACAAACCAACGATACATATGAATGTTTTACTCATAAATCTTCCTGTTGTTTGTGAATTTAGTTATAGTCCTGTGAATAGAGAAAGGCATAAAGTTTTGCTGCTACCAAACGAACAAAAATATATATTTTTGTAGCAATGTTAATAGTCTTTTTGAACACATAAAAATAAAAATTACCAGACCAGTGGCGTCTTTTTTATCACTAACTAAAGTCTAATTCTCAAAGCTATTCTACTGTACAATGGGAATACATTTCCTTCCAATCAAGTAGTTCGCTCTGCTCATCTCAAAGACACTTATGAAAATGTCGAACTTCTGTTGAAAAAGCCTAACTATGGATGCTCCAAGAGAGACGTTTGTTGTTATTTTTAGACATTGGGGTTTCTTCAGGTCTGTATCAAGTCTTACTTCCTCTGTCTATAGAACAGAAGGACAGATCTTCAGGAAAGAATGCCCAATAAGAACAGAACAATACCTTGCGTCCTGAAAGAAGATTCTGTTCCCGTATCGGGCTTGTTATGCAATTTATCAAAGCTTTGTATAGAACTCTGAGTCTCATCAGACCAACATTTCCCAAGTTATCTGAGGCAAAAGTAAAAGCGGAATTTTTACCGAGCCTCAGATTCGACTGATGTTACTATCAATACCCGTAGATGTAATTATACTTAATAAACACAATGCTTAGCAAGTTCTTACAATTTTAGCAACAAAGGAAGTGAGAATTACAAAGAACTGATTGACAGAGTTAAGACGTGCTTGGATGTAGAATGTCAGCCAAAATGCACCGTTTGTTTATCATATTGCTCTCTTTAGACGATGTAGCGAAGAACATAGTGACCAGCACATGTTGGGACGTTGGAATTGTTCTATTATGGGAGGCTGTATGGGGCATAGTATGTGCAGAAGGGCCAAAAGCACATAAAAGTAAAAACAGTTCTGATGATGTTAATGACATTGTTGTATTGGAAATGAAGTGTTATTCATTATTTTTATACTTATTCAAGCCACCATAGAATGCAATATGTTAAATTTTTGTATGTGTGTTTAGTCATATTAAATAAATATGTATTTTGGTTGTTTTTAAGAAAATTAAGGATTCATTATTATATCCAAAATGTTAAATTTGATAAAAAAACCTTTTATAATTATAATCAGTACCACAGAGTTAGGTAATAAACACTAAAAATTAAAATATAAAAACTTAGTCAAATTTTGTAATCTAGTATTATTGTTCAATAAAGCTTGTACATTTTATTTCACCAATTAAAAGATTAACATTATGTAATCAAGAAAAAGAATAAGAATTAAATATTTTATTGCAAAAAGTAATGAAGACTATGGGATAAATACATAGAGGACAAAGCAATACTGCCAGTGTATAAAACTGTTGCCTGTTAATGCTTCTTTAATGAAACCGAAGCTGCAAGCTATGTCTCACTTTCAAGCTTAGGGCATTACTTTTTGCGTTAGCTTTAAGAACATTCTGCTGAGGTTATAGGTTTCCTTACCCAAAATACGAATATACTTTGGCAATTTCTGATTTTATTTCAGTTCATATACTACGAAAGATCATTCAGCGTTTGCTGAGGTTGTTGGTTTCCTTACCCAAAATACGAATATTCTTTGGCAATTTCTGATTTTATTTCAGTTCATATACTACGAAAAATCATTCAGCCTTCAAAAACACGGACGATCGTCCTGAAAAATGACGTAAAATTTAAGCAATTCGCACAGAATCCAAATTCTGGATAAATAAAATTTTTCATATATTCATCGATTTCTTTTATTTTTGACTTGTTTAGTTTGAGTTGAGTTATTTTAAATACGTGATGTAGAAGTGCAATAGTATAGTTACACTACATATGTAATGAACTTATAAGGGCTAATGAATATGCAAGCAGAGAATCGATCATTTGCACTAATCGACATCAAAGATAAACTAAGAAAATGAATCAATCCCCTAGCTATACCCGCCCTCTTTAATTCTGATGTTTCACCTACTAGAGGCATTTTGCTGGACCTTATGAAAGAGACTATCGGTCATTCCCCACGAACCGACAAGGGAAAGCGACGGGAAATCCTTCGTTAGCTACCAGCGCCCAAAGGGGTCGCTCATTAGAAAGAGAGAGTAGCTCATCATTCCACGAAATGCATAAGCTATCATGCCTTAAGTTTAGTGGAAGTATTTTGAAATTTTATATTTCACCGTTTTGATCTTGTGAATTTAGATAAGCGTTTCTAATGTCGTTACAATATAATTATTCAGCATCCATTTGACAGTTATTATGGGTACTTATATAAATATAATCAGAATGAAAATAAAATGACTAAAGAAAAGATGTTACAGAGCTTTCTCATCAAGGGATCCTTAGCAGAGCACACTTTTGTTTCCAGCTAACGATTGCAAACAACATTACAATATACTGAAGGAAAACGGGTATCTGAAATTACGAGTAGTGTGCGAGTCCAAGAAGTTTATGTTTTAAGTATACAAAATCTACCAGGTACAATTAAGATACATTTCTGTATGTCTGAACTTTGTCATATTTTGCATAGTATTACAGTAGCTTTTTCTCTCTACCTCTTGGGGTTTTAGAGAAGATAAATATTTTATATAAAATGTGGCAATGCGATTTAATATTTCCATGTTCAACTTATAAATTTAGAATGCACTAATTGCAAATAATCAGCATGTATTTGTTTACAGAGCCTTACTGCGAAAAAAGCTCATAACTAGCGTTGCTTGCTTTTTAAATGTTTATTATTCTAGTATAGGGACGACTTGGGTATTTCGCGGAAATGAATTTTGAGTGCGCATGTCACAAAATTTATTGTACTACCTTTATTCTTCTTCACAAATAAAGGGATCAGATAAATGAATACAAACCGAGAACATTTATGATTACTTTTTTAATAAATTATATACCTATCAGACACGTGTATTCTGAAATATTTACTATTGGGTTGGTGGCGGTTATGTTGGCACTACCTATTCTTGTGGATTAGATCATTTTCTGATTGCACAGTTACGGAAATAATGAAAATTCTGAAGCTGAACCGAATTCCTCTGAATAATTTTCACCCTAGAAATTTCAAGATAATACTTTTTCACTACTGGAAAATCTTAATAACATTGGGAAGTGTTTCACCGAATAATAATAATAATAATAATAATAATAATAATAATAATAATAATAATAATAATAATAATAATAACTTATGTTAGACTATTCTTATACGATAAAATGCGGCCAAGGAAATAAATAAGGAAGTATTAACAAATCTACGTGGTGTTTATACACTGAAATTTGCTCCAGGATAATGATTTATATAGTAATTTTGCAACACAGTCACATTTGTTTACGATATACTTCTCTCTTTCCCCATTTGATAATGGTGTAATTGATATCATATGGTAAAGCTGCTGTAAAGCCGTATATGCTGTACAGAGATTTCTCATTTACTAATTATAAAACTATCCTACGCTCGTAAGCTCCTTAACATACCCTTTTATTTCATAAAAGTTATAATACAGAAAGGTGTATACTTCCTTAGCTAAACACATATAGGACTTTAGGATGAAAAAATAAAGTAATAACAGTAATGCTTTATTCAGAAACCACCGATAACGATGAAAACCGAAAACGAGAGAAAAATTCATGCACCTTAATTAATGTGGTGTTATTCATAATTACCTTTTATTTCAATGACAAATACTGGAATTTGAAAAGAATAAATACATTTTTATTACAGTTTCCGTTACAATTACTGAACCTGCCTCTTCTACATAACACTATTCGTTAAACACACAATAGCTGCGGCAATAGCAGTGACATCAGATAATGCATTGAGAAGTACACCCAACTCGGAAACGAATTTAGGAGCAACATCATAAACGATGCCGACACAAGCACTCCCTATTGTGTATACTGTGACTAAACGCTGGCTATAATATTAAGTTAATTTATGCTAAATCTAATTTTGTGAACCCAAATTATTGAGACGAACTTATGTCCAAAAGTTCCGGTAAGAAGAAGAAGAAGAAGAAGAAGAAGAAGAAGAAGAAGAAGAAGAAGAAGAAGAAGAAGAAGCAAAGGATATTATTTGTCCTATAACGCATAAATGGTTTTTTCGGCCATACGTATCAATTGTCAAAATAGTGTTAGAAACGTTTGTTCTAATGGAACCATCCCATACACTTCCACCCTGAACTAGGAACTAAATTAAGGTTAAGAATATACCTATTTGTACTTTCAATAACAAATGAACGTCGTAGAGCAGCACTTAAACTTTACTTAAAAGTCACTAATTGATTGCTTAGGGCGCTAATTATACATGTTACCTTTCAAAATTCAAGAAGAAAATAATTTATTGTTAATAAATTATGTCCACAAAAGGATTCACTTGAAGCTGAAGGCTGATGGAAAACAAAAAAAGGATTTCGTACTGGAAAGGGTTGTAAGCCACTTTCTACAAATTAACGAAAACATTTGGCTTTTGTACACTATTATAAAAATAATATAAATGCTTGTTCGCATCCGCAAGAGGGTGCATGAAACAATCATCTAGGACCACAAAGAAAACTCAGCTATAGGATGTCTTGCTCTTCAAGAAGATTCTTAACTATAAGGTGATAGTATATTTCTCATACTTTAGAAATTCGATGTGAATACGAAACTTATTTTTCGCTGTTATCTCTATATCGAAACTTTATTGTGCTGTATTTGTGAAAAGCACACTTTTTACAAATGAGTTAAATTGTTCTAAATGTTATTGAGTTTTTAGATGACTAAAGGGTAGTGATCATTCACTTATTACACGGGTAGTATCTGTATTACTATAAAATACTAGTATTATATCATTAAACTAAAATTTAAATATTATTTAAAGTATGAATACCCTAATAATTAAACAGTATGAGCAGCGCAGCAGATAATATATGAACATCTTCAATAAACTGAATCAATAAGCCTCTATTAAAAAGTGAAATGCCAGAAAGGAGACATCATGGAAGGTCGAAGAAGGGCCCAAAAGTAGCACTGATAAACTCTTCCTTAGCTGTGCCATTCGACTCCACTCCAAGTGGAGTTTATGTATAAAACATAGATTACTATTGGTGCGGTCAGATTGAGAGCCTCTATCGCTGTTTGATAACACTGAAAAGCTCTTTGGTTGTTAACAAGGAAAACGTGGTGAAAAAACAGAAGTGGTTATAGGCGTGGCCAGAACATACAAAGGAATCACCAATAAGAGAATGAATGCAAGCAGATAGAGTTACAGTTGAGACAAGCCATTAAAATATTTCACAAGACCGAAACACTTTTAAGTTGATACCTTCGGCTATCAGCGAGGAGGAGGCAAACTCTAAAACATTGACAAATTGAGATAATTTACGCATTTCATTGCAGCTATGCGTTACAATACTGTAATATAACTGTGTTTACAATCATTACCTCATGTAATTCATCTGAAATAAGTGGGAAAGCAGCAGCATAACGACCTCTGCATTCTTGTAAATATACTGCACGAGACGGTGCTGCAGCTGCTTCCGTTACAAAAAACTTCCCACACTGTGGTTTGCTCTACACTACAATGTTGACATTCCTGAGGCTGGTTGCTGTTCTACACCAGCGTTCAGGTTACTCCAGTATAAATTCGATTACATCGTACATCCCGGGAATGTAACGTTTCTTTTAGTTCCATCCTACGGAAGGATTTTTTTTCCAGTTGTAATATGGTAGCGTGTAAAGGAAAACAAAAACAAAGAGAGGGAAGGTTGTTTTCATTCTGAACAAGAGCTAACGAAAATAACAATGATTTATGTACGTCTATTTATAAAACGGTACTCTGTTGAAGGATTTTTAAAACTTATACCTATCTGGTAAGAAAAATATCTTAGTTGTCTTAGTGTTTGGATTCCGTTTAATTGTGAATAGATTTCTGTGATTGTTGGCATACAAAAGATAGTGGCTAGGTCTTCTTCCTCTCTGCCAACAATGGGATATAATCCCTTTCGATTCGTTTTATCTTCTATTGCTTTTCATTCCGGGTAGTGCGCATATTTTTATACACTCTCTTCCCAATATTCTCATTTCAAAGTTAATCTGAATTTATATATTATTTAAAATTTATTAAAAACAACAAGCTGGCCTGAATTCCGCGTTTTTATGAATTATTGTTTATTCTTTTTGACTAAATTAAGATACCTCTATCGTAATCTAACTAGAAGTAACAACTATCTGACTGCTATGGAATTAAATTAATCCCCAAGTCTCTTATTTTCAGAATGAAAAGTAATTTTGGGAAAAAATTCACCGAGACATTCCAACTTGAAATCAAAATAAATCTGATAATACCCGGCCAGCCATTATAGGAACTTCTCCGATATATTATATTTTTTGCGTTGTATGTTTTATAATGGACTCTTCTTTTAATTTAGAACATTCGCAACATACTTTAAAATCATTCCATTTACACTTTTTCCAAGTTTCTTCGACATATTAGAAAGAAAAATGGTTTAAAAGTGCCCAAAATATGAGGAA
The DNA here is from genome assembly GCA_030762175.1 of Metallyticus violacea. NCBI lineage: Eukaryota > Metazoa > Arthropoda > Insecta > Mantodea > Metallyticidae > Metallyticus > Metallyticus violacea. Next base: position 97,939,629 of record CM060842.1, on the reverse strand, counting down.
GGTAAAAATAATCATTTTTTGAAACTAAGATATATAGATTTATGCTTTTAGATAAAAAGTATTTGCAAAATACAAGACAGAGGTCTGAGTTGGAGATGAACTTAAGACAGGCAGAGAAGTTGAGATGTAAAAAATAGAAAGAATAAATAAGTATGAATTAATAAAAAAATATAACAGCAAAAGAACCTTTTCTGAGAATAAATCCTTCAATATTATAATACTGAGTCTACGTAATAACTATTGAAAGACTCTTACATGTGACAGAATAGCCTACGTAAGTCTGAGCAAGGTAGCTTAGGCGGTAAAGTTTGGGACTTGCATTCGGGAGGTTTCAGGCTCAAATTTCTTGGCCATTTGATCTTGGAATTTTTCACGGTTTCCCTGGCTACTTATGCGAATACTTAGATTGATGAATTTTCCTTTTCGATGAATTTTCCACTCTCTCATTTCATCCGTTGGCTATGTTACACGGTAGAAAGTACCAGACGACGTGGAATGATGCTGTGTGCGGCTTGACAGTGACTTGCACATTGGAAAAGGTTTGAGCCCTGCCTTCGGGTGTGGAAGCAACCTTTTTGAATGGCTCGAATCCCTTGTAGGTGGGGAGACTGTGCAGACGTTGGAGTGCTTCATCTGGAAACAGTTTTAGGGTCGTATCTATCCCGATACCACTCCTTACCCCTTTCTCCCGGAGGTGCCGCCATTAGGAGGCGCATGCATAAACGGCCAGTTTTTGAGCAAGGCTGAAGTATCGACTTTCCTCCTCCATCCGCCAATGTTAGGAAGGATATAGGAATGAATTCAAGGAATTAATTAAAATCATTGGTTGCATGTCTTTAATGCAGGCTTTTTATTACTAAGCAATCAGCATGCAAGGAAAATGGCATGCTACTGAGAGAAATGAGTGTTAATTAATTTGTATTTCAATAAGAACTTTCACCTAAGCATGGAAGAAAGTGCTGTAAAAGCTACACAGGAAAGGCAAAAAGAAAAGGCAAATAATGAGAACGCTGCTGTTGTAATATAGAGCGTTGCTAATATTTGATTAAGTAGCAATGCTGTTTTAGACATAGATGCTGTTTCTCTAACTTCATTCACAAACTAACAGTAGTTCAGGTAGGTTTAGTTTCTTCATTTAGCCACCACTTTTTCTGCTCTTATTTAGAAACAAATGAAATGATTATTCTTTCTGCCCTCACAGCCCCCTTACCGAAAACTAAAAAGACGTAACACACTGTAAAACTGGATGTTTTAATTATTATACAAGTAGTAATTTTCACTTAAAAGTAAAGAAATGATGTAACAAATTGCAATAAAGTTTTCTTATTCTAAAATGTGATCTATAGCTGGGATGCAGCATGCAGTGTGGAAGATACCTGCTAAGGGAGGGGCGATGAGTTCCGGTCTGTGAAACAAGCGCTCAGGATACACCTGCCACAAAATAACGGGGCTTCATGCGTGTGTTGCGTCCTGCTGAACGGCTTTTTCAGTTTTACATCTGATCTAGTCATTTGTTCTTTTCTCGCGTGGATGGCATATGAAAAAATCCAAAGCAGGTACCGCTCACATAATGCATTTCTCTGTACTATGTTTTACATGAAGCGTTCCGCTAATTTAAGGACAATAGACTGGGGTAAACTAATTTTAATTTTTTAACTTCTCAATTTATTTGACACGTTTTGCTTTCTTAGAATAACAACATAATTCTCTAAGAATTTCATGGACAGAACTTTCAAGGTGTGTGATGATTCTGCTCTAAAATATACAAATAAAAAGAAAAGACAGTTTTTCTCAAAAGTGGGGCCGTATGTGGGATGCGGTCGTTACTCGTGAGATAAGGAGGAGGAAATTAAGTGATTGTTTGATTTCTTGGTTGGATGCTCCTTTGCTTCGGGATTAGGGAGTATTTATCTCAGAGAAATTCTGGAATTTTGTGACTCGTTTGAGTCAGAGGGAAGGGTAGGAAATCTATCAGGCTACACGGAAACACTAAAATTCTCAGTTGACACCATTTATTCATGTTTGTTGTAAGAATATCGGATTGTTCGTATTGGGTAGGGGATATTTCGAAGATTTCAGTTGACTTCTAGACATTGCTTATCGGTTCACTACTGCCGACCACTTTAACTGATTACTAACTATTCCTTTTCTACAGACTTCGCGCACTCCGATTCTGATTATCTATTCTTACGCTCACTTATTCCAATTAGCTCTTACTATTCCTCCCTCCGACTCCAACCATTGACTCCTTACAACTCACAGCCTCGACTGCCCACTCATCACTGCTCATCTGACTTTTTTTTTGTATTATATTAAACGCAAAGTTTATTGAATTGTTAGAAACCTCCCCCCGCGAAATAATAGATCCACAAAATTATGGAGCTGGTTCGATTCTTTTTTATTGGTCCCTCCTTAATATCTATTATTACACATGCTCGCTCCGATTCGTTCAATTTAGGATGATTCCTATTGGTTGAGCTGAACTAATTTTCGAAAATAAATTTTCTTATGCTGTAATAATTTCAAGAACGGATATTCCTGCCATAAATATTCGGAAACTTTTCTGATCTGACATCCCTTCACTTTTCTAGCCTTTCAGATTTACCTACAATGATATCGCGACAGACCATATCACGGTCATAAAATAAGAAGCATCTATTTGTTTCTAAAGGCATGTCAGAAACCTGTCTAAATGTTACTGTTAAAAGGGCTATAAAACATATGCTATCAACTAAGGTTGACATGTGTTCCTTTCCTTATTGTCATTATGCACCGTTACCATTACCTATTGAAATAATAATTCTTTCTGCGCTAGTTTAAAAGGCAAGTATTGTGTCTCAGAAAATTGTTTTCTCTAAATCCTTTCGGAGGAAACGGGTTCGCGTAGGAACAACGGCGACTTTCTTCCCTGGTCGAACCGTTTAAAACTCCATTGGGGCAAACTTCAATACGGCACATTCCATAGTTTAACGAGCAGTCCGGCATTGTAACCTGTACTTTCTCACACATACATAATGACCTCCTACTACAGATTTAACATAGGTGCTGTCTAAATGAATACAACATCCTTAATACAAATTACTTACATGCATCAGATCATATTTACAGTAATTATTAGCATCAATTATAACCGTAATAATATAATCAAACGTGGCCTTTATTTTCGGCTACAAAGGTTTTATTTTTCTTTTGCTATTACACGCTCATATGCCAGAGCTTTGATAATAGTTGATTAACTCTTTTGACAGTAATGCCTGAAATGGGTACATCTGATAATTTGAGATTATGGAGTAGAGAATACCGATAGCGTAATATACCGAGTGTTAATGAGCTACGCCGCAATACTTTCCGAGACTGTGGGGGGGGGGGATCTCAGGCAAGCAATTTGAGATACAGAATATATGGTCCACGAGGAAAATAACACAGTTATATGCTGTTAAAAAGTTGAAATAGGTTGTAATAAGTGTTAAGCAAAATAATGTAAACTTTACCTTTGAACGCCTTTACCTTTAAACCTGCTTGCGAGCTAGAAATTCTGATTTTCAATAACTTATCAACATCGAACAAGGGTTAACTGTTTTATCGTAGCTTAGTCTACAGGGAGTTATCCATCTGACTGTTAGCCTAATGAACAAGGTGACAGATTGGTCATGAAGATCGTAGCTCTGGATTCTCCGCATTTTATGAATGATAATGAAATAATTTAAGTTTTTAAACTTAGCTGAATATTTCTTTGAAACTTAAAAAATAAACTCTATATACTACTGTAAAAATTATAGAAATAAAAAGAAGTAATCAAGAGATTGCAACTCGATAACAATACTTTGCTTTTATTTGACATTAATATTACACAGATTGCACCAAAGACCCATGTCTGAAATTATTGCAGTGCATTTTATTAACACCCGGTATATGAAAGTTGGCATACATAGATTTCGAGGCGATTTGAATATCTTTGGCCTACTGTGCACATACAGCTGTATAAACAAGACTTTATGTTGGATCATCATGGCAACGTTTAAATTAAGAACGAAGATGACATGTACGCTGCTTGAACTGCAAATATAATGTACAGGTGCTAGGCTAAACTCCGTATACTAGTAATAACGGTTCCCAAAGTTCTTCAGCCTGTTGCTGTCTGGGCTTTCGCTTGCTGCAACTCCGTATTTCCGCTACTGGCTGCCCTGTTGTACTCGACACGACCAAACAAGAAAGTCTATTGTCTTCCTCCGTTCAAAGTAGTTAACCCAATTTTCTCTATTATACGATATAACTATGCATTTTCAATGCATCCATTATTTGCTGGGGGCACTTCCGTGGCATAACTGATTAGCTAGCTACAGATGAGGAGGTTACAACTTCTGCTTCTGATCTAGTCTGTATAAAGTTACCTGGTTGAATAGGACGCCCCGTTGTAGTTTGTTTTTTAATTTTTCTTAGCACTTTATAAAGTTCAAATTTCATTTTAGTAGATGTTTGAGAAATGAAAGAAGTAGCAGTTTGTAGAGACTGTAGCCAGCTGATAAAATAATGGTATAGGTAGAGTAATTAAAATATTTTATTTTAGTCCCCTATGAGTCTGGTCCCCTGGAATTCCAAGGCTACTGCTGATGAACCGGGGACCGGGGTTTAATGTAATCAAGGTGGAATTTTTGTATTTCATTTAATTATTTAGAATTTAGATAAAGGATTAGTATAAAATCATCATTGCATTAAAATTTCTGTAATCGCGAGAAGGTACACCTAAAATGGCCTGGGCCAGAGTGGAGACCCCTTGTAGTTTGTATTTTTCTTAGCACTTTCAATAAATTATAAACTTGGTTGAATGCTTTTCTCTGGGTGCTGTTGCCTAAGGATTCTCCACATATACAAACACAGGGTTAGTCAAATCGTCAACAGAGTTTTTCAACATAATTGCACATACATCAAGAGCTGTGACAAAGTAAGGAATAGACATAGTAAATATGAACTTTATTTATTTATTTCAAAAATGTTCCAGGGCTACATTGGTAGCATTGTCGCACATCCTGCCAATGCAGACGGACACACAGTTGATTTTCTCTGGCACAATCAGAAACTTTAAATTGCGTATAGTACAATGCAAGGAAAGGTTTGTCTATCAGTAACTCCATCCCTTATTTTGCTCGAAAGTGATCTCTAACCGTGACTATGAAACTCCAGCACACAAAATGCATACGATTTTCTCAAAATACCATCTCGTGATCAAGGAATAAAACTCCAAAGTTTCTTCTTGTTGCAGTGAAAAGGGTACTAAGAAAAGGCAAATATCGGAAATTATTTATTAAACTTCCGAGATATTTTTGACTAATTCCTTACGTATAGTGACCGCCACGGGTGGCCGAGGTCGTTAAGACGCGGACTCGTGAGCGGGAGGTCTGGGGTTCGAATCCCGCCAGGACCGTCCTTCCTAACTGAGGTTTTTTCCTGGTTTTCCTCAGTCATAATTGGCAAATTCCTGGGAGGTACCTAAACTTTGGCCTGGAACGTTTCCTTCCTTAAAAAAAACACCTTTCCCAATATATCATTTCATCTCAGGTATCTTCAGTGTTCACCGTCTGTGGTGCCTCAGTAGTAAAAATGGGCGTTAAACACCATTCAAAAATACATATAGTCATAATGTCGTAAAAATTGGCAGATAGTTTGTTATTTGCGAATAAACGCTTATTACTTTATTAAGAAAGGACCTTAATGAATGCTTTAGCCTTGTTATTCTTACCATTGAGATGAATTTGTAAACGTCATTATTTGCAGGTGAAGGTAGACTGTTGGCATTACCGATAGGTTGTTTACTTTTAGGCACTACTGTTTCCAATTTCGTGCCAACTAGACCAATTTCTCATAAAAAGCATGCTAATTTTCTCTGTAGATACACTCGAACATTTTAATTAAATTCTTTAAAAATATCTTGATTACCAGAAAATACACTTTAACAGGAAAAAGCACTTTTGTGAATCGGTTTCTTTTACATCGTATAGCTTTATACGAGGGTTGGAACTTAAATAATGACAACTATTTATTTACAACCGATAGTAGAGTTACATGTTAGCAACCTTTACTGTCCTTCAATGTAGTCACCAGCGTTGTGTATAACCCGTTGCCAGCGATGTGGAAGTTGTAGTATAACTTTAGCAGAGCCTGTTCTCTTGATGGTGCAGATGGAGCGGTCTAGTGCCTGTCGAATCTCTGGAACGCTTCTGAAGCGAATGCCACGAAGTGGTTCCTTCATCTTCGGAATCAAATCAAAGTCACAAGGACTTAAGTCCGGGGAGTATGGTGGATGGTACAGTACTTCCCAGTTCCATCGACCGAACAAATCAGCCACAGCTTGCGCTGTATGCGCCCGAGCATTGTCGTGCAAAATGATGGGTGGATTCTGCCGAAAATGTTGCCGCTTCTTTCTCAAAGGTGGTCGCAAGTATTGCTCCAAAAACGAACGGTAATACTCAGCAATGACGGTCTGCCGTGGAGGAATGTAATGCGTTAGGATAACACCATCACAGTCGTACACGGGAATCACCATAACTTTCACCGTATTGGGGCTCTGACGAACTTTCGACTTTCGTGATGACCCATACTGACGCCACTCGTTCGATTGGCGTTTCAGTTTTGGCTCATATGATTTGGCCCATGTCTCATCCAGGGTTATGATACGGCGTAAAAAAGTCTCTCCTTCGCGCTCATAGCGCTCCAAGTGCGTCTTAGTAGCGTCGTAACGCAACCATTTCTCCATTTCCGTGAAATCATGCGGAACCCATCGTTATGCAATTTTTCGCATGCCCAGGCGTTGCTTCAGGATGTGAAGCACAGTCGGTTTCTTGGGCGAGCTGACGAATCGTCTGGCGTCAATCACTGTCCAGTAACGCGGCAAGAGCATGGACTTCTTCTTCACTGACGCTCGTAGGACGACCTGCCCGATGAATGTCTGCCACAGTTTGCCGTCCATCTTTGAAGGCTTTTACCCACGTGCCACTGTTCTGTAAGGAAATGCAGATTCCCTGCAAGCCTCTTAAAGATCTTTAAGACACTGTCGTGCTGTATGACCTCTAGCACATTCAATCTTGATCCAACTCCGTTGTTCCTGTTTCGAAAACATAGTGACAACAGTACGTTAGACCGCTAGCTCACAAGTGACTGTGTTTCTCTCGATTTTGCGCACGCAGGTGATGTGGGAAAGGAGAGTCCATTTGCTCTGAGAAAAGATAGGTATGTAAACAACGTGTGCTATCAGCGACAATATTAGATTCCGTCTCCACAGCAGTGTTGCCACTATTTAAGTTCCAACCCTCGTATTTAAACTTGAAGGCCTATTGGTATCCACTCCCTTTGCAACAACATGCTTGTGGTGCACATTTGTACGGCTTTTGTTTAATTTATGGTCAACACTAATGTTACAATTTTGATAGAATAATAATAATAATAATAATAATAATAATAATAATAATAATAATAATAATAATAATAATAATAGAATATGTTTGTTTCCCAGCAAGAGAGAATGAAATAATAACAAAAAATGCTGTCAAGATTGATTAATGGTAGAATCCATTTATCGTAATTTTCTGTTTTGAAGGAGTTTGGGTTATTTCTTTCGTACCATTTTTGGGCGCATATGAAAAGAGGATTGTATTTTTTTATATTAAAACATGGTAGACGAACGTTAGACTGCTCATAGAGCACTCTAAATCGATCTCAGAGAAGGCAAGTGGTTTTTGTGCAGACAAAAGAACATCTACGCAGGTTTGCTACGAGTACTGCGATTTCCCCTGCCATTCATTCTCCAATGTCATGATCACCTTCATTGTACAGCTGTATGTTGTCACGCCGCCAGGTGTGCGCTTACAAAGCGAGTATACTGCTGGTCATTAATAGGCCGAACTTTAATACTCACTTAGGCAAACGAGACATCATCATAATATTGAAACATAGTTAAATTTATTCCGCGTAAATGTTTTCGCTACTCAAGTATGCAGAATACTCGACTTCCTCTCATGTTTCAGAAACGAATAGCGTGTGAAAGTTGAGTACTGCCAGTAATTATGCAGCATATCTAATGTGCTCATCATTCAGGTCAACAAAGGGATTATTAACCTTACTGAAGAGCGCGAGCCAACTTTCCACGGTTTCTTTCGCCCATTAGCTAAGAACCTACCACATTTCATTATCACTTTAACGCACTTATTATTTAATTAAATTGTGACCAGATATCCGGCACCTTATACGGCAGCAATTTCTTGCTATGAAATGGCGTCATTTGAGTTCTCACACTTTCTCTCACTCAACCCATATGTCCTTAGACATTTTACACCATCTATCATTCCCACAGTTACCTTTGTGTTACTGAAAAACATATTTATGGAGATTGACCCAGCAAGTCTCCCAGAATAGAGGACAAGGTTGACGGTTGTGAGCAACTTCTTTTTGTAGATATTAACAGTAATGTGCCAACAAAGCACTGCACTGCGCAACATGTTTAACAAAACACGCAGGCATAGTGGGGACCTTTGTCTCAAAGTATGACACCACTTTTTTCCTTTCTTTCTTTTACTTGCATTTTTTTCCTCTTCTTATTCTTTTGTCTGTCTTGAATTCAATATCTGGACAAGTACAATATTATCATAATAACACTTAATGTATTTCTAGTTTACTTTTTATTTTTATAAACAACATTTTTATGAACAAAATTTGCTAATTATCATAATTTAAGGCAGCATTGTGTGGATTTAAGGTAACCAGGAAATGTAAAACTAGCAAATAATGCAACAGTATACATTTTACACTGTGTCTTAGAAAGTTTTAAAGTTATGGGAGATATTATGAAAACTTAACTAAAGATGCTCCGTAAATATTAATTCTCTAATGAATAAAACGTAGTTTAAAACTTTTTAACCCAACATGTTAAAAAAAACTAAAAACACTGTGGCATCATCATGAATTTTGGTGGACTATTGGTGCAATTGGAATTACTTTTTTTACTTAAACTGTAGAGAACATGCGTCCTGGTGACTAGAATTATGTATCTAATGCTTGAAAAGAAATTAATTTTCAAATATTGAAAAAAAATTAATTTCTTATTTTATTGATTATTATCAAATAATAGTGATATTTAAATACTTTAGTTACATTTCATATTTGCATACATTACTTGTGTGAAAATATTCAACAAGATTGGTTAAGCTAATCCTGAGAAAAATGCACATTTATGCCAAATTTTTAAGTTGTCGGGAAATAAGATTTATTTTTGTTTAAAAAAAAACTTTTTATGTGCATTAGAAAATTAAAATTTACAGAGCATATTTAGTTAAATATTCTTAATATCTCATAAAATTTCATATTGATAGCTTTATAAATTTCTGAGATACAGTGCAAAATATACTGGTGTATTGCTTGCTAGATTTACGATTCCTGGTTACCTTAAATCTCCATGCAGAGGAGCATCGTCCTTAGAGGTTCCTATTTCACATTTTTTAACATGCAAAGAGCTCAAATGAATGCAGTTTTTCATCAAAATCATTCAAACACATAAGTACATTTTATAGCTCTAAAACAACTTTTTCTTATATTAAGAGTATTTTTAAAATAATTTTAAATATTGATCTATTTAAAATAATTGGATTAAATAAAAAAATGAAATGCTTATTATAAAATTATAACAAACATTCATTTATCAAAATTAATAACAATATTTGTATCTAATAACGCACATGGATTAGTTTTAAAAAAGAGTAGTTATAAATTGGAAGACTTTTAATAAATGAATTTAATTCAGTAATGTAAATTTACACATATTAGTACATTTAATTTATATGGAATCTTCGAGAATGTACCATTCATAATTGAACGATTTTGAAATTTCATTTTAACTTTAAGTCTAACATTTGCCTTAAGAACTCAACGCAACAGTATCGTGCTGGTGAAGTTCAAAAGAACAATTCTGCAATGTTTATAATAGCTTTGCACATTTCTTAAATATTCTGCATATCTTTAAATCCTATTCAATTTTTTGTCTTTACAACTAATTGCAATGGTTTAGACCTGGGATAGATTAGTTTATAAACAATGAAATTACATTAGGTACGGGCCGGCAAAGCGCGGGTTACGGACTGGGAGAAGCCAGTGAAGGCCTATAATGCATGTGCAGGTAACAGCTTATATTTATTTTGAGGGAGGTTATGTCATTCTTCATTATGCAACTGTATAAATATAGTCTTGAAGAACAGATTTCAATACTCGACGCATAAGTGAAAACGGATTCTTTCAGAGAAATGGTAAGTGATTTGCAATAAAATATCCTGGCAATGGAGTTCCAGGCAGAGGAACTGTTTGTCACTTTGTTAAATAGTTGAGAGAGACAGGATCCCTTAATGATAAGAAATATGCTCCTAACTGTCTTGATCTCACGGAAGAAAGGCGAGATGAAAAACAGGACTTTCCTTTGCTCATGCCGGCAATGTATTGCCTGTGAGGGGCATCATTTTGAACGCATGGAATTCCAGCACATAAAATACATTCTTCACTATTTGCTTTTATAGCGCGGGCTAGTGCTTATTATTATAAATTTTAACCACAATATCATTTTATGCTTTCAGTAAAAATATAAATACTAAGATTACAAGCGACAACTCTTTCTTCCTTTTTCCGGTTGCAATGGCTACACTTACCCAGAAAGCAGCCCCGCCCAGGAGGCCATTAACTCAAATAACCTCACTGTAGTACCTTTACTGGTATAAAAACGTGTGATTTAAAGAGCGACCTATGGTAAAGTAGCAAACGCTTGCTGTTCAGCAAACCAAAAGAATAGCATGTATATTACAGCTACCATATTTAGATATTAATTTAATTCAAAAATAAAAAACATATAATAGGACCATTCTTTATAAAAATTAATCACACCGTAACAAACATGAATAAAAGTATTAAAATACTATGTTATAATCACTACCGTAACGAAACCAAAGAATAAGTAAATGAAGTGAATATTAGCACATTTTTGCCTTCATACGTTGTTTATGAACTTCTTTGAGAATACAAATTTTTCTGTTGAATGTTTGAAACTGGCATTAAATGCTTCCTGGTTGGCTGAAATTGGATAAAATAAATTGCCGAAATGCACGGCTTACTTTATTAAAGAACATTATAAAATACACATAAAAAACTAAAAACTAAGATTCTCATGTTAACTCTTTTATATTTGTGTTTTGAGCTTAGGATAGGAGAAAAAAATCAGAATAATAATAAAAAAATCAGGGATATTGATTTATCTATACTGCTAAAAAGAGAGCAATACTTATATAAGGTACGAGGGTAGGTCCATAAGTTTCCGGCCTAACCATTTTCTAGGTATGATAAAGACAAAAACTATATTTCACTTTTCAATAAGTTGCCCTTTATTGCAATAAACTCCTCACATCTTTGAATTAACATTTCAACCCCCCTCCCCAAATAATAGCCAGAAGTATTGTCTGCAAAATGGGCATAAACAGCACCCCATTACTTCTTCGTCACACTTAAATTTCCTTCCTCGAAGATCCTTCTTGAGTTTTGAGAAGAGGAAATAGTCTCTGGGAGCTAGATCTGGGCTGTAAGGTGGATGGTCGATCTACTTGAAGCCAATTCCTTCACATCTTCCTTTGCAACAACAGCTGTGTGCACAGACGCGTTGTCGTGAAGAAGGCACACACACCACTCAGCTTACCTCGCCTTTTCTCTTTGATGGAAGCACGTAGTCTGTGCAGTAGACCAGCACAGTACTCCCCATTTACTGTGGTGTTCCCCTCCTTTAAGTAAATGAAGAGTATTCCTTCACAGTCCCAAAAGATTGTGGCCATGCTCTTCTTGATTGACTGAGTGACCTTGGCCTTTAAGGCAGTGCTTCGCCACGTTTACGCCACTCCATTGATTCTCTTTTGGACAAGGGCTCATCGTAGAGGATCATAGTTTCATCTCCTGTAACAAGGGGTGCAGAACTTCTCTCGTTGCCCCGGCAGAGCTCCAAAAAATGATGCCTGACAACAGATGACTCGTTGCTGCTTTTGTATTAAGGAAAGAAGTCTAGGCACTAACTTTATTCATGTTTAAATGTTCATGAATAATTCGATGGACTGTTGTTTTAGAAAGGCCCAACCTTGCTGCTATTTCTGTAACTTTGAGATGTCGGTCTTCCATAATTTCTCCTTCCATAAGAACTATGTTTTCAGTAGTGAGCTCAACTGCCACGGGTGGCCGAGGTCGTTAAGGCGCGGACTTGTGAGCGGGAGGTCTGGGGTTCAAATCCCGCCAGGACCGTCCCCCCTGATTGAGGTTTTTTTTCCAGGTTTTCCTCAGTCCTTATAACTGCTAATGCCGGGAAGGTACCCTAAACTTAGGCCTGGAACGTTTTCTTCCTTAAAAAAATCCTTTCCCAATTTATCATTTCATTTCATGTATCAAAAGTGTTCACCGCCTGTGGTGCCACAGGAGTAAAAACGGGCGTTAAACACCATAAAAAAAAAAAAAGAAGGAGTGAGCCCCTCCAAGGGCCGACCTGCACGCTCTTGGTCTTTCTCGACATTCGAAAAAGTTTGGCCCCTTCCTTTACGGTAGAATATAAGGGGGATGCTTTCCCATATACACCGTCCAATCGCTGTGTAATTTCATTTGGAGTAAGTCTTCTTTTGTGAAGAATTTAATAACAGCTCGAAACTCCAATTTGAAACTGTAATAATCTTCTACACACAGTCTTCTTTATGCAACTATATCTGAACAACTAAACACAGCTACAGCTGCAATTATATACTTAACAGATAAGTTATGACACAGAGAAGAGTTTTGTGAAGGCAATACGTCTTATCGGCAATGCCGGGAACTTATGGACCTAACCTCGTACAATATTCCAGATTTATTGGATATGAACTTTACGTTTCCAGTTGTTGTGTCACTTACTCGGGGTGTATTACTTCATGATATGGAAAACATTACTAATGATGTACATTATATTTATCCAACATAGCACAAAAGCAGATTGGAAGTCGGTAGGGTAATTTTATATTATGTTTTTAAAAGTTCATCGCGTTGTTTTACCTGTGTTTCATTGTGTCTATAACAGAACACTTCAATCAGTAATAATGTTTTTACTGACCCAGTCTGAAAATCCAGATACAAAATGTCTAATCGAAAAGGCATGTTAAAGCCAATTAAGATAAGACGGAAATATTAACGAATTATGCTTTATTATCATCATATTAATTATCATTCCAATTAATAAGATGTTTATAATAAAAGCTGCTAACTTATTATTCAAGTGATTAAAATCATTTACATCTTAATTTGGATTAATATGATTAATTAATTTTTTTGATCTCGAATTTAAAAGATTTAATTGAATATAATTGTTCATTGTTTTATAAATGTCATAGTGTCATGTAGGCTAATTGAATCGTTTTATAGATTAATGCATGAACTATGACGCTAAAATATTTCGTGCAAACATCTTTTTTTAGCGTTTTAGGAACAAATTATATATTGTTATTTGAGAAGGGAAATTTCTTTTACATTTACACAAACATTTTGCGTTTACAAAAAGAAACGCAAAATGTTTGTAACAAATGTTATAAGATATCATAAGTAACATCAAAAGACGAGAGTTAAGTTCAAATTGGGAATTTTATATAATATAAATAGCATTTCTTTGTTACCAATGGTCCTATAACTAAGTGTAAAGCATTTTTAAAACACTTTAATTCTAGATGATAGTGCATCTCTTATTGTTATAAGATGTCTTTTAGATTAATGTTTACAAATTAAATAATTTGCAAGGGAACCCAATTTACGATTTTTACATAGACATGAAATTGCGTTTTATATTATCTAGGTTAAAATTATGAAACACGAATAGAACGTTGCAGTAAAAGAGAATAAAACATTCTCTACTAATATTATTAAAATTCTGGTTGTGAAACCAGAATCTTCGACCGCTGAGACGAAAATACAATATCGAAAATGGGGATTAATTTCGCTCTCGGGAAAACAAATAAAGAGAAATAACCATATTGTAAAATAACTAAATGTATTAAGCTTGACAAACTAGTAAATGATATTAGATTTTTCTAGAATCAATGGCGGATTTATTATTTAAACTTCATCATTAAACAGCCAATAAATTTGAAACTAACGTTATTGATCAAAATAACTACAATAACATCTGTATATCGTTTCTAATTAGTACCAAGTTAATTCATGTTATTTGATAAAAAGTATGACTTTCATATCATATCACCTTCTTCTTGGTTATTGAAGATTTTATTCTTCATGAAGTCCTCTGAAAATCAGTGCGTGAAAGCTTGAATGAAAATACTGGATGAGGTACAGTTCCGTATCCCAGTTTATTCAGCTTGTGGAGTGTATGTGGTCAGGAGTTAGCATATTTTTCTATTGATAAATGCTGACTGTTTTTCTTGTAATTTCTTATAAATTTTCAATAATTCTCTGCAGTAATTTTTGTCACGATGCATTAGATTGTAGTATATTAAACAGTCGCAGGCCAATATACAGTTGCCATAACCTTTCTCTAGTTAAAATTTGTTTTTGTGAATTTTTCGATGCTTCATCAGGATTCATCCTTTATATTAATCATTTGTGGTTGTAGAGAATCTACTTTTCAAAGGTCACAATACGATTCAAGTAACAATTTTTGTTGCGCAAAGTAACATTTTTGATGCTCGTTCAATTCATGTAGATCCATTTGTTCCACGCTTCCCATTTTCTTCAAGTGATCATACAAAGTTAAAGGGGCAAGATTGAGTTTCTTAGCAAGTTTCCGAGTAGTTTGACAGGATTTGTTATACAACAACTTCCATAAGCTAATTATCACCAACTTTACTTCGATGTTCCTCTACCTTTCTCATCTTCAAGGTTGAAATCCGCAAATGGAAACTTTCCGAACTAACGCTGAGCTTTGAGTTTGGAAGCGCTTTCTTCTCCCCATGCTTCCACAATATTTGGAGCTCTTTTCGCGGAGTGTGACCAAGTTCAAACTCGTGCAAGAGAATTATACGTAAATGGAATTATAAGACATTTAGTATAACGAAACATAATTTTAATTCTACAGTGGTAACACTAATAGTATAGACCAAATTTAAGCTTTAAATTAAAATGCCAAGTGTGTGTGTGTGTGTGTGTGTGTGTGTGTGTGTGTGTGTGTGTGTGTACATTCATTCACATATTTCAGTTTAAAATAAATGATATATAAAACCGCCATTAATTTCCGATGTGCCTAATATAACTAACATGAGCATTGACAAAGGAAATCAAAAACAAAATATTAGGTACTATTAAGAGAATTCATGTTTCTAGATTATAGGATTAATTATTTCTATTTTATGAAGGAACTAGCAGCTCTAAAGCATATATATATATATATATATATATATATATATATACTGCCGAGGTCGTTAAGACGCGGCCTCGTGAGCGGGAGGTCTGGGGTCTAAATCCCACCAGGACCGTCCTCACTAAATGAGTTTTTTTTTCCAGGTTTTCCTCAGTCCTCATAAACAGCAAATGCCGGGGAAGTACCCTAAGCTTAGGCCTGGAACGCAAAACTCCTTTCCAAATATACCATTTCATCTCATGTATCATCAATGTCCACCGCCTGTGGTGTCTCAGTAGTAAAAACGGATGTTGAACACTAATAAAAAATGTATATGATGTAACTAGATATTAAATGTTTTCTCCGAGCATATACTTTTTTTTTTTTTTTTGTTTCATTGCTAGTCTCCCTGCCTGTAACGCTCAAGAGCCCAGGTGGGGGCTACAATCGATTATTGATATTGAGATAAGCACATGAATTAACTGTGATGGTAGTACTATCACTGCTGACTGTTCTAAGAATGAACAGTTAAAACGTTAAGTCTCTAGAACTAACATTGCCCTAGCTTAAGAAACTGAAGAATTTCTAGAATGTCCTGTTAAACTCTTTAACAACATAATTGTATAATAAGACAATCAATTGCACATGTGCTATCTAGAAATGGAGAGTACGGGTCTCAAACCCGCGATCCTGAGGTCGGTACCTCTTTGCGTAACTACTCCAGAGTGTGTCGTGTGTTTAAATTACCCAGAAACCTCCATTTTAACATTATAGCCTATAACATGCTGTACAACTTCTGAGTTTTCAAGTTGAGTGGGTCAACACACTGCATGACTTTGGATGGGCAATAAGTGTTCAATTATCTTCGCTGAACAAGATTTTGCTGTTAACGGTTTTATTTTCACACTTCAGTTTACTGCAGGTTCCTGCTCACTCTCACATATGCTTCGGAGTAAGCAGAGCGCATGCGTGAAGCATGGTCATCATTTATGAAAGGCTAAGTAACCTAACTGGTTTGTATGTCACGCCAGAGAACCTTCAGGCCCAGATCTTAAGGGAGTCAATTTCGTGAGTGGGGATGCTGAGATGGGAAGGTAACTGGGTCATTTCTCGATTTGTGGTCACAAAGAACGGCCTTCACAGTTTGTCGTTACTTCCAAATGAAATGGTTCGAGTTGTGAAATGTCGTCTTTTACGATTCCATTGTACAACTACTTTCAGTGATCAAAAGTCAAGTGGAATATTATAAGGGAGGCTTATATTAAAGGAACAAGTAGTGATAATACAAATAGCTATTAAAATTGTTAAAATACGTACAGTAACATACTTTCATAATGAGTGACTATCTCTAGTTGTCTATTACAATCACATAGGCAATAATAATTAATGAAATAAAAGCACTAAAATAATAATTTACCTTATTTTCGGAAAGATGTTGAAACTCCCGGCTTCATTCCCATATCTTTTTTCATACATCTATAAAAACTCACCCATCAATCGCTGTAGTTCCCAATGACAAATGAAGCTAAGCTCTTGACGAATGTTAGGTTTAAGATAATTTACAATGCGTGGATTTATTTTGAAACGGCAACAAGATTTATTCTTGAATACATTCAATTAGATTATTTTGATTTTATTTTCGAAAACCCCCTGAAGTGCTCTATTTTATCTTTTAGCTCCAAATACTATTTAATATTAAATTAAATATAATTGCGAAATTACCAGGAATATTTGAATAATTTGATTCAATTGCCCCCCGGGGGAAAGCGTTTGTTTGCACAATAAGCTAATAATATCAATGAACTTTTTAAAATGTTCCTATTTTTTTCTCACTTCTTTATTTTCTTGGCATTTTAACAGTTTGTTGTGCTTGTTAAGCAAATCACGGACGTTGAACATTTGTTTAGATAACATTTTAAACGAAAGACAAGACTTTGTGGTCTTTACTTGCTTCGCGTTCATTCTCTGACCTCGATAGTTTTTTTTAAACCATCAAAACTTTACATTTTTAAGTGCACTTAGCAACACGCAGTCTTTACGTTTCAAAGCACATTAATGATTGTTGTAACACATGCATTGAAATGATTTGTTTTTACTTCTATACTTCTGTAGCAGTGATAATATTATTGTATTGTATTGAATTGAGTTGAGTTTATTTACACTTAATAATACAGTTCACAGTACTTTTTTTTACAACCACTCAGCATTATAAACACAAACTACAAGGGACCTCCAACTACCTGGCCCAAGCCATTTTAAATATACCTTCACAATTACAATTTTTACATATTTCGTGAAATACTAATGCCTTAATCTAAATTCCTAATAAACAGAATACCAATTATTCACTTCTAGTGCATCAGACCCCAGTCCCCAGTTCATCAGCACAACGTACTGGAATTCAGAGGACCCGGCTCTCACCCGACCCCAGGTACCAAAATGGTATCTAACTTACTTTGTCAATACCATTATTTTATCTATTGTATATTATTATTTGTGTGAAATTTCTTCTTCTTTCTTCCTTCACTATCCATTTCCACTTCTGTTTAATTTTAAATAAATACTGATCTACACTCCTACACTCTTTGCTATTCTATTATCCACTTTAAATTTTACCTTAATGAGTTCATTTCTCCAGTTTTCAGTTTCCTTACAATCAAACACTATATGTTCTAAGTCTTCTTTCCCTCCTCACAATGGACATTCCCCTTATGTAAAGCATCCTTTTTCACCTTTTAACTTCTACATGCTTGCTCTAGTCGGTCCTGGTGGTATAGTGGTAACCATAGATGCCTTCTAAACCGAAGATCCAGGGTTCAAACCGGCCAGAATCGATGGATTTTTTCGGGCGTAAAAATCCTAAAGCTTCCTTCGGAAGGGAAGTAAAACCGTGGGTCCCGTGTCGTACATTTACGGCAAGAAAAAGAACCTCAAGTCTGAAAGAAGAGGCCTCTGAGCAAAATTTGTCGACCATTTCACGCCCTGAATTGAATGGGACGCTGATGGCCTGAGATGTTAAAGAGCGTCCGTAAATAAAACAAATCAAATCTCGCCCATGCTGTACCCTCTCTTTCCTCCTTATTTGTTTTAAGTATGTAAATTTCCCTTTCCCATGCCCATTTCATCTTAACATAAAATTCCATTGATGTCTTCCCAGTTAAATTACTAAATAGTTTTTGTATCTCTTTATCTTCAAAACGTCTTCTCGTTTCTTTCCCAAAACCTCTAATATTTGTATCTTTTTCCTTCAAATATGCCCTAATCCGTTGCTCTCTGCAATATTTTTGAACTACCCAACCATTCCTTAGTTAACAATGAATATTATTGTAAGTTGTTCAGATCTTGAAGTTTCGTTCCTTTCACACTTCGCTCTTCTTGAAAAAAGAAGCCCCAACATACTAGTTATCCTATTTTCACTATTAGATTTACTCAATAAAAAGGTTTAGATACACGATAAACTTCACACACTTATACACAATGCATTGAAAATAAATTCACAGCTAATAAATACATTTCGAAGTTCCAACTCTCTTTTGCGGTCTGCTTTCAAGCGTTCACGAACCTACTTTACAAGTTGCGAATAGGAGAATAACCTTTACTCGTAACCATGTAATCACATGCACCACCTCACCTTCAATAAGAGGCACATTCTTGGTTTATTTATTTCGTTCATTTAAGGACGCTATTCAACAACTTTTAGTCATTAGCATCCCATTCAATTCAGAGCGTGAAACGGTGGATACATTTAACTCAGAGGCCTTTACTTTCAGGCTTGATGTTCTTTTATGTGCCTAAATCTACAACACGGGACCCGCGTTGTCTTCACTTCATACCTTTACTTCCCTCATTCAGTTACAATCACAAACTCAGTGGAACATAACATTTTCATAGTTAAGAAGCTTACGGTACAAAATCGCAAATATAACATCAACATTTATTAAATGGTGAATAAATGCTTGATATTAATAAAACAACTTTTTGTAGTAGTGTTTAACGCCTGTTTTTGCTACAGAGGCACCACAGGCGGTGGACACTGATTATACATGAGATGAAACCATATATTGGGAAAGGAATTTCTTTTAAAGGAAGGAAACCTTCCAGGCCTAAGTTTTGGGTACCTCCCCGGCATTTGCCATTTATGAGGACTGATGAAACCCGGAAAAAACCTCAGGGAGGACGGTCCTGGAGGGATTCGAACCCCAGACCTCCCGCTCACGAGTCCGTGCCTTAACGACCTCGACCACCCGTGACGGTAACACTTTTCTTGTTCATGAAATAAGGGAAGGGGAAACGAAGGGACAGGAGTTCCTATAACGAAGTTAAAGCAGTTTTTAAACTCTCATTTCCATATGATAATGCAACAATATCATATCTATTTGGATAACTATTTATCCAAATGAAATGTTTTTGACAAAGAACCAGATTTACAATTTTTACGTATGCTATATTTTAAATAATGAAACGTGAATGTTCTTTGCAGTAAAAGAGAATGCATTATAGTTCAGAACGGTGACCCGCTTGGGGGACTGGTCTGTCGTGTGAGTACAAGCGTTGGCTCTATAACTTATCTTGACCCAGGTTCTCACAAGTTCAGGGTTGACTTTTATCATCGAGGAAGGAATGCATATGCTTACTTTGCCCTAGATGCTCGTCACGTTAACCAACGCCATTTGTTCCCAAGGAAACTGGTTACAGCTGTTCGCACGAGAGGTGGTTCAGCAAGACCACCATTTAGATCAGGCAAATTATATTTCTGCAGCGTAAAACACGTGGCAACTGAACTATGGAATTCTCTATTGCACATGTCAGCAACTTATGAACCTTCAGTGAAATATTTATTTTTATAACTAAAGTTGTTGAAATGTATACGTATCGGTAACAAAATTTTCAACAATAATTCAATTTATAGTATTATGTGGTTTAACAGCAAAAAAGGTAAGTAATTCGCGAAATCTAAGCAATTAAGGGCAATCACTAAGAGTGAAATTTGGTTAAAATCTTAGAGAAATCTCATTTTTGGGGGGTTTACAGCTTAAAAAACTGAAAACAATGGAACAGTGTAACGAAAACAACAGGAACTAATGAAGCAGAAATAGATAAAATACTAAAATTGTATGACTATCTTAGTGTTTTATCTATTTCTGCTTCTCTAGTTCCTATATTATTTACATAAACACTTGAATATCGGCTTGTGTTCTTCTTCAAATGCGGAAGACTTGTTTGATCTATTATTGCTCCTCTGTTACTTACTTTTTTTACCTACATTGTTCCGATATTTACTTAATTATTTTAATTATATGTACGAGGGTATGTCCATAAGTTTCCGGCATCGCCGATAAAGATCATCGCCTTCACAAAATGCTTATCTGGTGTTAAGTAAGTAATTGCAGCTGTAACTTCCGCTCCGCTGTGTTCAGTTATTCAGATATAGTTGCATAAAGAAGGCTATGTGTAGAAGATTGAGACATTTCAAAATGGAGTGTCGAGCTGTTATTAAGTTCTTCACAAAAGAAGGACTTACTCCAAATGAAATTAAATACCTATTGCACGGTGTACACGAGGGAAGCCTCCCCTTCATATTCTATCGTAAAAGAAGGGAACAAACTTTTTCGAATGGGTGGAGAAAGCATTGAAGACGAAGAGGGTGCAGGCCAGTCCTTGGAGGTGCTCACACCTGAAAACATCGTTCTTGTAGAAGGACAAATTATGGAAGACCGGCGGCTCAAAGTTACATAAATAGCAGTTAGGTTGGACCCTTCTAAAACAACAGTCCTTCGAATTATTCATGAACATTTAAACATGAATAAGGTTAGTGCAAAATGGGTGCCTAGACTTTTTTTCTCAGTTCAAAAGCAGCAACAAATCATCTGCTGTTAGACATTTTTGGAGCTCTGCCGTAGCAAGAGAGAGAAGTTCTAAATCATTGTTACAGGAGATGAAACTACGGTCCTCTACTATGATCCCTTGTCCAAAAGAGAATCAATGGAGTGGCGTAAACCTGTAGAAGACCGCCTATAAGGCCAAGGTAACTCAGCCAACCAAGAAGATCATGGCCACAATCTTTTGGGACTGTGAAGGAATACTCTTCATTGACTTCAAGGAGAGTAACACCACAGTAAAAGGGGAGTACTATGCTGGCCTACTGCACAGACTACATGTTTCCATCAAAGAGAAATGACGAGGGAAGCTGAGTGGTAGTGTACGCCACGACAACGCGCAGTTCTTGTTGCAAAGGAAGCTGTGAAGAAACGTGGCTTCAAGGAGATCGACCATCCACCCTACAACCCAGATCTAGCTCTCAGTGACTATTTCCTCTTCTCAAAACTCAAGAAAAATCTTCGAGGAAGGAACTTTGAGGAAGGAACTTTAAGTGTGACGAAGTGATGGATGCTGTTTATACCCATTTGACTAATTTTTTTACGGGGGGGGGGATTGAAATGTCAATTCAAAGATGTGTGACAAGTGTATTGCAATAAAGGATAACTTATTGAAAAGTGAAATATAGTTTTTTCTTTATCATACCTAGAAAAATGATAAGCCCGAAATGTTATGGACCTACACTTGTACATATCTATCGCTTTTGCTGATGAGAGGTTTTAAACACCCGTTTATAATTACTTTGAATATTGAAACAGAATTCTATTGCGTTTTAAAATGTTCATTTTTGAGTTTAAGATTTCTTACAATATTTTTTGTTCAGAACTTTGAGCATGATGCAGTTTTTATTAAAATTCTTCAGATTTTCAACATTTAATCAGAAAGATGAGCAGGAAAATAAAGGTCATAAGGTTTTCAGAACCAAAATATTACTCAATGTATGCTATAATTAGTTTAATCGATTATTTAAAAAAGGTGAAAAATGTAGTATTAAAATTTTGAAGATATTTTTATGAGACTTCTAGAGACAATACAAAAAATCAACAATGAAACTTTATTTCTCAACATTAACTTAGTGTTTTTAATATTTTAACATGTCTACAATCTTTTGGAACTTTGAAGGAATACTCTTCATTGGCTTCAAGGAGAGAAACACCATAGTAAATTGGGAGTACTCAGCTGGCCTACCCGCAGACTACGTGCTTCCATCAAAGAGAAAAGGCGAGGAAAGCTGAGTAGTGGTGTACGCCTTCTTCCTGTGCAAACAGCTCTTGTTAGAAAGGAAGCTGTGAAGAAATGTGGCTTCAAGGAGACCGACCATCTATCCTATAGCCCAGATCTAGCTCTCCGTGGCTATTTCCTCTTCTCGAAACTCAAGAAGTACCTTCGAGAAAAGAAATTTAAGTGTGACGAAGAAGTGATGAATGCTGTTTGTGCTCATTTTGCAGACAAGATCCCTTGACTATTTGTTGGTGGGATTGCAATGCTAATTCAAAGACGCGAGGAGTGCATTGCAATAAAGAGTAACTACATTGAAAAGTGAAATATAGTTTTTGTCTTCATCATGCCTAGAAAATGACTAGGCCGGAAACTTATGGACCTAACCTCGTATCTAGTATTACTAGATAATGTTGGTAAAATTATAAGTATAATTTGGCCATAACGAGGACCAATTACATCCTGCAGGAAGCTGAGCATACATAATAATAATGTAGCAACAATTATACAGCAATTACATAGCTCATACTTGTAGTTATTCTTATCCTTATTTCGGTTTCTATCGTGCATTGACATATTTACCTGAATTTAGTACGATTCTTTAAATTGCTTGCATGTGTTATTGATTTTTGTCTGTTGCTCAACGCTTAAATTTATCGCTGCGTCCTCGGCTGACTAAATGACGCGTTTCCGTGAGGGAAATGCATGCGGAAGTCTGCGTGCGTGCAGGGGTGAATCAGGTAAAAAATTATAAATCGGCTTGAGCTATGCAGAGACAACTGTTACGTTGAAGCGACCAACTGGGACTTCTTGTTAAAGATGTCTTATTGTCCACCGTAAAACAAAAGCTATTTGTGATGATGCAACAAACTTTCACCTGGTTTGCAGTTTAGATCGTCATTTGTCATATGCAGCTGAAGCCTGATAGTAGCGTAGTATTTGTTTGTCTTTTCCATTCTCTAGCAATGACATATGTATACTTTATGTTGATGTTATGTTTACTGCTAGTTCCGTTCAGATTTGCTTAGTGTGTTCTTTTCTTCTAAATATTTAAACCCTTCAATACACAATTTTCTCTGACTAGATACTTTAACAAAATGTAAACTTTTTTTTTCTTGCTTTCTTCTTTGTGATTCCACGAATACCAGACAAATGTTTTGAGAGGAAATAATAATAATAATAATAATAATAATAATAATAATAATAATAATAATAATAATATAAAAAGGGAAAGGGAAATTGCCCTAACTATTCCATTATTCTTCTTCTGCGCAGGTTCTTTATATAGGCTATTCATGTAAGAGATAACTCTATTGTGATGCGCTTTCCACGAAGTATCAAAAGCTGTAGTTTAAGTAACAAGAAAATGTAGTGATATAATTTAAAATGATACATTAGCTCCCTAAAGGAAGGTGCGGGGTAAAATAAAATAAATCAAGAATAAAAAGTAACAGTTGAAAAATAGTGAGATTAGAGACATAAATATGAAATTTAATGTCAGAAGAATACATAAAAGGAAAATTTAGAAATAATCAAATGGACAAAATCTCTTAAAAATAAGAAAAAGAATATGTCAAAATGCAATACTTGCGAACCTAGAACAGTTTCTAAAATTATGTTCTAAATTATTAAATTTTAAAATGGTAATTTAGAGGTGAAAGCAGCAAAAGAACGCATACATGGATCATCGCTGTATTTTGAATCAGCAAACCTAATATTAACACTTAGGTTAATTTTTTGCTTTTATACAGTTAATTTTTATAATTATTACAAACGTACTAACAAATAAAACCAAACACATTTGTGTGTTACCTCTAAACATTAACTTCTTTCATCATACTGGCATTTCATTATTTCTTTACCTTGTCATATTTCGATACAGTTCTACTCTTCTTAAACTGCAGCTATTGGCACTTGAAGCGTCACTTAAATAATTAATATTAAAATAAAATAGTGGGAAAATATGAGGCAAAACGTGATATTCTTGTAAGAAATAAAGTCTTTAATTAAAAAAAATGAACTACAAAAATTCGTTTTGTAAAATTATACGTATACCGTGTTTAAAATTGGCATATTTAAAATTAAATTTAAAGAAACATGTTTATTTAGATGTTGGGAAGGAAATTTAAAACCTATATTGTTATTCTTAATAGTGTTTAACACCCGATTTTGTTGGTGATGCATTAATGATAAACGAGATTAATTGAAAAATTGGGAAAGGCTTTTTTTTTTTTTTTTTTTTTTTTAAAGGAAGGAAGCGTTTTAGTTCTAAGTTTAAGGTATCTTCGTGGAATATTCCATACATAAGAACGAAGCAAAACCTCACAAAAAAAAAACCTCGGGAAGGACAGTTCTGGTGGGAATAGAACCCCAGACGTGTAACGATCACGAGTTCATGCCTAAACGATCCACCCCATTTTGAAATTTCATAGTACATGGTACATTTTAAAGCTGATTTTTTTTTTTTTTTTTTTTTTTTTTTAAAATTTTGTTTTATATCGTTGCCAGGAAATCTGTTTTGTTAATGTTTGAATTTGGACAAAATGTAAAAACAAATCAGTTAGTTGTGCGATGAAAACACATTTGTTTTGGCAATATTACAATTATTAATACTACGGTAATGTAGCCTACTTAGGAACTCTTGACTGAATTGCTTACATTGTACTTTTTCTTGTGCGGTATATTTCATTTATTACCAAAACTAAACCATTAAATTAAATGCTCCATGTTTTTTATAGTTTTATTCTGTTCAAATTCAAACAGCAATAACAACAATCCAGATTGCCAAACAACGATAGAAAATAAAATTTGTGGTTATAATTGAATCCCTCTTTAAAATTTAAGCTACTTTTTTGTACTTATTCCTTTTATTTACGAACGCTCTTTAACACCTCAGGTCATCAGCGTCCCATTCAGTTGGGGCATGAAACGACCGATAAATTTTGCTCAGAGGTCTCTTCTTTCAGGCTTGAGGTTCTTTTTTGTGCCTTAAATGTACGACACGGAATCCATGGCTTTACTTCCCTTCCGAAGGAAGTCATACTTAGGATTTTTACACCCGAAAAATCCATCGAACCTGGCCGAGATTGAACCCGCGATCTTGGTTCTAAAATTAAAGTGTCTTAAGATAGGAGCACGTTTGAAAATTCAAATTGGAGTGATTGGGCCTAAGAGGATGATACCTAAAATGTAATAAAAATTGGTTTTAATTTTCCTTCTCCATATCTAAATTGACATATTTTTGCTTAAAATAAATTAGATTAAAACTGGCAAGTTTTGAAATGAAACTTTGATATATATGGATGGATAATCCACGCAAAAGCATATGACAAAATGTAAATATATCCAGGAAAAATGTCTCATAAGTAGTGTCGATTTTTAAGCAAAACTTTATCTATAAAGTGTTCTGATAGGGTTAAAGTAATTTTCAAAGTTAAGACATACGATTCTAAAGGCTTGAGCTACCTTTCAGGTTTGTTATCCCGCGACAGTGCCAGTTTCTGGATTATTCGCTTCCACGGCTTCAACGTCTTCGTAATTTCTTCCATAGAACGAAACAGGTGACAATCTGAAGGCGCAAGGTCAGGGCAATATGCTGAGTATGTCAACAGTTCTCTCTCTTCCAATTCCTGGATTTTCCCGTGATTGTTTACAGCGGTATTGTCCTGCTGTAAGAGAATTCTATTTCGATTAATTAATGTTGGGCCTCTATGTCTCAAGAATTTATAACCTCGTTCCATTTGTTGAGAATAAATATTCACATCGATTGCACGCTCATTTGGAATAAACTCCCAGCGATTCACACCTTCAAAATTTCACCAGACACATAACATTACTTGGGGCCAAACCGATTTTGTTTAACGATGACTTTGGCATGCAGATGGGAATCGAGTCACTATTTCGAGGCGCCAGGATTGCAAAAATATACCCATTTATCATCAGACGTGACAATTTCCCTGATAAATCTCTTATCCAGAGGATTTGCGATAAGCTGACAACAGATTTCCACTATACGTTGGGCCTGTTCAGGTGTCAATTCATAAGGTACAGATCTACAGCTTCTGTATGATTTTTAAATATTTTAATGTAATGATGTATCATCTTTTGATGAACCAAGTTCTTCTGACGGTCTACGAGTATTTTTTTATGGTTTTTCTTCCATAACTCTGGGAGTATTCTCAACATTCCATACTTACGTCTTCCAAGATATGATACAATTTTAGTGTTTTTTCCTTCATTTTTGAAACGCTGGAACCATCGTTGTTACACTCCCACTAACGACACTTTGCTCTACTTCATAAATTATTTGAGCAGCGGAAGCAGCTTGTTTACAGTAGTGCTTTAGAAAGACTCTAATCTCAAACTTTATTACCTCCATTTTATATGATTGTAATTAACAACTGAAGACTGACACGTGCTCCCAATATACCGTGTAAATAACATTGCCAAATAAATGAAAACCATTAAAGAAAAACTTAAAAACCGATCTTTTTTATGAGACAATCTCTAATTTATTCTTTTGTAAGACGAGGTGTATTGGATTGAATAATTACACTTTTCAAAAATTTGGCTAAAAAAAAAAACAAACAAACAATGGAAGTCAAAGATCCTTTTCTCTCTTTCTGCTCTTCTCATTCGTTTCTCACCCTCACGTCCGACGAATTCGTACATACGTCTCCAGGAGTGTGAAGGCATTTCCCTATACCAGGAGAGCAAGCTAGAATTCAAAATTGGGTACGAAATGGCTTGTGATGTATGTAAGTGAGTTTATTAAATTCCATCACATGTTTTACTCTATTTCGTTACTGTTATGTAGTTTAATGCGACTAACACAAACCCTTCCCTTAGTAGTGCTGTATAGAGAATTTATTAAGTGACATATACAGACTGCATATCACAGACTACAAGCTTCGTGCTCACTGGTAGGTACCAGATAGTAAATGAACTTTTCTTTGACTTTATTAAAATATTGATTTTCCTCTTTTAAAAGCCCTACTGCATTCTCAACTAAACCCATTTCCAAATCAATAGAAGATATCTCATATAAATAATTTATGAACAAATATTCTTTATACCCTTTTCACCGCTGTTACTTCAGTTTCTAAATATAACACAATTCTCAAATGTTACGAGTCCTTTGTTTTATTTAGTTTACTTCTTTTTTATGTTCAGCATTTAGTTCTCATATATCCTAGGAAGTAGGAACACATACTCATTGCATTTTTTTTAAATTTATCTAATGAACCTCTTATAATTACATTTATTCTTTCTATGCTCTTGATTTCATTATGTTCCACATAATTCTGCTAATTGAATAACATGTTTCCTCAAATAACTCCACAATTTATCTATTTTATAAATTAACTGCCTTTTCACTCTTGCCTAGTCATATTGGGTCATCTATTTATCTTTCTACCGCCACGGGTGGCCGAGGTCATTAAGGCGCGGACTCGTGGCGGGAGGTCTGGGGTTCCATTCCCACCAGGACCTTTCTCCGTCACTTTTTTTTTCCAAGATTTTCCTAAGTCCTCATAAATGGCAAATGCCGGGGAGGTACTCTAACTTAGGCATGGAACGTTTCCTTTCTTAAAAAAAATCCTTTCCCAATTTATCATTTCATCTCATATATCATCAGTGTCCACCGCCTGTGGTGCCTCAGTAGTACAATATCTAATGGAAGATGGCATCAGCCTATAAGCTACTTCTCAAGGCCAGCTGAGCTCCCGAGGCGAGACGGGCGGAGTTCATCGAAATGCTAGGTTGGCCTTAAGCCTCACGCCGCTAGTCAGTGTCGTTTGAGCAGCGAAGAAAACATCACGTGTCTAATCCTACAGTAAAGTCTGCTAAGAATACTAACAAACATTATGCGTAAATATTTTGTGCCGGGAATGTTTATGATGTGTCAGTACCAAGTCCGCTCACGCTGACAGGAGATTATTTAAAGAGAAATTCCCAGATCATCGAGTTCCAAGTTAATAGTTATCGCACACAAGAGGACTAAAATATAACTTCCATCAAGAGATCATTTTAATCTCTCAAAGAGGATTAATAAGGGTAATGTTGAATTTCATAAGCGGATACCAGAATTCATGAAAAATAAAGACAGGCTTTCCAGCATCTCCTTTAATGACGTTGGTGATTACCAGGGACGAAGCGTTCGTTAAGGCTGTAAGATTACGCCTAGCCAAAATTACTGTGTTGGCTTAAATATTACTTTTATTGACTAATTAAAATGCTTTCTAATTTAAACTAGTTCGTAGAGAGCCGATCTTATTATTATATTGTCGAAGGCTTGGGTTATCTTGCGCAAGCGCAGTAAAATATTCTGTCATTGTCATGAAGAGGTGAAGGGAGTCTTTGGTTAAGTTTTCATTTCTCTGTAGGCTAGCCAGGTCACAACCCATGTAGTTATTTAGCCCTCTTCTGGGATTTTATAGAACCTGAAGCCTAACAGAATTACCAGAATGCAGAAGATATCACTTTAAAATATATTATTTCGCTATTTTAGTTATATAGTAGTTATGTGGAACGACGTTTTTTTTTTATTTTATTTTAGGAGTGAATATTATGTATTATTGTTTTTAAAAGTCATTCTTAAACTCACGTACTTCTATTCTAGTTTACATGGACCGCTCCGTACGTAGTTGATGATTCTTTATTTGTACATTTGTTCCCTCTATTTCTGCGTAATTGTCAATTATAGTGGAACGGTGTCGTATCTTACGAGGAATATAGAAAAAGGACCGATAAAATGTTTTCAGTGAAACTTCACGAGTTCATTTCAAGAGTGATTTATGTATATGCACAGAAAAAGGAACGCAGGAATAAGATTATTTATAAACAGATTTAAGGATGATTATTAAATGTAATTTAATTATTATTCCATTATAGATAGTCACAATGCCATAATTCTGAATGTGAAAGAATTTTATTATATTACTGAATAGTTTTTGAGGTATACTTAACATAAATTAGATTTTTTCATTCATTTCGATATCCCATATCTCAGCGTACTATTTCTAAAAAGCCGCGCTTCGCTACTGGTGAGTGCATAACTTTTTAAGCGCAAAATTGATTAGATTTTCCCTCGCGCTCCTACCACCGACTCGAGCGTTATCCCCACTCGCCCCGCCCGACTCAGCTAGCCATGAGCGATGGCTTATTGACAAACAGTCCCCGCCGTCGCATCGGTAATCAGATACTTAAATTGCCCGATATATTTTATTTCTTTATCCTGCAGCAGCAAGCATCAGACACAGAATGTAACTTTTAATGGTGTGGGGAAACAAGAGCTTTTACACTTGTCAAAACTCATTAGAAGTAATTTTTTGGCGATAACCTACTCTCACTTCAACATCCTCCTATGCAAGTGAAGCAGAACATGAAAGTCCTTTTATTTACTCCTTTTAATTATATAGACACATGTTTTCTTATTACATTATTATTTATTTATGTACGCTCTTTAACATCTCAGGTCATCAGCATCCCATTCAATTCAGGGCGTGAAACGGCCGACAAATTTTGCTCAGAGGCTTCTCTTTCAGGCTTGAGGTTCTTTTTTGTGACACGGGCCCACGGCTTTACTTCCCTCCCGAAGGAAGCCATACTTAGGATTTTTACGCACGAAAAAATCCATCGGTCCTGGCCAAGTTCGAACCCGCGATCTTGGGTTTAGGAGGCAAGTATGGTAACCACTACACCAACAGGACCGACTTTTCTTATTACAGGCTATATTAGAGTTAGAATATATTTTATTTATATATCGATAATATCACGCAATGAGCAATTCTGCAAACAAATTTATGCTAGCAGTAATATCGTAGTTCTTGGTTATCTTCACCTCGACGGATATTTTCAACATTCTCCTGTTTAGAATTGATGTTCTCAATCCTCTTCTTCCCTGCAAGAGATTTCCCCCCTATATCTTTATATAGTTTGCTTCTATTTTAACTGTAGATACGAGGATAGGTTCATACATTTCCGGCCTAACCCTTTTCTAGTAATGATAATAACAAAAATTATATTTCACATTTCAATATAATTACCCTTTATTGCTATACACTTCTCACATCTTTGAATTAACATTTCAACCCACCCAAATAGTCTGAAGTTTTGTATGCAAAATGGGCATTAATAGCAACCAACACTTCTTCGTCACCTTAATTTCCTTCCTCAAAGATCCTTCTTGAGGTGTGAGAAGAGGAAATATTCAATGGGAGCTAGATATGGGCTGTAAGATGGATGATCGATCTCCTTGGGGTCACAGTTCTTCACAGTTTCCTTTGCAACAAGATCTGTGTAGACAGGCGCGTTATCGTGAAGAAGGTGCACACCACCGTTTAGCTTTCTTCGCCTTTTCTCTTTGATGGAAGCACGTAGTCTGTGCAGTAGACCAGCATAATACTCCTCATTTACTGTGGTGTTCCTCTCCTTGAAGTCAACGAAGAGTATTCCTTCACAGTCCCAAAAGATTGTGGCCGTGATTTTCTTCGTTGACTGAGTGGCCTTGGCCTTTAAGGCAGTGCTTCGCCAGATTTACGCCACTCCATTGATTCTCTTTTGGACAAGGGATCATAGTAGAGGACCATGGTTTCATCTCCTGTAACAATGGTTTGCAGAATTTCTCTCTCGTTGCCACGGCAGAGCTCCAAAAATGCCTGACAACAGATGACTCGTTGCTGCTTTTGGATTGAGTAAAGAAGTCTAGGTACCTCCCTTGCACTAACCTTATTCATGTTTAAATGTTCATGAATAATTGGAAGGACTGTTGTTTTAGAAAGGCTGCAGTTGCTGCAGTTTCAGTAACTTTGAGCCGCCGGTCTTCCATAATTTCTCCTTTCACAAGAGCGATATTTTCAAGAATGAGCACCTCCAAGGGCCGACCTGCACGTTCTTCGTCTTCAATGCTTTCTCGACCCATTTGATAAAGCATGACCCATTCTTTTACGGCAGAACATGAGGGGAATACTTCCCCCTATACACCGTCTAATCGCTGTTTAATTTCATTTGGAGTAAGTCCTCCTTTTGTGAAGAACTTAATAAAGCTCGACACTCCATTTTGAAATGTCTCAATCTTCTACACATGGCCTTCTTTATGCAACTATATTTGAACAACAGAATACATCGGAGCGGAATTTATAGCTGTAATTATTTACTTAACAGGTAAGGTATGGCACCAGATAAGGATTTTGTGAAGGCGATAATCCTTATCAGCGAGGCCGGAAACTTATGGATTCGTAGAAGTTTAAAAAAAATATATATATATATATATATATATATATATATATATATATATATATTCTGCTAAACGCATGCTTTAAAAACTGCATGTCAGTAAGTCTATTCCCAAAATTGCTTTCTTTATGTGATTATTATATTAATCTTTTGCGTAAGTCATAGTTGGCATCACTAGTACAGGAATTTATGCTTTGAGGTTATTACAACCATCGCAGCCTATGTAATTGTGTTACAAGGATTTTGCTGTTGTTCTGTTTGCTTCCTCATATTTTGTACTGGGTGTTTTGTTAGTTTTTATCTTTCCTTTCTAAATGTATAAAGCATGTTTCCTGTTTATTAAACAATACGTTCGATATTTGGAATTCAGCTATAAGTGTTTACTGTGTTATCACACTTAATTTTGTCAATTAACTACGTTTTCATCATGACATGTATATCTTTGCATACATTTCCATATACGTTTGATTCACCAAGCCTGTGGTCTCCTGAAGCTACAAGAGCTATGTTGCATCTTAGTAATGAGGTCAGCAACTTGCTTAGCGGCGTATATTTAGTACTGACTAGCCCATCTACTAGTGTGAGATCGACCTAGCAGACAGAGGCGCATTTTGAGGGTGCAAAGCGGAGCATATATCCTCTATTATTTTGGTTTCTCTTGCATTTTATTTCCCCATATGCTTCAGAATCATTTTTATCTTCTTCCATACCACCATTCTGAAGATCACAGTAATAACCTTAGTAATTTTAACAATAACAATACTGCAATGATCACAGATAACGCTAAAATTAATTTTTGCTGTATAAATCTATTTTAATATCAATTCTTTTATTGAGGTCCTCTTAAAGATAGTGACTGAACAAACAAAATGGACGTATGGTAAACAAAATTATACAATATGGGCTAAACAAAAGTATACGAAATTATGTACGCCAATTATCTGGATTAACATTAATTAAAATTTTCCATACCAATAAAATAAAAGCATAAACAAAAACAAATCCATAACGAAAATCAGAAAAAGAATGCATTAATACCGCTGTTTTTTTCTTCCCCTCTCCCCATAGCGTTACGCTATGTTTACAACTTAGTGTTTAAAACCAAATAGTGGAGGGAAATAGCGCATATTCTAGTTTAGGTTCAATAATTTGAATAAAAATAATATTAAAGGAGTTACTAAATTAAATTTAAACATATCGTTCTATATTGCTACCATTCTTTTCTACGCCTTTAGTGGATGACGTCTCTTTTATATGTGCCCCAGATGCTATCAGCTCTTGAGAAAGTTTCTTTCTTGAAAATCTTCAGTCTTACTCAACTGCTAATAGTTGCGGTGTTCGTCGAACATTTTCTCTACTATGTGCAAAATCTTCCAAAGTTTCTGGTACGCGTAACGTCCTTTCCGCCGTATGCAGGAGAGCGGATCTTGGTTAATAAACGTTGTACTAGTAAGGGATCAACAACTTCGTGCGTCCCACTAGGCAATTCCCATCCTTTCGATCAAATTTACAGAGTAATCGATTCGTAATCTTCCTGCTCAAGGTCATATCTGGCACCAAATCAGCTCTGTCTTGGTGTTTACTTGCAATGCCTTTCAAACGCAAGTGCTATATTATTGTGTGTGAATCCAATTTAGTGTATTGCAATGCCGCCTCAAAAACTAACAATAGAATAAAGAATATTTGAGTATGACATTTAAGTGTAAATATAACCTTGTAGAGCAATATATAGGCAATTTGTCGAGAAATTTCCAGGTGTTCCGGTTCCACACAGAAGAAAACTAGTTTGTAGATTTAGGGGATATAGGACCACAAACAAAAATTCCTAATCGAAAACGAAGTGCTTTAATGAAAGAAAATTTTGATAATGGAAAAATATTATTAGAGCGTTCTCCAAAAAAATATTCTCGTCACGTATCACAGAAAATAGACATTTCAAAAAGCTCAGCCCATATCAAATTACTAATAGTGAAGCCTTAGTTACCGTCGCTTGAGAGTAAATCGTGAGAGAAATTCTATAAGCACTGAAGTAGAGAAAAATCTGCGGTTAAGTGATTTTCTAGCATGATGAAAAAAATTGCTGTTGTTGTATTGTAATTGTAGGGTAAATAATAGGGCCCATATTCATGCTTTGTAATCAGAGAAGTAGCTTAAGTAAATACTCGCACAAGGATTTGAACAATTATCTAGCAGTAAGAGAGAACATGGATATTTTTAATATTCTCTCACTGCTCACGCTGTTCCATATTTTTGAAGGCTCTTAAGGGACAGTCATCCCTAGATCGTACAATGTGTGAATAGTTTTTGTGGAGAACCATACAAAATAGAATCTATAGAAAAAACGCTCCATAGACGAAGATAAAGATAATTTAAGAATAGAAATTTGAAAAATTTCGGATATGGAAACCTTTTCATATGAAAATTAATTTTTATCAGAAAATATCAGAGCAATACCTTGAAAGCCAACTACGTTACAAGTTAGAACTGACTGTAACATAAAAATAAGACTATATTCGTGCTATTATCGGTCCGTCAGCTGGCCGTCACAGGAGTAGCCGGCAGAGAGCTGGTTGAAACGTGCATTCTTCACAGAGGAACGAGCCGACAAGCTGTCATACATGAGCAAATGTTCAATGAAGATTTTATCATAAATCAAACCACTTATACAGATTGTAATACAAACAATTTGAAAAAAGAGGAAGGTGAATTTGAAGATAAAATCATAACCTTCTCAATTTTTTACAAAGGAAATATACTTGTAGAATATGTCGCTCGCAAACTTAAGTCTTTTGTTTTTAAGGAACATTTACATAGAACTAACATATGATTAAAGTGAAATGTTCTGAGTTCAATTAAATGTGAACCTTAAGGAAAAAACAAGTATTTTGAAATATAAAATCCTTCAAGCACATTGATCCCCTGTACAAAGAATTCTTTACAGGGAATGGCGTATGTTGCAGCAACCATTTGGAAAAGATCTCGTGTTGGTTAACTGCGGAAAAACGAGTCGATGAACGTCCTGTATTTTGAAATACTTTGTATACTTATAGGAAGTGCTAATACGGAAAAACTCTTCTGGTTAAAGTATAAGAGCACGCTATCTAACCAAAATAGATTTCAATTAATTGACTGATTAACTGAAGAGTTTGGCCAATCCTTGATATCTTATTCACCTGCAAGTCCATGATGATATTGCATATCTAAACTTCACAACTGTCATACAAAGAACTTCATCAACTACAGCTTTGCCTCTTAAATTATATACCTATCTTCATGTTCATTCCAGTTTTGACTTGAATAATTTAAAATGAAGTTTCTCCTTCAGGAAAATTGCCTATGGTTACATCTCTCATTTTAGAAACAAATTGCTTTTCTACAAACCAGTGTCTATTATGCAATATTCATATTTAGGCTAGTGTAAATAAAAATACATTTAATATAAAAAAATAATTTTTATGAAGTTTTACAACGATCACATTGCTTCACAATTGATACGAACTCTGCCAGCAAATTATTACGGAAATAAATGTAAAATAAAATATATCCAGTACATACCATGTGAATGAAATTATCCAAATATGATTTCGAATGTAACTGCACATTATCAAACTCACACTTAACATTTCGTTTCACTTAAGTTGCAATTAAATATAACTAGCAATATCACTCGCATTGAAACTTTAAGTTTTTGCGTTAAGTTACATAAGTCACATAATGCTACTACTTAGAATAACACGAATAAAAATCGAAACTGTAATTTTTAGCTGCGAAAGAGTTTTGAAATTACCCTCCAACCACTGAGTATGCAATGTACTAGACGACTGGCATTGCGCCTGCGGTAACTGGTCAACGGTAGATTAGTTTCCTCATTTTTCCACTACAGCACTGCCATCAGTGCTACACTGACATCTGTTGATCGATATTAAAAGCATATCTTGTTAGAGATTGCTTTGATCTTTATTTAATTCTGTTTTCTATCGGTAGACTTCTGTTTCTTTTATATGTAATTTTCCATTTATTTATAATTATTTGCCCTTTTTTTTATCAATATTTTCCATTATCTCTTAGTTTATTCATTTCTCTCTCTCTTTCTGTCTGCTTTCATTTCCATTTAAATGCTCGGCGACTGCCAAGCAGAGGGGAGAGAGGATAAACTAATATGGGACCAGATTTTTATAATTATATAACACCATCTTAGTCTTTATAAAGAGATGGTTTAACCCTTTATAGCATGTTAACATTACATTAAAATCAGTAACAAATTCAACTAAACTGAAAAAATGAATTTATATAATGTAAAAAAAAACCCACAATGTTTTAAAGAAAATACTCAAAATAATAAACCAATTCTACTCTTTAAAAGTATTCAGTTAAAAGTCAGTTTTATTTTTTTTTATTGATTGATTGATTTTTTTTTTTTTTTTTTTTTTTAAGATTAACTGCTTTAAGAACAACCAATTACAATTCCATTATATATTGTGAAAATTTTCCCATTTTTCCTCAGCACACATTTGTAGTGAGAAAAGATTTGCTGGGGGAGGGGGTAAGGCTGGGGTCTCAAACGAGTCAGAAATGAGTCAAGCATGCTCAGAAGTCAGCACTGGAGCAGCAGATGAATGGGAATTTGATTGTGCATTTTCATTTATATTACTAACCACTAGCTGCTACATTGGATTGCATTACATATGTGCATTGTACAGTTCTATATTGATTATTCAATTGCAATATGTACTATTTGACATCAGCAATAATTCCAGACCAGAGCATAGTCAACGATTCTGCTTGTAATGAATGTATTTCATACATCTGTGTCGTTTGTCTACCTTCATATAGATCACATGTGAATTTCCCCTTCTCCACTAAATACACTACTTGGCACTGCTCAGTTTTTATATTTGACAGACATGATTTTGAGATGCCTGATTTAGGAACTTCAGAGAGTTGTGAACAGAGCTGCAAAACATTCATGATGCCTACTTTGAAATTGCTTCAGTGAGTTCATTGCTTTGTTTAATGCAGAAGATGTGTTCTCCAGATGCTCAATAATAGTAGAAAAGTGAGAAAAGTTTGTTTTGATGAACACTAACAATGTTTTCACTATTCTGAAGAGCATTCTTTGCCCTTGAGATACAAGCAGAATCATTGTTGTTAATTTGTCTTATCATATTTCAATTCATCATAGTAGTTTTCATAATACAGTGCAATTAACAAGCATGTTTCTCAGTGAATAATGATTGAAGCTGGAGGAAGATATATTTCTTGTAGTATATCTTTGACTCTTGAATATAACTAGGTTATTTAAGGAATACTTTCTTAAGAGAAGAAGTATTATTTTTACTTCTTCCACAAACTGATTTAAACTGTGTGGTAGGGATCATATTTACATAGAAACTTGTCAGAATCGCCCCTGTTTTAAACATAAATGACACTGTCACTAAGCAAAAGAAGAAACTTTTCATTCTGCTCCTCTCTTGCCACAGAATGTATAAGGTTTCTCTAATAACACAAGCTGTAGTGTTGTGATTATATTTTCTTTAATTCGTTACAAAGGATTAGATGTGGTTTTCTTGCAATGTAATGGCCACCAGTAACCATGGTCTCAACAAACACTAATATGTTAATGTAATTCAAGAATGTATAAGGCTTCTCTAATAACACAAGCTGCAGTGTTGTTATTATATTTTCTCTAATTCATTACAAAGGATTAGATGTGGTTTTCTTGCAATGTAATGGCCACCAGTAACCATGGTCTCAACAAACACTAATATGTTAATGTAATTCATTAATGGCAATCAGTAATTGCAGCACTATTATGGTTCACTTTAAAACAGAACATATTTCAAAAGAATGTATTCTCATCATCAGCTGCAAACTGATTAATATTTTTTGGTGATGCCAGAATAAATTCACTTAAACATTCCAGTGGGGGGATCTCAAAGTTCATGAAAACATCTTTATTTTTTATAATAAACATTTTTACCTAAGTTGTTAGTTCTGCTGGACACTTTCCAGTTTCTAAATTCCTCTTCATTTTCCCTATATGTAAACATATTATTACAGTCCTTGCAATTAATTTGGAAAATCAGATTTTCTTAATTGAGCACTGCTTCTTTTTCAAATGATTTTAATGCTTAATGCTAAATTTATTCTGTGGAACAAATGTAATGTTATAATCTTTCAAATATTTAAAAAAAATCAGTTTATACTCTTTTGGATGGCGTATGAACTTCTTGTATTTGATGTTTTCATTCATTTTCATAAGTGTGCATGTATTCCTGATGACTTTAATTCTTTTATATTTACCAATTTTTTGTCATATAATTCTTTTGATATCATTGTATGATTCATTTGAAGTACTTAGTGCTTCACTTTCTTGTCATAATGTAAGGAACCAGTTTTGAGAACATTTAGTTCTCATCTTCAGCCAGGCTAAAGTTCAACTGTCGCATCATTCGTTGAGCTGTGGGAATGTATATTCTGCTCTGGTGATACACATCAAAATTTGCATCAATCAAACCTACTTCCCATTCAGAGGTAAGATGTATACACAAAAGAAGCGTTTAGCAATGGGTAATCTGCTCTCACCATTCTTAGCTGACATACACATGAGTTTTCTACAAACAAAATTAGTACAGGCTTTCCCACATATATATAAATGTTGGTATCATTATGTGGATGATGTCTTTGCAATAGTAGATGAAAAATAGAAAGATGACTCAATGAAACTACTAAACCTACAAGACAGCAACATAAAATTCATAATGGAAATGGAGAACAGCAAGGTTCTCTCTTTCCTGGATATAAAAATTATAAAAAATGATAACAAATGGGAATTTAGCATATTCAAAAAGCATATCCACATGGATATTATATATAAACAGCAACAGCCACAATCCAAAAAATGTAAACTCACTATAATCAGTAGCTATACATGCAGATAAACATATCTACCAGTAAATGAAACAGAATACAAATTGGAGTACCAAAAAATCATGGATGTAGTACAAAAAATGTAAACTCACTATAATCAGTAGCTATACATGCAGATAAACATATCTACCAGTAAATGAAACAGAATACAAATTGGAGTACCAAAAAATCATGGATGTAGTACAAAAAATGTAAACTCACTATAATCAGTAGCTATACATGCAGATAAACATATCTACCAGTAAATGAAACAGAATACAAATTGGAGTACCAAAAAATCATGGATATAGCACAGAAAAATGACTACACAACAGATCTGGTCAAGAAAAAGATAAAAAAATTCAAAAAACAAAACAAATAAAAGAAATCACCACACACAGTAGAGCAGATATATAAAAAATTTACATTTCATCCATGGGCACACCAAAATTTTCAAAAGATTTTTAAAGATGCCAACATTATTTTGGCTCCAATGAATAAATGCAGTTTGAAAAACCTCCTAAAAACCAACACAAAAGACAAAATCCTGCCAGGAAAACACACAAACAATTACAAAATCAGTTGCAAAGACTGCAATAATAAATATATAGGTAAAAAAAAAAAAAAAAAAGGAACATTACCATACGGTTTAAGGAAAACATGAGAAGTGTAAAATATAAACATATAGAAAAATCAGCAATAGCATACCATTTCTGGCAAAAAACCATGAATTCCAAAATGAACCAAAACTCTTAAAAGCTCTTCAAAAACCCATAGAATTATTGGTGTGGGAAAATATATTTTTGAATGAAAACAAAGAAAATTTAGTTAATTTTTATCTTCCAAACAATAGCAAACTCATCAAAAAGTTTATAAAATCCAAAGAAAGACATCTTAATGCCATGCTTGAAAGCTGATAGTGGCACCGTGTTGACAATGAGGGAAATTTGCCTTTGAAACATGTCTAAGTAAGTGGAATAAAACTAGTGAAATTTGAGTGACTTCCTCATAAATGATTTGTTATACAACAATATAAATTTTGAGATACTGCCACTGGACTGTTTAAGTGAAGTTATTCTGCCATCACCAGAGGATGTCAGTCCATCTACAGCTAAGATGGGGACACATGCTCTTGAAACATGTCCAGTGATTTAAAATTGTAAGTAAAGCATAATAGTTATAAATATTTTACTTACGAAGCTGTTGACAATGAAGTGGTAATATAACATAAACTTAGGTATTCATTTTTTACGCTAAATTCCACTTATTTACATATAAGATGCGTTTCGGGAGAATCTCTCCCATCTTCAGTTGCTCACTGAACCACCATTACTTGAAACGATGGCTGGACAACCAGATGTTCCTGTGGTGGCCTCTGTTGGTTAAAGTAGGAAGTTGCTGAGTTCATCCATAGGAGGAACTTGAAATTTATTAGGTTTTCTCTATTTTTTAATATGAAAAAGTTTTCCCAAGTTGATAACTCCAATGGGTTGTGAAGATGTTTCAGCAGTTTAATTCCCGGTTTTATTTCATGGTTTTTGGTCCAAAAGTAAGCTGCTACTGCTGATTTATCTACATGTTTAAACCGAATATTCCTAAAATGTTCATTCCTCTGAATTTCCAAATTTCTTTTTGTTTTGCCTATGTAGCTCTGTTCACAATCTGCACATTTTATTTCATAAATTCCTGATATCTGTTCTGTTGATATGGAGTCTTTTACTGTGCACCCTAATAAATTCTTGTTATATCTGTTCTTTGGGGCTAACATTATCCCATTTTCTTTGAAGATTTTCTTGAACTTGTGGTAAATTGGATGGTAGGTGAAATTTTGAATTTGTATTCTTCTTTTGTGTTGTTCAGTGTGGAAACTTCCCTTATCCCTTTTATAGCTGTCTTTATTATTTGTTTGTATTCTATTTTGTACATATTCATCAATCTGTGTGCCAAATTGTGAAAAACTGCATATTTATGTGCAATGGGATTATAACTCTCATTTTTTATGTAGCTTTCTGTGTGTGTTTCTTTCCTGTAAATTCCAAAATTTAAACAATCTCTATTTCTTATACTTTTTAAATCTAGAAATGGTAGCCACCCATTTCTTTCTTCTTCTATAGTAAATTGTATAGATTCATGTTGCAAATTAAGAAGTTTCAGGGCATCTATTGAGTGTTTCTTCGGTATTATTACAAATATGTCATCCACATACCTATACCATGACTTGAAAATGAAAGGGAAGGCTTTTGTGATGTGTATTTCAAATAAGCTCATGAATAACTCTGCTAGAAAAGGTGACAAAGGGTTTCCCATTGTTAGGCCTGAAACTTGTTAGTAATATTTTTGTTGAAGCTGAAGTAATTTTGTTTAATGCAAATATTAGTATGTTTTAATAAGTCTTCTATTTCTTCTGTTTTTAAATTTATTGATGTTAACCATTTCTTTAGCATAAGCTTAAGTTTCTCTATAGGTGTGCTGGGGAATAAGGCTTTTACATAAAATGAAACCATTATATCTCCAGCCGTAATTCTGCTATTTTCAAACTTTTGACTATGTCAACTGAATTTTTAATAACATTTTAAAAAAATTGAGTCGAAATTGTAACATACACACCACTAAAATTCAATAAAATGGAAGACTAGTTTCTGGAGCCATCGCTCCTATCATCAGTTCCTGGTTGACTGCCAGTCTCATTGTTTGTGGTAGGTCGACTCATCTCTGGTGGAGGTTTAATGAACTTTTGTATTAGTACATCACTTGGCGGGATTTCGAAATTAAAAACTTTCTCTTTATTCTTCCAAATATAGATGTTTTCCCAGACTGTAAGTTCAGTTTTTTCCTTTAATATTTTTAAGTAATTTGGGGTTTTTATTAATGTTATGTTGTTCTTTCCAAAAGTGCCAAGCTACCGCCGATTTTTCTTCTTGTTTTTGGTTTATATTCCTAATGTGTTCTTTAGCTCTTGTTTTTATGTTTCTTTTGGTCTTTCCAACATAAATTTTTTTTTCACAATCATTACATATATCATCTGATATATTCCTGATTCATCTTCTTCTTGTAGGTTATCTTCTTTTTGTCTTGAGTTAAGGATATTTTTAATGGAATAATTATTTTTTGGAGCCAAAACAATGTTGTATCTTTTAAAAATCTTTTGAAATTTATGAAAGGCTGATGGGGTGGTATGTGAATTTTTTGTATGTTCTGTTTTTCTCTTTGATGGGAGTAAGTAAGTGTAGTGGTGTCTCTAATTTTCTTTTTATTCTTTGCTCTATTTTTTTGTGCACAACTTCTTGTTTGAAGCCATTTTCTATAGCTATATCCATTATATTATTCATTTCCAGTTTATATTCCTCTTTGTTCATTGGAACATTAACCAGTCTGTATGCAAGACTATTTAAAACTGCATGTTTGTGGGGAACTGAATTAAAACTGTTATATTTAATGTAATTATCCGTGTGAGTAGGTTTTCTGTATATGCCAAAGTTTAGGTGATTTTCTTTTTTAATTATCTTAATATCCAAGAAAGGTAACTGTTTATTGCATTCTCTTTCCATAGTGAATTTAACAGTTATAACAATAATAATAACAAATATTACAAACAAAATTTTGGTCTGACAATGGGTAGCCTACTATCACCAATATTGGCAGACATTTTCATGAGTGCTTTAGAAATTAGAATAGTAAATAGTTTCCTTTGGATATTTAAGACTTGGTATTGCTATGTGGATGATATTTTTGCAATAGTACCAGAAAGACACTTGGATGATGCACTAAAGTTACTTAACTTACAGGAAAATACAATTAAATTCACTACGGAAAGAGAATGCAATAAACAGTTACCTTTCTTGGATATTAAGATAATTAAAAAAGAAAATCACCTAAACTTTGGCTTATACAGAAAACCCACTCACATGGATAATTACATTAAATATAACAGTTTTAATCCAGTTCCCCACAAACATGCAGTTTTAAATAGTCTTGCATACAGACTGGTTAATGTTCCAATGAACAAAGAGGAATATAAACTGGAAATGAATAATATAATGGATATAGCTATAGAAAATGGCTTCAAACAAGAAGTTGTGCGCAAGAAAATAGACAGAGCAAAGAATAAAAAGAAAATTAGAGACACCACTACACTTACTTACTCCCATCAAAGAGAAAAACATAACATACAAAAAATTCACATACCACCCATCAGCCTTTCATAAATTTCAAAAGATTTTTAAAAGATACAACATTGTTTTGGCTCCAAAAAATAATTATTCCATTAAAAATATCCTTAACTCAAGACAAAAAGAAGATAACCTACAAGAAGAAGATGAATCAGGAATATATCAGATGAACTGTAATGATTGTGAAAAAAAAATTTATGTTGGAAAGACCAAAAGAAACATAAAAACAAGAGCTAAAGAACACATTAGGAATATAAACCAAAAACAAGAAGAAAAATCGGCGGTAGCTTGGCGCTTTTGGAAAGAACAACATAACATTAATAAAAACCCCAAATTACTTAAAAATATTAAAGGAAAAACTGAACTTACAGTCTGGGAAAACATCTATATTTGGAAGAATAAAGAGAAAGTTTTTAATTTCGAAATCCCGCCAAGTGATGTACTAATACAAAAGTTCATTAAACCTCCACCAGAGATGAGTCGACCTACCACAAACAATGAGACCGGCAGTCGACCAGGAACTGATGATAGGAGTGATGGCTCCAGAAACTAGTCTTCCATTTTATTGAATTTTAGTGGTGTGTATGTTACAATTTCGACTCAATTTTTTTAAAATGTTAATATTTGACACCACTGTTACAAAAGTTCGCTATATTTTATATGAATTTTTAATGCTCTAACTTTGGAATCTCTTAAAAGAATTGAAGACTTTGATAAATTATTTTGCTACGTGGTATGTGGGTGAATTGATATTGTTTATTATTGGTCTCATGCTATTATCATTAATATGTATTTTAGGTAGTGCATAAAGCCTGGATAGTACTGGATTACTCTGTGTGATATTCTGATAAACAGAATTTCTTATAGGAAGTGCCAATAGGTATCTAAAATTTTTTACGTTCAATGGGAAAATTTACCAACAAATCTCTGGCTTGGCTATGGGTACCCCTTTCTCTATTTCTAGCAAATGTATTCAGGAGTACAATAGAAACACACATTACAAGGGCATTTTCACTCACTTTTAAAGGTTTCTTATGTGGGTTATATACTGGCAATAGTACCAAAAAAGTAAACAGAGAATGCCCTAAAATTACTTACTCTGCAAGATCAAAGTATTAAGTTCACTATGTAATTGGAGAAGGAAGTTTGTTTGCCTTGCTGGACCTAAAAATATACAGGAGAAACAAC
Source organism: Metallyticus violacea (assembly GCA_030762175.1). Lineage (NCBI taxonomy): Eukaryota > Metazoa > Arthropoda > Insecta > Mantodea > Metallyticidae > Metallyticus > Metallyticus violacea. The sequence continues at coordinate 97,895,670 of CM060842.1, read as the reverse complement.
ATAATTTTGTTTGGCACATATAGAAAACCCATACATACAAATAATCATATAAAGAATAACAGTTTCAACCCTAAACCACACCTACATGCTAGTATAAACAGCCTTGCTCATACATTGCTAAACATCCCACTCAACAGAAGAATACACAGCGAAATATCGTTACATCATCAAGACTGCTCTCAACAATGGATTCAGCAGTTCATTAGTTGATAAGAAGATCAGACATTTCAAAAAACCAAACAACATTAAAAACATCACCACTCTCTCCACAGTAAGGAAGGACTTGGTTTTTAAAAAATTCATATATCATCCTTGGGCAAATAGGGCAGACATGAAGATTTTTAAAAAAAATATGATATTGTGTTGGCTGCACAAAATACAGTTAGCATTAGAAATTTTCTGTACAACATCATAAAAGATGTTATTCCACCTAGCAAAAAGGCAGGAATGTATCAGATAGATTGTTTGGATTGTGACCAGACATATGTAGGCAAAACAATAAGAAATCTAGAGACAAAGACCAAAGAACCCTTCAGAATGTAAAATATAAACTGGTGGATAAATCAGCAGTTGCAGACCATTTTTGGACTTATGATCATGACATTGCGAAAGAAGCCAAGTAGTTGAAAGCTACCAAAAATCCCAAGGAATTGGCAATATGGGAGAAGATTTATATTTTAAAAAAGAACATCATGTTATGATCTTTGACATCCCACCAATGGACTTCCTGTTCTGTTACTTATTGGAACCACCAGAGGTCACTTCATCACCTGCCAGCATTAGTTGATCCCCAGCTAATGATGAGAGTGAACGCTCTTGAAATATGTTCTGATGAATTAATCAATTAGTGAAGTTTAGTGTCACTAATACTAACTTATTTGTATATTTAACAAACTTCACTGTTAATTACTTTTAAGTTTACAAGTTTATAATATATAGTAAAGTGCAATTAAATTAATTTATTTGTTTAGTAATTCTATTATTAGATTTTGTTTAAAAAATTTATAAACTGAAAACATGCAAATCAATAAAAATTGTAAGACATAAAAAAGCAACACATTCAATATACATTGAAAACATGCAATTGATTAAAAACATTTTAAAAAATGAAAAAAATAATGAATTGCCTATTTTAATGAAAATATGCCAAGCATCTGTTACTGCAACTTATTTCTTCCAATAAACGGGTCTAATGTATCTTCGAGATTCAAAAAGCTGGTTATGTTTCAATTTCAGTTTAAAACGGCAGATTTACACCTTTCTATCAGGAATTTGAAACATGGCTTGGTATGCACAGAAAGCTGTGAGATTATTGTCACAGAATTACTGAATGACACTGTCAGTGTTCTTCTAATCTTTTCCTATGAACTTGTTCAAACTGGAAATGAAAAATATATTGTTATCATCACCATCATTCTTTAAAAATATAGGGTAGAGGACACATTTCATTCTTCAAAAACTTTGGAGGGAAGAGACTCCTCTGGCCCCTAGAAGTCAGCGCCTAATCTGAAGTCTATAAGCTACTGCTCTCTTTCAAATTGTCAAACTTATTGATGACAGCATCATTGAAGCCCCCCATATTGCTGATGAAGTTCTTTTCTATAGATTATAGAGCCAACACAGTTAATCTTTCCTGTAATATGGTACTATGAAGAAAGATTTTGTCTTCTTGAGGGTAGAAAAACTTCTTTATATTTCTAAGGTTGTCATTGTCACAGTTATGAGCATTTTTAATGGCCTAACAGTGCCACTGAATGCTGTTTCAAGATTGTTCAATTATGAATTGAAGTAAAGACATAGTTTCTGGAATGCATCAAAAGTCTTCTATGTTATATAGTTCCTAATTTTTTTTTAGTTTGTACTTATTCAAGAATGGATATGTTTCTACAGCACAATTTAGATGAGAATTAGGAAGTCTATTTTCATACCCTTCAATGATCTGCAGTAGTTTATAATTTTGTTTCTAGTTTGTACTTGTTCAAGAATGGATATGTTTCTACAGCACAATTTAGATGAGAATTAGGAAATCTGTTTTCATATCCTTCAATGATCTGCAGTAAGTATAATTATATTTATTAATGGATATCATTGTATGATTAGTTGAACTACACACTCTTAAAGCTTCACTCACTTTCCATAAATGTATGGAAAGTAAGTGAAGCTTTAAGAGTGTGTAGTTCAACTAATCATACAATGATATCCATTAATATGATTGGCTTCACTGTGTTAAGTTCCAATTTTACATTTAAGTAATAATTATATTTGCTGCTTGAAGCTGACCAATGAATTGGAAATGTTTTTTGACTTCTTTAGCAATTTTAGTAGAGGTATTAGTCCATATTCTGCCATTACTTATATCAATTTTCATGTTATTAATGTTCTGCATTACAGTTTCAGAACTTTTTTAAGCTTAAGTAGCTCTACATTGCATTTCTGTAGCAGTTGCTACCAAATATCTACATGTGACATGACTATGTAAAATGTTGAGGGCCAGAATTTAAATATTGATTATTCTATACATTTAAATAGTGGGGATTTTCACAGTGAAATATAGTATAATATAACAAATTATTTATGGCAATATCACTCAATTTCCCAGCATGGTATATTTTTTATTATTTTATTTAAGGACGCTCTTTAACATCTCAGGTCATCAGTGTACCATTCAATTCAGGGCGTGAAACAGCCGACAAATTTTGCTCAGAGGTCTCTTCTTTCAAGCTTGAGGTTCTTTTTTGTGCCGTAAATGTACGACATGGGACCCACAGCTTTAATTTCCTTCTGAAGGAAGCCATACTTAGGATTTTTACACCCGAAAAAATCCATCGATCCTGGCCGGGTTTGAACTCTCGACCTTGGGTTTAGAAGGTAAGTGTGGTTACCACTACACCCCAGGACCGGCTTCCCCAGCATGGTGTTAAGATGTTCTGTAGATTTAGTTCAAAGTTCATAAAATCCACAGAGTGACATCTTAATACCACCCTGGAAGCTGATAGTGGAACTATACAGATGATGAAGCAACAGCCTTCAAAACATGTCCAAGTAAGTGTAACAAAACTAGTGAAATTTGAGTGATTTTGTCATAAATAATTTGTTATATTATTGATTGTTCTAATTTGAGATGCAATCCACCTAGCTTGATCAATTGGCTACTCATTCATGATTTATTCTCTATCCTTTATTATTTCTTTAGACTGTCTTGTTTTTTCATGTAAAACTTATACAGTTCTAGATTTTAAATTTCACCTTGTGTTAGAGTGGCAAGGAACCTTTCTGCATACTATTTTATTCAAAATGGCTGCTTTTGGGAAGAATTGGAAAAGAAAAACAAGAATTTCATTGATATCTGAAAATAAGTGCTGACAGATTATATTTTGGCAGGATGCTTTGAAAGTTTGCTCAGAGGCCTCTTTTTTCAGGCTTGAGGTTCTTTATTTATGACACAGGACCCACAGCTTTACTTCCTTTCTGAAGGAAGTCTACTTAGGATTTTTACACCCGAAAAAATCCATTGATCCTGGCCGGGATCGGACCCATGATCTTGGGTTTAAAAGGCAATTACGGTTACCATTATACCACCAGGACCGACTTGAAAGGTTCAAATTAAGAACATGTGTGCAACAGTGCATGTAATGGAAATGTTTGAATTGTTGTTTAGGAAGACTTTAGACTCCAGGATGATGGCTGCTGATTACACTGGCACTATCACAACTTTTGTCATACTTGCCTCCTAAACCCAAGATCACGGGTTCAAACCTGGCCAGAACCGATGGATTTTTTCAGGCGTAAAAGGAAGGGAAGTAAAGCCATGGGTCCCGCATCGTAAAAAAGAACCTCAAGCTTGAAAGAGAGGTCTCTGAGCAAAATTTGTTGGCTGTTTCACGTCCTGAATTGAATGGGATGCTGATGACCTGAGATGTTAAAGAGCCTCCATAAATAAATCAATCCAAAAAAAAAAACTACCACAACTTTGTGAAATGATTTTTTATATACTAATGATTTGGCATCATGATCAGATGAATTTTGAAAACCCTAGAGCCTTTTAGCTGGATTAGCATAAGGCAATGAAAAACAATTACTAACTATGCTACTGCTGCCATTCCATAGTTTCATCAGCAATTACTGACTCAAATTCAGTATAGACATTTAATGTCTTACTTCCTGATGATATAGCTCTAACATGCAACTTAGCAAATCATCTTTACAAGTGCCCTTATACAAGTTGCATTGGCAAAATGTAATTAAGAACAATATTCAGTTTAGCACCGAAATGAACAAGTCCACTAATAATCTAGTGAATTATTGCTTTCATCATATCTTCAAAGTGCAAGCTCAAAACCACCACAAAATTTCATACAGTCATTATTTTTTATAATTACAGATTTTTTGCAAATAACCATTTTTCTGTATTGCTTAAATGCAAGCTGTCTTGAGTGCCCAAAAAATGAATTCTGATTGTGGGTGAAAATGGCTTTTAGAATTTTCATGCTATTTAATTTTCTGATATAAATGTCTCAAAATCATTAACCCTCCATTTTAGTCCATCAACGTCAACAGATTCACCTCCAAAAAACAAATAGCGGAAGCAGAAAATCTTATTACTTACATAAAACCTGTAAATGAATTATTTTCATTATAAACCTCTGCATTGAGTTTCATCACAACATTTTTATCATATTTTATAGAATGTGATATGTTTAGCAAAGTAACAGGCATCCTACAAGTTTTGATTTCCACTTTACTTTCTAACATCAATTAAGAAAATAACAGTTTATGCAAAATATCTACAGAGTTTATGCTGCTTTCTATGGACTGAGAATGAAGACAAACTGTTTCTTTAGGACATTTTCCATTATTGCAGTGTATGCTTTTTTCACCTTCATTCAGTAACCATTAGGTAACAAGTATAAAACCAGTTATTCTCTTTCTCTCTTAATTTTCTACTATATAGGTACATAGTATGCATCATACTAGAGTGTAGATTGCTTGTGATTGCAAGGAGTCAAACATAAGCAGTACTCTAGTACTCCTCCCTGATTGCCAAACAACAAGGGAAAAATGGTGAAACTGGATGTGCAACTGAAAAATGGTCTTCACTCTAGTTCTGTTTGCATTAGAGCAAGGAAATATACTTAACTTCTCCCTACATTTTGGAATGCTATGAAGCATATGACTTATTTTAAATACTATGTTAATACAATAATAAGCAGACAAATCTTTGTGTAAAAGATAATTAAGAACATTATATGATTGAGTACAACTACATACTCTTATTGGCTCTGCTTACATGTTTAAATTTAGTATACGAGGTCTCTTCAAAAAGTATCGCGAATTTTGAATTTCGGCGGGCTACTTATATTCCATTTTCGATTGTTTTGTGACGTTATGTTGGTACTCATGTCCCTCATTTATGTTGACAAGCTCGGCCATTTTGAATGTTCACTTAACTGTTGACAGCTATTTTGCTTGGACGTCTTTTGGCTCGTCTTCGATTTTTGCCTATTCCAAAAAATGGAACAAAGAATCTGTATCAAATTTTGTGTGAAAAACAAAATTAAGTGCGCGGATGCATTCCGAATGTTGACTGTGGCATATTGTGAAGCTACCTTTAACCAAAGCAACGTTTATCGGTGGTACAAAATGTTCTCAGAGGGTCGAGAACATGTGAACGACGAAGAGCGTCCCCAGACGCCCGAGCTCGTCAACAACAGACGAAAACATTGAAGAAGTGAAGAAAATAGTATTGGCCAATCCTTGAAACACCGTTAGAGAAGTTGCTGAGGACCTAAGCATATCGCTTGGCTCGTGCCATTCGATTTTTACCAATGATTTGGGCATGAGACGGGTCGCCGCAAAATTCGTACCAAAGTTGCTCAATTTCGACCAAAAACACCATTGCATTAACGTGGCAAAGGAGCTGTTGAACTCTGCCCGTGACGGCCCAAATTTGCTCTAAAGGGTAATAACTGGTGACGAATCATGGGGTTATGGTTATGACGTGGAAACTAAAGCTCAATCATCCCAATGGATGCTGCCACACGAGCCAAGACCGAAAAAAGCGCGCCAAGTTCGGTCGAATGTGAAGGTTTTGCTTACAGTTTTCTTCGATTGCAGGGGCGTGATGCATCATGAGTTCTTGCCACAGGATAGAACGGCCACTAAGGAATATTACCTGCAAGTTATGCGCAATTTGCGCGAAGCAATCCGCCAGAAACGCCCGGATTTGTGGAAGAACAAAACTTGACTTTTGCACCATGATAACGCCCCTGCTCACACATCGTTGCTTGTGCAACACACTTATGATGCCGCAGCCACCGTACTCCGCAGACCTGGCCCCCTGTGACTTTTTTTTTTTGTTCCCAAAACTGAAGAGGCCCATGAAAGGACGACGCTATGCCACGATTGAGGAAAGACGGCGTCGAAGGAAGAGCTGAACAAGATCACAAAAAACGATTTTTTAAAGTGCTTTGAGGATTGGAAATAACGTTGGCACAAGTGTATAATATCTGGTGGGGATTACTTTGAAGGGGACAAAATATATATTCATGAATATATAAATACTTTTTGAAAAAACACAAAATTCGCGGTACTTTTTGAACAGACCTCGTAAATTTCACAAACAGTCATCCACATCAATAGTTAACCTTTGAGTCATCTGTGAAACATGTACTAAATTTAAACAAATAAGTTGCGCCAATAAGAGGGTCTTGTTTGACACAATCATACAATTTATCTTAATCATGTGATTAGTTTCACTGTACAAGTTCCATTAGCATTTGAAATATAAAAAGAAGATTAAATGCTAGGGGCCAAAAATATCTCTTGGTAGAAGAACAGTTAAAATAAATATATTTTTTTTTTATAATTTATATAGGAAACTCTTATTTATAGATTATTTACTTAAATTGCAATAAAGATAATGTATATGCCATGCCACTATTAATTTTGAGTTCTTGACCATTATATGGAAACATATGATTGAGATAGACTTAAATAGATTTAAATAAGTGAAAACAAGGAAATTTTAATTAAAATGTAAAGTGGAACTTATATAGTGGAGCCAATCATATAATTAATATTATTGTATGATTTAGTTGAACTACACACTCATAATGCTTCGCTTACTTGTCATAATGTATAGAACTGGTTTCGAGAACATTTAGTTCTATACATTATGATAAGTGAAGCATTAAGATTGTGTAGTTCAACTAAATCATACAATAATATCAATTAAGGAAATTTTAGTTATTTTTAACTTCCAAACAACAGTAACCCCATTACAAATTTTATAAAATCCACAGAGTGATGCTTTAATGCCACACTGGGAAGCTGATAGTGAAACCATGCTGATGATGTGGGCAACAGCCTTAGAAACATGTCCAAATAAGTGGAACAAAACTTGAGAAATTTGAGTGAATTGCTCATAAATGATATATTGTATTATATGATTGAGAGTTTAGGGGAAAAATGTAAAAAATTGGAAACTGCATCATTTAGCTAAAAGTATGTAAATATTAAAATACAATTTTCAGTATAATGTTTTTAAAAACGCTCTAAATTCAGTATCTTAATAGCAAAATAAATATATTTGAAATAAAGCAAATATGTACTAATTTTGTAAATATCAATAATATACAGAATAAAACTCATATATAATGCATTTGTTAAAGTTATTTCTTCCTAAAAAGAATAAGATGAGTGAAAATAATTATTGTATTTATTAAGAGTATTTTATTATAAATAAGGACATTTTGTTCAGACATCACACAATTTAGAGACAAAATTACATTACTTAATGCTCTTCCTCTGCTTCAACAGAATCTGTAGCTACTTCTTCGTAATCTTTTTCTAAAGCTGCGAGATCTTCCCGTGCTTCTGAAAATTCCCCCTCTTCCATTCCTTCTCCAATAAACCAATGTACAAATGCTCTCTTTGCATACATTAAGTCGAACTTGTGATTGAGGCGATGCCAAGCTTCAGCTATTGCAGTTGTATTTGCTAGCATGCACATTGCTCGTTGCACTTTTGCAAGATCACCACCAGGAACAACTGTAGGTGGCTGATAGTTAATGCCAACCTTGAATCCTGTCGGGCACCAATCCACAAATTGGATTGAGCTTTTTGTTTTAATGGTACTTATAGCAAAATTCACATCTTTGGGTACAACATCACCACGGTAGAGCAAGCAGCATGACATATACTTGCCATAGCGAGGGTCACATTTAACCATTTGAGAAGCTGGCTCAAAACAGGAGTTAGTAAGATCTTGTACAGTAAGTCTTTCATGATATGCTTTTTCAGCTGATATAATTGGAGCATAAGAAACCAAAGGAAAATGTATACGAGGATAAGGTACCAAATTAGTCTGAAATTCTGCTAAATCAACATTCAGAGCACCATCAAAACGAAGGGAAGCAGTAATGGAGGAGGCCACTTGCCCCATCAATCGGTTTAGGTTAGTATAAGTGGGGCGATCAATATCTAGATTTCTTCTGCATAAGTCATATATTGCTTCATTATCCACAAGAAAACCACAGTCAGAATGCTCCAGGGTAGTATGAGTTGTTAGAATGGAATTGTATGGTTCAACTACTGCAGTAGATATCTAAAAAGGAGAACGCAATAATTTAGCAATAAATTCCATAATTATTATCAGTTGGTATCATATGAGCAACATTTATTTGTGAGAGGGTAGAACAGTGAAGTATTCACTTTTGCTATATCCTTTCAACTTAATTCTGTGAAGCAAACTACAACTGCTTTCTGTTGTATATTATTAGAATCTCATGTTCATATCTTACTGGGGGTAACACAATCTTGATGAATATTTCAGTTATCATGTACTACTGAAATAAGATCCCAGAGTATCTCGTAATAAAAAAATTAAACAAATATTATTCATAGCTGTATATATCATAATAAATGCAACACATATGTGATTGTTTCAGAGCTTTAAATATTTTAATGTTATAAGCTTTACCACAATATTTTAAATTTACAGAAATTTTATGTATGTATTTTTTGTGAAGTTCTGACAATACCATTAGGTATATATGTCGGTCCTGGTGGTGTAGTGGTAACCACACTTGCCTTCTAAACCCAAGGTCGCGGATTCAAACCCAGCCAGTATCGATGGATTTTTTATGGCGTAAAATCGTTAAGTATGACTTCCTTCGGAACGGAAGTAAAGCCGTGGGTCCCATGTCGTAATTTTACGGCACGATAAAGAACCTCAAGCCTGAAAAAGAGGCCTCCGAGCAAAATTTGTCGGCCGTTTCACGCCCTGAATAGAATGGGACGCTAGTGACCTGTGATGTTAAAGAGCGTCTTTAAATAAAAAAACAAAATAATTAAAACTATATAAAAAACATGGAAATTATAGAAAATGTCTTCAGCAAGCAAAACAAGAAAACCAGCCCACTCTCCCTAATAAAAATCAAAACAAGCAAACAACTAAAGAAATATAAAAAACATGGCCTAGTGATATCCAAACACAGATTTTTCCTCAACATAAGCTCAACAATCAAAGAATTCTTAAAACTCTTCTTCTTCTTCTTTTTGTTTTGTTTTGTTTTTTGTTTGTTTGTTTGTTTTTTTTATTGTGGCACAGCATAGTAAAACGCAGTGAACGATAAATAGCTTGCTTAGCAAAGCGTAGTTGTACGCAGTAATCTTGTTTATGATTTCTCATGGTTTCCTTTTATGCTGACCTCAACTTTTTGAGCGTGTTTTGATTTAAACACACTCTTACCACTCTAAACAAGTGATTTTAACATGCCAGGGTGGAATTATAAACAATAGATTATGATATTGTAAGCATTTTCATGACGCGTTTGTAGCTATATCAGTATGATGGAAGACGATTCAAGTACATCAGAAGTATAGAAAACGCTGTAGGGAATAAAGATTGTTACACCTTTGGAAATAAATACTTGCAGCAGTTTAAGAGAAAAAATCGATCGCGAAAGTAGTTCCAACGCGTCTTGGTTAATCGAGTTGGCGGAAGATAATGGCAAGAAACTAAGTGACAGTGACCGTGAATGTGTTACACAAATAGAGCACGTAGCAGAAATATAAAACCAAACAAGTTCATGTACAATGGACCTCCAATTTGACTTTTAGTGTGTTAGAACAATTTTCATCCTTTACAGGTGCAAAATATGATATCCCTCCAGGGAGTTAAGAAAAACGTTTTCGAACTTACATAAATTCAGATTTTTGTAGCCTTATCGCTGAGGAAACTAACAGATATGCCGCTCAAATATAAGCTAAAAAGAATGGTTCAAATGGGAGGACACAAATTCAAGGGAAATTCAGGCCTACTTAGGTATTTAGGTATTTATAGGTATGGTAGATTTACCTGAAACCAGGAATTACTTTTTCGGGGATTTTTGTGTGTACCCAATTGTAAGAAAAGCGATGACCTTGCTCAGCTTTCAAAAGATATCACGATACGACCTGCTTTAGACATAATCAGGAAGTTTGCCGATGTCTATAAACCTGGTCGCAAAATCTCTGTTGATGAAGCGATGATAGGCTTCAAAGGTCGCTTCTTTCTAAAACAATATACGCCTGCTAAACGAACAAAATGGGGTATAAAGAAAGGCATGGGGTATTGCAGATAGTAACGACTGTAAAATTTACCTGGCGAAGAAAGAGGCGAGAAACAGCGATCTTCTACTTGGAGAACAAATGGTTCTAGACTTATGTGAAAAATACACGGAGTTGTGGCATCACATGTACTTTGATAATTTTTTTACGTCCATAAAGCTAATGAACTTACTTTTGAACAGGAAAATAAGCGCATGTGATACGGCTCGTGCAGGTAGGAAAGACTGGCCTAAAGAATTTTCAAAGCCGAAACAAATTAAACTAAAACCGGCGAATCTCGCAAATTGAAATTAAGGACGTGACTGCAGTTGTCTGGCATGATAATAGGGACGTTCTTTTGTTATCTGCTAATTCTGATCCAAGAACAGATGGGGAGGTAGAAAAGAGTGGAAGAGGAAAAGAAAAAAATAAAAATACCCTATCATAATGCAGTAATAAACTATATTATACTATTACCAGGAGCCGACTTCGTAAACCAAAGGGTGCCGGCAAAAAAAAAAAAAAAAAAAAAAAAAAAAAAAAAAAAAAAAAAAAAAAAAAAAAAACCCGATGGAAATACTTGTTTCATTTCGTAGTGAATGTAGCTATTATTTATAGTTTTATAATATACGACATTTCAAACAGATTGCTCCAACAGCTCATGGCAACCGGCTTCTGAACTACAGGCAGAATTTAGTGCAACAGCTGATCGCAGGCTTTACGTCACGTAAGCGCGCGGAATTTCAGCGTAGCCTATCTTCTGTTTCCTCTTGCAACAAATGCTCTTCACGTCCTCGTGAAAATACAAGGTTGTGTGAAAACATGTGTTCAGTGTAGGTTTACAAAAAGGAGAACACAATCAGGTCGTGGCATACAGTCGCAATACAAATGCAAACAGTGTGATGTTGCATTGTGTAGATTTGACTGCTTCCTTAGTTACCATCAGGACAAAGGGGTGCACATTCAAAACTAACTTCAGTGTATATAGGAAGATATTAATAAACTTGTGTGTGTGTGTGTGTGAGAGAGAGAGAGAGAGAGATTTTGTGACCAGTTTCTTCACTACACCTACTACGATCAGGGTATAAACTTTTTAAGAGTTAGTACAAGGACATTTTTGCTGCAAAAATGTATTATTTCAGCTATGTAGAGCATATTTTTAAACTAATTTTTAACACATTAAAATGACGAAAGTCAATATTTTTTGGTGTGAAGTTAGAAAGCAGTTGTTGCATAAGAGTGTGCACATATAAATTACATGCCTCTAAAGGGGATGAAAGTCTAGGTTGTAATTTGCTGAAATGCAACACAAATATTATTCAATACATGCAAATTTAATTTAGTCATTTTAATGAAATTTAACTAAAATTTATTAAACATAGGTATATAAGTCTCTTTTAGTTTAACATCTGTAGAAATAGGTTAAAATTTAAATACCCACAAGCCTACTTGGAGAGCAAACAGCTAATACCATATGCGGTGCAAAGGGTTAAGCCTTTTTTTACTACTGAGGCACCACAGGTGGTATTGTGTTTCAATCGATACCTTCCCATGTGGGCATGCAAGGCAATGAAGCGAAGAAAGGCAATTAAACAGCCTAAAAACCAATCTAAAAATAACTACTAAGAGAAGATGCCAAAAAACTTAAAAATTGAAAACATAAGTGCATATTGGCAGAGAAAGAACATGGAATTACAAAAAACAATCAAGCAACTTCAAAGAAAATTCATAATAGGTATACATCAGGCTAACAACTGTTGTGTTTATCAATGCAACTCAGCAAAAGAAATAAAAAACCAGAGGAACAAAATTTGGGTACCTGTCAGGATTCAAATCAAAAGTTTTGGTGTGGGGAGGAGAAGTTAAGTGCAATATACTAACATGATTATATTTAACCTCATATAAAAATTATTAATAATAATACCAGTAAGCCTGGTGAATAGTTTAAAATAAACTTTTTGATTTGGTATAATATTCTAAATAATAAATATGCACTCACTGAATTTACCATACAGTTTGCTTTCATGTGAAGAAAATCTGTAAGACTCTTTTCTATATGGGGTGTATGTTGCATGTCCACTCCTTATTCACTCTACTGCAAACCGCTTGGTAGGAATATCTTTTAGACAAGGTCCATTAATGATCACAAGTGCTAATATTTTGTTTGCATTTGATTATGAAGTATAGTAAAAGTTTTATTCATGACACTAAAACCCTGTCACATTATATGGAACATAATATTATTTGTAGCCTTTACATCAATTCCCTTAATGTTTCACCAATAAATTTCCCTTTTTTCACTTTCTTTAACTAATGAAATTCATTCAAAGTTGTAACAACAATAGAAATATCGTTGTTTGAATGCACTAATTTCTAAGTACTACTTATGAGGACTTGAGATTTCATCACCAAATAACATTAATTCATTTTCTTCCTGTAGCCATCACATTTTATTTAAAACATCAGAATTGTTGAAAAATTGTGCAGTCATATAGTCCACTAATCCTTCAAGAAATTGTTGCTGGAAATTTGTGAATGATTATATTCAAAGGTTTGCAAGTACAATGACCTTTGAATTTTTTTGTAGCTGAACATTTGACTTGTCAGCTTGAGGATGAATACCATTTTGGTTTTTCATTGGAATCAATGTAAAGTTTCCTTTTGAAGAAGCAGTTATAGCTTCAGAGTTTCTACACTGCAGATATTGAGATTGCGACTTTGTTGTTTTCAGAACTTATTACCAGTTCCATAATGAAATTCCATGAAGTAATTTTCTGGAAATTTACGAAATGTTGCTCTGCTTTGTTAAGGCAGAGATTTCTAAGATTTCTAAGATTGTAAAATACTAGAACTAACATGGAATCTGTTACATCATGTATCGCAAGTTCCACTTTATGATTCAAACAATTAATAACTAAATAAATTGTACTTACAAGAATGAATAATTACTTTACAATATTAGGATTATATTTATCATGAATGTATGTGGTTGCTCCTTTGTAAACTCCTTGTAATTCCAAAGCAAATCTTATTAACTGCATAGTTAAAATTTCTTCAGAAATAATGTTAATAATAAAACATGATGTAATACTGTCAGAAACAACTTTTCCTGTTGATGAATTTAACTCTACTATATCATAAAAATAATTGCACAGTGAAACATCATAGATGCAATTTATATAAACAATGAACCATCATAGACAATGAATCAAGCATGATTCATTTGCTTGATTAGTGCTTTTGTTAACCAAAATGCTGAAAACATATATGGAATCAATTATGTACTTTAAAAGAAGAGACAACATATGTTTGTAATGAAATGCATTATGTTTGAAAAAGTTTGATATGCAAGGTGCTTCCATTATCTAATCTGTCCAATGTTTGCAATTTTCAAATGGTGGTCATTAAATTACTACTTTTGTCAGTTGATCTGTGTAAATCCTTAGGTAGTTATAGAGCCTATGCTGTTTTTATTCCTGTTTGACATCACAAATGGATTTCTTAATAATCTTTAAACTCAGATCATGTAAGATTTTAAAGGTCAAACAGACCTAATAATTAAACATCTCTATTTAGTATTCACTTTAGTGTCATGAAGAATAATATCAATTGCAGAATTAGCGAGAATTACTCCCGTTAATCCTTCTGTTGTGAATAGGAAAATAAATCCTAAGGCTCTCCTCTTACTATTCTTGCACAGCAAGAAAAGTATTTCTTACATCACAATTCTTATATTTGATAGGTATTATAGGCTTATTGACTTGATTTAATGTAGACATCATTATTTAATGTGCTGTGGCTAACTCATATGGTGAGGCAAAACCCAGAAGCTAAGAAGAGATACAGTACCAGTGGCCACAAAAGTCTGAGAGAACAAGGAATTATTTGCATAAATTTTACAAAACATCTCTCTTGGAAGAATATCATATAAATATTGAAGTATAGTACAAATGACTGTATTATTAGTTCAGCTTTTCAGAACAATAATATATTTTCTTTAAATGCAAATTTTGAATTTTTAGAACAGGTATTAGTTCAGTTTTAATTACTCTCTGCACCAAATGGTTGGTTGTAATTATTATTTTATAGTGAAATGACCTAACTTACCTGAGGAGCTGGATAAATAGCAAATTCCACTTTGCTTTTTTTGCCATAATCTACTGACAGCCTCTCCATTAACAATGATGTGAATCCTGAACCAGTTCCTCCTCCAAATGAATGAAAGATAAAGAATCCTTGGAGCCCCTCACAGTCATCTGCTAACTTCCGACAGCGATCCAGAACCAAATCTATCATTTCTTTACCAACTGTGTAGTGGCCTCTGGCATAATTGTTAGCAGCATCTTCTTTTCCACTTATCAGCTGATCAGGATGAAAAAGTTGTCTGTATGTACCAGTACGAATTTCATCTGAATGCAACAATTTGAATAATTTTTGTTTTAATAATACTACTTTTACGTAAGTTAGGAACTGTTCAATTTACATGCTTGAAAAAATTTATATATTTTATCCTTAGCCATTGTGAACCAAGGAGGTACATTATTGAAATAACTTCATTATTTTCATTGTTTAAACCAAGCTTAATGCAGTCAAAATGTAGAAAGCTTAGAAATGTAGAAAATTAAATCATAATGCACCTAAAAAAATCACACTATTATGACAATAGAAAGTAAAAGCAGCATCTCTGTTTCAAATTTAATTAAGAAATGGAGTTTGTAAATTTGCTTTAGGTACAGAAGCATAATAAACAAGTATATACCAAAATAATTGATCACTGAAAAAATGACAAGAAGAAGGCACATGTGTCAGTCTGTGGAGTTCTAAAGTAGTTCATTCTAAGACAGTTAGAAAGAGATAATGGTTAGCATCATACAGCAGTTTGCATCATCTGTCCCAGATATTTTTCTCTGTGCACTCATTTGAATACACAGAGAATGGTCTAAAGCTAGTTCATTGTTTAAAAGTTATTCCAGTTATCTACAGAGTTATAAAATAATGATGCATACAAAGTCTATTGAATTAGCTAGTAAATATACTAAGAATAAATAAAAAGAATACAATGAAAGCTGGCCCATAACAATCAATATTTTGGATTTTTATCTGTTCTTCTAAGATGAGCAGGATGCCTGTGCTCAAACGAAAACAAACCTCCATCGCAAAAATTGTTTAGCATTTAATTTTTACTATTATAAACACCTTTTTCTTTTGTTCAGTATATATATATATATATATATATATACTGAACAAAAGTATATATATTATATTTTATTTTCATAATTAGTGTATTAATGAGAAAGAGAGCGAGGGGCGGAAAGAAACTTAAGACAATCTCTGGTTATCAAAGACATTCTCTTTGTCTTTAATCAAGCACTTTCTTTCCAGTACTCTATCATTCTCATTATTAGCCCAAATTTTTTGTTGGTCCTGGTGGTATAGTGGTAACCATACTTGCTTTCTAAACACAAGATTGCAGATTTAATCCCAGCCAGGACCGATGGATTTTTTGGGTGTAAAAATCCTAAGAAGGGAAGTAAAGCCATAGGTCCCATGTCGTACATTTATGGCATGATAAAGAACCTTAAGCCTGAAAAAAGAGGCCTGTGAGCTAAATTTGTCGGCTGTTTCACACCCTGATTTGGGAAGCTGATGACCTGAGATGTTAAAGAGCATCCGTAAAAAAAACTAAATAAAAAAACAGTCAAATTTGAATATATTTACCAAAGCACAATCTGTAATTTTAAATTCAGCTTTGCAAGATGGCCTGTATGGCTTAATCTAAAGATCAAAAAGTAACTATCATAATACTTAAATATAAATATTACCTGTTACTGTAGACATGGAACATGTTTGGAAAGATTATATCTGACTAACAATATACTTATTATTGAGAGGTACTATAAATAACAGATTTATTGAAATTGATTTCTAAATAATACTAGATCAATTTATACTATACACTTTAATGACAGGAATGGTTATAATCACAACTTGGGGAAAACAGTTTTAGGAGCTAAGTTCATCAACCAAATTTGCTCTATTTACATGCATTCAGTTTACAATTCATAGGTATATTTTCTGTATCTGTATAATATTCATATATATGACTGTTCAAGATGAAAATGAACTTCATTATAATATTTAGTACCCTGAGTTATGCAAAATAAATGGAATTCTACAGATAATGCTGGAGTGTGCATATTATAATGCATAACAATGTGTTTCAAACAGGAACCATTTGTTTCAGTTAAAAGGACTTTTGCAAATGGAAGAGTAAAGTTTGTATAATTATACACATATCAGTAGTATTGGAATTATTTTCTTGCCTAATAATTTTCTCAAAATGTCATTTGGCCATTTGAATTGCAATTGCTTTTACTCGAAATATTTAAGCAAATGCTTGTATTTAAAGTCAATGTCTATAAGAATAAGCAAAACATTGTTTTAATTCATCCTACTTTAAACAGATAATAGAAAATATTAAGCCAATCAGCTAGAAACAATCTGGATTTTTTTTTTTGGTAAAGTCTTTTGGGGGGGGGGGTTAGGGAATTAGACAAACATTTTCAAATTTTCATTCTGATGATCTGTAAAGACATGCAGTGATTAAGTTATAGTTATAAATTTCTTTTATTGATATTTCAAAGTGCTCATCTTCCTTAAGAATGTCTAAGAAATTTATGTATTTAGTTTTTAAATATGATTTAATAAATATGCAGGTTCTCCCATGTTTATAGATTTTCCTACAGAAGTGTAAGCCACCTGGAATTAGTCAAAAATGTTTTTTGTTACCTCAAGCCAGTATTCAGTAAACAGAGCATGTCATAACTAAAATCTGTGTTTAATAATGTTTCTAGTTGTATCAACTTATTTTATAGATTGAACATTTTGGCACAATACATATAATGGGGTCTTAGATTTTTATCCTTCCTGCTACCACATACCTTAAGTCCTGTCATTTCTTATATCAATGACACATCCAGTGTAAATCCTCATCTCTTGGCATAGGTTTGGGAGGACTTGTGATTTAATATATACTTACTTCTGATTTAGCACTACTGGGAGCATCTTCTTTCTATTTTAAAGGTATAATGTTATCTCCTGCACTGAAAATTGTTTCTTTTATTGTCTCTGAAACTTTAGCTGCTATGTTTGCCTTTCTCTTACTGTTCATGTTTAGCCAATGTCAAGTTAATCCGTTTCTTTGTAATTTTTTGTTATTTTCATGTACTTCAATAATTATAAATTGATTTTATAATTTATGATCCTTATTCTCTTTTATATGTTTTATATATAAGCTGATTTGCTAAATAGTTGGATAACTTAAATGAAATAATGTTGAACATTGGATTATTTTCTACACTTAGCATTTCCAATAACTATAATTTCCAGGATTTTGTTGATTATGTTATTTTCTGTTGAATTTCTATGGGTTTTTCTCCTGATTTCACATTTAACATTAATTTTTTTCAGAAAGTGTTTGTAAACTATAACTTTGCTAATGTTGTTGATGATCACCTAAAATATTTAGCAAGGATTTCTCTTTGTCAGATTTTTATCTAGGTAATTGTGACTTATTACAAAAAGCTTTATCTTTTTCACAACAGGGTAATAAAATAATGCTACTGTTGAATGTAAAATCATAGATGCTATTGCAAAAACTTAATACTACCAGCAAATGCTTAGGTCTTACTCACAAGGCCCATTACTTTAGAACCAGAGCATGCCTAACATTTACTCTATCTAGAATGTTTTGTTACTTTTAAATCAGGATACTAATAGTAAATAACTAATTTCCATGCAGTATATATATGCAAAAGCTAGCATGATGTTGAAAAAAAACCACCAAAAGAACCTAATAACTTACATTTTTATAAAGTGCAATAGTACATATCTTATTGTTAAAATATGAATTATGGATAACCAGAAAGAGAGAAGGTGGTCATATCCAACTTGTTAATATTAAAAACTTAAGACCAATTAAAGACTTGAACAAAAATAAACAGAATTCATAATAATATCTGGCATAGATTTAAAATTAATTTACAGTAATTGACTAGAATAGAGAAAAAGAAAACTAATAAAGGATATTTAGAAATAATGGAAGAAACAATAATGTACGAAGATGTTTTTAAATGTAAAATAGAACAGAAGAGAGATTCAGTAAGAATAAAACTTTCAAATTATATAGACAGGGCTATGAACTTAATCTAATTACAAATTTGAATAGTTTGGTATTTTCACAGGGAATAATAGTATCACATAACAAATTATTTATGAGGAAGTCACGCAAATTTCACTAGATTTATGCCACTTACTTGGACATGTTTCAAAGGCAAATTTCCTTAATTCCTGACGATGAAGGAAATTTGCCTTTGAAACATGTAAGTAAAGTGTAATAAAACTAGTGAAATTTGAGTGACTTCCTCATAAATAATTTGTTATATTACTCTAATTAATTACATAAAACAAAAATATATTCATATTTCTTAAACTTCATATCTCTTAATCTCTTATTTGCAGTTTCTTATAATATTATTGTCAAATGGAATGTTTTACAGCATTTTAATCATGAATATTTTATATATGAAGCAAAACTTATTTGATATAATACTAAATACTACATATACTGCAAAGCATTTATACCAAGAACTGTTGGTTCCAAATCTGCAAATACAGCTCTAGGAACATGAGTACCAGCCCCAGTCTCAGAGAAGAATGTGTTGAAACTATCATCTCCTCCACCAAGTGTCTTATCAGCTGGCATCTGGCCATCAGGCTTTATACCATGTTCCAAACAGTAAAGCTCCCAACATGCATTACCAATTTGTGAGCCAGCTTGGCCAATGTGCACAGAAAGACATTCACGCTGTAGACAAATTTGTGTTGTTACTATGGCGTTTTTAGTGATTGTAGTGCACAAAGAATGTTAACCTGAGCTCTTTTTATGTTGTAAGAAATAAGAAATAATAATAATTAATTAATAAAATAAAATCAGAATTCAAGCTGTGTTGCATAATAATTATAATTAGTTTTGTATAATTTTTTTAACTATTTCAAAATAAATATTACATAGGCAATATACTTAATATTTATAAAGCTATTTTCTTATAAAATAACTTTTCACTAAGGAAGGTGCCTATCTTTTAACTTAATATTATCATAGTAATTGTTCAGTTGACCTTTTTATCTTTGATATTAAACATGCTTACTGAGAAGTTTATCTTTAAGATTTCATACTTTTTACAATCAGAAAGGCTTTCTGTCTGTTGAAGTTATCCTGAAAAAATTCTCTATGCCAATTTATAGAATGTTGTACCTATTTTTTTTTTTTTTTTTTAAGAAATGGTTATTTGAAATTTACAGCAGTGAAAGATCACTGCATAATGCAATTTATCTAGGAATATAATTTTGTACATTTTTATTCTTTTCAAGTGATTTTCATTGATTATTTTCATTTTTTGTTTTAGTATTTTTTCTTGTTTAAAGAGAAATTAAACCACTTTTTAAAAACAGCATTTTTTTTTAAAAAACGTTAGCCCTGTTTAAATAAGAAAAAATTACATTTCCTATAAGAAACGAAATTGGATTTTAAAAATAAAAAGGGAATATATATATAATTATTTTCATAGTGAGCTTTGCAAAGGCAGCCAAAGTGATGGCATTAGTATATGAAATCAATCCAGAAAAATTAGATGCTACTTTTAGTCAATATTTGTAGTAAATGCAGTTTAATAACATTTAAAAGGTTCAGGTTTTAAAGTTAAAGCAATCTTTAACTTGTAAACGCTTTGAACACATATACATGTCCTGCTCTCTCTCGCTGTTTCTGAATTGACTTCATGCATTTGTTCTTTCATTCATCATTGAAATATTTTTAACGGAATTTTCGTTCTCTTCTTATATTAAAATCTCAGAAAAAGCAGACGTTTAAAATTTATTGTTGCACTAGAATTATGCCGTATAGCAACATCATCGACGTCTATCCTTTACTTCTTGCCTGAGGTTTTCATAATCTTGTTGAGTTCCATGGACTGAACCTGTATTATGTCATGGATACGAATTATTCGGACTAAAAATAAATAGGGATACAAGAATATAAGTTTGAAGAGACCGCAATGAAATATGGAAATAAAAATTATTTATAGTCTACCAATATGTAATTATATTAAAATTTAGTATCGAAAAGAAGAACAATGTTAAATTATTTATATCTTGTAGAGGATTATGAAAACAACTGCGTTTAGTATAGGAATAGAGGAAACGGAGAGAAACAAATTAGGGTTCTTGGCAATATGTATGTAAACATGTACGCGGTGTGAAGAAGACAAAGAAGAAAGCGGTTGAAAATACATGAAAGAATTTCTGTACAAGAATCATTACAGAGACACATAAAACTACAGATGCAAAACATGAACAAGAATTACTGTAACTTGTTCAGATACAAGAAATGAATATTACATAGGCCTGTACGGGAAAAGTAAAATTTACTTTGTAGTGAAAATATAGAAAACTAATATATGAGTTATTAATTAGCGGAGAGTTTTATTGAAACAAGAATTCATTTAGCTTCTACTTTTATATTATTTAGCTGCATAAATACTTTCTTACGTGTTT
The DNA here is from genome assembly GCA_030762175.1 of Metallyticus violacea. NCBI lineage: Eukaryota > Metazoa > Arthropoda > Insecta > Mantodea > Metallyticidae > Metallyticus > Metallyticus violacea. Next base: position 97,874,466 of record CM060842.1, on the reverse strand, counting down.
AAAAGAATATTATATAAATGTACCGTAAGCATTGATGAAACTAAAATATTTAGGATAAATATACACTCGGTTTTAGATACAAGAACATGGAAATTACAGCAATAGTTTTTAAACAAATAAAGAATACAATTACTTTATTCTAAATTGTTTCTTCCACTATAATTTATAAGTACTTGCCATTTTGCCCAAAGAATAATATGCTTTTGTAATTTAGAAAAAAAATATTTGAAGATACGGCTCAGGTTGCGTAAAATTATACTATTGACTTTCCATAGCAACTATTATTTAGTATAAATTAATGTAAAACAATTGTTAGTTTTATTCAGGATAAAGTCTTATAATGGTCACCACGTTATTGTAACAAAAGATATTGAATTAGTTTTTTTTTCTGCTCTTTTCTTATTATTCCTCTTTCCTTCTCGGATTACTATTTCTATGTATTAGAACATCTCTTGGAATTTACAGATAATGGGCAGCTAATCAAAGAGGAAACACCACGCTTCAAAAATTCGAGCAATTGTTTTAGATTGTACCCTTTCTCTCCATATTCTAAACCGTTAAACAACTTTCTCTTAGACACTTAACATATAAATAGCGCTGGCAAAATAGAGATATGCCTTTAGTTCAACTATGCAATTAGCAAATATAATTTATGGCTGCGCAAACAAAATGACTTTATATTGACCAGCGAATTCATGTCCCCCCCTTTTTTTTGTAAGAGTGCTTTCTAAGAAAAGGGCAGTTGTTGATTTGGTTTATTTATGGACGCTCTTTAACATCTCACGTCATCAGCGTCCCATTCAATACAGGGCGTAAAACGGCCGACAAATTTTGCTCAGAGGCCTCTTTCGTACGGCACGGGACCCACGGCTTTACTTCCCTTCCGAAGGAAGCCATACTTAGGATTTTTACGCCCGAAAAAATCCAACTATCCTGGCCGGGTTTGAACCCGCGATCTTGGTATTAGGAGGCAAGTATGGTTACCACTACACCACCAGGACTGACAAGAAAGAGTTTATTTGGTTAGAATTACATTCGGTAGGCAACTGTTGTAACTGCTTATTGAGATTTTACTATGTCGGAATGTTTGTATCTATGCCACAGCCAAAACATGCGTAATTTTATTTCTGGTTTCGTTTGATTATAGACATAGACTGGTCAATCACATAAAAGCTATGCTTATTCCAACCCATTTTCCAAAATAAAACAACTCTTTGTTTTCTAAAAGGACTCGTTCACATTTTTAATCTGGTACGCATACTGAACCAATGCTTTCCTCTTTGCTCACTCGAGAAATGATTCCTAACATTTACTAATATCTTGTTCACCATCATTATCCATAATCTTTAACTAAACTTCTGGCTTTTTCCACTTTACATCGTAGTTTCTGCCCTATCGGAATCGTGATTATCAAAATTTCCTTTTGTTATATGCAACAGTGATTTATTTTCGATACAGAGGCCATCATGATCTCTCTTTTTTTTTTTTTTTTCTTTTTTCTTTTTTCCCTGCCTGCTGGTTATGTCTTCAATTCTACTTTTTGCTGTGGCTAAACTTACGGGAATGTAATTGATACCTTAAAATTCGCTTTATGCCTGCTTCTTGAAAGCTTTTTGCCCCCTAATCATTGCCTTTATTTCCAAAATTTATCTCATTAAAACCTACGATACACAAACTACAGCATAATAGTCTGTACACTGTATCCAAAACATATATGAATAGAAAACGCTTATAATAACAGGACCGCGAAAAGGAAGGACTTTGTAAATATTTTACAACCGCTTCACCGGGGGGGGGGGGATCTTTTCTAGACATTTTTATTGAACTGAGAAAACGTATTTTGAAATCAGATGTCTCATTTTCCCCCTCTTTTTTGAATGGTGTTTAACGCCCGTTTTTACTACCGAGGAACCACAGACGGTGGACACTGATGATGCATGGATGAAATGATAAATTGGGAAAGTATATTTTTAAGGAAAAAAATGTTTAGGGTACCTCCCCGGCATTTGCCATTTATGAGGACTGAGGAAAACCTGGAAAAAACCTCAAGTCAGGGAGGACGGTCCTGACGGGGTTCGAACCCCAGACCTCCCGCTCACGAGTTCGCGCTTTAACGACCTCGGCCACCAGTGGCAGGCAGACGCCTCATGTTTAATTCCTAATATCCCTATTGCTTCTATGTAGAATTAACGAAACTCTTTTTTTTTTTTTTAATTGATTTATTTATGGACGCTCTTTAACATCTCAGGTCATCAGCTTCCCATTCAACTCAGGGCGTGAAACGGCCGATAAATTTTGCTCAGAGGCCTCTCTTTCAGGCTTGAGGTTCTTTTTCGTGCCGCAAATGTACGACACGGGACCCACGGCTTTTCTTCCCTTCCGAAGGAAGCCATACTTAGGATTTTTACGCCCGAAAAAATCCATCGGTCCTGGCCGGGTTCGAACCCGCGATCTTGGGAACGAAACTCTAATTATACTATTTCTTTTAAGGCGATTGGAATGTAAAAGCATCAAAGTTCTTAATTTTGATAAATTAACATGATATAAAGAATACATTGTGTGCTAAAATGCGTATTAGCCTGTAAGCTTATTTTTAGTTTCGGAACATGTGTTGAATATGTTACGGACTATTTGTTATAATGTCATAGCTATGTATTTATGTACGTCAAGACACTTTTGCTTTTACTCGCTTGTAGCCTTAAACATTTAATTTGTTAGACGAACTTTTTGGAATAATGAACACATGGTTAGCTTAGCTTTAGAAAGCGAGCTAGTGCTGCAATAAGTTGAGATTATGAGTATGCACATTGTTATAAGATCATGTCATGTCTTTTTTTTTTAATAGTATTTAATCCCTTTTTAACTACTGAAGCACCACAGACGGTGGACACTGATGATACACGAGATGAAATGATATATTAGGAAAGGATAATTTTTAAGGAAGGAAGCGTTCCAGGCCTAAGTTTAGGGTACCTCCCCGGCATTTGCCATTTATGAGGACTGAGGAAAACCTGGAAAAACCCTCAGGGAGGGCTGTCCTGGTGGGAATCGAGCCACAGACCTCCCGCTCACGAGTCCGCGCCTTAAAGATCTCGGACACCAGTAGCTATGTGTCTTGTTAGAAACTGCTGCAATCCTATGCAACAATCATGTTTTTCATGATTTATAAAAATTCGAAAATTTTCTTTCTTTTTTTAACTTAACAGTAAAGTGTAATTCCTTGGCAGATGCTTTTTCTGTAAAGGAAATACATACTCTAATTGATTTAGGAAAATTACAAGTAAACATAATATAAGTAAATATTACAAAATTTATTTAAATGTAGCAAAACACATTTATCAGAACTTGGTGACGAAAGGTCATTATTGTAAATGGTAGAATCCCAAATTCTTATACAAAACATTGAAAACGACAAGAACTGTTAACAGTCGAAATAATGGATTTGAACATCATCTGTGATTTAATGATGTATGCCAATGGTGTCCAATTATAATGAGCTTGAGATCATAAATACATTCAATAATCAGTTTGAAAATAAAGGAAGTTATCCTAACACAGCTGCAGTTAATAATTAACGTGTTACATATTAAAAAAATTAATATTTTCACAACTACACAGATGCAAGCGATCAGCAGCACTTAGAAGGGCCGAGATGTTGTTGCTAGTCGCAGAAGATGTAGAAGAGAACAATCCATGGAGCAGATGATGTAGCAATTTTTAAATTTTTTTTAATGGCGTTTAACGCCCTTTTTTTACTACTGTGGCACCACAGGCGGTGAACACTGGTGATATATGAAATGAAATGATAAATTGGGAAAGGGTTTTTTTAAGGAAGGAAACGTTCCAGGCCTAAGTTTCGGGTACCTCCCTAGCATTTGCCAGTTATGAGGACTGAGGAAAACCTGGAAAACACCTCAATCAGGGAGGACGGTCCTGGCGGAATTCAAACCGCAGACCTCTCACTCACGAGTCCGCACCTTAACGATCTCGGCCATTTGTGGCGGTCTTAGCGATTGTTGACAAACTTTATGGTAGAGAAAGCAATTTCTTACAAATTAGCATTTCCAAGCATTTTAAAATTTAAATCACTCAAGTTAGGAAAAAGTTAATTGGGAACAATGTGAGCCGTTTTTCTCTCCTCGCAATGCTCTTAATATTCCATTCGTCATTCGCTGCACTATCCAACTCCATCTGGCGTCAACACGTCTTCAGGCTCTGCTGACGATACCCCAGGCTGCGGCGGCAGTCTTTATTGCATTAAGAAAGTACTGAGAACAGACAATTTTTAGATAAATTCAAGAAGTCATAGAAAGAAAACAAACATTGCAAAATTGAAAACATACAAAGATGTTTCTCGTCTTGGAAGAAATATCTGCGTTACAACCAACAAATTTGAATATCAAGTGCATAAATACTTGCAAAATAGGGATAAAAATGATTGTGTCTTCGGTCACGAACTATTAACAGAAGCGTTGATTGAAGGACAAGAATTATTATTGCATACCGTTTCTTGATCATAAATTGAATCAAGAAAACATTCCCGGAAAGTGAACAAGATCAATTTGGTTTCCGACCAATGAAAAACCATTCAAAGGCACTAAGATCGATTAGTCTGCACAAGCGAAACAAAAGTATCAAGCTTATGTCCATTCATAGTCAGTTTGAAAGGATATATAGGACCCAAGTAGTATTTTGTTTACAAACTTGACATGCCATCATCTTTTGTTCTCCAGTCAAGTGCGCATTTCATTATGGATTGTATGTGTGCGTGTATTGCCTGCAAGAATTCAATGTTCTTGGTGTCATAAAACGTTTTGCTTGAAGTATCTTCTTTGACGAGAAACCAAAATACCAGCATAAATATTATTGAAGCACAAGTATAAAATTGTGTTCAAATTTCAGATTTCAAGGCGTATACTTTGTTTGCTTCTATATAAAGCAAGATTTTTTCCCCTGTTAAAGTACTTATATTATATACTCGCAAGAAATGCCTTGCATTTACACACATATATTGAACATTTCTCTTGTTACCGTTGGCACATTATTTTCAGCAGCATAAAATGTACCTCTTACAAACTCTCTTAATAAAAACAACAATGACTTGGTCCAAAGGCTGAATGCGATTTAAAAATTAAACCTGAACGTTGATTCAGTTCACATCAGGTATGTTGTGTTCAATGTCAGAAGAATGTCTGTTCTCATAAGACTGTTTAAAACGAAGAAGCCACTTACCATACATGTATTCATAAACAATGGCTAAAATGTTGTGGTTATGTTTACCCATTCTTGTGTCAAATCGCAAGATTCTGCTCCGTACTTAAAAACTCATATTTGCTTAGGTTTGCCTTAGAAACCCCGCTTTTTTCTCTATTATTAGTTTTTTTAGTTTTGTAAAAGTTAAATTTGGTTGTATTTTACATAATAAGGTGTGTAACGGGGGTAAATCGGATATAAACCATCCCTTGGAATTCCAAATGAATTATTGGCACAAGATTTTAAAATTTTCCGAAGTTTTAATTGCTTTGTAAATTAGGACAAGCATTTTCCCTTTTATTTATTTTTACAGTGTTTAGTAAAATGCATCCTCTTTTATGGAAAATAGATGAATCTTCATACACACTACACACACACTTTCTCCCCTCTCTCTTTCAAACTGTCTCTGTACCAAGTCTGAAGTAAAAGATCTAATAACTTGAGTTCGACACCTTTCCGTTAATATCAACTTAGGAACTTCCAGGCTATGTCATGGAAACGTGACTCACCAATATGGGAGAAGAGGAACGATAATTTACAACATTTATTAATAAATATTTCAATATATTTGCTGAACAAGAAGTATGTACACACGTAACATACATTTGAATTTAAAATGGCATAGAGTTATGAAAAACAACAAATTAGTTTAACATATTGTCACGACTAAAATTGTGACTTAGGGGGTTAGCGGTTCAGAAGGGTGATGGTATGGACAGAATCCAGTATGCCATGCCAACTCAATTTATTGTAGGGGCGTCAAGCCCCAATCTGAATCGCGATTTAAAATAATAGCCCTAAGGGGCTATTAGGAATCTGTCGCAGTAATGCTGAGGGTGTACGTCGACAGGTCTTCATCCATAGACGACAGGCAGAAGACGAAGACCAAAGACAAAAGGCAAAGACCCCGAGCCGTAGTTGTTTCCCCTTATATCATTTTACGATTGCCTAGGGGGTCTCTACTTTGTGACATAAACTATACCAATATGATTTAAATTATATTAACCAATGAGAAAGTACTGACCCTTTTCAACACCACGTGACAGTTTCAAGCTCAGCATGTTTTACCAGGCAGAGATTAATGTCACTACAAAATAACGTGTAAGCAGCCTCTGAAATTCCTTATGGTGATCACGTTAAGGCAGGTACGACATATATAACAAAACGAGTTTAGTTTCCAAAAATGTTTATACACCACTCAGCATACATGCAACAATATGACTAAGGAAAATTTACAACAGCAATACTCCAGCTATATTTTTATAACACGGTTAAAGCGTCTAAATGCAAACTTTAAATAGTAATTCTTGCAGCGCTTGCCCCATTCAACACACAATTATTGGCAAAGCAAATGATAACTTGTGTCTTAAAATATGACATGAGTGGGCTTTTTATATTTGCTTACAATTTACGTATCTCAGTTGAGAGAGAGAGAGAGACAGAGAGAGACAGCATTATGAATCCATCGATATTGTATATTATACTTTTACTTCTAAAACAAATAATTTAATAGGTAACAGCTTCTGGCTGGCACTAAATTAATCATTAAAAACGAGTATCTATTTTATTTCCGTTTCAGTATTAAACTTCTGATGCAGAAATTGCAATTCAAAAGTCGAATAAAATAATTATAATCCTCTACCTGGAAAATTAGTTAAGCGGTAAAATATGATTTTTCATTTGCAGTTTTACATATTGTAGTGTGCAAGGGCAAATGGATAGGTGTTCCCTTATATGTAACTAAAAAGGATATCTGGAATTCGACGTGCTGTAGTTGAACTGGCCGCATTGAGAGATCGGCTGATGAAATCGATTACCAATTACCTCCAAACTTGCCTTATACACTTGAGTGGTAGCAATTGCTCTAGTTTTCTGGAAGAAGACATCGCTCGGATGAACAAACGTGGCGAAAGGAAGACCTTCTGAAGCACGAGTACATACCTCTAGATGTAACTGACGGCTTAATCATTCCCAACGAAAGAGTTGCTCGGTTTGAACGATAGCAAAGACGAACAGCTATAGTTCTATGAACAATAATCGGCTTATCTGTTTTTAATAAATAGGATTATTAAATAAAATATTTTATTTTGTTCATATAGTTAAACATTTTTAAACAATAGACTTAAATGAGAAAACCTTTTCATTACAAGTCTAGGCATATAAGCTGACACTTTTGAACTTTTTGGCGTTTTTGCACGCAATTCCTTTATTTTCCAATGTTTCCTCCCGCTTTCCCATCTGATTACCTAGCCATATCAGGAGGACTAGCCGACTAGTACTATTGAATATTCAGGAAATCGGTGACAGAGTATTTAGTTGGTTTCGGAGTCGCGGCTGAATTGGTGCTTTAGGCTTCTTGTTCCAAATTGTTAAGCCCAGAGCCTTCTCTACCTCTTAGACCCAGTGAACTAGATAAAACGATATTTTAATACATTTAGTTGTAACCTTACGAATTACACGGATAAAGGTTTCCTTTTATAACTTGTTAATTAAAAAGGAACTTGTGTTTTGAAAGCAAATATGTTGAATTTGTTGTAATTTACAAATGGCGTTAAACACATTTTATTCCTGGCCTAAGTGGAAGATTTTACGAAATGCTTGTGTCCTTGTAATTTTGTAATCATTTGAATAACTGCTGTATTTTTTGTGGCAAACTTTCAAGGTTTCACATTTATATAAATTATAGATTACCATTTTGTTCAATAAAATAGATTACAATTGTAAGTTATTCTTCAAAGTTATCTTTCTACGCCCAAATCTTGGGGAGGGGATCTGTTAGAATACTTCTAAGCTTAAATCTTGTCAGGGCATCATAAAATGGGTGTCACATTCATATTACTCATTTACATATCCATGACAAGTAACATGAAATGGATGAAGAAATTGTTTCGGACACACTAGCAAAGCCGGATGCGAGTTAAGAGTACCTACACAACATCAGAGAGAGGGGGTGATGCGGCATGCCAGAAACCTGTAGCCGATTAGAACGCTAAGCAGAGTTTAGGATCAACTACACTGTATGGTTGATGCTAAGGCAACTTCCCATTCATGGTAGGAGGTATTCCAAAACTACTCATGACCAGACATAATTTTAGGTTGCGTGTCCATGGGGCAGTACCGTTCAGTGTTAACTATCACACTCGGAGCCGCTCTAGGTGCCATTATAATAAACGCAATTGTTTCACACGACACTTACCCAAATCGTATTACATTACTCACTTTTGTTACTTTATATGCTGTGCACTCAATACATTTGTCATGCAATTTTTGCAACTATTTAGTAGAATAAGGCAAAGTATCAGAAAATAAAATTTCCTTTGCGATCACTCAAACAAAGTTTGTATTTTTAAAAACTTATTTCATGTCACAAGTTATAGGTGCAAAAGGAAAATGAATTTCTCTCTCTTTAAATATTTCTTGTTGTATTGTGCCCTGAAAGCGCATTTCTAATAGAACGCATTATGAATACGCATGCTTTGCTTGTAAAATGTTTACATTTTCTTGGCTTTTACATAAATATTGCTTTCTAAAGAATTAACTAACTTTAGTTCAAAATTTTCTATTACATTTAGGACATCAGGCATAATAATAGATAGATTCGTATTGTTTGATTGGAAGTTTTTAAAACTGTGCTTGTTAAAAAATTATAATAATAAAATAATAATAATAATAATAATAAAAAATAAAATTACTGGAATATGAAAGAATGTTTTTTATGCAATTCATCTGAAATATATTATTTTGCTGCTTTGATCATTTAAGGTGCAACATCAGATTCCAGCAACAGTAAATTTTCAAAACGTCCAAAGGCCACAGAATATTCACAGAAATTTCGAACATATTACAGATCATTGAATGATTAACCTATTAGCAGAAATGTAGGCCGATATTATAACAACATTACTAACGTGTCGTCCAATTTCGTCTGTGGTTTTGTCAATGAAACCCAGAATTTTTAAGTGATACTGTAGTTTTTATATTCTGTAGCACTATTTCGTAATATAAATATAAGGGTCTTTGACGAAGTGGTGTTGATGCTCGTGAATAATTTTATGTACTTTTCTAAAAGATTTTTAAAATATGTTCGAATTTCTAAAATGCAATGCTGCAGTGAGCCATATTTCTCAAGCTTTCTTAAAAAATTTGCAATTCCCTACTTAAAACTTCCATTAGGGGAAGACTTTCCATTATTGTCACTATTTTTTTAACAGATTTGTATTACAAATATGCTTTTTAGAACTGAAATGTTTCAAATATCTTCTTTTATTTGCCATATATATATATATAACTCATCATCTAATAGTGTCTCCTTTTGTACAGAAATACGTATTTCCATTTCCTCCATAGTCATATTTAAACGTTGGTGTAATGCGCTTATTGATTTGTGAATTATGTTCTAAACTCAATTGAAGTGAGTTGGTATGAACGTGGATATATGTACTTTCTCTTACACGGAGAATGCAAGGCAGGCTATAAGCCGAACCGTAGCGAAGAAAGCCGAAGGCTACCGTTGGGGACTGCAGGCAGATGACATTCGTTTCGTAATGAAGTATTGTTATTATGAAATAATAAACATTTTTGGTAAACTTATACTCAACTAACCGAAAAAATAATATTTATTCCATTAAGAATAGTGCAGAAATATTATGAAGATTAAAATAAACAAATAAAAAATAAAGTAATAAGTTAGAAATGGTTATTTAGGAGTGTGAAACATTCTTTTAGTTCTATTATTTTTTTTGTTAAATTTAAACTTACCTAACGTATCAAAAAGTGCATTTATTGGATTGAGAATAGTGAAGAAAAAGTGTTATTACGGAGTAGTATTATTTTTATGTTCTTTTTTTAAAAACTTAAACTATTCTAACCTAACTTATGAAAAAGTAGACATTCATTCCATTAAGAAAATGAAAATTAAAAAAATATTAGGAATTATTGGGAAAGAAAACAGATTACAAGTAAGGAAAAGTTCCTATCCAAGGAAAATCGAACCCGCAACCTTTACATCAGTAGCACGACTCTCTAATCTACTGAGCTAGCACAGCTTCATGCTCAGAGTGGAAATTATTCACGTAAAGTAATAGCCTACTAAAATCGTAACCAGTCCACATTCTTCGCTACCGTTCGCCACTGCAGCCTGCATTGTTTTCTCCGTGTAAGAATAAATGATATAATCAGATGCTCTGTTTGCGAATCCCGAAACCAACAGAAGTAGGTTGTCATATAGCCTGAGTGTACTCAAGGATAATATACGTCATCTATACTGTTCATTCCACCTAACGTCGCACGCTTTAAAAACAGCCTCTTAACATTCGGTTTTTATTCAGAGTTTTGACTAGGAAACAAAGTTTAGTCACCAACACATTGCCTAGATGCAGTTATAGGTTTAAGGAACGCTGGCTGTAGGCAGTCCGTTTACTTTATCAATAACAGCATACACGTCATATCGGTTTTATTTCATAACCTATCAACTGTATTATAGTTTGAAACGATGTCTGCCTGCAGCCACACGTTTCTGACATTTTTAATGAAGGTTGCATTCAGTTGTAACAGCTCTGTGTCGGATATTCTTCCAATTTTAACCCCACATTTATTATAAGTTGCTTTACATGGATTGTTCAGTGGACTTGCTGTTCTACGGCGACATTTCAATACAATACACTGCAGTAAAATTTATTTTCACTAACGCACTGTAATTAATAATACTGCACATTAAAAGTCTATGATAGGTTGAAGAAGAAATGTAGGTGGGGATGTTTATTATTGGCCCCACTTTGAGCTGCAGTTTGAAACGGATTTGATAGGTGGGGGGTGGGAATTGGGCGTATAGTTGCTGCGGTAAATAATTTATGCCCGCGGATCGCAGGTTTCGCCACGGCTGCTGCAGACCATCCCCATTCTTCTTCGAAGAGACTCTCTCGAGGGCGTTTCGCTGGATTTTGGCGGCTGTGGGCCAGCCGGACCTGAGGCGGGATTCCGATGAAAAATATGACGATAAATAACGCTTCGTTATTTACTTATTGATATCGTTTATTCTGCTAATATAAAAATACTGGCAAACTCACGTTTTACGTCGAACCACGGGCAAGGTAATCTTGGCAAACGCTTAACTTTATTGCATTGACCAAATGGTGTCGAATGCGAAGAAATTGTTAATTTAACCGAATTATTAATGCAGCTCAAGGATGTTTCGACAGTTAGCGTGGTGACGGACACTCAAACTTCGTTGTCGCCGCAACTGGTACTTGGATTTAGGCCGCTTTTCCGCTGATCTCCGGGTGACGTAAGCCACACGTTTCTGGGACCAGAAAATTCTGAGACTGCCCCAATTTTGGATAAAATCTATCCCTTTTATACACAATACAAAATGGCTCCATCCGTGGGGAACGGCGGGAAATACTCCCGCCAATTTTGTGTTAGCGTGTCTCATATATGTGTGCTTACCCCCTGAATTTCATTTCTATTTGCTGTAAAAGTTTGGTCAAACCAAGTGCTTTGCTATTCGTCAATAAGATGAATTTAAACATATTTCATACCTTACTGTCAATGACTCTTTTACTCAAACACCTGCAACTTTGTCACCAAACAGGCCGGTTTCTGTCCTGAGGCGGGGGGCATTTTCAACCCGGCTGCATACCAGAAGGGATTATCTTGCATTGTCTGACTTTTGCCAAGTCTCTCTGCGTCCGGAAAAAGACGAGTTTTTCCTCACCTTGTTACATTTCTACACGTTATTTCTGAAATATTCAACGCATTTAGACACTATACAATATTAATTCTACATATACGAGTTTGTCATTAAAGTTCCTCCACTGAAAGAAAATGTACAACATAGTTGCACATAATTACTGAGTTGCTGATTCTAAAATTATAAATATTAATTATTTCAATTATCCTGTAATTGATGGGGAGCCAAGGACAGCTTCAAGGTATTTGACTTGAATTGTACTGGTCTCCTATGCATTAACTAAGCTATAATGCAAATACAAAAATAATGTTTGACTCCTAAACAGCAAACTATGGGTGGGAGCTGTTATGAAAGGCGATTAGGGTGACCTTAGCCCCAGTACATGTTGCGCTCATCTGCCGACCCGGGGAAAAAAATAACTGTTGGTAGTAAATATATATACAGGAATTTAATTTCGCTATACTTGTGTGATAAAACTATTCTGGCAACGAATTGTTTCTTTTCACTCACATTTTTTTTAATGCTTATGATATTTATCCGCTTTATTTGTATCATATTTGTTTGGAAATAATTAACACAAAGTAACATTGAAGCTGTCGGGAAAAGTTATTTATACAAAAATTAATTGAGAATGCCGTATTTAGTATTACATTTAATTTAATTAAATGCATATTGTGTTTTAAATAGTGGCATTTTTCAGTGGCATATTACACCCTTCTTAATAAAGCAGCACTAAGAAAAACCATAAAACGTTATTATGATTTAAAACAGTGGTCCCTGTTACAGACTGTAACAGCACTGGGAATTATACACTTTATGGGAGCGGCCTGTTGGCAACATCATTGCTTGTACTTGTAGCTACGCAGCTGGTACGAAATTTTCTGCAACAATTCTCCGAATTCGTGGGTAGCTAATGTACGTCAGCATAGCGGATTAGGTACTTAAATGTTAAAATGTCGCCCATACAGATCACTGGAATGGAAGTGCTAAATCCTGCCGTATTCAAAGAAGCGAATAAATGTTACACATTGTTTCTATCAGCCGTAAGCGACAGCTTTTGAATTAACTTGACTCTTTTGTGTGAAAATATTTTCAAAAATTATGTATATATATATATATATATATATATATATATATATTCCTATACACTATGCCTAAATTTCTTTCTGCGAAGAAGAGTGAAAGCTGGAAATATAACACGCTTTAAATATTTAGGAATAAACAAGTGTTCTCTCTTATTTTTCTATGCGTTGTTACATTTATCCCACTGGCAACGAACTGTGAAATCGATTCTATCGGAACAAATATTTTAATAATTTTATCCCACTCTCTCAAATATATAGGCATAGTGTGTATACAGTAAGGTTATTTGAGCGCGACTGCATAATGGAGATCGGAAAAAGATGAGTCGCTGTGCGTGAAGTTATAATTTTAATTTTAGTATTTATATTCTTACTGAAAGTATAAACTGATAATAATAACTACCAGTCTGTGTTGTAAGAGATGTTAAAATGATGCCCCTTAGTGGCAATACATTGCTAGCATCTGCGTAAGAAATGCCTGTAGTTCATCTAACTTTTATTCCGTAAGAGCACAACTGTTTGGAACACGTTTATTGCCATTGAGAAATATTGTCTCTCGTAACTTTTTAACAAGCTGGCAAAATATTTCTCTACCTTTAAGATTATAGTAATGTAGTGGCATAAATAATGAAGAAACAACACACAATTTACACACAATGAGCATCGAGTCCTTCTAAATCCAAGATCGCGGGTTCAATATCGGTTAGGAACAATGGATTTTTTCGGGCCTAAAACTCCTAAGTATGGCTTCTATCGGGAGGGAAGTAAAGCTGTGGATCCTATGTGGTACATTTACGGCATTAAAAAGAACCTCAAGCCTGAAACAAGAGGCCTCTGAATTTGTCAACCGTTTCACACCCTGAATTGAATGGGATGCTGATTACCTGAGATGTTAAAGAGCGTCCGTAAATAAAACAAATAAAAAAAAAAAACATCGAGTAACACAATAGCTACTCCCAGTACGCAGTCGCGCTCTACCGGCCAGTAACTCGAATAACGTCATCGTATATAATACACATACACATATTAATAAATGAAAAATAAAGTGACACCATGAACAATGTAATTAAAATAATAACTAGAAAAGATGAAAAAGGATAAAACACTGAATACTGAGTGATTTATTCTTCTTCTGCTTCTCTAGTTATTGTATATATAGTAAAAATAAACATAGAAAATGTGAAATATTTCAAACGGCCTGTGTTCTTCTTCATAGGCTGAAAACAAGTGAAAGTGGTAAAAGTAAATATTGAGTCTCGAAAGTAACGCAATGCAAGGAAACAGCCACAACAAACCACGAAGAAAAAAGAGTGGAAGAACAAAATAAGTAAGAGTAAGTATAATAACAGATGAAAATATAACACGTTAGCTTTAAATTTCCACACGTTAAAATAATCGCAGCTGTCTTGCTAACTGTAAAGTGCTTTAGCGTCATCAATGTGCCTTAATTTGATAAAATTGCCAAAATCCGTACATTGGGACATGTTGGGCATTCGTTAAGGAAGACATTTAGACAAACATATTTGACTGTTAAATTAAATTATCAGTTCTGTTGATTTGCATGTAATTTATTCATAAATATCTTAAAGGGGTAATTTAGTATTTCAAATAAACGACCGCAGGATGTAAGGTCATAGCCGACGGTCTTCCGTCAGCTGTTGTTAGACTTATGACTTCCACTAGTTTTAATAAGTTAACGTACATAATTTATAGATGATCGTGTTTGGAAATATATTTTAATAATGCTAGGAAGTTTCAAAGAATGTTTCGCGGAATTCTGGTTATAACTGAGAAAGAGCACTTGTTTTGTTTAACATTTTGAGGATCTTACTTTTTGGGAGAGATATTTTACTATGTACAAAGATAGTTTCATCATTCTCACCTAAAAGAAAGAAAGCAAGCAAAAAAAAAAAAAAAAAAAAAAAAAGACCTCACTGTGGAAGTAACTTATTCTCCCCTCACAGAAATCATCTGGGGGGTTCTGAACTTTATTGCACGAGGTTAAAATCTGTTGGAACACTTAAAAATGAGTCGCGTTAAAAGTCGATTATGTTGAAAAATAAATGTGCTACACCTTCCGCACTAACCCTAAACTTTTATCTATCCTATCACATAGCGAGGGTTTGGTACCTTACTGCAGTGCGCAAAAACAACTCTTTCCAAATGATTGTTAGGTTTTTGGTGGGAGACGAAGCTCATATTCAAGTAGAATTTACAGGGATTAAACGAGATATATATATATATAGTATCTTCAGTGCTTGAAGAATTAAGACGAAGAATGGTGCATGTTGTAGATTATTTTTTTAAATTGCATAATATCGAGGAGTTTGTTGAGAGCGAATAGCAGGTGGACGCAATATCGTCATGGGTTACCCGAGGTCGTTAAGCCACGGATTTGTGAGCGGGAGGTCTGGGGTTCGATTCCCGCCACGACCGTTCTCTCTATTTGAGGTTTTATTCAGGTAAATGCCAGGGATGTACCCTAAACTTAGACCTGAAACGTTTCCTTCCTTAAAAAATCCTTTCCCAATTTATAATTTTATCTCACGTATCATCAGTGCCCACCGCCTGTGATGCCTCAGCAGTAAAAAGGATGTTAAACATTATTAAAATATAGATGTAAAAATCAGTTTGAAGAAGCAAGTAAATATCGAAACAATGGTTTTAAAATTACCATAGCTGAAATGGCAAATTTCGTAAATGTCTTAAATTTTTTCTCTCTATTTTATGGTACTTTAATAATATTTAAACATTATTTTATATAACCCACTACTTGACAATACCTTAGAATATTTACCTTCAGTATACGATTTTCGTAATACGTGTCAATTAAAAAAAAAGAATAAATTATGAAATCTGTAAAATATAAAACATTATTTATTTAAATGATCTTATGCTCAACGAGCTGTTGAAAGACTTTCTGTGCAATTTTGTTTCTTGCTGGTAACCTCTCTTTATAAATATATTACAAGATAGAAGTGTTGAATATAGTGTCAGCCAAATGGTGTATGAATAATACATTTTCCTAGTATTTCTGTCATTTAATAATATCATTTTTGTTATTCTTAAAGCACAGTACATAAAATGTTACGAGAGCAAAGGCTTTCTACTGCCGTAGAGTGAACTCTGTGGATCTCTCACTGGGTGAACTAGTTTCTAGAAAGCACTTACAAGTTGTGCACCACAACAGAAAAGTAAGATTCATAATTTATAACGCCAATATACACAGTAACCTTCACAGATCTAGCTACTGTTAGAAGGAGTTTTTATAGTACCTTCCTCAGTTCCTATTTCCAAGCACACCGACCACCGAATTCTGGGATGACGAAGTTCTTTTCTCTTGTCCTAGGGTACCACATTATGTGCATAAGTCCATCTGGTTGCTTATAGTTTACTTACGTGACCAATTACTATTACTATTTCAACAGTTCTGCAATCTGTACGCCTTCTCTTTGCCGTTCTGTTTCCTGACATCGGCCTTTCTTACTCTATCTTATAAGCACCCTAGAATGACTATCTCGGCAAACCTGTAATTTTTTTTAATAAGGCGAGGTGCACTTTTGGCATGTATAACGTAGTGCTGGGATCACACAACTTTTAAAAGCTCTCTTTTTTGTAGAAGCTGTAGAAATTTGTCCGCTAAGATGACTTTGACTCCAGAATTTGTTTACCTTGCGTTTATTATCCTTGGAATGTCATTTAGCTAAACGCCAATTTTAGAAGCATTTTAATGAAAAGCTAGCTTTAGATCTGTTATACATGTATTTTTGAAGTGTATTGTATATACAAGTGCTTCACTAGCTCTTGGCTCCAGATTTTTCCATATAATTTTGAAACTAATTGATGTAATTCACTGAAACGTGACATAAATGTACCTTGATGTATGTCAAGTATACTTTCCCAATAAATGTAGGAAGTTGTGGGCATTATTAGCACCAAAGCACATCTTCCCCATGTTATGGAGGGCATTCATCAATACATAAAAAATCATAGCCTTCATTTCCTGCTAATTCTCTTCTTGTAGTTCCATGAGAGTTCGTGTCTTGTTAATTTTTCTAGACAGGTAAGGTGCGTTGGCTAAAGCCCTTTAGAAATGACTCGATTTTCAAAGAAAGAAACACTTTTAGTTATGCTGACAATGGGGGTGTGGCATGGGCACCATCCTGCTGAAAATAGTTAGTACGGAGTTTCTTATAATCCAGCTGATTGACAAACTCAAGGAAGTTTTACATGTAGATTGCGGTATGGAAGACGTTGGGGCCAATGCTACTCTTATATCACCTGACAAAGCACAACATACATAAACTTTTTAATAATGAATACTGTTTCATGTGCGGCTATTTTCATTAGTCCAAGTATTGGTAATGTGAGAATTCATGTGCAGACTTAATGTGAATCCATGTCTCATCGGGAATCACGCATTGACAATCTGCTGGAACTAAAGGCAGTATTCGAGTGCGCTTTGTTCGTTTATGAATGCAGCTTGTTTACATGTGTTTGGAAAACCCCATTTTCTCCGAAAGCTAACGGAAAGTCTTTTGTTAGGGGACTTGTCTATTTTTCATCTTTTACACTATTGCTTCTGGCTGTTTCGAACGTTCTTTTTCATAAACACTGGATTCCAGTTTCTTCATTAAATGGAGAATTTTGCAATTGTGCAAAATGTCTTTTATTTTCCTTTATTGACGCAATTATCCAATATGCGAGGACAATAAACAAGAGGCGGATACTCTAGGAGGTTGCGGAGTTCTACTACTCCCCAAAATTGCAAGTTTAATTTTCTGTAACAATTGTTTAGTGCGTTTTTATGTGTAAAAACGAAGGGGGAAAAACCGACAATGTCTGTAGGGAACTTTATATCTTGCACCCGATGTATTTGTGGTTATCATTAGGGAAAATGGTTTAGAGACGCGCTTCAAAGAAATATCTTAGTAGTTTGTGAAGTATTTTGAGTGAGGGAGGTGAGAGGAAGCAGTAGGAGGAGCCTCTCGCCCACAAGAGCTATAATGCACATGCACCACTAGAAACGTCACATACGTTTCCCGGAAAGCCTCCAGTGCTATAGGACTGATTGCTGGTGCGGTACAAAATTGAATGAAATAATTTAGAAGACTGTTAGGGGATTATAGTGAAACGGACATTAAAGACAACACGGTGTATATATTAAATTTGTTGCAGTTATTCATTATCAAACAATATTACATTGAAATAACAATGTTCTTATGCAGATACTTTCCAGCAGCAATATTCGGTTGTTTAGTCACAGTATCTCTTTGTGGTTTGAACAGTAGAACACTTTTACTGAATGACAGGCTAGTGAAATTCCGTGTTAATTCATTAAATAGCTGCTTTATTTAATTTTATGTTACATGGATGTAAAATAAATAAATAAATAAATAAATAAAAACTGTACATTACCTAAAGCTAAGGGCCACCGTACAATACATATTTAACTTTCTAAGCTTTTGCGTCCATCAGAAGAGTAACATTGAAATTAAGAAACTGAATAGACCAACCTCAAGGGTTAATTTGAATCAAATTGCGATTGCAAAACATAGGGAGCACACAATACTTTCTGTAGAGACAGGCTTCATCCTGAAGATTGCAGACTTTAATCAAAGAGCTATACATAATTTTTTTCCATGAAAACAAGTAGAATACTTATTTTAAATAGGTACGTTATTAAACTACCTATATCTCTTTCGTCCCTTAGTTGTGTTTGTTCAGTCCCCCGAGTATGCGTGTTAATTCTAGTTATTAAGATTCTAGAAGCTTGCAGTCCATGTTCAGCAATAGTAGTAATAATAAGACTGTGCACCGCGACCCACGCGTTATTCAACTGTGTAGCGGTTCATATTGTAATGTACGTACTGTGTTGCTCTTAACACAGAGGCACGATAATTATTAACATTACCATAACTGCAGTATATCAGATGCATCATCTACTGAGAAAAACAGCGAATATGCCACGAGCCGTTATAAGCATGCCTGACACAAAGCCAGATGTTGATTCATGCTATTCTTGCACTAGGATATGTTTGTGTCAAACTTCTCTGAGTTATGTATATTACTTTGAAAGTTATAAGGGGAACTTAGCAATCGAGAGCGAATGAAATATCTAATACTTGTTGTAGGGGTTAATGGTTTGTGCTATGATACTCAATAAATACAACAGACTAATAATTAGTCTCATATTCATAATTTTATATGTACGCTTTCTTCGGAAGAATGCATTAAAAAACAGGACAATTGTCATGGAGTGAACTTAATGTACAGCTATAGCGGGTTAAAGGTATCAGCCTGTATACAGCAAATCTGCACGAATAACCAGTGCTATGCCTGACACATTGCAGACATTTGTAGAATAATTTTGAAAGTTAACTTTAAGAAGAAATGTAGTTACAAAGACCAGAAGAATATTCGGAAGCAATACTAAGTAAACCAGCAAAGAAATTTCCTCAAATAATACGTTGCACAAGTGATGTAGCACGACAAAGATAGTCGGTCCTGGTGGTGTAGTGGTTACTATACTTGCCTCCTAAACCCAAAACGCTGGTTCGAATCCGGCCAGGACCGATGTATTTTTTCGGGCGTAAAAATCATAAATATGGCTTCCTTCGGAAGGGAAGTAAAGCCGTGGGTCCCGTGTGGTGCATTTTCAGCACGTAAAAGAACCTCAAGCCTGAAAGAGAGGCCTCTGAGCAAAATTTGTGGGCCGTTTCACGCCCTCAGTTGAATGGGACGCTGATGACCTCTGATGTTAAAGATCGTCCATAAATAAATAAATAAAAAAAAAACTACTAAGATAAACCGCATATGTGAAATTACATACTCTGCTTAAAACATTGCATCATAGTGAAGGTAGAGGAAAATAAACAATGGCTACAAATTGCTGATGAACATTAAGCACCAGGTTGTTATATCGTGATAAATATCATGCCTTTTCACGGATCAAGTGTCAAAAAATGCTTGAGGTCACTATACAAAAGAACATGTCAAAATACTTTTATTAATTTTTTTTACAATTTTCAGACAGGCACTACTCAGATATTCTTAACTTCAGCAACCATTGTTTTGTTGTAGTTTAGATTAAATAAGAATTGTTGGCATAGAAAATAAAGCTAATTTGTAAAAAATATTAAATTAAAATATGTAAATGGTAAAGTGTTATTAAAAGTTGTACTATATAGAGTCTTTTAAACGTCTCTTCAAACTTCAAAGCGTTATAAATATTATAATTATTTAGATATAAAAATACATTCTATTGGGCGAATAATGGAGTTTGGCTTTTACAAAACATTGGGAATATATCCGCCGTTCTCTTGTTCAATAAACGCTATTCTTTCTAATGTCACTATTTAAGCTCTCACTTGTGAATGTGGCAGATATTTCGTTAACAGTAATTTTGCTTTATTTGTACTAAAGAGATCAAATTAACAATGACTGTTCATCCAGATTTCTTCTTATCAGCAAATGAAGCGTTTTTTTAACTTTCTGATTAAATCTCCATAATTGCCATGGGCCTTCTCTTAAATTATTTGTTCTAAATTTTCTCACACCTTCACGAAGACTTCTAGTGTTTTCGTAATAGCATTGGATCAATTATATGTAACATTTAATGGGAAGAACCATGGAATTCCTGTAACAGTACTAATAAAATCATTGTTTTAATCAATATAATAGTATCTATGCAGTACAAAGAGAAACAAATGAATAGCCAAACTCAATTGTTTGCTGGGCACAGTGAATTTTATGTTTTTTTTCCATTTCAATTATTATAATATTTATAGCGCTTTAAAGTTTGAAGTACTTTTGACAGAACCCATTTAATACTTACTTTCGATAGTTATAATATATTTTAAATTGCTTTGATTGTTCTTGCTGAAATTCACACACACATAACCTGTTAAATTCAATCAGCGTATCTTTTGATTCTGGAAGCCCTTGGCATGTTTATAAGTTTGTATAAAATAATACATGCATTATAAAATTTTCTTTCTATCATTAATTTAGTACAAATTATACTATTAGCCACACCCTGGTAAAATTAATTTCTCTATCACGAGGAAGAGAACTTCTAGTTGATGAGAATAGTAGTTGTTGACAGTACCGGAAACAATGCTAAAAGCACTTCTACAGAGCATTTTGCGTTTCAAAGCGCAGAGAAGGCTACTAATTCATGTGTCTGCAAATGGCAGCCTCTGTATCCATTAATAATGTGTTTTCAGTTCCCCGCATTCAGAAATTTACAGTAAGCATAACATATGCACGTGTGCGGGCAAAGCTCATAACCATTTTTCCCACTGAGTCATATCTTTCACTTATAAAGTATAATAAAAAGATACTAGCTATCGGGCAAAAAACAGTTTATGACCTTAACACTACTGCACATATGTCCTGTGATATATAGCACGTGTGATAAGTCAGTAAATCTTTTTAAACCATTCCACTGCTTTAAAACTTTCTTACCGATGTAATAAATGACAAACACTTAAAACATTTTATGTATTATGCATAAAAGTTTAGATTCTTGAAAAAACTATAAAGTGTTATGTAAATGTAAAAACACGCCTCTTTCTTTTGGTATTTTTAAACAAAAGTTACCCTTTGAACAGATAGATAGCAGCATCGAGGTAGGGGCAGGAGTTAATAACCATATTAGTATAACTCATTCAGGGCGTAGCTAGCGGAGATCAAGGGGATGAATACCCTCCAGCGAGATTGAAAAGAAGAATTTAATTTTCTCCCTCCAATCTCAAAATAATTTAAATTTTGCACCTATGATAGTTTATATACTCGCGTTATAAACTTAAACCAAGGTCAGAGTTCCAACTCTGAGAATATAAAATGAAAAAATATAAAGTTAACCGATTTTGTTTCAAAGCACGGCAGTGAAGGTTTTCGATAATATAATGTTTTGAGAAGTTTCACAATGCACATCAATATTTGAAAGAACATTTTCAATGTTATGAATAACGAATATCTGTAATAAACCGACCATCCCTGTATTTATAGAAACATAATCGTGCATCTCCAACCGGAAGGACGATTGAAAGACAAGTTTGCAGTTGCTTCTTGTAAACATACCATGTAAACTTCACTTTGTAACGTGTAAAGGAGTTTCAGAAATCCTTATTTGATCCCTCGCTCCCTGAACAAACCCTATTTACGATGTTTGCATTTACAAATATCGAATTGTTGGTTATGGAGCCATTAACCCTCTCAGTGTTAAGAACGTACAATTTCAATTCGAAATAGTAATAATACACAAACACAACACAAAGATCAAAAGCCAGAAACCATGTCCAATTCAGAAAACATCAGAAGCATTTGCTGACTCTGGGGTCACAATGCCACCTTCAGTTCATGTTCAAGTTTTGCCATAAACAGAAAATAGGTTGGCTCTGGCCGTGCGTTCTGAAAGCTGAGCGGACAAAAGCATGTATAAGACCTACACTGGTTAGAATCCTCGTTGTGCTTAAATGTTTTATTTGTTAGTTTTTGTAAGTAAAATTAATGTACTACAACACCTTTATCTTTTAATGGATAACATATATAGAGGGTTGCAAAGCAAAGAAAAAACTGTGTTAACATAACAAAACTGAGTTCACACAAACAGAAAATGATGAAATGATAAGCATCTTAGACTTTTACAGTTACTTATGCAGAAGTCTTGGGATGAATCCTTTCAACGTTATTGTTTTAATAATATGACGCTCGCCGCTTCTGCTAATCCCAGTCTCACGAGCACATTGTTTTTTATATTTCTGCAGTGAGTGCTCAAAACCATAGCCGAGGACGCGGGGCTTGTTGCTGTGCGAAGTCTTCCCGATCTGCCCTTGTGAACATCGCATACGGTACCATGAGTCTCAAATTTGTCTCGAATGCGTCAATTGTTACTCGCTTGGCGGTTCTGTTGTACACACATCTCCATTGCCTTTAAATTTCAATAACATTCTCGGTTTTCCATTACCACTTCAAAATTTCTTTGCGCTTTTGAAACGATAATCTTGGCTCCATATTGTTGTAGCAACGCTAGAATAACGTAACGTGAGTCACATCTGTTTACAGAACACCATACGATAATCTTGGCTTTACTTGTTCATTGTTTATTTACCATAATCTTGGCTTTATTTGTTCAATGTTAATTTACCTGTCACTAGCAACGCTATCACAATATATGTGAGTCACATCTGTTTACAGAACATCATACTACACGTTACTATTGTTTTTCGGCCCATCTTTGATATATATTAAATAGATATCTACTGTGAAAGTGTGTATACATTTTTGGCACCCTCGGTATTTAAATTTTAAGGCATTTGTGCCCAAACGCAAATTAATCATCTTCGTGTTAAAAATAAATGTCACATGAATACTAAAAACTAGAAAGAAAATATACATTGTATTTATTTCACTTAAAAAGAATTCTTACTTATTTTGAAAGCAAAGGTTACTTTAGGATTTTTTTGTGTGGACATTAATGCCTTACAATTCAAATAAACCTTTATAATTGGAAGTTATATTCTCATGTGTATGCTAAACATTACTTTTATTTGCAAAAAATAACAAACAAATTAATTCTTGCACGAGTAGGATTTGAACTTCAGTAAATATCATTGCTAGATAACTGATTTTAACAGATCCACTAACATTATAATCTACATTGCAGATCTCGGTGTCACGGGTTAAGACAGATTGAGGCTGTAAAACGCGCGAGAGGGGACTGCTGCGAATTGAGAGCGGAGCTGAGCAGAACTTAATGAGTAACATGTCAATATACTCATATCGAAACATACCTCAACAATTTTCGTGTGTCATCTATGTGCTATAAGAAATCCATGTTCTAAAAATGAGCTGCTGTTTTTAAATGGAAGCATCCGAGATCGAAACTGGAAAATGTCGTGTAGATGCAGTGGAAGAGTAGGAATTGGACATCCCTTAACTGCAGCCGGGCATTCCGGATGCATGGAGACGATCTACCGTCCCTGTTAGTGTCTTGCAGGGACGAAAGCAAAACAAAAGTGACTGGTTTTATGCAGTGATTAAAAAAATAATTCTTTTGGCACTACGCACAACAAATAATCCCGTCATTTTCACATTCTTATAATTGCCGCGCTCATCGTGTACCCAACCTAAAGCCCTCTACTGTACAAGTATGGACACGCTTTGCGGCGGAATTTGCCGACAACCGAGCTCCATGATTAGTTCGCTAGCATCAGCCGCCATTTTGGGCCTGGTTTCTTGTGCTGTGCCAAATGCAAAGGGGAACATGTTGCCTGTTACAGCCGATGCCCGGTGAGGCTAAGGATGATGACATGCTGCAGAAGGGAGCACCAAGAAGGCTCTGTAACTGGCAGAGACGCGCCTTCTGCTCCACTAGCAACATCGGCAGAACTCCTACTGCAGCCCAATCAACCACAGCGCAGGCAACATCCCCCATCACAGCTACCACGCCGCAGACATCTTACGCAGTAACGGCGCAAAAGCAGCCCACTGATAGGCGACCTCACACCGCGGCCAAAATACAACAGGCACCCACACAAGCCACAGTCAGAACCAACCAACCAACCAACCAACCAACCAACCAACCAACACCAGACTCCTCTCCAAAACCACAGAGGCGGAGGACTTTTCGGTGGGCGGCGCCGGCTAGGAGGGAGACGGCTCCTGCGGTCTCCCCCCCAAGGTGGGGGCTACCCGGGAGAGGCCGACGACCTCTGGGCCTACCTCAACCACCTCACCCTCACCCAACCCAGATCCAACCAATCCTATCCAACAGGGTGGCAATGCCCTGGAGCTGCTGCAGTGGCTGTCAAAAATTTGGCAGACTTATGGCCAACGGCTGCAGGAGCTTTGCACTCGCTTCCTAAACGCTCCCGACCCCTCCAGTAAAGTGTTGATAGCCTTTGAGGCTGTCGCCCTATTATTCAACGGAAGCCCAGCAGCTCAAAATGGGGAGCGGAATTAGGTCTCGTACCTCGTTCCGATTCGCACTTTGGAATGCGAGCGGCCTGATGGACCGTGGGGACGAACTCCAACACTTTGCTTCCCAGTACGCACTAGACGCCATACTAGTCAGCGAGACGCATCTCCACCAGTACAACCACTTTCGTCTTCAGGGCTACAACTGTCTGAGAACGGATCGTGGTGCCCCAGGAGGAGGCACAGCGATACTGATCACAATCCAGATCCCCCCACTTCAAACCTTGGAGGCCACGGCTGCATTCGTAGAACTTGATAGCACGGAGGTTCTGCTAACATTTGCATACCACTTTCCTTCCAGAGCATTCGTGGAAGCCGACTACCATTCCATTCTTGCCCTACATCCCAGTGTTATTCTGGCCGGTGATTTCAATGCCAAACATTCACGTTGGCATTGCACTCAACGAGCAGATACCAGAGGCAACGCAATCACTCGCTTGATAGATCAGGACCCACAACTACGAGTACAGGGTCCCTGGCACCCCACTCACCATCCGCTTAGTAGAGGACAACCATCTGTCATCGACTTTGCGATCATCAAGCATTTCCCACGCCATCTCATCCTCGCATCGATCAACGCATTACATTCCGATCATAACCCCGTGTTGGCAGAGATCAACACAAGGGTTACCAGCCACGAAGTCGCGGGCCTAATCCGCGAAATCGATTGGAAAAGCGTCAAGAACTGCCTCAACACTATCATTCCCCCAAACCCAAAAATCACCGACATCCCCTCCCTAGAGACTGCAGTCTCATGCTTCTCCCACACGGTAACACGAGTGGCTCACAGCCTCACGATCCATACCGCCCCACCCCCACACCCAGACGTCCTCCCGCTAAACCTCGAAATCTTCATTCACCGATCATGGGCAGCCCGCAGATTGTTTCAACGTCACCGCACGCCACATCATCGAAGGCTCTGGAGGCACTTGCGCCTCGAGGTCCGTGCCCGTCTACGCGAGCATAGAAGGCTCGTCTGGGAGGACACCATGGCTAGACAGAACCTTGCTGATGGCGACGTTTGGAGGATCGCAAAAAACCTCCGTGGATAACGAGTTCAGACTTCCCATCCTATCCATGGCACCAGAGATCTGGCCTACGAACCCCAAGCCAAAGCAAATGCTCTTGCTGACTACTTGGAACAGCTTTTCAGGCCTAGAGAAGACCCCCAGGACGACAGCTTTTCAAGCCAAGTTCGTCGAGAAGTTCGTCGTTACTTTCGACGACCGCCAGACGAAACGGACGAAAACATTCCATCTTCCATCCCACAGAAGTCAGGGCGCACTTCTGCGCCTCCATCCCAAAAAGCCTGCTGGGCCTGACGTGTTGACACCCCTCATGCTCTGCAATCTTCCTTTCAAAGCTGTGCTCTTTGTTATCAAGGTTTTCAACATGTGCATCAGTGGGCCACTTCCCACGAGAGGGAGAGAGGCCCGAGTGATATGCACCTTGAAGTCGGGCAAAGACTCAGTCCACCCATCAAGTTACCGCTCCATAAGCCTCCTCTCGACCCTATCGAAAGTATTCGAAAGACTTTTACTGGTCCGCTTGTCACCCTTATTAGATAACATTCAAGCCATACCTCCACATCAATTTGGCTTTCGTCCTGAGCACTCTACTACCCAACAGCTGCTGAGGGTGGTGAAGGCTGCAGCCCTGGGTTTTCAGGGCAAGGCATTCACCCCCACGGTATCTCTGGATGTAGAAAAGGGCTTCTCTACCACCTTGCGCGTCGGGCTCTTACACAAACTAATCTCCCTTGGGCTTCCACACCGATACATACAGCTACTACACACTAACATCAAACACCGAACTTTCACTGTAATGGTGGCGGGAAACAGTTCCACACTAAGACAGATACGCGGCGGAGTTCCAGAAGGCTCTGTTCTCTCACCAATCTTATTCAACATTTACATGGCAGACTTTCCCCACACACCAGACGTCAACATAGCACAGTATGCAGACGACGTCTTGATATA
Organism: Metallyticus violacea; assembly: GCA_030762175.1. Taxonomy (NCBI): domain Eukaryota; kingdom Metazoa; phylum Arthropoda; class Insecta; order Mantodea; family Metallyticidae; genus Metallyticus; species Metallyticus violacea. Next base: position 97,847,479 of record CM060842.1, on the reverse strand, counting down.
CAAAACAGACTGACACATAGGTAGAACAGTATTACCCATACAAAGACTGTTACACCTAATCGAAAGGTGGAGCAGGCGTTGGAGAATGTCAATCAATCCGACAAAAAGCCATGCCATCATATTTACTAAACCCGCATTCTCGCAAACTGCCCAACACTAACCTTCAACAGACAAAGGTTACAGTGGAAGAATTCCCTTACTTATCTGGAAATTCAGCTTGGTAAGGGGTTAATTTTCGAGAAGCACATCGCCGGAATAGCCCACAGGGCCCAGGGAGCTATTGCTCAACTGAGCCCTGTGTTCGGCTCGAAGGCGATGCCCGTCCACTTGAAACTTAACCTCTCCAAAGTTCTGATCATCCCCTGACGTTGTACGCTTGCGAGATCTGGGGTATGGCAGCCAATAGTTGGCTGACACTCATTCGAAGGGCACAGAATAAAGGACTTCGCGTCATTTATTCTGTATACAGAAGCTTCCCGACCAGACTACTGCACGAAACCTCCTCCCTACCATATGCAGAGGATGAAATTAGGCGCCGGTCAAAGAAATTTTACCGCACTTTACCACAACACGAAAGTGCCCTCGTCCGTTCCTTGGGCAACTACAGCTGCCAGGGTAGGTTAAAGCCCAAATTCAAGGTGGCACGCTTAGCTTGCGGGCACCTTGGATAACAATAGCTTTAATCCCTACTACTGAAATTTCTGAGCAATTTTAACAATAGCCATTTCTAAAGTTCTTCTGGATTATTTTGTCTTGCAAATATTGCATATGAACGATAAGGAAGTCGTAGATTAATAATTAATAAAGGAATAACAATTACTTTTTATTATCAAAAAATATATAATTAAAACACTTTAACAATATATATAACTACCAAATAAAAGGACAAAGTAAGTAAATTGTAAGTTCACTACAATTCAGCAGCAATATAGGCATACTAAAAACCTATAGAGGCGTTTAGAACATGCCTATATAAGCGTAAACGTTTTGGACACTGGATCCACTCCTTTTGTCAGGAGAAGTGGTAGCACTATCTCCAAACACCAAATCACCTCTACCCCACCAACAGCCCACATCCCTCATCCGACCCTATGGTTAAGCCCACACGTGGGTAGGAACGTAGCAACTGTACACAGGCTGGTTACTAACCCAGCCTGCCATATTTCGTCTGCGTCTGCTTATATGGAGAACCTTTTTAAAACTTTATTTTAATTTAGTTAATATGCTTGGGTGTTGTGGATTTGGTTGTACAATTCAAGGAAAGAAAGGCGTGACATATCGCGTTCAAGGATTAATTTGACATGTAAACTGCATTCAAAATATCTTAAATATTAAAACATTTGTCAACATGGCTACGTTGTGTTTAGCAGTGACTAGTACTAAGTGTATTATACTTACAATATTATTACTGTTTTACAGTATAAATTGCGTTTGTTCTCGAATACATTTGCCATAGCTTTCAAAAACTAGATGAATGTATGTAATTTGTGAAGTTTTTTTGAAAGGTTTATTTATGTGCGCTCTTGAACATCTCAGGTCATCAGCGTCCCATTCAACTCGGGGCGTGAAATGGCCGACAAATCTGCTCGAGGCCTCTCAGGCTTGAGGTTCTTTTTCGTGCCGTAAATGTACGACACGGGACCCACGACTTTAATTCCCTTCCGAAGGAAGCCATCCTTAGGATTTTTACGCCCGAAAAAAATCCATAGGTCCTGGCCGAGTTTGAACCCGCGATCTTGGTGAAGGTGTTTTGACTTTTTTGTACATAAAAATAGTTCGCCACAGTAAAGTAGTTCATTTGCAATGCCACTATTGCAGAAATAATAAATTAAAAAATGCAACATGCTACTGTAAGATAACTAAATGCACGTTCATATTTGGAAAAAAAGAAGTAGAAAATGCAGATCTGAGGATTATGAATAGTTTACATTTTCAGGCATATCATTTAATTTAATTATCTGTTGTTTTCATACCCCAATTAAAAACATAAGTTTCTGGTTGTCATAACCATTCTCATTGGTCCAATTTAAAGCAGAGAAATGTTAAAGTACATAAAGTTTGGAGGCCCTCTAAGCCCTATAGTTCTTATAATTCATTCTGAACTGACAGGTTAACTGTAGGCCATATACAGTTTATGTCAACACTGATATAATAAATGCATTACAGCAATAATTTAAATAGCAAATAAAATTAGAAATACTTATTTTAAGTTTCACGTATTAAAAGATGTAAATAATAAGGCCTACGTTTAATATTGCGTTTTCGGTTTTAACCGATGGTAGCCTTTTCCTCTGCCGGAAAATATGTCATTGGCCGCTGAGTTTGGATGCGGTACTATGCGAAAGTGCCGTAACTTTAAGTGACATAGTCTCAAAAGTATAAACTTTCTGTATGGCCTAGGCCTTCTAATGCAAAAAGAAGAATATAAGCAGACCCAGAAGATATCATTCAACACAAATATTTTAGGAATTAACTGAGTAAAACGACAGAACATAGCACGTAGTCTTATGGTAGTTAGAGACGGTTAGGCCCAAAATGGAGCGTGTCCATATTTGTATAATATAGGGATTTAATCCAACCGGCTTAATTCGATAAAGTAACAAATGCATCGCCGCATTTTTTAAAGAGCCGTTGGTAATTCAGTGATAGAAATTCTCTATCTTGCCGCATCAATAATATTTAATGGTAGTCTAGAATTTAACAACAGACATACATACTCCACGTGGCGCGATGTTGAATGACAACTTATAGTTGGCACGTTTTTTCTCTCGTCTTCCGCACCAATAATATTTTAGCTTCAGTCAATAACAGTCTAGGATTAACAGCGGATAAACGTACAGCTGAGAAGTGTTTATCAGTGTTATTATTGGGATATCGAGTAACAGCCATTATTAAAAGTTTGCCACCTCTTTTGATACCAGCTGGGTATATGATGTACTTGTAAATGACACCTGTTATGCACATGTGGACGAAAAACTGTCACCCCTCAGGGTTGTCCAGTTCCTTCTCTACAATACATGTTCCCCATATGTTTCAAGAATTTGCCAACTAATTTTAGTGTACTTCCAGTTGAAAACAGCAACTAATTTTTGGAACAAAGACATCTTATAGCACATAGATGACATAGGAAACAATTTTTAGGTATGTTTCGATATGAGTGTTGTGACATGTTCCTTGTTAGACAAAGTAACGCTTCCAAAGATTGCACTTATTTGTTATTTTTTTTATCTTAGGGTGTACCTTGATCAGTCAGAAGTACGCAACTGCAAGAAGACACGAGGCATGGGAATTTAAATACTTTCTTCTACAAGGCGAATCTCTTGCAAAGAAGCGTGTCTGAGATCTAACTTCTTTTAATAAGCAATTTCACAGAATGCTAAGCATTGCTTTTGAGGCCTTCTGTAAGACTTAGGTGTTTTAAAAAATTCAGCAATTTTTCTTCCAAAAATCATACAATGTTGATATTTATTGCATATAGTTTTAAGATAATGTGCATTCTTTGGTGGATAAAACAGAAAGATTTATGACTACAAGCAGATATAACATTACTCGTGTCCGAGAATGCAGACAATCTTAAAAATATAAAGATGACTCTGCATTAGGATTTTACGCTATTTAAGAACTATATTTCAGTAACACGCGTTAATAAATACATTTTTTTTTGAGTTTTCACGTAGACAGAACATGAAGTGGGTAAACATTTGTTTTGCTTTAAAAATATTTTTTACTTGCTGTTAATCATTCCTTTATTAACAACGCAACGCGATTTATTTATTGAATTTAATTACCTTTGTACATTTTCTTAATTTCAGAGTATTTTTCCAAAATAAAAAAAATTAAGTATGTGATAAATTTACATTATTCACTACTTAAAACGCGCAGATTGACACTAAAATTATGTGTCCAAATTTCTTTTCAGGTAAGTTTATTTTCAACTTAATTAATATAAATTTAGTGAATTTTATACATTTCCCTCAAAATGTATTTAAAAGCCTTAAAGCAAATATATTAATTGATTTTAGTTAATAGTAATAATAAACTGATCAGCAAGTTTCAGACAGTACAACATTTATTTATTTCCCGATGAATCTTAAAAAGTTTGCTTTTATTAATATAACAATGAACTGGAAATATATCATGCAGTATAGGATGTTCTTTTTTTATTTATTTTAGAAAGTTATTTCAATACTAAATTTCGAGCAGGTTACCGATTATCCTATTCTGCTGATTTGAACTGCAAGAGTTTGAATGGGGCCGAATAAAAGCCAATTTCATAGTTTGTTAAGAGCTTAGTTAGAAGCTCTAATGCAATACTATTCATTGAGATGTATCTGACACTTGTTATTGGGGACCATTGTGAGGTCAACAATTGCAATCGATCCCGGCCAGGACCGAAGGATTTTTTCGAGCGTAAAATCCTAAGTATGACTTCCTTCGGAAGGGAAGTAAAGCCGTGGGTCCCGTGTCGTACAATTACGGAATGATAAAAAACTTCAAAACTGAAAGAAGAGACCTCAGCCGTTTGTCAGCCGTTACACGCTCTGATTTGAATGGGACGCTGATGACCTAAGATGTTAAAGAACGTCCGTAAATAAACAAATTAAAATTGCAATAGTAACAAATCCGCCACTATAATCATAAAACTGTGCCCTTATTGAATTTCTTATAATAATTAGTATCTATTGTTAATATTGTCGCACTACCGAGTTTCGTTAAAACCTAACCACCTAATTTATCCTAGCTACAGAACCTGAGAAAGTGGCGTATGTGTGTCGCGACTCCAACCCCTGACTGCCTAAACAAAGCTTTATAACATAATAAATGAGAAAGTCTATGGGATTGCAGAATTCAACACAAATAACACACATGTTCAGAACAACTTGTTTCAATGTGTTATTAACTTTATTATTAAACCATATATTCATGTTAGATTACCTAATCACATTTCCTAAAGATATCGTCCCCCGAGGCAGATGCTGCAAATACATTCACACTATTTTCTCGACTACTTGATATTTTTAAAGCGCGAGAAAATCTGGAGCTCCAGTCCCGATCGACAACGAAGAGAGCCGAACTCTCAGTGCCGAGCGGGACAAGCCGCAACCAAAATGAAAAAGGCATCCGCTTGTAACGGTATAAATGTTGCATGTATTACGTTTTTGTTAAACATAACGTTAAACAATGCGTTGTCCTCGTTACTTCCTGACTGAAATATGTTGTTCCTTATTATAAAACTGAGTTTTTCACTTTTTACCACACGTTGTCTTATTGGAAGTGGCAATTAAGTTATATACACAAATGCTATTCTTACCCTAACCTGGGGTAAATGCCAGAAACCGGTGGACCAGTAGTTTTCTGCGGCGAACCAGAAAAAGGGGGGGGGGAGAGAAGAAGAAAAAGAAAGAAAAATAAAACATCAGGACGTGAGGATGCGAACACATTACCTTTACATTTACAGCCCTTACCATCTGAGCTAACACGCTGTTGCATTTAAATGCCTAATTACCTAGCTATATCTGTGGAAATTCACCACCATTGACTTTCTCCGCTGCCGCTCGGGACTGAAGCTGCAGATATTTTCCCACTTTAAGGATAAGTGCTATTTTCCACTATCTACTAACTACGCATCAAGCGTGGCCAACCACCACCTATCTCTTCCTCACCCTTCATCTACACTTTTTAAACTAAAAACCCCCGCTTTCCATCCGTTACCTTATAACCTAATCTTATCCAAGCGGTAAATTCCCTTTCCTATCTTTGCAATAATATGTTGATGATGCCTACACTACATACACCATTGTGTATGCATTGTAAAAGCCTAAATATTAACATACTTATCCAATAAGTGAACATTTTGAAACTCCTATTAACTAAGGGAAATTCTGCGTGTATCTGAAACAAAATGACCTTAATATGTAATATAGTTATGAGTAATTTTTACTTCATTGTTTATGTTGTTCAAATGTTAAATCAAGATTTCACACATAATGCACAAAACAAAACTCAAATATACGACCAGCAAGTTAAAAAAGAACAGAACATTTTCATTCTGATTTTTATTTACCGATATGAAGAAAAATGAATGCATTGCTGATAGATTGTTTATTGCATATACCGTGCCTGGTACATCTCAAGACTTTTTCCTGAACTTGGAGATTTAACTACCACAATTTGAATGCGCTGTCTGCTAGGGAAGCAATAGGTAGCTCCTTATTGCGATATTGCGGGTTTTATATCAGAAATGTATATAATATGTTGCATTAACTTTCCAATGTTCTCTCCCTACTTGGCCACAGAATTTCATTGTGAAGGTCGTTATTTTCAGTAATTGTATACTCAAAAGAGCGGCTAAACCTAAATGACAAGTGGATGCAATTTATACAATACAAGTATTGCAAAAGCTTGGAAGCAGACATTTATACTCTTTGACATATGGCAGTTGGTGCCAAGATGTTAAGGGGAGTATGAAAGGCCTATCCTTCAAATGTTAAATTTACCAACTTCAGTTTCAATTTTCTCAAGAACTGTTGAAGCCAGTGAAATGAAACTTTTACAGCATGCAGATGCACCCAATTGAAATTTTCTGATCTATTTTCATTATTGTGTCCTGACTCTGAAACAAATTGTAAATTATTTTCATTTGTTTGCTTTTTTCTATTTGTTTTATGTTGTCCTACATTTTGTTCTAGCTGTACCATAATAGGCCCACATTATCACAATGAATAAGTGGTAAAAACTTCAAAGTGATAGCTTATACAGATCATAAAAAGGGGAAACTTATACCAAAAAATGTAGTTTTTCAATAATTACAGCCAAAATATTTTTACAGAAAAACTAACTTTTTGAGGGAAAAAGCAGCTAAAACCCTTCAACTCTGTAAAACTACAAAGAACGGTGTCATGGAAACAAACGCTGCCAATTTATGAAATACAGCTTTTTCTATCATACAAGACAAACCACAGTCTTCTAGACCAAATAGTTCCTGAGATATAGAATTTTAAATGAACAAGTGCTCCCGAAATGAGAGAGAAAGAGAGAGAGAAAGAGAGAGAGAGAGAGAGAGCGCCTTTGCAGTGACAAAATAAAAAAATTATAAAAAATAATTATAACCAAGGAATATTAATGCAAAATCACATCAAAACAAACAGAAAGTTCCAAATGGTACAAAAACAAAAACATGATATAATAATGACTCCCTCTTCCTTTTAATACTTTCCTTAAAGTTCACACATACAAACACAAAGGAACAGGAAGAATATGGTGAAAATACGTTAAGTGAAATTTTTGAAATGTTAAAAAAAAAATATTTAAACGACATGTTAAATGCATATTCAGAGAGCAATGCGCTGACAGACTCACTCTAATGTGAATCAATGAGGGCTATAACTATGTGTGTAATGACCTTTATCAAGCAGTAACTAAGTATGTTTACGGTGTAGCTCTAATGCCCACCTCAGCCTTCGGAAATAAGGGGTTCAAGTGCGGACTATTAGAAGTTTTTTCTTTCGTAAGTTCGGAACAGCTGCGCCATAGATGAGAGATTAAAGACTTTTTATGTCAAAAGATATCTGAGGATCATTTTACAATTCTTTAGCGTGTAGGCGGCTAAAAGAAACCTGCCAGTTTTAATGATACAAGCTACAAAGAGTGACTATGTAAAACAAACCCATAAACTATCAGAGTATTTGAGAAAACAGAACAAAAAAGTAGATACGTATAGTGAGAAAAAGTAAATAAATGTGATAATAAGCAAACAGATGAGATCAGCAAGCTTTCAAGAAACAAAAGTCTACAAACTACATTTTTTGCATTTGTTATGTAATTAAAAAAAGGAGTACAAGGAAAGATTAGGTAAGATAAGCCGTACCACTGACCCACTGAAGATAGTATCAACATAAAAGTTCGTTTGGAAATGAAAATTATAAAATGTTATCACAATTTTAATATAAAATTAACAACATTATTCGACCTCTTTACATATAAGAAATCGTTTATTTTTGCAGTTACTAATTATTTACTTTCATTGCTCAAAGTCATCTTATTGTAGGCAAAGTTTCGCTAACAGGGCCAAAGGTTTCATGTTTAAAAGGGGTGGTATTCGGTCAAAAATCTCAAATTATGAAAATAAAGTTCGTGACTAGTAAAAATACGTTTAAGTTTATGTTAAGGATGAAAGAAACTGGAAGATAATTTTAAAATGAATTTGGACCATCCTATTCATCTCGACCATTACGTAATAACATAAGTCATGTGATTAGACCACACCATATGGTTACTACGAGAAATACGATCCTTCACGCAACAGGTTTCGAGGCGTGCGGCCGGCCTGTTGGCTGCTGTGTAGGCAGTGCGGGTGACAGGAAGTCCGCAGTAAATATAGTACCGTTTGTCGCGTAAGATATTTATGATATACATAACATAAACACTTAAAAAGAAAAGTAACTTACTCACATATATTAAGTAAGGAGATGCTGAAACTGCCTCCCTTCGTTGTTCAAGCATTTCTGACACCTGCTTAGGAAATTGCTCATTACACTCTGCAGTTCCCTCTGAGAAATGGTGTCAGTTTCTTGACGATTGTTAGTTTTAAGTTAATCTAAAGTGTGTGGATTTGTTTTGTACACTTTCTTTTTTAATGCCCCATAGAGATAAAAATCGCAGGGGGTTTGATCAGGGAAACAAGGGGGCCATATTTTGTTAATGGTAACTCTATTTTGAAACACGTAAGGAATTTTCTGTAATAAGAATACTCTTTGGGGAACAGGATATTGTACTTTCCCAATGCTCATTGATGCACCTTCACTCAATACTCTTGTTTTGCGTCGCCTAACAAAAACGTGCTACTTGCGCAAGATTTCAACTTGTGCTGCGGAGGGGAAATACACTCCTCTCCTCCGCCGACGTAGCGCTGCCGGCTGGTCTCGCGATTGCGTCAAGCATTGCTCATCCAGAATAAAGTAATTTAGAATGCACACCATGGCAAGTAAACTACTTAAAATATACAATTTATTTAGTTTATTAAAACGCACGATCTTTATAGTATTTAATCATGATTAAAACAGCAATTGTTTTATTAGTCCAGATGTAATTCCTTGTTCAGAAACTGTGGTGCGGAAATTTCTTTGGAAGTGGAAAGGATATACTTGCTGTTGTACAAAATTTACCCCCTAGTACAAAATAAACTACATTTTTCACACTTAGCACTTTATAAACGTGCAATAGACATATTTGGCGCCAAAGTAACATATCAGTTCTCTCACACCTCTTTAAGTTCTGTAACCTCCGCCATTTTAAATACATAATTTCATAGCAATAAGAGAAGAATTTTCACCTTGGTGCTATGAAATTACTTGCGTCTCAACATTTGTTGAATATCTGTTAAAACCTATTTAAGTATCGACGGTTCTATGTTAATAGCACTTATACCCGTTACTCTGTTGTGCATTATTATTTGGCAAGAGAGACAAAAATTTATAAATACAAATGAAATATAGAGATTGTTTACCGGCTTTTGTTTGTAATATGTTGTCAGCGGGTACGGCAGACGTCCGCTGCCAATTGAATGCCAGCTACACGTCGCCATAGTTGCATCTTGATGTAATTATTAATCGTAGCGTCCATCTCGGGACATAAGACCAACTCAGGGGCCAGATTCCGCCGTTTCGTGAACTCTTCATCACTGGACAAACAAAGAAGGGGAATCCTCACAAATTACTACACGAGGTCGCTTTGGAGCGTTGTTGAGTTAATTTTGTCAAGAAGTTTCACCTTGCCTTCTGGCGTGTTTGCCTTGGTCGATGAGGCTTACTTGGTGCTCGAGCGTACGACTGATCTGTAGAGTTAAGTGAACTTCTCTGGAAGTGCTCACTGATCGCTTGCCTGAACGCAAATCTGAGTGAATGCTGCATGAGAATTGCTTGTCTGAATCTAAGAACTCAATGTAGGTAAGAACTCTGAAGACTAAGGGATGTATGTCGAATGAACTATCAATCTGAATGACTGCACGAACGAAGAGCTGAATCTGGAGTAAATCTCGACGAACTAAATCTGATATAAGAAACTGAAGTAGGAAGTCTGATGCTCCAAGTATTAAATATGGAGTGCGAAACTGAATTAAGGGGAATAATGAATGCCTTGTGCGGAGGATGTTCCTCCTTATATACGATATTCAAACCACGGTAGCGTGGCTTCTTGAGCTCATACGGGGCCACCTAAACGAACTCATAGGCTCCGAGACTTTAAAATTTCCATTCACCATTGGTGGGCTCGAACTCACTTTCCAGCGCTAATATTAAAATATACAAGACAACGGCTCTCTAGAATTCGTAACGGCGTGACAGGTTTGGTCGCAAGCAATGAATACAATAACTGATTGCCCCAGCCTTCCTATGGCAGGTGTTCATTTGTTCTATCGTAACTGCAAGCGTCGTCGCATCCAGCGAGTAACAAGATCACCAGAAAAATACATTTTAGAGCAACTGCGAATTCATAATCCACACAAAATTATTGAGTTATTACACATTAATTACACGATATCAAATGTTAATAGGCTAATTATGGTTAACGTAGTATTGTAAAATTACATCCTTGTAGGAGTGGAGGCGCAAGAGCTGTTGTTAAGTTCCACTTCATGTCAGGAATAAACTGCTTAAATATATTTTAGTGCATTTTATTTTACCCTTAACGCCACATTGACATCAGTTTTTAGTGGATTTAACATCTTTTTCATTAAGCTGGTGTATTATCATGCCCTAGTTCATTTTGAAAGATGTTTATACTTCCGCCATCTTCGTTCTTTAACTTAAAAACACTATTTGATGTAGATTTCCAATCGCAAATGGGATATACAAGGAGGTTATTTGAGTTACTAGCCTGCAGAGAGCGGCTGCTTACTCAGCGCTTGGTGGCCTATAACTCAAATAACCTCTCCATACATAGTAATTAATAGAAAAATATGAAAACGTGCTTAAGAGTGCTACGTGTTGGCTTCGTAAATAATTCACCAAGGCACACAATTCACTTTACATTTTGGATATCCTTCAAGTACGAGACGATAGTGCATTTAAGAAGAAGTAAAAATATATTAACTATCCGAAATAATGTTTTAATTGTGTGCCTGCTTTCATTATTTCTAGTTCATTTGTATATGATTGCTTAAATGTATATGTATATAACTTTTACTTATCTAACAGGAGTTAATAAGTTACAGAAAGGAATATCCTAGATAATATATGAACATTTGAAAATAAAATTGCAATTAATAATAATAAAGTGAAATAGGGTCAACGTCGTCACTTGCTCTTTTTGATTAATGTTAAAATATTAGAGGAATCTAAAAAAAACTTATTAATTTATTATCTTAAAACAAAATAAATAAAAAAAGAATATATTATTTCTGTACAATGGAAACATGGTTAAAATTAAAAATTATCTGACAAAAACAGTAATACATTGACCTTCAAAGATTTGTCTAATAATTAATATTTCATTTAATTAAATACTAATCATCAGGTTTAAACTTTTACTCAAATGAAGCCTAATATTTAGGAAGCAGGTAAGAAATATAAGTTGAATTAAATATTTTATTATATATAATAACTTGATATGAAAGTTTGAAATTTAGAACAATTTAAATTATAATAGTTTAATATTCTTTGAATTGTTGCATTCACGTATACATTATTATACCATAAAATGAGTGACGTCATTAAAGAAGAACTTATTTTGCAGTATCTGAGAAAAAAAAAGACAATATAGAAGAATAAAATGTAGGAACAATTCATAATTATGAAATATAGGATAATTAAAATATATGGCTGCCGCATATCTGGCATATGTGTCCTGGACAAACGCCTCTGCATTGGCCGATACTGTCCGCGCTCCTCCCCATTCATGTCATTCGTATTTCTAGGATCGCCTAAGAACATGTGACTCACACCGCATGAGACGACGATGCATATATACTAGTCGTAATAGACAAATGCGGTTTGGCATCAAACGCAGTTTCTTCAGAAGCCGATTTAATGAATTTTTATGAGGCAGTTTGAAAGAATAATGAAAGAATCCTCATACATAATGGAACTTTAGGCTACTATTAAACATACATTAACAGAGTTTCAGTTAATGAGTATAGATGGGTGAGAGGCATTATATTTTTGCGATATGGGCCTTGTGTTATACGGAGCGTTTTACCGGTTGTTGTTCGACCAATCACCGGATGACAACCACTACATATGTTAATAAGTAATAGTGGGCAAAGCGCGATTTTTATAATTACTGTAAGTCTAACAACTCACTTATTGTGTTTAATGATTCGTGAGGCATATGCGTACTGCAGAGCCCTTTTGGAACCAACAGTCCTTCGAATTATTCAAGAACATTTAAACATTGAATTACTTAAGTCTTTGACTTCATTGAGATGAAATTGAGCCCAAATTCAATAGGTGTTAAATTTACCTATTATTGCAGTTTGTCCCATAGTGAAACAAATCTGAGATGCATGAATAAGGTTAGTGCAAGATGGGTGTCTAGACATCTTTCCTCAACCCGAAAGCAGCAACGAGTCATCTGTTGTCAGGCATTTTTGGAGCTTTGCCGTGACAACGAGAGAGAAGTTTCGCAAACTAATGTTACAGGATATGAAACTATGGTCCTCTACTATGATCCCTTGTCCAAAAGAGAATCAATGGAGTGGCGTAAACCTGGCGAAGCACCACCTCTAAAGGCCAAGGTCACTCAGTCAACCAAGAAGTTCATGGCCACAGTCTTTTGGGACTGTGAAGGAATACTCTTCATTGACTTCAAGGAGAAGAGCACCACAGTATATGGGGAGTACTATGCTGGCTTATTGCACAGACTACGTGCTTCCATCAAAGAGAGAAGGCGAGGAAAGCTGAGTCACGACAACGCGCCTGTAAGCACAGTTATTGTTGCAAAGGAATCGGTGAAGAAATGTAGCTTCAAGGAGATGGACCATCCACCCTACTGCCCACATCTAGCTCCCAATGACTATTTCCTCTTTTCAAAACTCAAGAAGGACTTCCAGGAAGGAAATTTAAGTGTGACGAAGAAGTGATGGATGCCTACCCTCGTACATTTTTGGAAGACGCTAGACCTAAATATGTGCCATTTTAACGACAAATCATCAAAGGAAAACAGCGGAACCATGTCGTCTTTGTACAGAGAACTACCCTCGGACAAAAGATTAGATGGACAAAAGAAAATGGAATAAAAAAGATTTAGATTAATATCAATGCGTTCCATGTTTCAACTTTTAAATATAACATAACCCGGTTATACTTACACACACACACACACACACACACACACACACACACACACACACACACACATACTGTATTCCAATTAGATTGTTAGATTTATTTTATTTAAGGATGCTGCTTAACATCTTTGGTCATTCAATTCAGAACCTGAAACGCCCTAAAATTTCATCTACTCTGGCCGAGTTTGAATCCAGGACCTTTGGTCTACGAGGGCATCACAGGATCGACGTTTTACGTAAAGAACCATATATTGCATTCTTTTATATCCTTGGATAAATTCAGAATTAATTTTGTTATTTTACTTCATAATTTCGCGATTCTGCTTCCCGCTACTCCATATTTTATTTGGATTATGTCTATATATTTAAATAAAGTTGTGCATACAATTAAGAAATATTCAGAATTTTTAAACTATATAAACTTGAATTATCATTCGTGCAATCTTACATTTGGTTGTAAATTTTGGGCCAGAGTATGAAAAAAGAAGACAGTTTATTGTAATTTGAAACGAAAGTAAATTAAAACTTTTCCTTTAAAGGGGAGAAAATTTTACAAAAACATTATAATCCATTTATTAGCTCTTAATACAATTAAAGGAGAGCTTTTGTACAAATTACATTGTCTAACAACCAACGCCCCTGTGTGGTTAGTTAACTGAAATTGCCATATTCAGTCTACTCCCGGTATCTAAATTAACACGATCAGCTCTCTTTTCATTGAACGGGTCCTTCAGCCCGGTTGTAAGCTTGTTTCGACTGAATGAACGCATTTTACGAATGCCCGGGGTCAGGGATGGCGCCCACCAACAGAAAACAAAACAGGACGCAAAACTTCTGATTGCTGAGTTGATTGTTGTAACGTCACATGTGATGTGTGCAGACGCGATATATGGAATTATTCCTGCAATCATCCAATATCTTTTTTTTAATAAATGAACAAAACTTGAGATAAAATAGTTTATAAGGTTTCTCTTTATCCATGAAAAGGCTGTGTAGATTTAAATTAACTTTGTAACCCAATATAAAATGAGATGGCGGCATTTGGAGAGCAAGAAATATAATTATAATTCCTTAAAAGAGCAGTCTTCAGATGTAATTCGTTAAAAAATATTTTCTAAGTCTTAACAAATGTATAGGCTGCAGTTCTAGTTGCATCAGCCGGAAGTTTTTATAGCGATTTTGTCTTCTATCCATGAATATTCCATAACTTTTGCAAAAAATTGTTACTAGCTCTTAGAATATAAGCAGTTAATAAATAAAATGTATTGAAAGCAACCTTATGTTGCCCGGATTTTATGAGTATTATAGTGTGACGGCAAGATTTATCCCCCGCTTTATTATTTCTATGGGTATAATCATTTGTAAGCTCCAGTATGTTATGCACGTCTTGGGGTTCCATACTGAAGTAAGAAATCGTTTGTTGAAACCTAATAATTTGTTAGAAGTCAATAATATGTAAGATGATATACCACGGATATAGCTGTCAGCGGTGTGTTCATACTGCTTTGGTACTCCCAGTTTGCATTCAGTAGATAAGGCAGTAATGATTACATTAGACAACATAAACGTCCTTTCAATCTTTAAGGTTAACAATTCTTGTTAATCCACGATTGAGTGGTGTTAAGAACAAGGAGGGAATATTTGTGTTGCAGCCTGTTTTGTTATGTTCTGGAAATAATTAGAGGTAAGATGCAAAAGTATAAAAATATTTATCTGTATTTGTATTACTTTAGGTCATTTTAGTGTTGTTTTCGTGCATATAATATGCACCTGTACTTTTATTTGTGTACAGATGACTTTGTATCATACTTGTTACATCAAGCAATTGTGAGGTTATGTGAAACTTATTGATTTATAACTGTGCAGGTATTTTATTTATTTTTCTTTAAATTTTGGACATGGATTTTGTGAGGAAACTCAAAAGTATTTAGAAGTTCCTGAGGATAGTGATGAATTTAACCTTTATGACAGTGATGCAGATCCTGAGCTTAACTGGGAGACTTCTGAGCAAAATTTGTCGACCGTTTCACGCCCTGAATAGAATGGGACGCTGATGACCTGAGATGTTAAAGAGCGTTCGTAAATAAACAAAATGAAGAACTTACCTGGTACTTCAGCTCAGGGCAATCACAGGTAAGAAGTACTTTTATTCAAAACTCAATGAGACTTTATGCTTCCTCTTGATGCCCTAAAATTAATATTCACTTTCATTTTCAGATAATTCAGAAGAAGGCGAAGGGGACGAAACATTTTTGGCAACAATCTGATAAGTTATGGAGGACTGGTAAAGAACTCCCTGTTTGGGCTGGCAGTGTTCAATACGCTGAAGTTGATATACCAATAGATTATTTTAGAAAAAATTATGATCAAAATATTTTGAAAGACATCTCACAGCAAATTACTCTCTATGGAGTACAAAAGAGCACAAACAAACTCCTCGCATGTATTGGACAATCTCTTGAAAGATGGGAGTGTATAGACAGCACTGTGAAATTGAACATTTCAATAAACGTGACCTAATTGATCTTTTGGAATTTCGTACGAAGGGCGGCTGCTCTGTGCAATATTGGAAAATCCAAGGGCATGAAGAAAGGATGACGTTTTCCTGATGACACTCAGAGTAAAATATAGAAAAAAGACATTGAGGACCGATGAAACCGCTCCCAGAATTCAACGTTAGGAGTGGCCAAGTACTTCATTTTCTACTTATGGACACAATCGAGCAAAGTTGCAAAAATTCGAATTGCAATTGCCTAAAGCAGTGTGGTGCTGCAATGTGAGGTGCCTCTCTGCTTCATATATATATAAAAATGTTTTACTCAGTTCCATACATAAGGCTGAATTGTAATGATTGCATATAGTTTTATTTTGTGTGTATATAAATATACCATTGCCGCCTGTTGTATCATATATGTTACAAACCCTTATTTTTTGAAATTCCTAAAATATATCCCTTTTAAACCCTCAATTATTATGGTTCAAAATAATGTAAAAATAGCCATACACATTTTTATCCAATGTAAATTCATAATTCAGGCATTAAGAGGCTAAGTATCGATCATTGATATGGAAAACATTTAACTCTACTATTGTTAGAGATACAATTCTTTCGGAAACAAGAACCTGACGCGATCTCTTTGACGTCAGAGAGAGGCGGCTGCAATGCGGAAACCTGCTGCCTTTTACAATGGGGCATTAGGTAGAGTTCAGAGTCAGTTAAACTGTATGGTTGATGCTAAGCCAACCTCGCGTCCATTGAGAAGATGTTTCATTACTACTGATTATATCTCTGTTGCTTTCAACTGTAATTTACTTGTTTTTTGAACTCGTAGTATTCAGTTAGCTGTATAATCTTTTTGCCTGTCCCGAAGTTGGCGGCAAGGACATTCTGTTATTTACGTCATTTCATATCTTCTGCAGAGTGGGTGATGTGGGATAAGGCGGTGATGATTATGATGATGGGGCCTATTTACGATGTAGATTCAGCTATTTTAACACCATAAAATTGTTATCCACGCCAATGAGCGTACTAATGCCTTACCTTGAGGTGAATAATTTTTCTCGATGAAGCAGGAAAATTGTGTAGTGAGAACTTGCCCATTCTATGAACATACTGAAACTATTCTGCTATGTATTTGACCTCCCTTTACCAAACATATTATTGAGCTCAGATAGAAGAAAGCCACGGGTAGCCGAGGTCATTAAGGCACGGATTCGTGAGCGGGAGGTCCGGAGGTACGAATCTCGCAGGACCGTCCTCCCAGACTGAGTTTTTTTTCTAGGTTTTCCTCAGTCCTCATAAATGGCAAATGCCGGGGAGGTACCTTAAACTTGGACGTTTCCTTCCAAAAAAAATCCTTTCCCAATCTATCATTTCATCTCATGTATCATCATTGTCCACCTCCTGTGGTGCCTCAGTAGTAAAAGCGTTAAAC
The DNA here is from genome assembly GCA_030762175.1 of Metallyticus violacea. Taxonomy (NCBI): domain Eukaryota; kingdom Metazoa; phylum Arthropoda; class Insecta; order Mantodea; family Metallyticidae; genus Metallyticus; species Metallyticus violacea. The sequence continues at coordinate 97,830,262 of CM060842.1, read as the reverse complement.
ACCATTAAAAAGCTCCTATAGTTATAACTAGGAATGGAACACTTTCTACCGTGGATGCAAAGTTGGCTTAGCATCAATCATATAGTGTTCCTGATCCTACTGCTCCTAGCGTTTCGAGGTAAGCAATAGCTGGTTTTTGCAAAGCAGCCACACAAGTCCAACTCCAAATATATTTAATGTCTGTCTCACAAGATAACACCTCTTCAAGTGATTATTTGCGTTTGTAGCTTCTTCCGATTTTAAGTAAATAATTACTAGATATGCTCAATCTATGCCAGAGTCTGCATGTAATTACGAACCTCTCTGCAGTTTCTCAATCGCCTTCATGCTGCAGTATGATTTGGTCGTCGTCAAATCTCCTTCTGCGGATTGTACTGAAGAAATGGAAATCAGAAGGTGTAAGGTCTGAGCTGTAGGATAGGTGAGAAAGGAAAGACCACCAAAGTTGAGTAATCATTTCTAGGGGCACAGACTTGTGAGTGACTCCTCGTTGTCAAGAAGAACTTTTCGCACCTTTGTTTGGGTAGATGCATCGAAACCGCATCTTCAACTTCCGAAGAGTTTTGACATTTACTTCGAAGTTAATGTTTCATCATGAGCCAAAGCTGGAACAAAACAATTCCTTCAGAATTGCCGAAGAATGTGGCCATAACTTTACTGCATCAGGGTATCAACGGAACTCTTTTTTTTCCCTTCTTCAATAAAAGATTTTTATGATATCTCATCAAATATTTTTGGTCTCAGGCTTGAAAGTTCTGGATCCATATTTCTTGGTAGACAGGAAATGGTCATCTTCAGCCTTGTAACAAATAAATCTGACCAGATGATGGTTCTTGTAAGGTAGGTAGGCTTCGAGTGATCTGTTTAACACATTTAAATATTCCACTGGAGATAATTGTTTTGGCATACCCATCTCTTAAACGCTGTGATTGTTCCCGATAGTTCATTTTCTGTCAAAAGAAATACTGCTGGCCTTTACGAGTACAACGCAGTTCAATTAAAGACTGCATCAGTATATCACCCAGCAGAAGAAGACGAAATTAAGAGACAATATGCCAAGGTTTACATATTCTACACATAAAATATTGCGTGTTTCCTAGCAAAGAAAGAAACGTGTTGCATTACTTATTGAATGCCTCTGCAAGTATTAAGATATAGTAACTTCAATATTTTGCGCCCGTATGAGAATAAGATTACCTTTGTTCATAACATTTAAATTGGAAAATCCATACTATTTTGCTTTGGTGGTATATTACTTGTTCTAGAACACGAGGTCAACTTCCTTGTGTCTCCGAAAAGATTATGAAAATTAATAATGATTAAAAAAAAGAGGCTGGAATCGTTTGGTATCTAAAGAAATTGTCTTTTTAGGAGCTGTAGAGTAAAGCCTTACTAGTAGCGTCTATTAGCGTATCCGTTAGAAATTGTACAATATATAATAAAATTACTTCAAATGCTTAGAGATAATACATAGATACTATCTTTTATTTAATTTAATATGTTAAATTATTTATCTGTTTAGAATTGTTCCATTTTTAATGAATGACAATTTATAATTAAAATTTTATGTGTACGTGGTTTTCTTAGAATTTTTTTTTTTTTTTTCCCACATTTACGATATTTTAAACTCATTGTATTTTATACATTATTATACACGTTTTTGATATAAGGACTATGAAAAAAATTTAACTGGAATCTGCTCCAGCCTACTTGTACACTAAAACCGAACTTATTTTTATCTCGTTTTTACTTTGGAAGAATGATATAATCAGAAAATGTTATGCAGACATGTAAAATACTAACCATTTTTGTGTGCGCCAATGGCACGGATATCTATTACACTAAACGTAGTGATTGCTGCAGAACAGTAAATTGGTTTTCGAAGAAACGACTGAGACACTACAAAAGGGGAACTATCCGTTTCCTCCCTTAACTTTCTTCTGACGCTTTTTCTCACTTATCATCTCCTCCTTAGGGTACAGTCTCTAGTTTCAACTTCACCGTCTCTGCGGTGGATGAATGCGAATCTTTTCCCTTACGGTCCCTAGCCCAGTGTTTGTTTCAAAATCCTTTTATCAACTTTCTCTTAGATAATGTGACCCGTAGTTATGGAATTCTTTAATAATTTTAATGGAAGATTACTTATAAGTGATTATTATATTTTATGATTATTAATGTTAGCTTCGTATCTATTGATATTTTATTTTGCAAAGTGCAATCTGAGTTTTGTTAACTCGTAGTGTTGATAAAAAACTTTGATGAACAAAGAACCAAATCTGTAAAGGTAATTACAGTCTACCAAAGAACAGCTTTCTATTTACAGCATTCACTTAGTAATGAATATTATAGCAAATGTAAAACATGATACATATAGGGAACATGCAAGTAAAATTAAGCAAAAATACAACTGAGAAGAAGACAATATACTTTTAAAAGTATGCACAGCATACCTATAATGAGCACGTGAATATTGTTCTGCAGAGTTGAAACCTGTTAACTACACCAGAGACAAAAGGACAGAGTGGGGAGGTCCCAAAATGGTGCAATTCTTCATACTGCAGCTCTCGACAGTATAGTTGACTTTAGTTCTCTTTCTGACTTACGTTTGCATTTGAGGGGTTTCCCACTTGCCAACCGCTACCCCATCCTTCACGATTTTGCCAGTCACCTTCCTGCAGATTACGTCGTTTCATCATTGGGGCTATACAAGATTTCCATGATGCTCATGGTTCACACTTCTTCTTCTAGATGGCGAACATTCAAGAAAAATATTAGGCCATCTCTTTCAAGTCATTTTACTGACGTGCCCGAGTTCGCCTTTTAATCCTCTCGGTAATTGGTTCTTCCAATTTCTATAAAGTTTCTCACCTCTTCTTTCCTCCACTTTTCAAACCTAAATATTGTCACATACACCGTTGAGGAGCATCATAAATTAATATATTTTTGGGACGTTTCTTATTTCAGTTGAATAAATATCTTTAGCTTAAGTTCATATTGCTGGTTCAGAGAGCACAAGGATATTAAGAGGAACAATTGGTTAGCCATTTCCTATGACACTAACTAAGGAACTTTACCATGACATCAGCACCATGGAGAGTTATGCTGCACCCGGAGCCTGTCATGTGTTACTAGGAAGTATTCAGAACACCTACTCTTGTATTGTATTGTATTCTTGTATTGGTTGATATATTTTAAATCTAGGGCGTTGGTACACCATGATTGGTAATGCCGACATGACAATGTAGAGACCCCGCTAGGCAAGCATATTTTATATAAGGAGCTGCAGAGCTCACTGACGACGCTCTTAGACTCATCTCCAAGTCCTCGCACGCTGGGCCCCGCCGTAGTTGCCGCTTCTGCTAGCTCTGCAGGATCGACGTCATGGACGGCGATGTAATTTCATTCATCCTCCTACAACACCCACGGGTGTATCATGTAATCACATAAAGCCAAATAATTAATAAACAGATCTGCCAAGCGAGTAATTTATTTTCCATCAGACCTCTCACACTACTCACCTCCCCCCACATCACGAAATTGGTCGTGACATTATCTTGGTCCTTCTCCGAATTCTATCCATCTCCACTTTTTACTTCTCTGCCTTTCTACTGACGTTCACCTCTTAGCGCCATAAGTTAATATGCTCGTTTGGAAAATTCTCTTCTTTGTTGCCTACTAATACTTTGTTCCATAAAACCGCATTCAGCATTTTCATTGAACCCTTTGGCTGAAGTATTTTGTGTTTCACGTTTGCGTAGCAGCTTCAGAATTCAGGGATTATTGTTTCTAAATATTTAAACTGCTTTACTAATTTGATGATTTTCCTTGAAGTAATTTAATATCTTTCACTCCTCCTCCAGTAGCTATATAAACTGTTTTGTTCATATTCATTCGGAAATCTCAAACTTCAATGTTTTCAGATACACGCTGATCATATGTTTTGCAATGTCTCGGCTTTGGACTATCACGACCCGGTCATTTGCGAACATCATAGAATATAATGTTCCTCCTTGTGCTAGTATTCCCATGCCGTCACACGTCGATTCTGAAAGTGGATTTTAAATAAGGTTGGGGAATATTGTCTAAGCGCTTTTTTCAGTCGGTCCTGGTGGTGTATTGGTAACCATACTTGCCTTCTACACCCAAGGTCGCGGGTTCAAACCCGACCACGATCGATGGATTTTTTCGGGCGTAAAATCCTAAGTATGGCTTTCTTCGGAAGGGAAGTAAAGCCATGCGTCCCATGTCGTACATTTACGGCACGAAAAAGAACCTTAAGTCTGAAAAAAGAGGTCTCTGAGCAAAATTTGTCGGCCGTTTCACGCCCTGAATAGAATGGGACGCTGATGACCTGAGATGTTAAAGAGCGTCTGTAAATAAACCAAATCAAAAAAACAACAAAACAACAAAAAAAACAAAAAAAAAACTAAGTGCTTTTTTTGCTATAAACGGAATAAAGGTCTTCTTTTCAGCCTGATAATTTCCACACAGTTCTTTTAATTCCAGATATAAGAAGGTATTCAATACCAATTTGCTTAATCGCACGACACAATTTATAGACACCGAAGCCTCTTCAAAATCAACGAATATTAATTGAATATCCTGACCTTTGCAGCGGTTATTTTATAATGATGGTGATTGATTACTGGATTAATTATTTTAATTAATATTTAATTAATTAAAATTGGAGGAAGAGATTATTTTTGAATTTTTAGATTTACCCGCTGTCTTACAGTTGCTCCAACTCTTGCTGGAATTTTTGTTATCCGTGGATAATAGGGAAAGGGACGTTGATAAGGGAATGAACAGATTGGTTGTATTTCGTGATGAACGGCACTTTATTGTTCCAAGTCTATTGTGTTGTGATAGTACTCGGTTACTGCCTAGAGATTTTGGGACGATGTGTATGTCACTTTTGCATAACCCTTAAAAGTTCCACTACGACGTCACCAGCGACGTTTCGGCCGCGGCACTTTTTCTGAGGCACAGTTCGTTTCCCATCGACACAAAAGTTCACGGCTCAAAAGTTTAAACTTTACAAACTTTACACCCGGATTACTGGTGTGGTATGCCTGATTATTTACTTAACTCACTGATACTACACTGACGCTGAGCTAGTAAACTCACGATACACTCTCTCGCGGGAAACTTAGCAGAGTTGAACACTGGACTCTCTTCTTAAGAACTGAATAACCGAACTCTCACTGGAAAACTAAAAGACTGACCTTCACCCCTCCAGGAAGTAATTGAGAGTGTATTGTTTACAAAAAAAAAAAAAAAAAAAAAAAAAAAGAAGTTTTTCTGTCCTCAATTCAGGTCAGCCTATCAGCCTCTTGGTTTATGGGCTCTGCTTGCAGGCATTCAAGAGGACAACACTTTTTCCTAAAACCTACCCTCACACTATAGGGAACACATATAAACTGGCAAATATAATATCTGCAATAATAATAACCTTGCAGCTATGCATGTATATACATATTACTCAGTAACGATTAATTAATTCCTTATCATTTATTACCTAAACCAATTATTTCAGTTTCACCTTTTATATGTGGTTTTTCATTCAAAATATGACCTATGCATGACTTTTCTTAACTGAAACCAGCCTGATCTTCCAAAAAAATTCCTTCAATTGATTTTTCTAATTTAAATTTAAAAACACCACTGAAAATTCTGCTAATTGAAGCCATTCACTACTCCCTCTGTAATTATTTGCATCTTTTCTATTTGCCTGCATATGTATTGCGGATATGTAAGAAAGCCTCAGTCGACAGGAATATTGTCTGCCTTCAGGTTTTGATGAACATTTTAGTGAGAATTTGACCTGAACATTATTTCCTCAGTTCTGACACAATTCCACCAGAACCTTTTGCCTTACCACTTTTACCTTTGCCAATACCTGCCTCACCTCTTTTTCTGAAATAGATTCCACGTTTCTATATGCAGAATTATAAGTGAAATCTTCATTTATTATTTTTTTTATTTCTACTAATAAATCTTGAAAATGGTTCTTCTATTCCTTTAAGTTGATAGGCTGTATGACATATTAAAATTTATCTGCCTTATAAATGTCAACACTTCTGCAAACCTAAATCCTGATCTTTGTTCTATTTCTCCGCACGATCTTTTCCATGCTCTTCTTCACACTTTCATCAAACTCTTAGCCTAATTTTTATTCCTATATATTAAGAGCCTGTTCACTCTTAGATTTCAGCCATTTATGATAACACTTCTTTTTATGAGAGAACGTAGGCTTTCCCGGCCGGAGTCATAGGTGTAACTATGATATACTTCCGGGCTGCTTTGCCGTGGTATGCTGGAGATGAAGATTCCAGAACGTTTCGTCTGCAACTACGGCAGACATCTTCGGTCTACATTGGCACGACACAACGCAGCATTAACACCAGACTCAAAGAACACAAAAGGAACTGTCGTCTAGATCAGATAAATAAGTCAGCGGTAACAGAACATGCTATTGAAGCGGGGAGGGGGAGGACATCATTAAGTTTCAGGACACCAGCATTCTTTCATCCACGACACATTACCTACAGCGAGAAGCGATAGAAATCCACAAACACCCCAATAATTTCAACAGAAAGAAGAAGCTCAAAGACTAAATAGCAACTGGTTTTCAGCAATCGACAACAATCAACTACATACAACACATGAAAACATAGCGAGCCTGTCACAAAAGAGCAGCAGCAGAGGAGAGGCCAGGTTTCTACCACCAGCCGACAGACCTCCGCCCAGTCCGGACCAATCAGCGGGAAGCGCTGGCAGCGACTCTTGACAGCCAACGCTTCAGACTTGGTGTTACCAGAGAGGAGAACCCGTCTGCGCCTCCGAAGATGTATGCCGGTGTTAAAGACGAAACGTCTGGAATCTTCATCTCCAGCAGATCACGGGAAAACAACCCGGAAGAATGTCACAGTTACACTTCTTTTTATTTTAAATTGCACCAAGGATGTCTGAAGTCATCCATCGTGTATTTCCTTTACCCTCTTTCTCTTTTTCCAAAGCTTCCTCCGAAGCGTATTTAATAGATTGTTTTAAATTTTATACAACTGTTCCTATTCCATAATTGTATTTAAGACACACAAAGAAGGGTCTTAGAAAAATAACACTGGCCTGCAATGCTTTTTCTCGGTGAAAATAAACAATTTATGTGGTGAACTGCCTGCTGATTTAGAAAATGATATCAGTTTTTCATAACACGTACAGAGTTTTTGTAATCTGACGTTCAATTGATTGTACTGCTATATTGCGATGATGATAATGCAATAGCAAAACATGACTAACTTTAGCATACACAAGTCACGTATAATGCAGAATGTAAAGCAAAGCAACCCTTATTTACTTTCTTATCAGTTCCTCTGCTATGTGTTTAAAGTTTCCAACGCGACTGGAACTTATCAACGCATGACCAGAAAGAAAGGGAAATTGATTGCTTCGTAGTCTAAAACCACAAAGACATCAGTTAAAATTCATTAGCCGTGGTAGTCAGTAGTGTGTTTGTTATTTAGTGCTACATTTCAGTTTTTCTTTATGTTGTATATAAAGTGCCAGGGAGCTAATAATAAGATGGCTTCAGGCTGTGGGATATCAAAACGGCAATGTATCAATAATTCAAATATGTTTTATATGTGGTTCGTGCTTATTAAAAACAAAAGAATTATAATTAAGAAAGTATATTTTGCATGTTTTAAAGTTAAGCTTGAAAACCGTTTTATAAAGAATTAAGTACCCGGAACATCAGTGACTAGTGTGTGGAGATCTAAAAGTTTGTGGTATCTTAGTTAGTCACCACGGTGGGTATATAACATTTTTTTTTGCTTTTTGGGCAAATGGGACAGCAGATGTAGGGGCAAACACTGGTCAACGAAAGAATGGCTAAGAGGAAAATGTTTAACGCCAGGAGAGAGAAAATGTAACATGTGACAGTCTAGTGGACCCTAAAAACATACCATTGCATTCGCTTCATGTTCATCGGTAAAATCACTAGACAAGAATGACTTGTGCTTCTAGTATTTATACCGTAAACTTCCACTCTTGTCCAAGCCTAAAGTGAAAGAGGGTACAGCTAATGAAGTTTATTGACTTTTTGAACACTATAAAGGTATAGAACATTATGCATGGTGTGCTTTCAAGGATGTTATCAGTAAGTTCCTTGTAAATGCAACATGAAAAAATTGTAAGTATATTTTACGAAGACTGCTCGCTCTCGGCTTCAGTATGAGTTTGAAACTTCACTTCTTGAACTTCATCTTGACTACTTTTCACATAATTTTGGACTCATGAGTAATAAACAAGGTGAAAGATTTCATCAAGAAATTAAGGGGATGGAAAGATGGTATCAGGATGGTGGAAGGAAGCAATGCTGTCGGACTACTGCTGGTGCTGGAAGAGAGAAGATACGCAAACAAAACATAAATGTAAATCAACACAGACTTCCTTCCAGACAAATTTTGATGATGATCTTCAGACATCGAAATTGTTTTAAAGATATATTGGTTTTGTGTATTAGATACGAATATGGCATTTTAGTTTTGATTTTATTATATTCTTTATTTCACAGAAAATATATTTATTTTAAACTTCTTTTTGCAATTTAAAAATCTTGCGTGGCAGGGGAAAATGAATTTCAACATTGAATTTAGCATGCCAAAATTAGTTAAAACCACCATTGATATTTGGGACAGCAGAATTTTTTTTCGCAAGCCAGTGTAATTTGAGATAAACAGTCTATGGTCTGAGAAGAAAAAGAGGGGAGTTACATATCTGTAATATAATTGCAATGGGTGCTGATAAGTTAAATGTTCAGCGATATGGAGCAAAAATTTGCCTCAGATTGTTTTCAAATCTGCTTTGCGAGTGAGAAAAGCCCGGTTTCCTTAGCTCATCATCGGCATTTTCAACATTTAGTGCTATGTAACATCTACAACTAATCATATGGAAAAATATCTCTGAACAACTCTTAACTGTGGGGCCGTACTTAGGATGCGGTCGTTACTCGTGAGATAAGGAGGAGGAAATTAAGTGATTATTTCATTTCTTGGTTGGGTGCCCCTCTGCGTCGGGATTAGGAATATTTATCTCAGGGACATTTTGGAATTTTGTGACTCGTTTGAGTCAGAGGGAAGGGTAGGAAATCTAGCAGGCTACACGGAAACACTAAAATTCTCAGTTGACATCATTTATTCACTGTTGTTATAAGAATATCGGACTGTTCATATTGGCTTGGAAATGTTTCTAAGATCTCAATTGACTTCTAGATAACGCTTATCGTTCACAATTGCCGACCACTTTAACTGACTACTATTCCTTTCCTACAGACTTCGCACACTCCGATTCTGATTATCTGTCCTTACGCTCACTTATTGCAATTAGCTCTTACTATTCCTTCCTCCGACTCCAACCATTGACTGCTCACTCCTCAATGCTACCACATCACTGCTAACTGTTTCTGTTACTTTTTTACGTTATATTAGACGTAAAGTTTATTGTATTGTTAGGAATCTCCCCCGCAAAAAATTAAATTCGCAAAATTATGGAGCTGGGTTAGATTCTCACTGCTTTATTGGTCCTTCCTTAATATCTATAATTATACAGGCTCGCTCTGATTCGTTCAATTTTGGAAGATTCCTATTGGTTGAGCTGGGCTAATATTCTAAAATAAATCTTCTCACGTTATAATAATTCCAAGAACGGACATTACTGCCCTAAATATTCGGAAACGTTTGTGAACTGTCATCCCTTCACTTTTCTAGACTTTCAGATTTACCCACAATGATATCGCGATAGACCACGTCTCGGCCATAAATGTGAAGCATCTATTTGCTAAATAGATGCTGATTAGACTGACTAAAGTCATGTCAGAAACCTTTTGACGTGTCTAAATATTACTGTTAAAAGGGCTATAAAACACAGCTGTCAGCTAAGGTTGACATGTGTTCCTTTCTCGAAAGAGTTCTTCCCTTATTGTCATTATGCACCGTTACCATTACCCATTGAAATAATACTTCTCCCTGCGCTAGTTAAAATGGCACATTCTGTGTCTCAGCAAATTTTTTTCTCTAACTCCATTCCGAGGAAACGGGTTCGCGTCAGAACAACGGCGACTTTCTTCCCTAGTCGAACCGTTTAAAATTCCATTGGGGCAAACTTCAACACGACACATTCCATAGTTTAACGAGCAGTCCGGCATTGTAACCTGTACTTTCAATAATGACCTCCTACTACAGATTTAGCACAGGTGTTATCTAAATGAATACAATATCCTTAATACAAATTACATACATGCATCAGATCATATTTACATTAATTATTAACATTGAGTATAACCGTATTAATTTAATAAAATGTAACCTTTATTTTCGGCTACAACTGACTTGTCATATTGTATAAATTAACTTGGAGAGAGCTGCCCACCTGACTGTGTGGTCTAATAGATTTCAAATATCATAGGTTCAGGTCCTGACGGGTAGGTTTAATAGGTTGGTTCGTGCATAAGATAAGCTAAAATAGCATAACTCTACAACTTCCGTTATAGTATTATTTAGAACAGAAACTTCATTAGCTAGCGTGCTAGTAACTATAGCAGCTTAATTCTATAACTTTTAAATTTGAACAGACAGACCACAGGATTCCTATCTCAAATTTCTTGTTTACGACATCTATACAATCTGTGGAATTGTTACGCTGTAGTTCATTAACATCCGGTATGTTAAAAAGAGAACGCCGTGTTCCTGGAAAGATAGGTTATATAATTACTCAGGTCTTCCTAGAGAAGAGAAAAGCATGGAAGAGTCGCCATTTTTTGTCGGCGTCAAACTTGCGCTTTCAGTTCACGCTTAGCCACTTCATAGATTTAATAAATCCGGAAATATCTGCTAATTGAGCTATCCGGCACTGTCCTTAGTTAGCAAGAGAAAACTTTGTGCAGCACTGAAATGCTTAATTGGACTTAGTTGAGATATTAAACGCAAGGATACTGGAACTATAACTCATTTTTTGAAGGAAAGGCATAAAGGTAAAATAATATCGACTTTACAGCAAAGGAAATCTCCAATGCTGTCTAGACATTGCAACAGCACATGGCCTTTAAAAATTATAAACGTTTCTTTTACAGCCAGAGCTGAGTTATTAAGAGAATTGCAGCAGTATTAAAAAGGGGGGGGGTGTCGGCTGGCGTTCGTCGTCCTGAGGCGAATGAACGCTCCGCTGCTATGAAGTGTTGTTCACCACGTCAGAACCAATGCTCTGGCGCATGAGAGTAAATTACTTGTTTATAGTTTTTGGAATCTCAGGGCTTATATTTGTTTTTTAGTTTTTGGAACGTATGCACGTTACCAGGGAGACAGGATGGGAACTGGGAACACACTCTCCTTCACTTCAAGACACATGTAAATTCCTTTTGAGAATTGTTTATTTACAGTTACAGAGACGATGAACCCCTTTTATTTACATAAATTATAATTTATAGCCAAGAGAGAATCTCGGACTGTTTGAACTATAAGGGAGCTAAGTGCGGACTGTCTGAACTGCCTCAAAACTCATCAAAACTGTTTAAAACTCGTCACACTGCTCTGGTCAAATGCCTAACTAAAAACTTGATCACACTGCTCCTGCCTTAACTGCAGGGCTTGACTAAAAACTTATCAGACTGCTTAAAAACTGCTCCTGCCCGAATTGCTACAAAACTGATCAAGGACTGCGTCGAAAACTGTCTCAAGATTCTTCAAAAACTGCGGGGCTTTTCTGTTTTCCCATAAATTTTATTAGTTCGTCAGTCGGTCAGTCTCATGTGCGTTCTTTTAATTTTGGATTCAAATTCTGGTAGCGTCTGTTTAGGTTCTACTCCTAGGTTGGCTACATAAGAATCACGTGGTTCCCGGTTCGTTCCCTATAGGCTACTATTTGGCGCCGATTTCTGTAAGAGTCCTCCTACTAACGAACTCCTAGGCTTGTTTATTTCATTTCACCCCTCATATCTCCCCCTCAAGTTTTACTTATGTTAGAAACATGTCCCGTTAGGCTTTGTTCGAGTTGCGTCTCTTCTCCTGCTATACTATCACCCTAGCTAGCTGTATTGGGATCGGAATTTTTATGACTTGGCTATTTATTCTTTGTACAGAGGGGACGCAAGGTTGCGAGGTCCTGACTTATATGATTTTGCAGAGTTACTGCACAAATGCATGATACACATTCTCTGATGCCTTTGCTTTAAGTATACTGGTAGTGATTGATTAATGATTAGGGTTCATCAATTTAAATATGCTATTTTATATTCTCCCTAATCGCTGGAGCTAGGAAATACTGCTCCAGAATTATTAATGTGCACCATCACTACAACATAACTTTCACGTGATGATTTTTAACGCGAATTTTAATATTTCCGTTTCTAACCTAATTTTACACAATGTTCATTGACATTGACATTGTTCATTCACATTGACATGTTCATTGACTTTGCGAATGTTTGGCAGAAAGACCTTAAAATGTAGGTAAACACTTAGGTACACGATTTCCGGCTTGGCAGGAGAGGCAGAAAGGTAATTTGTGAACAAAGAATTCGCAAATTTTTGGTTAAGTTTAAGAAAGAAGATTTTTTAGAACACCGGCCCCCTCCAATATATTTCCTTGTGAAAACAAGCGTTGAGCCTCGCCAGTTCTGCTCATTTTTCTTGTGTCATTTTCCTCCCAAAACGTAAACGATTTGGCGTATACTTTCAGATTGATGCATTTGAAGACTATATATTTTGTGTAAAATTATTATCGTTTCACTCACCATATATATGGTGAAGTTATTATTCAGTTATTTATTTGGAGACTCTTTGACATCTCAGGTCATCAGCATCCCATTCAGTTCAGGGTTGGAACGATCGATACATTTTGCTCAGGAGTCTCTTCTTTCAGGCTTACGGTTCTTTTACGTGCCATAATTCTAAGACACTGGATCCGTGACTTTACTTCTCTTGCGAAGGAAACCATTCTTAGGATTTTAACTCCCCTCCCCCCCAAAAAAAATCCATCGACACTGGCCTGGTTTCAGTATACGGTTAAAAGGCATTGTTTAACGGCTTACACTTTTTTAATTAACATATTACTACAATCAAGTTAAAAACGAGAAATTTCTGAGAAAACGTCCTTGCAGGTCAAACCTTAATTTTTAAAGTTTTTAATTTTTATGAAAAACGAAACATGAGATCACCACCATTGTGCGAATTATGTCATCAAACACACTTCCAAATGTCACTGCTTTCTCCCATTTGTATCCTCTATTTCTTTTTTATTAGTTTTTAATGTTGAGGCGTCAATGGAAGGTGGGCACTGATGACAAATGAGATGAAATAATAAATTGGGGGAGATTTTTTCCCTTAAGTAACGAAACGTCCGCGACATTTGCCTTTTATGAAAACTGAGGGAAATCTGAAAAAAAAAACCTCAGTCAAGGACGTCCATTTTGGTGGTATTCGAACCAAAGACGAGTAAGAAAATATTAATATCTATAAATATTTTGATTTTCAAAGCGGCAACTTAATACTTTCTGATAAGTCAGGTTCGACTAAAGGAGGGATTGTTTTTCTGTATTAAAAAAAAAAACAGAAGGATGCCCTCCAAAATAATTTTGATTCATATGTACACAATTACCGAAAAATGTTTTGTTTTATTTAGAAAACTCCTATAGAATATATCTAATTAGGTATTGAATTAGATACTATTAGATAGCCTTGATACTTTAATTGTACAGAAGCGCAATCAATGGACTTCCACATTTGGATGAAGATTTACAATGTTACAAACAAGATATAAATAGTGAGAGCCCCCCCCAAAAGAGATGCAAAACATTTAAGGTTTATTTCCAGAAATATAGCCTTTCCTTAACCTACATATACCAGCAACGAAAACACACTCATCAATCTTAATAACATTTTTAAGTATAAAAATATGTATTTCAAAAAGTTTATTTTCAGGACATATTTTAATACATTGTTGGTAAACTTGTAATTCATAACTCATTCATTTGCTTCTTTAGTTTTAAATTCGATATTATGCCAAATTATTTTTTGGCTGATAAGTGGCAACATTTACATTATAAATTTGCTATTATAATATATTCTGTTTCAAGTAAACAAAGGATAATGCTCAAGAGAGACCAGTACTATAGCAGAAAGAAAAGTGAAGAGTAAGAGGATATCTTAAGATATATTTTGTAGTGGAAGAAGTAAATAACTTGTTTGTAGCCAAGAGATTGCTCTAGGAATATGCTCGAGTACCCGGCAAATATCATGGTAAACAGTCAAGAGTATCTATTTGGGACTACAGAATGAAGATCTGTGGTTTTCTCAGATTAAGTAAAGCCTTCAGGGAGGGGGAAGGAGTAAGAAGAGAAAAACGGCGAGAAAATTCTTATCAAAAGTGCAGTATAGGAAAACATCTGAAAGATCTGATTTATTGAAAACAATATATTTATTGAAGAATTGGAGACATCTATAATAAAGTTCTAGTAATAAAAACAAAAATAAGTAAATAAAATAAAAAAGAAGCATTGCAGAAGGATTGTTGTATGAAACATTTCATTTCAACAATAATGTTATATTTTTTTTTTTGAGAAGCTTTGGAAGTAAATGCACTTAATGACAGAGAAATAGATTGATCCATACTTTCTTTTGGCGCTTAATGAAATTGTAATGGAAGCGAAGGAGACTTGGCACAATTGAACTGCGTCCTTAAGATGTTTTCAAAACTATTGATCGTCTGCTCTAAATCTGTCAGTACATAAAAATGCTGTATGTTAAATAAAACTATTTGGTTACAGAACAAAGTCTGGTACTGCAATAAAAAATCTGCGCATCACTGCAAGGTTGTTGACCCCTGGCTACCGGAGCTGCTGGTTAGGTGATGCGTCAATGTCACGTCACGTCAGTCAACTAATAGGTGAGGCCATGACGTCAGCTAGTTACTACTGTCATGAACATAAACCAGTTCGTTATTGCGAAGTGAGGGTAATGCAGGAATCGTACATTAAATAATGATGCAATTTACAGCTTAGATCTTACGGTTGGCAAGGCTACTTCTCAAATTATTTTCCTGTTAAATTATCCTCACGTTTTAGACAAGTTTTTGATCTTTAATGTTACCCAATAAAAGGTTTAGAAATCATCATCAGCATCATTCAAGATAGACCACAAATTGACCTGTTTCGCTTCAGAAGTCTTCCCAACATTACTTGGTCTTTCTATATCTGGCCTTCCTTTAAGGCCTGCTTCGCTAATCTTTTGTTAAGTTTTAGGGAAATATATTCCACTCACTTTTTATTATTATTTTATTTTTCTGTTTGTATTATAGATATTAACATTTATCATATTTTAACATTCCTAATATAATTTTTCAAAGTTAAGAAGCAACACAACTCAAAAATCTCATTCCAGCAGTTAGTATCATTGTTTTATCACTTCGATTTAAGGGTTAATTTTCAGATTCGCAAATCAAAATTGGTATTGCCATTATTTTATAAAATTTTAAAAGCGCGACTTTCCTAGTTAATTTTCTTTTTATAGTATAATATAAATTTTGGAATTTATAAACCTCTTGTTTTATATTATCATCATTTGCTTTTTCTGTTAGATTATTATTAAGTACTTTGTGTAATTTTGGACCTCTTTCGATATTTTCCAACAAAGGCTATCACTTTTGATTTTTAAATTAATATTGTTAAATTATACAGAGAATGCCAAAAAATATGTACACATTTCAAGCAAAAAGAAAAACGAAAAAGACTGTGTTAACATAGCAAAACTGAATTCACAGAAACAGAAAACAATGAGCACTAATCATCTTAGACTTTTACAGTTACAACAATTGCTCAAAATGCCCAACATCGAAGTCGATACACTTCTGAGTACGTTGAACTACCGATTGAGTGACGTTTGCGAAAGTGTTCTCAGCGATTGCACATGCCGTTTCAATTTCTTCACGAAGTGCTGACAGTGTAGCTGGTTTTCTACGGTATACAACATTAAGAGTTCCCCATACGTAGAAGTCCAACGGAATTAAAACCGGAGAACACGGTAAACTCAATCGGAACTCTTCGTCCTATCCAGTGCCTTGGAAGATTGTCAAGGTACGCACGTACATCTCGGTGATAATGTGGTGATCTGCCATATCTGCCCTTGTGAACATCGCATGCGGTACCATGAATCTCAAATTTGTCTCCAATGCGTGCAATTGTTACTCGCGGTTCTGTTCTGTACACACGTCTTCATTGCCTTTGAACTTCAACAACATTCTCGGTTTTCCAATACCACTTCAAAGTTGCTTTCCGCTGTTCAAACGATAATCTTGACTTCATTTTGTTGTAGCAACGTTAGCATAACGTAATGTGAGTCACATCTGTTTACAGAACATCCTACGAAAATTTTGACTTCGATTGTTCGTTGTTGATTTACGATAATCTTGGTTGGCTTCATTTGTTCGTTGTTGATTTACGATGATCTTGGTTTCATTTGTTCATTGTTGATTTACCTGTCACGTAGCAACACTATCATAATGTATGAGAGTCACATCTGTATACATAACATCTTACTACATGTTACTGTTGTTTTTCGGTCCAACTTTGAAATATATTAAATAGATATCTACACCCAAGATATACTTATAGACATTATTTTACTTAGCCAAAACGAGGGTAATTGAAGTTGAAAATTACCATTTTAAAGACAATTTGATAGTCAGCGAATAAAATTGTATT
Organism: Metallyticus violacea; assembly: GCA_030762175.1. NCBI lineage: Eukaryota > Metazoa > Arthropoda > Insecta > Mantodea > Metallyticidae > Metallyticus > Metallyticus violacea. The sequence continues at coordinate 97,813,512 of CM060842.1, read as the reverse complement.
TAGAACATTATATCCTTTTTTATTTAGCTGAGTATGCGATGCGTCTAATTAATTATAGGTTAACTATAGCATACAACAATCTTGTCTTACTCCTAAGTTAATCGATTCTATTTTAGAGGTTATAAACTTCGGTTTAGCAATATTAATAAATGATTCTTTAGACAGTTATAAACTAGATGTTTGCTTGCGATATTGTTTATTTAACACATTTCCCATAATTTGTCACATATAACTTTTTCTAACGTTTTTACATAGTCGTCATATAGCAGGCGAGTCTTCATATTATCCTATCTTCTTTTCTGTAGTATATGTCTTACTATAAATTCACAATCTGTAAAGATCGACCTCGTCTAATCGTCTAAAGCCATTTTTAAAAAGATTTAAGATATAACTTTGATTCGGCTGGTTAGAATCTTAGCTAACCTGTGTTTAAAAGACAAGTTTCTATAGTTCTTGCACTTATTTCTAATTTTTTCTGAAGTTCGTAGATAAGATCTTTTTATATGGTTGGTATACCAGCCCGACTGCATAACCCCATTCCCAGTGAGATCAGTGTTCGATTTTGGAGTATTTTTCTCTTAGCTGATTGCTATTTAAGGCTATGAAGTGTTCATCTATTCCTCTATTGTATTATCCCAGTAGAAGTATGGCCACTTACGTCAGTCCCGCCAATTTTATTCGCCTTCACTGCTGTTGTAAACTTCGCCCGTACAAGTGGTCAGGGATCTTACCGTAAGAGGAACCTGGTGTGAAGGCTTGAAATCTGCACGAGTTATCTTATCTGTTTTGGTTTATTCTATTACACAAAGAGAAAAGATGGAGTGACTTTAGATTCCTCTGGACCTAGGGATCACATAGGGCTTCGTCCCCTATGTACGAGGATAGGTCCATAAATTTCCGGCATAACCATTTTCTAAGTATGATAAAGACAAAAACTATATTTCACTTTTGAACATAGTTACCCTTTATTGCAATACCCTTCTCAAATCTTTGATTTAACATTTCAATCCCCCACCCCCAAATAGTCAGAAGTCTTTTCTGCAAAATGGGCATAAACAGCATCCATCACTGCTTCGTCACACTTAAATTTCCTTTCTCGAAGGTCCTTCTTGAGTTCTGAGAAGAGGAACTAATCACTGGGAGTTAGATCTGGGCTATAGGGTGGATGGTCGATCTATTTGAAGCCACATTTCTTCACAGCTCCCTTTGCAACAAGAGCTGTGTGTACCGGCGCCTTGTCGCGAAGAAGGCGCACACCATACTCAGCTTTCCTCGCCTTTTCTCTTCGATGAAAGCACGTAGTCTGTGCAGTAGGCCAGCATAGTACTCCCCACTTATTGTGGTGTTCCTCTCCTTGAAGTCAATGAAGAGTATTCCTTCACAGTCCCAAAAGATTGTGGCCACGATCTTCTTGGTTGACTGAGTTACCTGGGCCTTTAGAGGCGGTGCTTCGCCAGGTTTACGCCACTCCATTGATTCTCTTTTGGACAAGGGATCATAGTAGAGAACCATAGTTTCATTTCCTATAACAATGATTTGCACAAATTCTGAAGCAAAAACACTAAATGTTTTGTGAAAAGTTAACTTGGTGGCCTGAAATTTGACTTTAAGTGTGTAGCCGGCTGATGGCTGATTTGGATGCACGAAATCTTGGAGACAGAACTTTCGATTATTGCATGAAAAGCATTCCACAACAATTAATTAAGAACTGTCAAATTATTTGTATTATAATAAATGTTTATGGCGTCGGAGTGGATGTTCTCATTAATCATTGGTATTTCCACCCTTCAAGTGTTCCTTTCTAGTTCAATATTTTTTATAAATAGTTTACAATGTTTAAACCCAGTGGTGTAACGCAAAATTTTCGCCCCCTGCAAACTATAATGCGACCTTAGGAACTAGGAAACAGAGTTGAATTGTGACTCACTAACAATGAAATGTATAAGTTAAAAAGTAGCACTTACCAGAAAAACGTGCAGGAATAGCAACTGAAGAACTTCTCTCGATCCTTTAAAGTAATCTTCTAGTATTTTTTACGGCAAACTTTTCTATTATTTCATTCCTGTCAATTGATCTGGCCCTTTCACATTCCACACTTAAAACATTGAGTTCGCTCAGCCTTTCTTGAGACGTGGAACTACGTAAATAAGTTATTATTAATTTTATTTTGAAAATATCATTCTGCTGCAGAAAGTCGGATTTAACATAAAAGCTATTTACACATCTACAGTACTCTAGGTGAACATATAGTTTTCTATTATTAGCCGTTTTAGTAGATCTCAGATTGACTTTTTTTTTTTTTTTTTTTTTTTTTTGTCAAATCATATTCTTAATTAAAAACAAACGAACTGCTTTGTATCTTCAACTGATGCAGATGACATACACTGAGAAGTATATATAATAAACAGTTCATTTAGTTGTTAATTGCTGCAATCTTGACTAGGATCTGATTAATTACCTGATAACATCTTTCCAGGTTTGTTGGCGCTCGCCCTGAACCAACTCATTGAAATTCTTTTTTACTTTTAGAATTTTCTTGTTCTCAAATTTTATGTCAGAACCCCATTGTTTTGCAAATGCAATAGAGGACTACAATGCTTTTCTGAAAATTACGTCTGCAACTAAGAAAGTTTACCAGTACCGTTCTGAAGAAGAGTTAGTGCCCGGGGAAGATCAACATCGTTGGTTTGAAGAAACTTTGAAATAAGGTTAATGGTTTCAAGTATTTTAGTATGAGGGGCAACTTTTAAAACGGATTCAAACCCTTCTAGTTGTTTCTTTAGATCATCTGCGACACGTTTCTCATTAGTGTTTTTTTTTTTTTTTGACTGTAGTGTAATTTTAGTTACGACATTCATAACGTCCAAATATTTATGATGCAAAGCTTTCAATGAATTAAATCTTGAAGACCAACGAGTAGGAACAAAGTTTTTAAAAGGAATGTGAAGATGATGGAAGCAAATATCTTTTCGTGCTCTGACTATAATATAGTCTCTCAAGTATGTTATAAAATTCTTATATTTCTGCACAAATGCATTATTGGAATTCATATGTGCTGCGCAGTAATGTAGTGGTTACCATACTTGCCTCCTACGCCCAAAACGCAGGGTTCGAACCCGGCCAGGATCGATGGATTTTTTCGGGCGTAAAAATCCTAAGTATGGCTTCCTTCGGAAGGGAAGTAAAGCCGTGGGTCCCGTATCGTACATTTACGGCACGAAAAAGAACCTCAAGCCTGAAAGAGAGGCCTCTGAGCAAAATTTGTCGGCCGTTTCACGCCTTGAGTTGAATGGGACGCTGATGACCTGAGGTGTTAAAGAGCGTCCTTAAATAAAAATCAATCAATGTGCAGTAAATTTGTTTATATAACTTTTAATAAACAAAACATGTAATTTTTTTCTTTTTTACATTAATTATCAGAATGTGTATGCTCAGCGAGCGTGCAGTACATGTTCATTATGTCCATCTTGACGTACCACCTTTTCAAAACGAACTATGACGTTTCCGACCACTCTACGACACAAGTCTTCTGTTACTCCCTGGAAAATTTTGTGGTAGCCGCTCGCATTTGCATTAGACGACATGGTTTGTTGCGGTAGACTGTCTCCTTCAAATGTCTCCATAAGAAATAATTACAGGGATAAATATCCGGACTGTGTGGCGTCCTGAAAATGTTCTGGATATCGATGGGGCATCACACGGAGCCTGAAATGTTGGCGCAGGAAATCCAGAATGACGTTTGCTGTATGAAGACGAGCTCCATCTTGCGTGAATCAGTGTCTCCATTGGTAACTCTGTTGCATAAAGTTTCGGAAGAAAATTCTTCTGCAACATGTCCATGTAGCGTGCACTGTTAACTGTGCCGTTGAAAACGATTGGCCCAATGATCCCATGGCTGGAAATGCATCCCACACACTAACTTTTTCTCTGTTATTTACAATCTCGTGTATAACACCAGGAGGTTCTCGTGCCCAAAATCTGATATTCTGCCTATTGACGCTACCGTTCAAATGAACGTACACCTCATCAGAAAACCATGTGTTATGAATCACGGCATCATCATTTGCAAGAGCCGAAGTCGCAAACTGTAATCGCCGTACCTTGTTATTTTCCGTCAGTTTGTGCAACACTGTCCATTTTAATGGGATAAGTTCACGTCAGCATGGAGTACTCTTTGAAGAACGACGTGAGATGCCCAATTCGACTGAAGCACGTCTCGTGGATTTCTTCGTGTCAAAGCCTCTCTCACAGTCTCGAAATTCTCTGGAGTACGTACTGTGTTGACACGAGCTTGCTTTTGCTCTAAAATACTGCCGTCACAGTTGTAAATTGTGTGATTAGTCTATACACTGTCTGTCTGCAGGGGACCCACCTCGTACAAAATGAACACGTAAACGCCGTTGCGTCTCTGCTACACTCTTCGTTTCCGCGTAAAACAACAGTCTTCACTTTCTGTTCTAGCGTCAACCGGCCTTTGCCCACCATTTTACTAAACTGAAGCGGTGGAGTCACGCATGCGTGATAATGACAACTGCTGACTTCTGTTGAACCATGCACGAACTACGGCTAATCGTCACAACATTCTAACGTTGCCACCTACAAATAACACATTTATTACACAATTTCAATGTGTGCCATTTCGTGCGCCATCCTGTATTTAACACTTTCGCTTTTGACCAATTCTTAATTTTACTCTCGTATAAACACCAGATATATTTCCCCATCGTCAAATTCTTGGCCGTATTATCTGGCAATGAAAGTCTATTTTTCTAAAATTATTTTACAATTTGCAGCAATTTCATTGTTACTATCTTTGAATCCTAAATCCTAAATATTATCATTAGTTTTAATTTCAACGGATCTCGCATAGAGATCTCTCTCATTTATAACATATCAAAAATAAATGGCTCAATTTAGTATTGTGCATAATTACTGGGCAGATATATATCATTTAATATATCGCCTTTCGCTTTTTATGACAGAAGTTTAATTAATTCATTTGGAATCTTCGGACTAAGGTTATCAGATGTTTTTGGCTCGCTGATAAGTTGCCCCACAATAGGATCATACTTGGGTTCTATTATGGATATGAAATTACCAATACGTGGTTTCCCTATTTGTTCCCTGATACCTTAAAACGCAAGGGATGGCGCTACTGTAAGAGTGTGAAGACAACAATGCATTTAAGTACATGTTTGCACTAGTTCACTTCCTTCATCATTTCAGTTTTTAGTTGTAAACAGCACATGCGTTAACTATTTTCTTTGATTACGATTACCAATCACGAACTCATTTTATCCAAGCAGATTGAAAACAAGGTGAACTTTTCGATCTGCAAATAGCCAATAAACAACTAACGTTGGAACGGACTTTTTAATTTCTCTTAGATTTTTCCTCTTCTCTCCGATCTTATGGCTTAAACTTGTTCATGTTTTATATACACTAAACCTCAATGAACCTCAATAAACTGTTATAATTACAGCAAATTAATGTGAACCCCGCAAACACTATCAGATAATTGATTCTTACCGACAGCGCTCCCTATACGCAGATATAAATATAAGTTCATTGTTGTCTGATAGTAAATAGGAAACGAAACAGCAGTTGCGCTTACCGGCCAAGTTCAAGTTATAGCGCATACTTTGAGTGTTATAATAATTTACACGGAAATGTACTTGAAAACACATATTTAAACTTCTGGCAACAGATTGTAGAGGAAATAACTATATTTTTCAGCCCCCCCTTCCGGCACTGTGCGTCCTCATTTTACGTCCCTGTTTAAACATAAACGACCTCATTCATCTTTTCGGCCTGAGGTTAATTTCAGTTTGTTATTATATAAACTAACCATAAAATAAATTATAAAGCTGTTTATTAACAACACCTAGAAAAGAATTTTTAGTAGTGAAACAACCTTAAATATTATTAACCTCAAGCATTATAGGTTTATTCTCAATCCATTAAGGTTCAAAAGCACCACACTAATAGTGGGGTCTCCAGATCAACGTGGGTCGGTCCTGGTGGTATGGTGGTAACCATACTTATCTCCAAACCCAAGATCGCGGGTTAGATTCAGGCCAGGACCGATGGATTTTTCGGGTGTAAAAATCCTCAGTGTGACTTCCTTTGGAAGGGAAGTAAAGCTGTGGGTCCCATGTAGTACATTTACGGCACGAAAAATAACCTCAAGCCTGAAAAAAATAAATGGTCTCTGAGCAAAAATTTTCGGCCGTTTCACGCTCTGAATTGAATGGGACGCTGCTGACCTTAGTTGTTAAAGAGCGTCAATAAATAAACCCAACCAATCAAACGTCACAAAAAAGAACCTCCAGCCTGGAAAAAATAAATGGCCTCTGAGCAAAAATTTTCGGCCGTTTCAGCCCCGATTTGGATGACCTGATGACCTGAGATGTTGAAAAGCGACCATAAATAAAACAAATCACAAATCAGTGGTCAGTGTTACCTATTAGATAGAACAACATACAGACAGCGGAAAAGAAAATTAATATATGCACATTCCCACAGTAAGACTCGAACACGCGACCTTCAGATCCCTCTACTTGCCGCAACAAGAATTATTAATTATTAAGAGAATCTCTCCGCGTGTGCAAGGCGCAAGGTTCTAAACGGGGACTTTTGAAGCGGTAGGGAGGAATTGAAAAGAAAATAAATTAACGGTGTGGAGTGTTTCGCAAATTCAATTTATAAATGCAACTATATAATAAATGAAGTGTCCAAACTGAATAAAGAAAGTCTCTTTTCTCAGGTAATATCTATACGCTGCAGACATCCACTTAGTGACACGTTTTGTGACAGCGAGTAGCACAGGGAAAAGTATGCAATGAAGTAAACCCTTATACTGCGGGTCCAGACGGTGTTGAGAGATAACCCGTTGTTCTAGTCAACACGTGAGGCCACGTGCGCATGCTCGAAAGGGAGTCTATACTAGCAGGGACGGCAAGGGGGATGAGACTCCCACAACTTGCACTATTGGAGGTAGAAAAGGGGGCGGTTGAGTGGTAGATATGGACCCGTTCCGTTCTACTTCCTGCCTCCCTCTCGCTCTCTCAGTCAGTAGTCAGTTGACAACGGAAGAGCGCGTTTCGCGGCGCGTTACCTAACGCGTCTTGCTTTCAGTATCGTAATATTACATTGCTTTTCAGCGCGGTGAGCAGTTGTTTTTCTGCCGTTATAGTTTGCACACAGCTTCATAGTCTTACATTTCATTTGTTTCAGTTGATTTACGCAACTTAATAGAACTTTTAAATTTAGAAACCCACACCTCCTAACCTTACTTTTCATTTACGCACGTTTAAGTAGATTCAAGCATTTTTTGTTACACATTTCGGCGAAATAATTCAAACCGAGCTTCTGAAAGTGATACTTAAAGGAATTGAGTTGAAGAGCTTCCATCCTGCAATAAAATTCCGAAATAAATAACTTTTTGCGAGACTCTGTGTAAACATTGCTAGTTGGAAAAATGATCCAGATGTTACAAATGCAAGAAAATAAAATCGCTGTAACAGAAGATATAAGCTAAGTGTATGATGCAGAGAAACTAACAGGTGTGTTGATATTCTATTCTGTTTTCTGTATATTTTACTTGCACGTGTCTCAAAATTGTAGTACTAGCAGTATTTTTTTTTTTGAAGAAAGTTGCGTAGTAGAAGACAGAGCCGCCTTGTGATGGGATCAATAAGAATTCACATGGCACGTGGTCTGCCACTCTCGTGACTCTTTGGGCACTGTTTAGTCGCTGTTGAATAATATCCAGTTTCTACCTGCGGGTTGTTCGCAAAAGGGTCAACTCGTTTTAGAGTGCATGTTAGTTAACCTAATATCTTTAATGCTATATAAGGTCAGTAGCATGAACATACTGCAAGGGGGAGTAAAAATGCTTTTGGACTATAAAAAAGAAAAGACGAACTTGACTGTTGTGCAAGTGGTAGGTACGGTAATCTCATAGAAAACTGGAAATGCAATAATATGCATGCAGAAAAATTGTACAGTTTACCGAAATGTAGCTCTAGCTAATATTTTGTAACACCACGTGGGAGGTATAAATCTCGAAGTCTTCTTTGGTCCAAAATTTCAACTTATATTTTGATTAACCTACTAGGTATTTATTTTTGATTTAACTTTTAAAAAGTTTGAAAAAGCCATTCACAGAAATATTTAAATTTACGAGTTTTCTTACGGAACTTATAAAAATAATTTTTATTACACATCTAGGTATAACAGAACACAGCAATATTTTTGTATGCTCTAACTTATGTAACATTAGAGCGCACAAATACAAGACACCTGTTTCAGGGAATTCCTAAGGAATGTAACTATTGCGTTGTACCTGTGAACTTTTTTTGAAAACTTTCTTAAAATCTCCATCAATCCTACCTATATGCACCGAAAATGACAACGATATATATATATATATATATATATATATATATATATATATATATTGTATGTATATCAAATTGTTACGCTCTAGCGGTCGCAATTTTTTTTTCCCGCAATGAAACAAAATAAGAGTAACAAACGATTCGCCCAGTTTATTAACCAGCATAATTGTAATGTTGGGTGTTAATCTAAAGCGAAACTTAAAAGAAAATTTAAAAATCGCTCTAGCGGCCGCAATTTTTTTTTTCTCAACGAATGCCAGGGGACCGGCATTTCATCATGTTGAAATATAAGGAACTGGTAAATCATTTAGTGTAGCGTTTGATATTTTAATAAGAAAGGGGATTTTTCGTATTTTTCTAAGGATTTGGTTTTGGAAGTTATTTCTTTAAGAAATTTAAATATATTTATGTATTTTTTTTCTCTTATGGGTAAACAAACGAAGTGTTTCTGAAAATCAATGAAATCATACTATTAGAGGTGGAGGTTTCCTTGAAACGCAACATTTAAAAATCGCCCTAGCGGCGCCAATTTTTTTTCGTAAAGAAACTTGGTATATACCATTAAAAAAAAGTTTCAGAAGGTTAAAGAAATCGGGCTATTAGGAATGTGGGTATATCTGAAAACCGAAGTTTAAAGAATGGGGGTTAAAGTGAAAATTAAAAGTGGCTCTAGCGGCTGCAATTAAAAAAAAAAAAAAAAGTAAGCGAAATTCGGTTTATGCCATTGAAATAAAAAAAGAAAAATACCTTAAAATCAGTGAAATCAAATTATTAATAATGGTAATTGCCTGAAACCCAAATTTAAAAACCGCTCTAGCGGCAGCACCAATATTTTTTTTTCCGCAAAGAAACTCGGTATATCATTTAAATAAAAAAAAAAGTTTCTGAAAATCAAGGAAATCGAGCTATTAAGAGCGGGGGTTTATCTGAAATTCATAATTTAAAAATTGCTCTGCGGCACTAATATATATATTTTTTTTTCACAATATAATTAGGTATATACCATTTAAATAAAACAACAAAAATAGTCTCTGAAAATGAGGAAAATCGGAATATTAGGAGTAGGGATATATCTGAAAACCGAAATTTGAAAAGCGTTCTAGAATTTAATTTTCCATCATTCATTTCAAAACAAAAGAAATTAATTCAGCATATAAAGTGTATTTATATGTTTTATATTGAACAAAGGCATCATCGAGAAGATAGCAAATGTGAAATCTAATGTGTTTTTAAGAATTGTATTTGTATGTAAGAGCGCTCTGTAACATCTTTCAGAAAGCCACGTTACATGTTTTTTTTACAATAACATTTAAATTAATTTTCACATCCAATGAAAATCGATGAAACTTTAGATTGTTTATAGTATATTTTTGTTTAGTACGTTGAAATTGTTTTTAAATAGTAACAAGTTTTTGTTTTATTGATACATATGAATGTCATCTTCTTAAATACACAATATAACCCGAAAATTTCTGTTATATTTCTCTATTTTAGTAAATGTAAAGATGATATCAAGGGCTCAGTTCATAAATATGATTATATTTAAAAATGTTTAAAATACCCACATTTGTCTATCAGTGGTCATATATTTCATTTAATTAATACCATTATTTTTTTTTCATTTAATCTCAATAATAACTAATAGTAATAATAATTCTTAAAATATTTCTCTTTTGTAATATATATATATTGCAATAATTCTAAGTTTTTGCGCATACTTTTGAAAATTAAAGTAATTGTTCTATAGACATTTATTTTCAAGTGATTTTGAAGGAGTAATGTATTATAGTTAATTTATTCTTTTATTCTTTTATTAGTTAGATTTACAGTTTGTCGTGCTAACACTACAGCAATGTCATAACTAATTTCATTAATTAACAGGGCCATAATTTTAATTTTATATTCTTTTTTAAAGTTACTCTTCATGGTGAGGAATTCGCGTAGTTTACACAGCTCCTGCGTGACAACTTTTGTACTTGAACTAGATTAACTGTAAAGCCTTTGAGAAATCTTTCAACAGCTAAAATGTGTTCCATCACTTACTCACTACATACACGAAGGCTTCATACAGTTTGAACATTCTTTTATCTGATACGTTGTATACATTTTATGCATTTCGCATTATTCCTCTTCCTCTACATAGTTAAAGTTAGATTAGTTTTATTTAAAATTGTTCCCTATCTTTGTCTTCTTTCACCATGTTTCTACCATGTGTTTTAAAATGCACAGCTTATTTTCGTATGTGGGCATACTCCATTTTTCAAATATGTTCCTTCCAACATTTTTGTAATTCTAAAATTTTTTTCCTTATTAGGGGAATTTATTCTTCCACTTTTAGTCCCAGTTCAATTCCCTACGTGTCTTTAGTTTATTTCTGCATGCGTATGAGAAGATCTATCACAGTGTAACATATTAAGTACTCATTTTTTGTTTTGTATTTAAGATATTTGCCATATGTTTATTATATTAATATCGTTATACTAATTCTAATTTAGAATATAAATACATCAAAAATGAAAAAATTGTTACCAATGTTGATTATATGTGTGTAAATATCAAATATCTGATAATATACATACTACACATTACTGCTGTTTTTCGGTTCAATTTTGAAATATATTAAAAAGATATCTACTGCGAAAGTGTGTATACATTTTGGCACCCTCATTATATGTTCTGTAAACAGATGTGACTCACATACATTATGATAGCGTTTGTACGTGGCAGATAAATCAACAATGAACAAATGAAGCTAAGATTATCGTATGATGTTCTGTAAACAGACGTGACTCACATTACGTAATGCTAGCATTGCTACAACAAAATTCAGCCAAGATTATCGTTTGAACAGCGGAAAGCAATTTTGAAGTGGTATTGGAAAACCGAGAATGTTTTTGATGCTCAAAGGCAATGGTGACGTGTGCACAGAACAGAACCGCCAACGCGAGTAACAATTGCACGCATTCAAGACAAATTTGAGACTCGTGGTACCGTATGCGATGTTCACAAGGACAGATCTGGGAGACCTCGCACAGCAAGCCCCGCGTTTTGGAACTTTTGAGCACTCACGGCAGAAATCTACAAAGTATGAGCACATGAGACTGGGATTAGCAGAACTAGCGTACGTCGTATTATTAAAACAGCAAAGTTGAAAGCTTTCATCCCAAGACTTTTGCATGCATTAAAAGAAGGTGACCCTGATCGGAGAATGCAACTGTGAGTGGTTTCTGAATATGGTGCAAGAGGATGAGGCCTTCGTAGGGAAAGTTGTTTGGTCCGATGAGACACAATTTAAATTTAACTGTGTCTACTGTGTGCAAACAATCCAAATTTTATTTTGGAAAAGGCTGTTAATTTACCTACAATTAATGTTTGGTGTGCGTTGTCTTCTAGGAATGTAATTGACCATTCTTTTTTTGAAGGTACAGCAACTGGTCCAATGTACCTGAACATAATGCGCACATCGTCTTACCCGCCATTCATACACTCTACGGGAATTTTACTTCCAACAGAATTACCACATTACCACCGAGATGTACGTGCCTACCTTGATGACAATCTTTCAAGGCACTGGATAGGCCGAAGAGGTCCGATTGAGTTTCCACCGCATTCTTCGGATCTAACTCCGTTGGACTTCTACCTATGGGGAACTCTTAAGAATGTTGTATACCGTAGAAAACCAGCGACACTGACAGCACTTCGGGAAGAAATGAAAACAGCATGAGCTGCAATCGCTGAAGCCACTTTCGCAAACGTTTCTCAGTCAATAGTTCAACGTACTCAGAAGTGTATCGACGCCGAAGGTGGGCATTTTGAGCAACTGTTGCAACTGTAAAAGTCTAAAATGCTCATCATTTTCTGTTTGTGTGATTTCAGTTATGTCATGTTAACATAGTTTTTTCTTTGCTTGACATGTGTATACTTCTTTTTGGCACCCTCTGTGTATTATAAATAGCCTGTTAACATTATTTACCAACTATATTAGCTCAGTGTAGCTTTTCAGGAGCCGACGTAAGGATTGATACACATTGTGTTGTTTGCAAATATATAAAAGTACATGGTAGTATATGTTGATATAACATGCTTTATTTCTGTCTCATCTTCTTCTTGAGTTATGCTATGGTTTGTTTCATCTTCTTAAAACGATTGCTCTTTTTATTTTAATCAAGGCTTTCTTACCATGCTATTTACTATTTTTAACAATTATTTTACCACTATTTTTCTGAGTGGCGTTTTCAGCGTATTATTTAATTTATATCACAATTAATTTAATTTAATTTTTTTAATGTTTTATTTATCGCTTTGACAGCATTAGTCTTCTCGCGAAGTCTGCAGATCGTGGACGGGAATACTGTAGTGTAAGTCTGTAGTCATCAATCAAATGAAATGAATAGGTGATGGCGTATATGAGCTCGTAGTCCTTGGCGCCTTAACGCTATCTGGCGTTTACCTTCTCAGGATAAGAAAAAACTCCGAAACAAAAAGCTTAATCACACCGGGAATTGAACACAGGACCTCCGGAGTAGCAGTCGCAAACCCTACTACTAGACCATGGAGGTGGTCTGTACAGTTTCTTATTACTAAGCGATTTTTGGTATATAATCAATATTCGTCAATATTTCAAAATTATAATGTAAGCGAATGCTAGAGGGAAAGATGTTATAGACTTTCCTTATGCACTATTTTCTTCTTGTTATACATTGCAGATGAACACGAACTTCATTTTAGCATAGCGTCAGCAAGCATTAAAGGCTTCGCGATAGAAGCCATTGCAGTTAGTAATCTTTTAAATTTTATTCTAAATTTTAGGAATAACTGAAACCCAAAAATAAGCAAGTCACTTATATATTATCTTCTTTTAAAAATGATTGCTATTTTTTCTTCTAAAATATTAATATTTTATTGCAATTTTATTTGCCATAGAAAAATAGAAACGTTAGGAACAGTTGGATTTTGTTACAACTTTTATCAGCTAACATCTTCGGTGATGCTCAAAACCTTGTGCTATTTCCGGTATGAATTAAACAATAAAATCTCAATGAAACAATTTCAGCGATATCTTCCAACGCAGTATATAATTTAAGAAGTGCGTAAATATTAGTAGGGAATTTTAATAACAATCGACTACTGGTATGTAAGCCTGTGATTAAGAAACGGTTTTCAAAATCACATAGCTTATCTAAATAACGCCTGCAGTAGTGGAGAAATTAATGAGTAGTGTATGATATACTATTTTTTCTTCATTCTAGCACAATATTCATTACCATTGCCTTCAGTTTGCGATTCTGCACTGTTTTATTGCAACCCGGTGGTGTGAGGTATTGTTCAGTGTTTTGCAGTAGAACGCTGTATGCCTAGCCGAGCTCAACAACAGGTTGATATGCTTTCCAATAATACATCTGAGTAAGCAAGAACTATCTCACTTTTGTTCAAAATAAGTACTAAAATAGAACGGTTATAGGTAGCTGCCACAGGCAAAAGCTAAGAAATCATCCTGGGACTGAGAATCGTGTTCATTCAAGCAAACAAAAACTCCTCTTTTATAATTTTGACAATTTTATAATTTCTTTTCACCACGTCCTTCAATGTTCATAAATAATTATTATGACCGACTTACATAGCAAATTGTTTGTACCTTGGTATACAATTTAAAAAAGTAAATAGACATTAAAAGTATATAGTGAAGTTTTGGATTATTAACTGAAACAAAATTTATTAATTTATTTATTTTGAAATCGAAAGCAGAGATAATTATTTCATGTAGGAAGGGAGATGTGGTTCAAATATCAGTTTCCTTTCCAAAGGTAAGAAGAATTATATTGCGCATTCTACAGTACATTAAAACTGCCAGCAATATTCTCATAGATGTTGATAAGCGTTAGGATTCACCCTTATCACAAGAATTATTAGATGAATGAGAAACCACAGTGGGAATGATCCAATAATGCATTCATACAAACAAAACAAAATAAATAACATTTTTATGTTAAACACTGTAAATCTATGAATAACAGTTTCTTTTGGTGTCTTTTCAAGTAACGTTTAATTATTCTTAATAATCTAGCTGAAGATTCAAGAATAGCTTAATATGTTGACTTATTCCTTTAAGATCTTAATCATTGCTCTCTAGGCCTTAAAAACTGCAAAGAAAACACAGCACAAGAGAAAAATGCCATGGGGTAAAATGCGCAATTTTTTAATTCTACGTAAATCACTCTATAATATTTAGTAAATTTCTTCTTTGTTAGACTGATACTGTGACATCGTTTCCCTGGTAATGTTATATATACGTAAAGAAAAAGAGGAATTGAAAAAACAATTGGAAATTTAAAAAGTAGAAAATATCACACTTTTGACTGTAGAAGGGAATGATCATGATTTAAATTGCTGCCTTGTCTTATCTTTCTGCAGGTGTTCAAAACACAGAGTATTAGCGCAGACTTGCATTCCCGAAAGACCGGAAGAACACCCCTACACACTTCCCAACATCCATTCTCCTATACAGCGTATAATTGATGAAGGGCCCGTTTTTTCGCTTCCTGTCCTAGTTTAAGTCTTTTCCTGAAAGTTCTTTGCTTGGTGGGATCTTCGGCATCTTCGAGTAACTTGAACATCTGGAATAGATCGATACTCTTTTCTGCCCATCTGTTCATCTCCTAGCAATCTTGTGTTTGAAAGCTCTATAAGGCAATCTTCTTTTAAGAGCTCTAGGTAATTTCATTATATTTTCGTGCTATTTATATAAAGGCCACGTTTTTTTAGACAAGCTTTAGTACTTAAATTTAGTTTTACACGACGAAGACTTTACTGACTGACTGTTATTGCAGTAAAACACGTGGTTTTGTTAGAAGGCTATTGTGCTACGGAATGCAGAAGAAGTTATTCAATGTCGACGTTTCAGGACTATTAGTGAAATCAAGAATAAAAGAATTATTTAGATCGTGCGCAGGTAACATTATTTTTTTTAATAATTATCTTAATTCTAAATGTCAAATATACGAGCACTTGAACCGCATTTGCCTAGGTACTTATTTTCCATCGCCAAAAACTGTTGATGAAAATGCTCGCCATAATTATCGGTGACGAACTCATTATCCTCTAAGAAGTCTTGGTGGTGGGAGTCCAAGAAATGACTTTTTTAAAATCTGTTATGAATTCACAAAATTACTAAGTATTTCGAGGTATTCTGCTGTATGTTTTAAAAAAATTCCGAAATAGATATTTTGGAACGATTGCCAGGGTGCTAAGTCTCAGTTTTATATGCAGGGGAAGAAAATATACATTTCAAACATAATAAAGAGACAATTGATACATTTCTCAGTACAAGAATGAAAGATGCGTGTGTAAGTTATTGTTTTCTAATGTAGAGACGTTTTGCTTTTCATCCCCTCAAACATCAGAATTTAGTGCATCCAATTTGCAAATCAAGCATCTCAGATTTTAAATCTTCTGATCTCTACCTTTAAATTTTCACTTTATTTTTAACCTGGATTTTTTTCTAAAGGAAATGTTATAATTTCATATCTATCTTTATCATTGGCCTGTACATGAGAATTCATCGCTATTATCATGCAGAAGTACCGCCCTCAAACTATAACTTTTGATGAGTCTATAAACAACAGCCACTAATATGGCCGGTGTGATGTCTAACATCCTCCATAACTGAGCAAACTTTCATACAAAAACCGTTCTTTTTTTTCAGAGAAGTAGTTTATGAAGCCACTATAGAAAATAATGGAGGTTATCATTCTTTGAATATGGGAGTTTAAATTGTCGTTTAGAAAAGTTTAAACCCAGAATAAGAGTGAGATTTTGATGAACGATTTGTTTCTAATGTAGGTAACTTCTATTGCTTGTTTCTTCCTTAATATGAGTAGGGTTAGAAATGCAGTTATCATTTATGGTCATGAAATGTGGACGACCTTTTTACTATGTAATAAGGGCCTCACTGCAGGTGGCAAAACGGGTTACTAAACTATATAATTTATTTGTGATGCGATTCTTCTGTTATATAAAGAGAAATAGCCATAAGTGGAACAATCCTTCTGTTTCCTCCAAATCATAGGAATGTCAAATAGCATATGACGTCTGTGCAAATTTTCATTCAGTATGAACTCACGCATAATGCGGCTTACGAAATGTGGGCCCAATTTTTATCCAAATCAAAGACTTTTTGTTTTACAAAAGGAGTGAAAATTCGCTTCTTGATACTTTCTTGTCATATTGAACCTTTTTATCACTAATAGTAATATGAAAATAAACACAAGATACAATAAACGGTAGTCCGAAAGAGAAACTAATATTTGTGCTAACGGACACATAAATTTAATATTGATTCTGCATACAAAAAAATTGTCAGAGTATGTGTGAATATGAATAAGTATCTCTAGTCCTGGCATTTTGGCCAGAAACAGAAAATCTAATTTTTATGAATATACATGAAATAAAGTAATAAAAATAAATTAATTTTATACAGGCTGAAAAATACACTAAATTTTTAAAAAGACACACACACACTGACGCACGTACATACCAAAACAAAGCGGGAAAAATGGGGGAAAAAGTCTAATTTCATTTTGAATTCAAAATAAACTCCACTGGAGTTACTGGTTGATTTACTTGTGAAAAAAATCATCGATTATCGCTATCTTAAGGTGCAGCCTCAGTAGAAAAAGTTACAGGGAATACCAAAAAACATGCTTTTTAGTTGTCAAATCTCGGAGAGAGAAAACAACACGGTTTAAACGTTTATTTCTAGTGCATTATTGAATATTTTAAATTGTAATATAGTTACTGGCATGATAGGCTGCAATGAAACACACCAAAGACAATAATAAATAATGTGGCTGTGGCTCGTGCCCAGGGAGTGTGCCTGACAGCTGCAGGATTACCTCTTCCATATTAATTATGATTTTATTGCATGCGCATTTATTTACTTCTAGACGTCAAAATAAAAGCAGCACATTAATTACAATTGTAGTTTCAATTTAATGGTTGAAAAAAATGACGTAATGATAGTAATAGCCCTAGTTACATTGTCGCTTTGAAATATTCTTAATCATATTCTTCAATGCTAACATGGGACAAATTGATTGCAAATGCTTAAGAGGGTATAGATGTCAGTGCAATTTTCTACCAGGCTGTTATGCCGTGGTCTGCTGGAGATGAACTTTCTAGACGTTTCGTCCGCAACTATGGCGTACATCTTCAGTGGCGTGGACATAGCTTCCTCCGTTGATTCACTGCGTCTGAAGCGTTGACTTTTTTTTTTTTTTTTTTTTTTTTTTTTACTACATACTAAGTAATTCTGTGGTGATTCTTTTTATTCATTAAGTGGGAATATGGAGGTAATAAGCCTGGTACCGCCGTAGCACCCAGGGATCAATGGGTAATTATGAATATACCTAAACAGGCTTAATGCCTATATAGGGTTAGGGTGGGACAGGAATTAACGCCATGACTTGACAGCCCTGGCGTCAACCTGCCGGATTGTGGGTAACATCATTTTATTTTAATTTTTTAATCCGGGCGAGGCCAGGCCAGGTGCGCCTGCGCCCGCCGATGAGGGTTGGTCCCTTGTGGATGGTGGTATGACCGGCGTTGAGGTGGTGCCGTATAATTTGAGTCCCCGTGTATGGTTATCTCTCCGTTTGATGGAATGTCATCTCGTATGGAGGTCAAAAGAGATTTGATGATCGTGAAGTGCGCATTCTGGGAGTCTTGTATGTTTCTTGTTCCGGTTAAGGTAGTTGCTCTGCTTTCATGGATGCGTAGGTGGATGTTATCAAGTGTCTGTGTAGTAGTGGCGTGGAGAGTAGTGAAGGCCTCTTCCAGTTGGTCCAGTCGAGTGGCCATGGTGTCCTGTGCTGCGCGCTGCTGTTCAAGTAAGCCAGTGTGTTGCTGAATGGTGGTCTGTAATGTGGTGATCAGTGCAGTAAGTTCTGTTACTGCTTGCATTATTGTGGCGAGTGCTGCTTCATGGTTCTTGTGTGCTGTAATTGAAGCGCCCGATGTATCAGGCGGGAGTGCGTGGACCGTGGTTGGTTTGGTGTGCGGGTGTTGAGAGTTGTGGCTGCGCCTAAGAGGGCAGGCTGCCTGGCCTGTAAAATGGTTTGTACCCCCGCAGGAAGCACAAAATCTGCGCCGGTGTGCCAGGTCATGGTACGTGCACTCCGAAGTAAGCGACGCTGCACCACAGTAGTGGCAGCGCGGTTGCTTCGTGCAGGCCTGCTCATCGTGCCCGTAGGTACAGCAGCGCCTGCACGGGGCGTTGAGACGGCGTAGGCTGGGTTCCAGTGTGAGGCATTGTGAACCAATATTGATTCCTGTTGAGATGGCTGCTTCACACTCTTCGGTTTCCAGAAAGTTAAGCCTTACTAGTGGTGTCGCGCCTCTGGATGAGTAAATCCGAACTGCGTTGTGTGCGGATGCCCATTGTCGCTGGGCAATTCTGAGGATGTACGTTGATGCAATGTTCCGGGGTACCCCCCGGATCACTGCGCTCAACAGTAGTGTCTGTTCTTGTAGATTTGTCTCCGCTGTGGCTTGTTGTGTTGGTGATGGCTGTTGCTGTGGTGAGGTGTCTTGTTCCGTAATGGGATCCATCATGATTCTTTCCGTAGGCTTCTCCGAGGGCTCCTGCAGCGCGTGGCTACCCTTAAGCTTAATGCTGGTTGCAGGGCCAGGAGATGCCGGCGGGCTAGTTGTGACTGTGACTGGCTGAGAGTCGGCGGAGGCCGGCGGCGAGTCTGGCTTGTGTGGCGCGGCGGCTGGCGGTGGCTTCGTAGCGGCTGATTGAGAGCGTGAACTGCGTTGAGTTGATGATTTCGTAACTGTGCGGCGTCCCATGTTGAAGTGTTGGTTCCTTGCCTGCTGTCCGAAGAGAGTCCGAAGCGTTGACCATGGGTGTCGTTATATTTATAGTACCAGAGCTCTCCGCTGATTGGTCCGGGATGAGCGGCGGCCGGTCGGCTGGTGGGAGAAGCCTAGTCCCTCCTTGCTGCTGCTTTCTTGTGCTATATTATGTACTGGATATTGTACTTTGTTTTTAATTGCTGGAAACCAGTTGCTGTTAGGTTTCAGGGTCTTTTCTTTCCTCTTGACATTAACAGGATGTTTGTGGACTATGGTTAAAGAGGTCAGTTTAAAATAATCAGTAGAAAGGATTTGCCGTATTCTTAGATGGCAAGTCACTCAACATGGCATTCAGAGCATGGATACAGATAATGTAGGGGTTGCAGTGCAAACATCCCTATCGTTGTAAACTCTGCTTCCACGTTTGAGGTAGTTTATAGCTGTTCTTTCCATTAACCTTCACACATGACATGTTGCCAGGTCAGGAAGGCGTTTGTTCAATATCTTCGCAGAAAGATCTTCGAAGGCTTTCACAATGATTGTAACAAGTTCATGTACTATGGATGTGACTTGGTGTTGGAGAGACTGTATGAGGCACGAAGAAGGTGATCATAAATTGCCCATATTCTTCGTTCCTCCCGCTGTTTGAATACTACGCTCCTCTGGTCACATAAACTGCACAGAAGTATTCGAATGTATGTCAAAAAACGCCAAATTCATGAAATAGCATCTGCACTTGCCTAATGCATTTTCTGAACGGAACATCCAAATAGATAAGAACTCCTAACACTATATACATCGTTTCAAACTTGTTTCACATTCTATTTGCAGGTTGCTAGCAAATGCTTTGAGCATACTTCTCTTTTGTTTCTAGAGCAAACAAGATGGTTGAAAAATGTGACAATTATTTTGCGACAAAGGGAGTAATAAATAAAATTAATAATAAAAAAAAACCGAGAGCCAATGCTACATTTAAAAGTAATGTAAATTTTGCCGATGTCTACACAATGCTACAGTTATCTCGATACTTGTACCTGGGCGGAAGTCCTTAAAGGTTTCTAACCCTGGCGACCGATAAAAATGTAAATCGCCTACGGGATTGCTAATGCAGTATTCTTGTGGATGTTGCAGGAGTGCTCAGCCAGAGAGAGTAACGCTTCGGGGGAAATAACGGAAGCGTAACGGAGGGTCTCCGCAGCGCTTTGGCCCGGCTGCGATCGCGCACCGGGAGTCCTCAACACCACCACCCTGCCGCTTCAGGGGAGGATTCCAGCCCTCCGCGCTCTCGCGGCACTTCCCAGGTATGTATTTTGTTATTTATATCCACCGCATCTCTTAAATTCTGAAGAAATAAGTGAATCAATATGTAAAGGAAAGGAATTTGGCAGCCATATATCAACCAAAGAAAATATTCGAAAAAGCCAGAAGACAACATTTTCTGGAGTGATGATACGAGGGTAGGTCCATAAGTTTCCGGCCTAACCATTTTCTACGTATGATAAAGACAGAAACTATATTTCACTTTTCAATATACTTATCTTTATTGCAATGCACTTCTCACATCTTTGAATTAACATTTCAAACCCCCACCTGGGGCAGTATTTCCTAGCTCCAGCGATTAGGGAGAATATAAAATAGCATATTTAAATTGATGAACCCTAATCATTAATCAGTCACTACCAATATTCTTAAAGCAAAGCCTCAGAGAATATGTATCATGCATTTTGTGCAGTAACTCTGCAAAATATAAGTCAGGACCTCGCAACCTTCCGTCCCCCTCTATACAAAGAATAAATAGCCAAGTCATAAAAATTCCGATCCCAATACAGTTAGCTAGGGCGATATTGTAGCAGGAAGACCTTGAAGAAATGCAACTCGAACAAAGCCTAACGGGACATGTTTCTAACACAAATAAAACTTGAAGGGGAGATCTGAGGAGAGAAATGAGATAAACAAGTCCAGGAGTTCGTTAGTAGAACTCTTACAGAAATCGGCGCCAAATAGCAGCCTATAGGGAACGAACCGGGAACCACGTGATTCTCATGTAGCCAACCTAGGAGTAGAGCCTAAAAAGACGCTACGAGAATTTGAACTCAAAATTAAAAGAACACACATGAGATTGACCGACTGACGAACTAATGAAAGTTATGGGAAAACAGAAAAGCCCCGCAGTTTTTGAATAAAAGCCTGGTAGCTCTAGTTAGGCAGTGTGGGAAGAATCTTGACGCAGTTTCGTAGCAGTTCGGGCAGGAGCCGTTTTTAAGCAGTCTGATCAGTTTTTAGTCAAGCCCCGCAGTTAAGGCAGGAGCAGTGTGGTCAAGTTTTTAGTTAGGCAGTTTGATCAGAGCAGTGTGACGAGTTTCAATCAGTTTTGATGAGTTTTGAGGTAGTTCAGACAGTCCGCAGTTAGCTCAGGTCGAGTGACGTCCCTTATAGACAAACAGTCCGAGATTCTCTCCTGGCTAGAAATTATAACCTATGTAAATAAAAGAGGTCCATTGTCTCTGGAACTGTAAATAAACAATTCTCAAAAGGAATTTACAGGTGTCTTGAAGTGAAGGAGAGTGTGTCCCCCCGTTTCCATTCTGGCTCCTGGTAACGTGCCATTCGTTCCAAAAACTTAATATATATATGTATATATATGTATATATATGTATATATATATATATAAACCCTGAGATTCCAAAAAACTATAAACAAGTAATTCATTCTCATGTGCCGGAGCATTGGTTCTAACGTGGTGAACGGCACTTCATAGCAGTTCATCATTTCTCAACAGCACGACCAACGCACAGCCGACCCCCCCCCTTTTTAATACCGCTGCACACCTCCAAAATAGTCAGTACTTTTGTTTGCAAAATGGGCATAACACATCTATCACTTCTTCGTCACTCTTAAATTTCCTTCCTCAAAGATCCTTTTTCAATTTTGAGAATAGGAAATAGTCACCGTGAGCTAGATCTGGACTGTAGGATGGATGGTTGATCGATCTCCTTGAAGCCACATTTCTTCACAGCTTCCTTTGCAACAAGAGCTGTGTGGACAGGCGCGTTGTCGTGAAGAAGGTGCGTACCATACTCAGCTTTCCTCGCCTTTTCTCTTTGATGTAAGCACGTAGTCTGTGTAGTATACCAGCAGAGTACTCCCCATTTACTGTAGTGTTCCTCTCCTTGAAGTAAATGAAGAATATTCTTCACAGTCGCAAAAGATTGCGGCAATGATCTTCTTGGTTGACTGAGTGGCCTTGGCCTTTAGAGGCGGTGCTTCACCATTTACATCACTCCATTAATTCTCTTTTTGGACAAGGGATCATAGTAGAGGACCATAGTTTCATATCCTGTAACAATGGTTTGCAGAACTTCTCTCTCGTTTCCACGCCAGAGCTCCAAAAATGCCTTGCAACAGATGACTCGTTGCTGCTTTTGGACTGAGGAAAGAAGTATAGGCAATAACTTTATTCATATTTAAATGCTGATTAACAATTCGAGGTACTGTTGTTTTAGAAAGGCCCAAACTAGCTGTTATTTCTGTAACTTTGAGCCGGCGATCTTCCTTAATTTCTCCTTCCATGTTTTCAGGAGTGAGCACCTCCAAGGGCCGACCTGCACGCTCTCGTCTTCAATGGTTTCTCAGCCCATTCGAAAAAGTTTCGCCCATTCTCTTACAGTAGAATATGAGGGGGATGCTTCACCATATACACCGCCCAATCGCTGGTTAATTTCATTTAGAGTAAGTCCTTCTTTTGTGAAGAACTTAATAACAGCTCGATGCTCCATTTTGAAGTGTCACAATCTTCTACACATAGCCTTCTTTATACAAGTGCATCTGAACAACTGAACACAGCAAGCGGAAGTTACAGCTGCAATTATTTACTTAATGGATAAGGTATGGCACCAGATAAGGGTTTTGTATTGGCGATAATCCTTATCGGTGAGACCGGGAACTTAGGACCTGCCTCGTAGCTTCCCCTGCAACTGAAAGTTGAAAGTAACTGGGAAGCAGATAATTTAGTTTGAAGCGTAGGGGTTAGGTTTGTTAATGTTGCATTGATGACGTTACTCCTGAGTGACTCCTTGATTCCGTGATCATTGATTCTTCAGAGCCTTGTGCCGGATAGTATTAAGTCTAACATTCTTTTTAAGAGGAACAATACTTTACAATTATTTATCCATTCCAATAAATGAATGGAAGTAAAGCCATGGTCCCATGTCTTAGATTTACGGCACACAAAAAAACCTCAAGCCTAAAAGAAGAGGCCTCTGAGCAAAATTTATTGCTTAAATTGAATGGGACGCTGTTGACTGGTGATGTTAAGGCGGCGTCTGTAAATAAAATAAATAAATAAAATCTTCAACACTAAAATTTTATTTACTGTGTATTTTATTTTCTACCTATTCTTTGGTATATCAATTCGAGGCTTGAAGTTTAATGTAGATTTTAATATCAAATAGTTTGTTCATCGTGTGGTGATTTTATTTTCTATGGCAGTTGATCAAAATAAACTAACAGTATATTTTCTGAACGCGTTATATTTTTTGTTCTCCACTCTATGCATGTTTTTATAAATTTTTTTCGACTTTTGAGGTAAAAGGTCAATTACTCTCTTTCATAGCTTCCTTCAATATTTCAGGAGATTTTGATGCAAGTTCCTCATCGTCGAAATCACTTATGTCAGATATTTTTAAATCAAACATTGAAAAAGCACAAATTCGCACAAATGAAACTGTTTCTATCATATAATTTCAGTAGTTAAGGTAATTAGACAGACTTCATCGCTTACAATGTTTTGTTTTCTACTATCTCAATATGAAAATCGAACATTTCTAAATATATGTATAGTTTTTAGCGGTATTTATGTAACTGGTGTACAGCGTGTGCAACTTTCATAATGGCTTTTAATACACACTCACCAAGGCACTTGCTTCATACTCGGTGCCTTTACAAGTAGTTACCATTATTTTTGTATATTCTTGTTTCTCTGTTGTCTATTTCTCTGGATTCCAGTATGTTACAGGCGTTACTATCGCCACCTTAAAATAGTCATGACTAAAATTGCTGCAATATGATCTCTCTCTATACTTGATATGTATTTGAGACTACGAAGGTATTACATTTTCAAACTCTATATTGCAAGAAGGGAGCTCTTTTTCATCATGTTACACAGGATTATAATATAGAATAATCTTTAATGAAGATATTTCTTAAATCTGTATGATACACAACCTTTAACCTTAAATCTGGAGCAGAAGATTATGCAAGCAACAAAATACGGATGGGTAAGGGATGTAAAAGGAATTCCGGTCTACCGAACGGTTGTCTCCATAGTGGGAATTGCTATCATGTGATCTGCAATGAACATACCTGCTCACTGAGCCGGGTTTCGCTATTCGCATGTCAAATAACTCTTCAATTGCCATTACCAAACTGGGTGAACTAGTTTCACAACTATCTCTTTCAAATAAATTCCTCTGGGCCAGTCCTTATGCATGATGGCCACTGAATTATGGGAGCAACTTTGGTGGCCAAAGCCGTTAAGGCACGGACACACTGGGGTTCGATTCCCGCCATGACTGTCCTTCTTGGTTGACTTTTTTTTACAGGTTTTCCTTCTCATCAATGGCGAATGCAGAGGGTTATCCTAAGCACGTAGACCTAGAAACTTTCTTTCCATTTCTGTCCCTTTTCCCAGTTTATCATTTCATCTCATGTACCATCAGTGTCTTAAAAAAAAAAAAAAAAAAAAAAAATATCCTTTCCCAATATATCATTTCATCTCATGTATCATCAGTGTCCACCGCCTGTGGTGCCTCAGTAGTAAAAACGGGCGTTAAACACTACTCAAAAAAAAAAAAAAAAAACCATCAGTGTCCATCACCGATGATGCCAGAATTCTATAGACGAATTTTAAATCTTTAAAAAATTAAAAGCCTCAGACGTTATCTCTGAATCAACTCGCTTGGTTAGGAACATTTTCTTTTTGCTGAAAACCTCCAAAGTCACCGCTCATTTCTCTGCAGATAATTTAAGCGTGAGAGAGTATTTTAATTAGCACTACAAATCACCATAGCGAAATTGAACTTTCAAAAATGCATTAAGACTTGATTACATCAACATGAGGTTTTCGGTTCCCTTAAGTTCAGTTATAGTTGTAGAGACATAGGGAATGTGTAACATTTCCGTTTCAGCAATAGCTCGATTCTCAAATTCATGGACATAATTGTGCAAAGATAGGACCTTTTTAATATGCTACTTCAATTGAAATTGATTTTATATGCGTTCGCACATTTATTACACTTTTCAAAGAAACCGAAAGAAAGGGACAGGAAATGAATGCTACAAATGCACATCTGCCAACAACGTTTTTAGAACTTTTCTTTTTATACTCTTAAAATTTTTTTTTTATTTTTTATAATATTAAATATACATTGTAACTATTTACCAGAGAAGAGCGTTTTGCTCTCCTTAAAACTGCATTATTTCTATCTTTAAATTCAATTATTTGTTTAAATATTAATATGCATATATGTTTTAGATTTCAGAACAATATTTTACGAAAAAGTATTGACCAAGATTTAGATTTACTTAAGAATACAGCATCGTAAACTTTTCTTTACAAATGTTGTATATTTTCCAAATTACAGCACGCAGAAACGTACTTGAACTTTTTTAGCCTACATATTATTTTTTGTGAAATTATATGTATTCACTTCCTTTATAGTAACAAGGTATGAGGTAACTTACTGCAAAAATAGATTAAAGCACTTAAATTCATTTTTACCAACGGAAGATTATATTCATATTTATTTTTAATTCGAAGATGTATAAACAAAATTTAAATAGTACATTATTTGCGGGTTCAAAACCGACTGAGATCGTATAAGATTTTTATAAACTTACAAATATTCAGAACAAGCCCTCCGGGAGGGTCTTTGTCGTGAGTTCGGGTCCTATATTTACGACATACGTAAATAACGACATCCGTGGACAAATTACCGCCATTTCACATCCAATTAATACGACAGCGTCACATAAATGCCATTTGAGACCATGAACTGAACTTTAACATCTGTAAGTCCTAACAAGGAAAACATTTTGTTCTGACACACAAAAGTCGCATGAACATTTAGTTGTAAGTAATTTACTAGTTTCTGAATCATCGGCGATAGTTTTTGTATACTACGCTAAATAGTTTTGTATAGTAGCTTCCATTAGGTTCGAACGTACAAAACCGCGCCAAAATTCATTTATAGACCGTTTACTATCTTAAAATTCAATGGTATTCACTTTTCAGCGAAACATCCAAGTTACTCACTTGAGAGTTCCGTTTAGTCACTCTTCGTTTGCCTTAGCTACATGTTTAGTGTTTGTATTGCAAGCTTAGAAGTGCCACTTGTCTTCAGAAACTACCACTGATCAACTTAGGCGTTTTACAAAAAACGAATATAAAGATTGAACTTAGAGATAAGTATATTATTTATAAATGAATTTAATGAACGTATGTTTGTTCGAACCCAAGGGTTTTCCTTGCATGTAAGTTACACATTCATTTGACTGATTAATTATGGCCCATCAAGACAAGAGCAGGCTTTAGGCCATTTTTTACGTTGATAACTATGGTGATGGTGATAAAAATAAAATGCTGAAGGAAAACTTTAAAATAACTGGCATATTCTCCAAATCTACCAAATAATAAAGTAGAAAAGTTGATTACTAAAATATAATTAAGTGGAGATGGAATATGTAATTCCTCTCTAACTACAGTAAAATCTCTATATTTGGATACCCCTGTATGTTAGATACCGCAAATTTCGATGCTTTAACCTGTCCAGTATATCATATGTTGGACACCCCTGAATACTGAAACCTGAATACTCCTTATGGTCATAACTTGGACAATTTCTCTTTCTGTGACGTATTTCACTCACTTATTTAAGCTTTATTGGTATTTACCTCTAAACCTTTAAAATAATGATTATCAAGTATCTACACAATAATGTAACATGGGGGTTTTCCCTAACCGGCTTTCTGTTACCTGTTTGAGCTTGATTGAAATTTATCTCAATGCTTTGTAATGACTCTGGAAAGGGTGGATTTTCCCTTATCTTTTATTTTCTGTTGTGCTTCCTCAATTCTTTGCAAAATGTAAAATTATTACATATTTCCTAGAAAGACTGCTGTACATAACTAAACTTTTTGAACAAACACTTATATGCATAAAATAAGTAGAGTTGTCCTCATTTAGTACTGAAGTGTGAAGTGTAAAAATTTTCTTTTATTCTGTGTCCAGCTTCAAACTGAGTAAACGTAAATTAATGTAATTAACCACTGAAAAGAAGAAATAAGCACTTGATTGGTTATCTAATGCAGGAAAGTCGCAGAAAAGTTTGGAATTTCTAAATCTACAATTCCTAACAAAAATATTGATAAAACGTTGAATATAAAGGCGCGGGGATAAAAGTTAAACAGAGAAAGAAAGAAAATTCGCAAAATTGTTAGTAATGAGCTAAAAGAGAAGATTTTGGCTTTTTTCCCCGTGTTTGTTGAAGCAAGAATATTCCTGTAAGTGGGCATCTTCTTCTAGAAAAGCAAAAAAGATTACTGAACAGTAAGACAACCAACCTATGGATGGTTGGATCGTTTTCCCAAACGCAATGACACAATTTTCTGTATTGTGAATCAAGTGGAGTTTATTTGCAAGTAACTGAGGACCAGAAACGTAAACTCCTGACATTGCTGCAGAAGACATATTTAATGTATATGAAACTGATGTATACACCAACACATTCATAGATTGTAAAGGTTGGGAAACTATCACTATAGTGTGGCTGCTACTGATAAACTATTTTATGCCATTAATAGAGGATTTACATGTAAAAGAGAAATCAGAATAAGGCTGAAACAGTAATCTACCGCTCAAGCTCTTCTTTGGAGTCTTGGCCTTTAAATACTCAACACCATAGCCGGGCTACAGGCAGCAGAGATGTGTTATTTAATGAGGGTGGAGGGAAAGACACAAAGACCGTGTGCGCAATCAGACTATTAAAATATCTATAAAAGTAAATCCTCTGGATATAATCGTGCAGGAGGCAGAGCTTCGCTGGTACAGACATATGATGAGCCGTTATTCACGACTTTTGTGGGAAGCACATCATATTGGCAAGCGACAACGAGAGCGCCCACGGATAAGATAAACCTTGAAGAAAGTCAGAAGGAAAGTAAGGACAGAACGTTATGGAAAACTCTCTTCTAAATCTCCTTACTGCAAATAGATGAAGGCTGGACAAAAACGAAGAAAATGGTGAGAATGCAAAGGAGGAAACAAATAAAAAGAGCGGATTACATTTTTGGGAGTGTTTAAAGGAAGCAATGTGGAAATGAACGTCCTTTTCGTATAATGTGGCATCACAATGAAAAGGCAGGATGGCCGGCTGGGGATATTTTTATGATTGGTTAAAGAAACTTGGAAATGAAAAGGAATAAGCATAAAATATTATTATTTGTCGACAATGCTACAAATCATGTTGTTAATTCAAATGGTGTTGTGATGTTTCTTCCTCCAAGTTTAACAAAAGAAGTGCAACAATTAGATAAAGCCACTTAACAGGTTGTAAAATTTCTGTAAGAAAAGCAGCTAATGTGGGCTGTGATCAGCGCTATGGACAACTGCAGCAATATTAGAATTTTCAAGAGTAGTAACCATTCTTGATGCCATAAAAATGGATCCATGGAACATTGAAAGACGTATCTGAAAACTCAATAGTGAAGTGTTTTAGACACGCAGGATTTCTTCCAGCTGTCATGGCAGAAGAAGAGACCGCCAGGAAGCATATCTCGCGAGCTGAATAATTAAGATGTCTCCCTGAAGTTTATCGCAGCCAACTTTCTTCCACCGAAGTTGTGGGAGATTTCGATGATATACTGGAAGTGCATGAGTCGTACCTATATTATTGAAGAAGTGCTGAAGCAGGCTTTGTCGAGGGATGGCAAGAAAGAAGAACATTTGTCTTCAGATGAAGAGGAAGCGGCTTCTTTCCTTGAGGAACTTCCCACAGATCAACGAGCATTGGAGTGCATCAGAGAAAGGAATATGCGTTTACACACAGTCAACCACAAATATTGGAAACTTTATTTGAATTAAAACGTGATATTGCGAGACAATGGGAATTTACAATAATTAATAAAACGAACCAGTGTCTCTTAACATTTTTTAAAATAAGCAGTTACTACAACTGGTACATCAAAATGCTCCCCATTTTCTGTGGTGTGCTTCTCCTTGAAGTCAATGAAGTGCATTCCTTCATAGTCCCAAAAGATTGTGGCTATGGTCTTCTTGGATGACTGAGTGACCTTGGCCTTTAGAGGCGGTGTTTCGCCAGGTTTACCCCACTCCATTGATTCTCTTTTGGACAAAGGTTCATAGTAGAGGACCATGGTTTCATCTCGTGTAACAATGGTTTGTAGAATTTCTCTCTCGTTGCAACGGCAGAACTCCAAAAATGCCTGACATCAGATTACTCGTTATTGCTTTTGGACTTAGAAAAGAAGTCTTGCTAGGCACTCATCTTGCACTAACCTTATTCGTGTTTAAATGTTCACGAATAATTGGAAGTACTGTTATTTTAGAAAGACCCAACCTTGTTGTTATTTCTGTAACTTTGAACTGCCGGTCTTACATAATTTCTCCTTCCACAAGAGCGATGTTTTCAGGAGTGAGCACCTCCAAGGGCCGACCTGCACGCTCTTCGTCTTCAATGCTTTATCGACCCACTGGAAAAAGTTTGGCCAGTTTTTTACGGTAGAACATGAGGGGATGCTTCCCCATATACACCGAACAATCGCTGTTTAATTTCATTTGGAGTAGATCCTTCTTTTTTGAAGAACTAATAACAGCTGGATATTCTATTTTGAACGTAGCACATTCTTCTGCACATAGCTTCTTTATGCAACTATGTCTGAATAATTGAACCCAGCGGAGCGGAAGTTGCAGCTACAATTATTTACTTAACAGATAAGGTATAACACCAGATTAAGGTTTTGTGAAGCGAAGCCGGAAACTTATGGACCTACTTTAGTACTATTTGCGCCACAGCTTCCTGCTGGAACCATTTATCAGCAAGACGGGCTATTCCTTATTTCGCATGCAAGGTATAGTTCTGAGTGACAGTTTTCCAAGACAATCCATTGGCACAGGATCCAAGACTATAGCTTGACCGACAAGGATCTAACACCCTTGAACTTTTTTATGGGGATTCGTAGAGGATTACTGTATAGAACAACGATGATTTAAAGCGCAAAATCCTTCTTGCGATTCAAAATTTAGCAAGTGATATATTTAGAAGCATCTAGATATAGCTTAACAATAAGCTTGAGTGCTATAGTCACGTTGAAAACTATTGAAAATTAAAGTTGTAACTCTTAGTATACAAGGAAATGTTTAGTTTCAATTAAACAAATGTTTCATTCAAACGTTATAGCCAGGACCCAGATTCTTAGATTTTAAACTATTTTGTTCCTTGCTATTTGTGATATTTGAACATAATTATCCGTTTCTTTATCATGGGAGTCACAAAGATGAATCTTGTGAAACCTAAATATCGTTAAATAAGATGCTGAAACCTAAAAATTGTTAAAATATCGTTTTAAACTGAAATTAAAATGAAATTAATTTTAAATATAATTAATCTTAAATTGTTAAAATTAAATGTAATATTTACAATACATTACTTTTAAAACATTAGCCAACAATGTACATCTTGATGAACTTAAAATACAAATCATTGTGCATTTAATTTTGTAATACTATTATTGTCAAGCTGGGGTAAAAGCATATTAAAAGTTAACTTATTTTAGAAACAAACTGAATTTAATTTCGTAATATCATTGTTGTCAGCCCCGTTCAAAGCTATTTTGCTCAAATGACTATCGGACAGACGTCTTCTGTTTCTTCATTGTCAGTCACTTTCTGTTAAAGAAACTTTTCGGATTTAACTCTTATTTGGAAGCAAACTGAAGAAAGTTTTTTAGAAGTTGGTTGATTAGAAAATGGATTAGCAACGATGGAAAAAATTGTATTTTATTTTGCCAGGTGTGCCAAAAACAAGTAAGCTGTGACCAAAAATCACATTTTCTGCAGTATAAAAGTATGTAGGGCATGCTAGCAGTATTGAAAGGAAACAGAGGATCCAGTTCTAAGCACTAATTTCAGGTTTTTTTTGCTCTTCAGGAAAATAGAAATCCACGTTTATGTGAGGTGCTAGTTTCAGCAAATGTGCCATGGCATGTGGTACAGAATTCAGTATTCTGTATTCAATAAATATCTTCATGATATCAGTGGCCGAAAGTTACCAGACGAAATAACCTTAAGGGGAAAAAAAAAAAAACACTTTCTCTAACTATAAGAGAAGCAGGTTGAATTCAGACCAGAACTACAGGGCTGTAACATCTGGTTTCAGTAGATGTGATCGCTTTATTGAACGTTGAATTGATTTAATTCATTTTGAGGAATTATGTAAGAGTCAAATTGAATATTATAAATTCGGGACATTCGTAACTTCAATATCATTGATGTCCAATTGTTTTAATTGATAAGTTGGGGAAAACGTCGTGATGGGTATGTTAGACCCTACAGAACCTAATAAACCCCGCCTCATGCAAGATGCTGGACGAAACAAACCACAGCACCATAGCCTGCACCATCATAAACGCTTATGCATCCTATGGCTATCAGAACATTGTGATACATTTCTACTGTTTGTGACCGACAGTGTGACCTATATGATCAAGACGGGAGAGACATTGACAATTTTCTACCCTAAAATGGTGCATATCACATTTGTCGTTACAAGCAGGGCTGAAAGCACTGGGGTGCTAATAGAATTATGGAATCGTCCAGAGCGAAGCGGAGAGAGCCGAGAGAGCCTAAGTTAATGACTTGCACAATTATAGCTAGATAATAAGGCTTCATAAACAGTGACACTATAGCTCAGGTGGTTAGAGCATGCTATGTTTGTGAAGATAACGGTTTCGAATCCTACTATCTTCAGTTTTATTATTTTTTTTTTTTTTTTGATCCTCCTGGAGTTAAAGGAGATTTCCCACAATTACAATGCTTTACTCGCTAAACCACTGGGTCTACCGGTTTCTAGGATTTGCCCGAGGTTAGCCGATAGTTTAGGTTAGTGTGTGTGAATACATTAAATAGTTGCGAATTGGAATATGAGCACATTTCCCATCGTTACAATATTTCACCCGCCTTACAATGCTCTCATACACAATGGCCAGTCGCTCGGGCGTGCAAGCAGCAAGAGATTCCGTGATTCCAGATTCCACTAGTACTAGTGCTTTCAGCCCTGCTTGTAACGCCAAGTTGCATATCACTTGCCTTGCTCACTGCTTACACCGATTGGCTGAAGAGGTTCGGAACATATTCCAGGAGTGAACATTATATCACCAGTAAAGAAACCTTTATAAAAATTCCCAGTCACCTTCATTTTTTCAAGGAAATGTTACCTTAAACACCTCTGACACCGGAACCCATCATCACTCTTTGGAGAACTTGGCTGCAGGCAACCATCTACTATGCTAACTACTTTGAAGATATCAAGAGTGTTATATACGTTTGACGTCATCGAAGCAGTCTGCATAGCAAAGACTAAAACAGCTGTTCACAATAAGAACATCACCTCACTTGCCTTTATTAACGACAATTTCAGTAATCTTCCTGCAACTATTTAACGTTTGGAATCCGCATCTTTACCACTAAAATGTGCAATGAATATCATGACACAATTTCAAAGACAGAAATACCAGGGCCAATGGGGATAGCCTGTTCTTTGAAGCTCACTAAAATCCTGCTGCGGAACCGAGGGTTTGCAACGATGAAAAACATATCTGTTGTTCTTCAGGGGGAACAAATTTCAAACGATTTACCGTGGGGATCGGCAGCAATGGCTTCATTGAAATTGCATCGATGACTTGATGCTGTGTCGAGAGAACATTTTCTTACTATAAGAATGTTTTAAAATACAACATAAAATGTTTCATGATAGAAAAGGTAGCATTGTATTTAATAGTGCAATATAACAGTAAATGAAATAATTGAAAATTGTTCCAATTGAGTTTGAGTAAATGAAAAACGTTCTGGTTAAGTTTAGTGCTTTACAAATTAAATAATTAAAAAAACTTTTTAAAATGTTTAAAAAATTTAGACCTTTAAAATTTTTTATAGTGCCCTAACATTATAAAGACTTGGAAATTTTAAGCGTTTATCTATTTTTGTGTTTCAGAACAATGGGAAAATACAAGTGAAGTTAAATTTAAATAAATTTATTTTTTCATTTTTTATTCTAATTTAGCTAACAGAAACCTTAAAAACTGCCCTATAAGTGTTAAAAACTATAAAACTAAACTTAACACATTACAAACTAATTCGGGGTTTATAAAAACCTAAAAATTCTGTTCCTGACTATAGCCATCTCTTTTATTGGTGTTTAAGCTGAAAGCCAATTCACAATAATATGAAATAAAGCTTACAAATTTTATATCGCATATAAAACAACAATAAATTAATAAACATGTGCCTATCAAATCTTATGGTTCTCCCTCATTTAAATGTTTAATGACATTGGATGACCGAGTAATAAACGGTGTGTCTACCTACATTTTCAACGTATATTACAGTATACGTATATTGTAATATATATTACAAAATTAAAAATATGTGGAACAAAATATATTACGCAACTACTAAGAAAGTGCCATTGCCTTATTAGTAAACATTTATTTAGCACCAGGTATATAACTATTTTTTTACGCTATATCTGAATTTTCCAAGCAAGTTCAACCTTTCCAATGAGCAGGATATGAGACTGGTCTGTATTCAAATGATGGACTTTTGCACGCCAGTTAAGTTTAATACTTTACCTGTGTGTTTTACTACCCTGACGATCCATGTGCAGGTGTTTCATTATTGGCTGTGTTCCCAATTCTCCTGCTCTTTATTGCTGTTAGATACAACTCTTTCTGTGCAAAGATGCACGGCAATCAATAGCGAACATCTGCTGGGCACTATCTAAATCCTGCTAACCTGGGTGATAGAGATGTAAATAAAACAGCACAGGGATGGGTTATTATCTACGCACCTTCTAAATCCAAGATCGGGAGTTCAAATCCGGCCAGGAACGATGGATTTTTTCGGGCGTAGGCTTCCTTCGGAAGGGAAGTAAAGCCGTGGGTCACGTGTCGCACGTTTACGGCACGATAAAGAACCTCAAGCCTGAAAGAAGAGCCTCTGAGCAAAATTTGTCGGCCGTTTCACGCCCTGAATTAAATGGGACGCTGATGGCCTGAGATGTTAAAGAGCGTCCGTAAATAAAACAAATCAACAAAATTTACGCACCATTTTCAAAGCATATAGCTAAGTGCGTGAAACACAGAAACTTGTCCCTTTAGATTCCTTTAGATCAGATTGATTTTTTGATAGTACCCTAGATAATTTCGTGCCAAAATGATATGTTATTCTTAAGTATAGGGCTTTCACGTAAAAGCTCACCGCCATGGGTCGCCGAGGACGTTGAGGCGCGGACTCGTGAGCGGGAGGTCTGTGGTTCGAATCCCACTAAGACCGTCCTCCCTGAGTGGGGTTTTTACCAGGTGTTCCTTAGTCCTCATAACTGGCAAATGCCGGTGAGGTACCTTAAATTTAGTCCTGGAACGCTTTCTTCCTTAAAAAAAATATCCTTTCCCAATATATCATTTCATTTCATGTGTTCACCGCCTGTGGTGCCTCAGTAGTAAAAACGGGCGTTAAACACTTCTCAAAAAAAACAAAAAAAAAAAAAACTTAAAAGCTATTCCGTTTATAGGGGGGAAAGTGGGGAGCGTCGCTCGCAGCCAGTGGAAAACACCACACCGCACAAGAGGGAAAGTTTACACGAAAGTCCTGTATTATACACTTAGTTGTCTTCCTTCATGGAACTTACGATTGGCTCCACAGTTGCAATTTCCCGGATTTTGTGACGTTTCACTGTTGACTGTTTCACTGTTGGTGACAACTACCCACAAACGAATCTTAGACCTGAGTAAACTAATTGTCTTGGATATGAATCTTCAGGTCTTTGAGACGAGACGCGTTGGATTGCGGAGGCGCTGTCAGGGAATGCGAGGAATCTGCTGGACTCGCCGGATCGTTTGAAAGTTAAGCAATAAGAACCATTGAGGCTGGAAGTTGGCTTTCTCCCTGAGAATCCGTCGCCACTCTCAAATATAAAACATAACGCATGTTTCTGCAATCTTATGCTGATATTTAATTCCATGTGTTGACTTGTATGAATGATTAATATAAGTTTACAAACACTAGCACTTATGAAAATTAACATGACCGAAAAGAGCATAAACGGAACATTGTGATATCACATTCCTGGTAGCATATTTGGAGGTAAATTCTTCCGTATCCGGTCAATAATAACATAGTTAAATAACAGGTGAATTTTATATTATATTTGTTATTATGAAGTTATATATTTATATTCTCCTAAAACAAATAGCTTCTTACATTTCAACTACTGAATATCCATGGATGCTATGAAAAATATATTGCCAGTTGTTCTTAAACGTTTTAGATATTTTGACAAAATTTAGTTCATTTCAAGTAGAAACTGTACAAGATGTGGGCCAGCACATTAAACGTCTTTAAGTTTATTTTTACAAAACGTGAAATAATTGTAATTTTTTAAGTTAAAATATTTCACCTCATGATTTTCTGTTTAGTATGACTTCAAGATTTATGATTTTCCAATAAAGCAATGCACTGCAAGGAAAATGAAACTTGTGATAAATGGAACATTTTAAGGCAACCTTTTAGTCACACTCAGAGTTAGTGAGCATTAAGAGTTATAAGTTTCAAGTTAAGTTCTCGTTTTGCTGGAATTTAAAAGAACTATAACTTAGATATAATTTCTTAGAAACCTTTTACGAACTACTAAACAAATGGAAGAAATTGAGTGTTCTTGGTAAGATTTTGCGTCTCACGTTAATTTTCCAAAAATCTCAGGAGGGATCAATTAAATGAATTAACGATAGTGAGGCTGGAGAATAAAAACGCTCTTCTTCTCAAAGAGAAGTAAAGCTTTTGTAAAAATTTCATCTAGATTGCTTTCCCCAATTAGAGATAGAGCTTTGACCTATCTGTTAGTAAGCAGACACTACAATGGACGCTAAATGAAGTTCAGTTCTAATGGAATAAACCTTATAACTTGATCCGTGCGTTACGGTAGGACTATTAGTTATTAACAATAATCCTTACTTTTTAATTCTTTACTATTCCGCAAAATGTTTATGTCCCCTATACTGTCTGCCAAATAAACAAAGAGAAATGTGTACAGTTAAAGCTGGAATGACCTTACAAGTACTTTTTTGTTGCTGTACGTGAGTTATTTTTGGTTTCTTTTAAACTTGCTATAGTTTAAAAGCAAGACATAACCTATAAACTTTTTATTCTTAAATATATAACCTTTATCATACTGTTTTTAATATCGAATATGTTAGTAAAACTTCTTAAAGTACGCAATTTAAAATAGATTATGTTTAACTTTAACTGACACATTTAAGGCCACAAGACCTTCTCAATCAGTACTAATTAATACAATGAACCATGGCATAAAGATAAACATTCAAACTATGGCACTTATACTGTGGAATTTTTCACACATCTTAAATTGACACTAAACAACTAAAATAGCATGATTTTTTATTCACTTAACCCACTCGCAAATGAAGTATGAAAACTGGTGAAAATCAATATTCAGTTAAAAGCTAGAACTTAGTGATTGAATATGCATTGCTCAAATCTAGATTCTATAATTTAGGTGTATATCAAACTTCACTTTATGTCTACCTAAAGTAAACAAAGTTATGGCTGTAAGTTTAATAAAGTAATACGTAAATAGAACAAAAATTTTTATTTACATAGGCATAAAAACAAATAACAATTCTACATCACAGAAACATGAAGAGATGAAGGAACAACATGACTATTTCGCTCATGTGACGTCATGTTAAAATCGACCAATGAAACGAAACAGAATTTTGAATTCTAAGTAATCACAACCGGATTACGGAGTGAAATTGTCGTAAAAACATTATCACATCCGTTTTATCAGGCGACGTGCATTGGTCTTGTGGTCAGTGTAGCCAACTCTATACCTCCTATATAATTCCTGAACAAGCATCACTGACCACTTTTGCTAGAGACGGTGGGAAGCTATTGATAGCAACAAAAGCATTGACAATCAACAATCACTACGCAAAATGGAGGGTGCTTCAAAGCGTTTTGGTGGTGCATCAAATGTACAAATTGATCTTATCACTAGGAATTCCAAACCACAGAATACAAAGAAAAATAGACACACTGTATGTTATCTTCTTCTTCTTCTTCTTCTTCTTCTTCTTCTTCTTCTTCTTCTCCTCCTCCTCCTTTTTTTCCTCAGTCGGTATTAGAAAACCGAACTGTAGCGATTGTAATACTCAATTTTTGTCCATTTCAATCTCACGGCTTCTGAGTGGAATAGACATATTCATAAATGTAACATTTATACAAGTGTTAATAGTCTGTGCGCGAATTTTCATATTATATCACTTTTATTCTTATTCTATACATGAACCCTAAACCCGAGTTTGTTCTTCTCTATTGGCATTACTGACAATCGGCGTTCTTCTGTCGCAAGATTGCTTATATTGTACAAATATACAATAATTACACTTTTATAGACCAAGTTTAGAGGAATTATATTTAAATTATTTTATTCGTGAAATAGTCCTAATAAAGATCACTGGAGGATCTGAGCTTTCCAGATCGGTAATCTCAGATCCTCTCGTTGATTTTTGATTTGATTTATTTACGGACACTCTTTAACATCTCAGGTTACCAGCGTCCCATTCAATTCAGGACGTGAAATGGCCGATAAATTTTCCTCAGAGGCCTCTTCTTTCAGGCTTGAGGTTCTTTATAAGGCAGCTTTATTTAGAATTTTTACGCCCGAAAAAATCCATCGGTCCTGGCCGGGATCAAACCTTGGGTTTAGGAGGCAAGGCATGGTTACCACTACACACCAGGACCGACGACCCTCTCGTGATATTACTTGATATAATATAACAAATGGTAGTATCATTAAATATTTATCAAAATTAAAATTGAGGTCGATCTCTGAAGCAAGAATTGTTTGAAGTTTTTAGTTTTAAACAATGCCATTGTCCAATAATCCCTAACTTTCCTTAGGAGCAACCGAATGCGAATTGACAAAAATGTTAGTTTTGTAGATATTTAAAATTAAATAAAGTTTATTTCAATTGAAATGGAGATGTGAAAGGATTTAGATCACGTCCGGGAGTCGAGCGACAAATCTTCGGTTTACAGTGTCGATGCTCTATCGAGCGGACATAATCACAAACTTCTCCCATCTAAGTTTATATGCTGTAGACCCGGCACAGCTGAGTTGGAGGGAAAGAGGAAAGTTTATTACCTGTCCTGGCTTACGGCAGTGAGAACATTACCAGCAACAATATAACATATTTATAATAATAAACAATGAAGATTATTAACAATAGATACTGACGTAGATATCTCCAAACACCCGAATTCACAGCAAAACCCTCAAGTAAACGCTATTAATGGGCCTACGCTGCGAACGCATGCGCAGAACAGAGAAGTTATTGTCTATGTCAAAACGCCACTAGGGGACCAACTCCTTTCTACTGTTTCCTTTCATGTACAGCAGCCTAAGAGCCGATTAGAATTACTTTTAGTGCAGTCTTCAGTCTCGAGTTCAGTATTCATGAACAACACTGTATATGTTAATGCTTTTATTGACATTTCGAGTTACTCTTAGGATAAACTTTCTGCAACAAATAACCTTTGAGGTCTCTAAGGTTTGCAGATTCTAATAGGAAACTTTTGTAATTGTGGTCAGCAGGACACAATTGTTGAGCGGTTAGATCATCGACAGATACGCCAAAGAAAGACACGAGAATCAAGTCCCTGCCTTGATCTTGAATGTTTCCTATCGATTCACATTTGAAACACACGCTCTAAGCATTTTTTGAATGGTGTTTGACGCGCATTTTCACTACTGAGGCACCACAGGCGGTGAACACTGATGATATATGAGATGAAATAATATATTTTAAGGAAGGAAACGTTCCAAGCCTATGTTTAGGGTACCTTCCCGGCATTTGCCATTTAAGAGTACCGAGGAAAACCGGGAAAAACCTCAGTCAGGGAGGACGGTCCTAGCGGGATTCGAACCCCAGACCTCCCACTCACGAATCCGCGTCTTAACGACCTCGGCCACTCGCGGCGGTCCGCTCTAAGCATTTCTTTTTATTAAATTTGTGTTCAGGATCAAATAAGAACCATCAAATCCTACAAGAAAACAGCTTAACTTCTGTAGTAAGTAGCATTTATAATTGTGATAATGTTTCCCTCTTGAATACAAAAGTAAAGCATTATTATTGGAAGCTACAGTTGAGAATGCCACAGTTTACATGGCCATTTCTATTCTATTCAGCGTGAGATCCAAAAGTTATGTGTTAAGTCTTTCTAGCTAGTTGTAACGACCATTTCCGCAAATCTTTGTTTTGTCTTTCTTCTTTTTCTTTTAGCGCTTTTCATCCGTTTTCTAAAGAGTGGGAGTGCAAACAGACGTCCAAAGCAAGTTTTCGCCTTTAGCATTACTTCCCAACAGATTTACACAAAGTATATAGGAACAGATGCTTTTAGAACACAAGGAAGTGTTGAATGCACATATAGGCGGACGGATGTAAACTCTTTAACTCGCGTTATGAGCAAGTTCTAACGACGACGCTATATACAATACAACTTCTAGTTGACGTTAGACGGCCAGTAATCGCAGAAATAGGGTGCAATAAACTCCACGACATTATCAAAAAGTTGCAAAATGGAACGGGGCGGTAGAATGAGAATATGTAAGTTAATGGGCTTCTTTAAAATGTGTTTACGTGATTAGTTTTTTTTTTGATTGATTTATTTAAGGACGCTCTTTAACAGCTCAGGTCATCAGCGTCCCATTCAACTCAGGGCGTGAAACGGCCGACAAATTTTGCTCAGAGGCCTCTGTTTCAGGCTTGAAGTTCTTTTTCGTGCCGTAAATGTACGACACGGGACCCACCATCGTTCCTGGCCGGGTTCGAACCCGCAATCTTGGGTATAGGAGGCAAGTATGGCAACCACTACACTACCAGGACCGACAACGTGATTGGTAATTCAAGCAGTTACAACAAAACACATTTTTATTGACAATGTATATGTTAACAACAAAGATCTACTCACAGACTTAATGTACGAGATGGTTTAGACAAATATTTAAATGTTTT
The DNA here is from genome assembly GCA_030762175.1 of Metallyticus violacea. NCBI lineage: Eukaryota > Metazoa > Arthropoda > Insecta > Mantodea > Metallyticidae > Metallyticus > Metallyticus violacea. The sequence goes on along the minus strand of CM060842.1, from coordinate 97,772,869 downwards.
TCATTACTATTTTCATTAAGTATTAATTTAAATAATTTAATTAACACACATTGCTTTAATTTATTGGCATTTAACTCATACTTAAAAAAAATTAAAGCAACATATAAATATTATTGTCTGCTTTTAATATTATGCTTATTATAGTTCAATTTTGGTAACTTTATTTTTAATCCAAACGTATGAATGCGTACTTTTCATAACTTTATTTTTTACTCTTATACTACGTTCTGCAATCTCTATAAATAATACAATAAAATTAAACGGAAATTGTATAAAAATACAGAATATTTTCTTTCGAGTCACAGTTGTTCAAAGATATTTGTTTATACAAATATGAACTTTACTTTTATTAAAAAGACAACTTTTTATCCACGACGCTTCATTCCTTATACCATTGCGCACTTTTCTTGATTTTCAGGTAGAATGGAATGGAATTTTTCATCCAATCAAATTCTCTCTTAAAATTAACTTTTAGGAATTATCTTAATGTAATGCAATAATTAAGCTTATGCAACTACTAATATATTCATCTGTAAAAACAGAAAAATTCATTAAATCATGAAACTAAAGCCAATACTTATAGAAGATCGTAACACCAGTAGGGCTTTCTGCCAGAAGACCGTAAATATGGTAGAAAGACTGGCCAAATGACTGGCATAAAAGCATGACTTAAAAGGGAGCAGTCACGAAAGCTGTGATCCAACTCTCTGTCCTGATGTTTACATACCGCTCGCAATTTAAAGCGGTAGTCTGTCTCTCTCGTTCAACTTCGAAACTATCTTCATGCATTTATATTCTTATTATAATTAATTGAACTTGGATATTATCGCTTCCAGTTCTGCTACGGTAATTGACACTTCCAAGAACCATACACCCTGAATCTTGTAAACACTTCTTAAATATATTTCTTTCAAAGGTGCAGTTGCATTTAGAAATATTTCTTCATATCAAAGTTTTGGACAGTTATGTTAATGATAAATGTGCTACTCTGTCAATCAGTGACGTTAATTGTGCAGGAACAACTCTGTTTTATTCGTGAAGTAGTGATTGTCATTGTTAGCGCAGCATACTACTAACAGAATAGGAAGGATTCAGACCTGCAACGAAATGCGTTAAAAATTAAGAAATGTGAAAGAAGCGTTGCACTCCTATTTCGGGAAATTTAAATGCCGTAGTGTGAAGCTATCCATGCCCCCCCCCTCTCCCATCAATTATAGAGTTTGACATAATTAACATTTGTAATTTTGAATCAACGATTCTGAGATTTCTTACAGGCATGTTATGCTTTTTGTATATAAGAAACTTCAATGACCAAATTCATGTATGTAGAATTAAAGTTGTATAGTGTTTAAGACTGAGTATAATGTCTATAATATGTAATTTCAGTAATGTTTAGGAAATAATATGTAAAGGGTAAAGGAGCACTAGAGTCTCACTCTGAACTTGGCAAGGAAAGGGTTGCAATTAATGCCTTCTGGTATGTAGCAACGAAGAATGTTCGTCCCTCTGGCGTAGAAGCCAGCCACTTTTTGTTTGGGTACGCGACAGTGTGCACTCACAAGTCATTAACATAAAGTGTAAAATTTGTTTGAAGTGAGCTGATTGACGAATGTCCTAACGTGTGCTCTGCCAAAAATTTTCCAGCAAATAGAAATCGAGTTCAATGATGTCAGCATTGACCTATGAGAACGGTGAAAACAAAACTGGCGGGAATATCTCGTGTCGCTTTTGTGGCATAGCGTTAGTTTTTCTTGAGTATATAAGCAATAGATATTTCCCAAAAGGGTAGTCTCAGAATTCTCCGGGCAAATATGCTGCTGCATCACCCGGGCAGTTAGAGGAAGAACGTCTTAAGTTGAAGGTGCTAGCTCCGGCATCGATGGGATTCTACAATCAATCAGCACTAGAGCTACTTATATTGCACAATTGTTCTGCATCAAATATTATTGCGGTAGTACCTCCTTTATATTAGGCAGCATTTAGAGAACGCAAGCAGATTTACATGTTTGCAAAGCTTACCTTACCATTGAGCCGGCGTGAGACAGGAGTTCATCTGACTACTTAAGTTTGAGAGAATGTAACCAACATCAGCAAATAAATATCAAGGTGTTATTTATAGTCACCTTCCACGTCAAAATCCCAATCCCTCAGTCCCGGCTAGCTTACGACCCTTTGAGAACTTCTTATTTCAAACTGGCGCCGAAACGTGGGGCTTGATAAAACAAAGGTCTCCACATAGGGCTTTCCTATGCCCCCTATTCCCACTATTATTTCAAGAGGATTTGAGTTGCCGCATGAAAACATATGGAAAGTTAGGCACAGTATACTGATAAAATATCTATTCTGCTTATAGCCTCTATTAAACAAATTTGCGAGTGCATTTGTTTTTGGAAATATAAGACTGAGGTCAGACGACTGTAAATGCAGATTAATATTAATGAGGTTGAAACATAAGTTCGTAGTGTTTTTAGGGCTATTCAAAAAGAAGGAACATATTTCAAACATTTATTTCTTCCAAACTACAAAAGATAGAAACACAATTACGACATTCCTGAAAAGATAAAAAGTTCAATTTTCACTTTTTTATGCATGCAATATGGGCACCATGTGTTCCAAGACAAATATCAAAACGGTGGCTCATTTCTTGCCACACACGAATCACCTGGTCTCTAGTTATCGAACTCACAGCTTCAACAATTCGATGTCGCAGACTTTCAAGAGTGTCAGGCGTAAGAGGGATAAAAATACGGTCTTTTACGTAACCCCACAGATAAAATTTACAAGAAGTGAGGTCTGGAGACAGAGGCCACCGGCGATGAAGTTGATCTTCTGCTCCTCCTCTTCCAATCCAACGTCCTGGAATGGCGTCATTCAGGTAACGTCGGTCGTGCTTAGAGAAATGAGACGGAGTACCATCTTACATGAACTGAAGTCATATGAATCATCTTCAAGTTAAGGAAATTACCAGTCTTGAAGCAGGTGTGGATGGATTAGTCCTGTCACAGTGTTCTCCATGAAGAAGAAAGGCCCATAAACTTTGTTAACAGGTATGGCACAGAAGACGTTAATCTTCGGTGAATTCTCTTTCATATTCTATAACTGACATAGTCCTGTGTGTTTTCCTCTATTACTCTCTCCTAATGCTGGGGTAGTTTCTTGATTCCGCGTCTGAGAAATCTGCTGGTTTGGAGCTGAAGTCGTCAAACCAAGTTTGTAAAGCATCTTCGTTATTGAGGGAGTTTCCTCGATGATTGTTGGATTATCTTCCAATCAAGCTCCTTCCTGGATAGCTGATCTCGTCATGTTACCAGAGTGTGGACGTGCATTATTGTGTTACAGCAGCACTTGACAGTCTTCTCGGTTTTTTCTTCAATTGCAGCCACAAGGCGACTGAGTTGTTGACAATAAATTTCAGCTGATATGGTTACATTCCTAGGAGGCAATTTTGCAACACACGGCGCCTTTTTTTTATCCCAAAAGATCCCACAGAACACCTTCTCTGGATAGACAGAACATTTTGCACTATTTGTCACAATGGTCCATATTGTTCACGAGATAAAATATGATGAGCAAGTGAAGATGCACAAATGGGCACGCGCTGATTTTTGTTGTTTTACGTAAACCGTGCGGTATCCATACACCGGATTTCTGAACCTTGCCCATGGAATTCAAATGGTTAACTGGTCACAACTCATTAATTATAGTTCAGAAAGCTTGACAATCTTCTTGAATGTGGCGAATTGCTCAATCCAAAGTCCTCTTTGAAATGAACCATTTTCTCCAATGTCATTCTCCCCGTAGACGGCACAAATGTTCTGAGTCACCTATGCTGATTTTGCTCCTCTTTTAAACTTAAATGGATGAAAATATCGGAGTCGTTCGTCTTTTTTCACTTGACACACCAACTTCTTTAGCTCCCAAACAGCACCAACTTTCTTCAAATCTGCAAAGTTCAGGGTATAATGACATACACAACGCTCCAAATGTCGAATAACAGATGACAAACTGTAAACAATGTCTTAGCAAAGCAGTGTTGCAATGAAAGCATATGTAACAAATTTGTGCATCTATTTATACAACTAGCCCTCGTGAAGTGTGTGATATTGTCCTAAAATGTTTTAAACTTTGCTAAAGGATATGTTTTTATAGCGCACACTACTGCAAAAGTACACATTAAGAGTTAAAAGCGCAGAAAGGAAGTTATGCATGTAGGGTGAATCACCTAATACGATCACCGCGAATATTTCTGAAACAAAAAGTGTTATTGGGTGCATTGTTTTCACCGAATTGAAGTACAACAGTCCGAGCAATATTTTGAAAACCTATATCTAACACATTTTTTTTTCAAACGAAATGCCTATATACTTCCAGAAATTAAATGTAGATTAATTAGAACGTCAACGTAGTTCTTTGCACGATTTTAGGCCAAGTACAAGATATTGCCATATGGTCATGTGTAGGGTTTGGACATTTTAGAGAATTTCTAAGATCATTAGATAGAAAGCAACTCATTTCTCCGATTTTTGGCTAAAACAACACTTGTCTGTTTTCATTAGTCTACAGTTTAGGTAAATTATCAACAGTATGTTGAAATTTATCCTGGATGGATTTTTAAGTTTTCAAGCTTAGCCTAAAGTCCGTCACGCAGGAGCTGCATAAACAAAGCCAATTCCTCACCTATAATAACAACTTTAAATGCGTATATAAAATTCAAAGTATGGCGTTATTAATTAATGAAATAAATTATGGTATTACTGTGTGGTATTAGGGCAACAAAATTAGAATTCTTGCAGTCAATAAGTATCACAAAAGAGAAACCACATTTTTTAGAATTATTATTATTACTACAGTTATTAAAGTTAAATCACACAAATTAATTGTATAATATTAATTAAATGAAATATATTACTATTGATAGGCAAATCTATACTGTATAGGTATTATTAAACATTTCTAAATGTAACAATGTTTATGAAAAGAGTACTTGATATCAGCTTTACATTCACCAAAATAAAGAATTTAACAAGGACATGTTTATATGTTTCAATAAAACAAAAACATGTTATGCATAAGCAACAATAAACAATCGAACATTTCGATGAATTTCTTTGACTTTGAAATTTAAAATGTTATTATAGTAAAAACATAAAGCAAATGTTTTCTGAATGTTATTGCAGAGCTCTCTTACATGCAAATATAATTCTCAAACACGTATTAAACTAATATTTTACATTTTATATCTTCACGACGATGCTTTTGTTAAATATAAAATATACCCATAGTTATAAATACAGTTTATATGTTGAATTAATTTGTCATTTTATTTAAAAAAATGCGGATTTTTTTATTTTATTTTATTTATTTATTTATATATATATATATATATATATATATTTTGTTGCTAATTCCGAAAAAAATTAAGCCAATGCGGTTGTACACTTGGAAAGATTTTTAATAATCCATCCAAATCTGTATGGATCGTACCTATTAGGCACCTACAATAAAAGAAAAAATGTACAATTTTGTATCCGTTAACGCTCTAGGGGTCTCACTTTTTGTTTTTTTTCGACATTCAGTATATAACCACAAGTTAACTTACGATTCTTCGTTAACCAGTAAAATTGGACCATTGGGGATGGGAGTTATCCTAAAGCAAACATTTTTAAAAATTTTAAGCTCTAGCGGCCGCAATTTTTGTTTATTCTCAACGAAACTTAGTAAATTTCTTTAAAATAAAATTATAAAAGTATTTTTCAAAAATCATGGCAATTGGACAATTGGAAGTGTAGTACATCTGGGGGGAAAAACGAGTGGGGGTTAAAGCGAAATTTAAAAATCGCTCTAGTGGCATTAATATTTGTTCTTTCGCAACGAAACTCCGTATATACAATTTAAATAAAATAAAAAAAAAACATTTTCTGAAAATCACTTAATAGTGAGGAGTTAACCCGAAACGCAAAATTTAAAAATCGATCTAGCAGCACTAATAGTATTTTTTTTTACTGCAACTAAACGCGGCATATACCACTTAAATCAAATAAGAAAAATAGTTTCTTAAAATCAGTAAAATAGGACTATTGGCAAGGAGAGGGTACCCAAAATTTCGCTTTAGGGGCATTAATGTTTGTTTTTTCGCAACAAAACTCCATATATAATATTTAAATAAAATAAGAAAAATAGTTTCTGAAAATGATGAAATCGGGCCATTAGAAGTGGAGGGGGGGTTATTTGAAAACCAAAAAAGCCTCTTGCATTTAATTTTCTCAATCTAATTTTAAAATAAAAGAATAACTGTATTTATAACTATGCAAATAGTTTATATTTAAAAATCGTCGTGAAGATAGCTAATGTGAAATATTAATCTAATATGTGTGAAAATTATATTTGTATGTAAGAACGCTCTGTAACAAACTTCTTCTGTAACAAACTTTCGTTGCATGTTTTTATTACACTAACATTTAAATTAAATTTCAAAGCCAATGAAATGTAACTTTCGATTTGTTTTTATTTGCTTTGTACATTGTTAACGTTTTTGAATAGTAACATGTTTTTGTTTTGTTGAAACATATGAGCATATTCTTCTTTAATACATAATGTAACTCGAAACTTTTTATTATTTTTCTCATTTTAGTGACTGTAAAAATGATACCCAGGACTCAGTTTATAAACATGGTTGCATTTAAAAATGTTTAAAAATATCCACATAGCATAGCTTTGTCTATCAGTGGTCGTATATTTCATTTAATTAATAGTATTCTATTAATTTTGTGGTTTAATCTCAATAATAATAATAATAATAATAATAATAATAATAATAATAATAATAATAATAATATAGTTTCTCTTTTGTGGTACTTGTCGATTGTAAGAATTCTAATTTTGGTCCCCTAATACCAACACAGTAATACCAGAACTTATTTAATTTCGTTAATTAATAAGACCATAATTTGGATTTTATTTCACTTTTATTAAATTTTATTCATTTCGGTGAGAAATTCGGAGCTGCGTAACGCACTTTTAAATCTAGGTTTTCAAGTATACCCCTTCTTCTAATGGTCCAATTTTCCTAATTTTCAGAAACTAATTTTTCTTACTTTATTTAAATGGTGTATATGGACTTTTGTTGTAAGAAACAAATATTGGTAATATTTAACTTTTGCGTTTCAGGAAAATCCGCACTCTTAATTACCCAATTTTCATGATTTTCAGGAACTCTTTTTACTAGTTTATTTAAGTGGTATATAGCGCGATTCGTTGCAAAAAAGCAAATATAGGTGCCTCTAGAGTTAAGTTTTAAATGCTGGGTTTCAGATAAACCCCCTTCCCTAATAATCTGATTTCGCAGATTTTCAGGAACTATTTTTCTTATTGTATTTAAATAGTATATGACGAGTTTTGTTGTGAAAAAATAAATATCGCTGCTGTTAAGAGCAATTTTTAAATTTTGTGGTTCAAGTAAACCCCCGCTCCTAATGGACGGATTTCCCTGATTTTCAGAAACTATTTTTCTTATTTTATTTAATTGGTTTATACGGAGTTTCGTTTGCAAAAAAAAAAATATTTATACTACTCCCTCCTAATAGTCGATTTAACTGAATTTTATTTCAATTGCATACCAATTTCATAAAAAAGTTAAATAAATACATTAAAAATAACATTTCGACTCTTTCTTAGGCTACTCCTGAAGACTCAATTATCCTGATTTGCGGAAACTACTTTTATCAGTTTATTTTAAAGAAATTTACAGAATTTCGTTGAGAATAAACAAAAATTACTGTCGCAAGAGCGATTTTCGCTCTATCTTAACCCGCAATGGTCCAATTTTGTTGGTTAACGAATTCAACGAATCGTTTGTTAAATGATGGTTATATGCGTGCCAGTCAAATCAAGGCGTGAAACGACCGATAAATTTTGCTCAGAGACCTCTTCTTTCAGGCTTGAGGTTCTTTATCGTACCTGTAAATGTACCACATGCGACCCACGGCTTTACTTTCCTTCCGAAGGAAGTCATACTTAGTATTTTTACGCCCGAAAAAAATCTGTTGGTCCTGGCAGGGATCGAAGCCGCGATCTTGGGTTTATAAGACAAATATGGTTACCACTGCACTTGACAGATTTGAAGAAATTATTTAAAAAAATCGTTGCATGGGTGAACCACAATAGCTTACATTCCTTCGGAATTCGCTAAAAGAGTTGTTGCTTCAATTAGCTTTTTAGATAGTGGATTGGAAACGTAACGCGACAGTGAGACATCTCTGTCAAAACGTCGAGATATGTCATAGAAGAAAGACGTGCTGGATGTGCCTGGGAGGATGATATTGTTTACTAATGATGAAAAAGCCCGCATGATCGTAGTGTATGAAGAATGTAGGGAAAATACCATGCTTTCTTGTAATGTCTGAAATGGATACAGACATATCCAGGATAAACTACAACATAACGTTGGTAATTTTTCTAACTATTTTTACCTAACAATTGGATAATATGTTGATTTTTATATAATGTTCATAGGAAGACTCTAAAAAGGGTCTAAAAGTTCGAGCCCAACGTAAGACAATGTTTTGTGAACTATTTGGCTTAGAATTGTGCATAAAAACCCCACTGACATACTAATCTCACCTAGTTTTATTTTCTTAAAGTCAATAGGTATTGTTCATTTGAAAAAAAAACTAATTCTCTTCTAGAAATACACTTACTGTTATTGTTGGATTCTTTGTATGAACTACATTGACGAGTCTTTGTCTGAAATCAATGAAATGAGCGCACTATTCGTTTCAGAAATATTTGCGGTGTAATATTTGATGATTCATCCCACATAAACAGAGCATAAATTGGGATATTGTGCACTTTCCTATACACTTCCCACTTTGGACATCCATTTCAACCTCGATACCATCTCTTCTCACAATAACCATCTGTAGTTCTATTTTTAGATGCTGTATTGATAAATGTCAATTAGATTTGCAAACAGAGAAGATAATCGGTGTTGTAAAATAGATAACATAAGATATAAATAAGAAATTTACACGAAAATAGTTATAAAGATGATATACTATAGAAAGATGATATAAAAAGAAAACCAATAAACTTATACAAGATCTGTAGATATATAATAGAATTTTCTATAGATATAGACAGTAGTAAAGTTAAAGTAAAATAAAAGTATGTAAGAAATGTACCGATCACCAGTAGTTTCTATCGGATACCAGTGACTAGTAGTTTAATAATTTGGAGTTTGAGATTAAGTAGAAGTAGTAGAAGTAGTAGCTGGTTTCCAGCAATTGGCTAGTTGAAGGGAAATGTTATTTATCAGTTGTGTTATTTCTATTATTTTAATAAATTTCTAATTGTAACCTTGATATAAGTATTATCTGTAAGAATGTAATTTGGTAATTTAGAAATAAGGTGTAAGAGTTTGCAATACATGTCCCGGTGTAGGAACAAGATACAGCGATGGAGTTATTATTATTATTATTATTATTATTATTATTATTATTATGTAATTCTATTTCATGAATGTCGGTCCAGTTGGTGTAGTGGTAACCATACTTGCCTTCTAAACCCCAAGATCGCGGGTTCAAACTCAGTCGTGATCGATGGGTTTTTTAGAGTGTAAAAATCCTAAGCATATGCTTCCTTCGGAAGGGAAGTAAAGCCTTGGGTCCCGTGTCGTATATTTGCATATTTTCGGCAGGAAAAAGAACCTCAAGTCTGAAAGAAGAGACCTCTGAGCAAAATTTGTCGGCCGTTTCACACTCTGAATAGAATGGGACGCTGATGACCTGAGATGTTAAAGAGCGTCCATAAACAAACCAAACAATAAAAATAATTTCTTGAATGGCTGCATTTGTTCCTAGTTTTTCGTTACAGTTAATTCAGTTACAGCGTCCATATTATCTAAAATGTTTAAAACGGCATAAATCAATTAAAACCTCTTCATTCTTGAAATTGACATTTAGCAGATCTTTGATTGTTCATTTCCTAGCTAATAATCAAGACTCATAGACGTAAACCATTAATCGCTTATTTTCATACTTACTTTTAAGCGCAAAAAAGTCTTAAAGGGAGAGAAACAAAAAGAAAACTTGAACTCCGGCTCTTATTGTAAAAGATGTCAGAAGGTAAGGGAAAGAGAATAAAGAGGAAATTACTTCAGGGATTTTTAGAAAGCGGATCTTTGGAACGATGTGCGCAAATTGAAAGGAGACAAGCGGAAAGAAATAGTGTAGGATGGCAAGCAAATTGCTTTCTAAAGAAAACTTGAATAGTGATATAATTCAGAATTCTCTATCTGCAATTACTTATCGATAGGGAAATCCACGTTAAAGATTTCTTCTACACTTAGTATCTTAAAATAATTTTCTTAAGTGTATACGGTCTATGTTTAGTTTTAGTACAGCAATAAACTGGAATATTTAGTAGTCTTTGTGTAACTTTTAACAATTTATAGAATCTTGATCGTCGTTTCTAATCTGAAACATACAATTTGGAAATGTAGCCACCAGTTAAGTAGTAGTAATGAACGTTTTATTGTACGTTTTAGGATACACTCAAATAAATGCAGCTGTCGCATGGGCCTCACGGCCGTACATGCTAATGTTGTTCTTGTAACAATCAAAATGGCCATACACATACATACATACATACATACATACATACATACATACATACATACATACATACATACATACATACATACATACATACATACATACATACATACATACATACATACAAATCTACTTGCAGACATACAAATATTTCGATATATTTACGTTTTCTATTAATACTTTTGTGTACATATACATAAACATGAATGGAACCTTACTCTTGAGCCCCTCTTCCATTTACTCACACCCCCTCTCCAATTCCCCCTCTTCTCTATAGCCATTAATCTTCTTTGTCGGATCTTCTCTAGAAATATTCCCAAATTGTGTGATTATCTCGCATGCACCAACACTCCTCGGCGAATGTTCAAACTTCTATTGGCATTCAAAAATTGCGGTGATAAATGCTAATTTCTTAAAATTTCCGTTTCCCTGCATTCTGCCAAAATATTCCTCTAGGTATCCTTTCTCCGGACAATGGGCAAATTCTTTCCCGTAGAACATTGTTTCCTTTTCAAGTCCCTAATCTGAACCATGCGAGACCACTTCTTTCTTCTCTACCACGGATATCTAAATAATGTCTCCTCCCCCACGCCAGATGTATTTGAGCCTTCATATTAAGCGATACTTTTTCTGCGCATTGATGAAAACATCAGTGAAAAGGGGATATATTTACATTATACTTTTATTCACACACAGTTAGTCCTGAGAATTTTTTCAGTAAGGTTAGTGATTCCAATCGGGACATCTAAATATACTTAAAATTAATTATTAAATTACTAACTCGTGAATAAATGTGATTATAACATAGATTTTTGATTTTAATATGTCCAGTTCCTTTGTAAGTAGATTTTTAAGAGTTATGCTCTTCAGAGGCAGCATTCAGTGCTGTTATATACTAAACTAAACACAGCAACCTGGTTATGGAGATATATAAAGTTATCAAGAAAATATATACTCGTATTTTCCCATGTTTTAGCACTCTAAACAAAACATTGGTAGTGACGACGATCTGAACACACGCTACAGTGAGATTATTTGAGTTATGGGTCTGCAGAGTGTGGCTGCGTACTGGGAGAAATCAATCGTCAGCATCTATTACGCACGTGATAGTAGTTACTTATAGGTAGTTTGGGAGAGGTTTTGTCAGCGGAGGCTTAGCGTTCATATGTGTGTAACTTATACTAATTATATTCTTCGTTAGTTACGCCACCGAATAAATGTAGTCTTGAACGGGTTCTTGTGTACGACACATTTGTGAAAACGGAGTTTTTGCAGAGAAGGGATAAAATGAATCGCAAGATAATATCCTGGTAATCATGTCCAGGTAGAGAAACTGTCTGGCAACTTGTTAATAAGTTACGATAGACAAGATCGAACACGAATGACAAAAAACGTGTTCTTAGATTAGATGAACTACAGGGATTTCCTTAAGGGAAGTATTAAAGGTAAGGTGGGTCATAATCATATTCTTGTTTTTTATACCTTTTTAATATTTGGAAAGTTCTATTTATGTTAATATGATTTTCATTAATGTTCCTTTGTTATAAGACTTTTTAATAAATTGTAATTATCACTATAGAAGCTACTTTTCTTGGATTTTGCGAGCACTTGTTCAATTAAAATTCTATGTCTCAGGAACTATTTGCTCTAAGAGGCTGTTGTATATATTGATTGATAGAAGCATTTATATTTTATTAATCTGCAGCATTTGTTTCCACGACATCATCCTCTGTTTTACAATGTTAAGCTGGTATTTCTCTCAAAAAGTTAGTTTTTCTGTAAAAACATATTTTGGCTGCAATTTTTGAAAAGCTACATTTTTCCCACAAGTTTCCCATTTTTTATGATCTGTATAAGCTGTCATTTTGAAAAATTTGACACTTATTCATGACGTTATTGTGATGATGTATATCTATTATGGTAGAGATAGGGGGAAATGTGACACTGGAAAAAAAATAGGAAAAAAGCAAACAATTGAGATAATATATAATTTGCTCCAAAGTCATAGCATAACAGCTAAAATAGATTAGAAAAAAATTAATTATTTATTACCTTTAATAGTCCTTGAGAAAATGGGAACTGAAATTGGTACAAGGTATGCTGAAAGGGATCATTTTCAACATCTCTTATAACACAGGTTAGTGATTATTATCCGTTTTAAATGCAGTAACACCGTATGCTTTCAGTAAAATATATAAATACTAAAATAAAAATAGTAACATCTCTCTCTCTCACACACACACACATACATACACACACATACAAAATAAAATAAAAATAAGACGTGTGTATATACGAGCACCAGTAGTTCGAAATATAGCAATTTCAAGTGTGACTTTATCTAAGTTTTTATCCTTATCTTCTTTTATTATTACTGTTAATTTATAATATATATATATATATATATATATATATATATAATGAACCTGTTAGAGATCTAAGTAATGCGATTTCTATGAAAATGCCGGATATGAAAATAAACATACATATATCTGAAAAACCAGAGATGCGGGACTTAACAGAGAATTAATATTGGCTTTAGCTGAGCGATATTGAGGGGAATTCGAGTGGAATGGTTTCTTGGTTGCTATTTATGGGAGCTATTTAAATGCCAATAATCCAGGAGTAGGCAAGGAAAATGCATATTGAGCGGAATTGTGACACGAAAAAGCGGAACAGTGAAGAAGTCTTGTTTTATTTTGAATTTAACATTCTATTTCTGGTCCCCTTCTCTTAAATTTCAATCTCATATAGCTTGGTTATGCTACTATTTCATTGATAATACAATTTTCTTTCTCTTCTATAGCCCAGTGTAGGTATTGTCTATCCTTTGCGGTACTGCTTTCATTTGAGTTTTTCTTGCGATTTATACTCAGCATTTATATGTTATTTATGTATTTTTTTTTTGATTTTGAAAAACACTCCAGTAATTAGGAGTTAATTTTGCGATTAATTTATTATTATTTCTTAAGAGCATAAAATGTGCTAAAACGATTTCTTCTACTGCGATTTAATGTGCATTTGTAAACGTTTCTGTTCAAAATATTTTTCTTTTAAAGCTTCAAACCTTGTAGTACACACATTGATTTCCCAATGGAAGTATAGACATTGAAACAGTATTCTATATTGTTATGAAATTTTAGAAAATTCCGGACACAATGTTGTAGCGAGACACCTATTCATCAGTAAATTTGGTCTCAGAGCGGAACAGTGCCATCTAAAATAACCATTACATTCATTAAGCATACATTATTGAAAGAAACTGTAATCTCAAAATGCAAGCATTTTTTGATGCACGTATTTCTAGTTTCATATGTTTACAAGATGGAACGCTTTATTGAAAAGAGGAATTTAGTACACGAGGACAGGAAATGTCATTTAACACGAGCAGCTTCAGTTGTAACCCTAGAGAATGTCTGATGAGTCAGTATACTATTCGACGAGGAACGACCACGTCGATAAAACATGCAGAACAGCAGCTCAGAATGTGAGGTTGGTTCGTCCAGGGAACAATGAAACACAAACTTTATCATTTTCCTTAAAAAATAAACTTTTGTCAACCATTGAGTGATATGGACAGAGGTTTGCTTCAGCAAAACAGATGGTGTAGGTTAAAAAATGTATCATTGATTTGGTGACCAGACCAGTGAACAAATAGAACTGGTGCTACTGGAGTCTCAAAATCCACATGCTCAAGCCGCTGTTCCACTCCACCTAGCAATATCCATGTCGCAGCACAGCGTTACAGAAGTATTGCAGAATTACGTACTTTTATACCCGTCGCTCGCTCTCGCCGAATTTTCTGAAACTATTGGATAATGTAGGATGGAGCACGTCCACACCGCACTGTGGAAACCTTGATTTACTTCAATCAAAGTTTCAAGATCGATCATTACTCTAGACACTTTAACGTTGTATTTCCGTTACAGCCCTGATATGTTTTTGGAGTTTCCTGAAGGACAGAATCTGAATCCGTACTTCAATTTCCTGAGACTCATCGAACATTATGCTTTTCAGCGCAACATCGAAGAATTCAGTTCTAGGCTATACACACGCATCCAAGGCGCAGTTTGAAAACCTTGTTTGCATTAAATAAGTAACCAGGCTGAGTGGTAGTGTGCGCCTTCTCCACAACAACGCGCCAGTCCACACAGCTCTTGTTGCAAAGGAAGGTGTGAAAAAATGTGACTTCAAGGAGATCAATCATCCACCCTACAGACCATATCTAGCTGCCAGTGACTATTTCCTGTTTATATTAAGCATTTATTAGTAACTTCATATGAAACTACAGCAGAGAAAAACTCTGTAACATCTATTATGCATCATCCTGTATATTCAATACTCATGCAATGGGAGCTTAGGGATAGAGGTAGGTGTATTCGTTCTTTTCATAAGAAAAATATTCAGAAGAAAACCTTAGGCATTAAATTGTTTATTCCAGAATATTGTTTAATGCTTATTTTAATTCAACTCTCTGATTTAAATGTTTATGCATTTATATTTTTCTGTTAAGCTTAATATCGAAAATGTATCTTTACAGACAAAAACTATACCCTAAGACGGGGGGGGGGGGGATCGACTCTTTGAAGTCTGAATCTATTGTCCACTTCAGCGCGGCACTTTATTCTCATACGAAAACTACCAGCCATTTTATGTCCAGTAAGTTAATGTTGCGATACATCTGTTTGCGAGCTTTAATGCCCAAAACTCAAATAAAACTTTACAATGAGAGTGTAGTACCTATTATAAATATCCAGTACATTTACTATTAATTTAAAATAAAATAATTTAAATAACACAAAAATAGTCAGCACACGATGGTTATACGTTAAGAACACTAAACGCCTAGTTAATACTTGGATGGTCAGTTGTAGTGTGATAGATAAGCGTTGATCGATAAAATCGCAACACGGCATTCCCTGGAAGCGTAGTAAACGAAAATAAATCTTCCTACTAAAAATACAGTTTAGTGCCACAAAAGTTATCCATAGTTCCACTGCTGTAGCTTTTAGAATGAATGGTAAGGTGCATTCTGCATACAGACAAGTTAATGAAGTGAGGACGTGAAAAAGAATTGGAAGTAAGTCTCGAGTCTTTTGAAATCGAATGAAACGTAGATCATACATTGTATTGCACGCAATACGTCTACTTATGGATTCTTACTATGGTATAAACAAGATTCAGCAAGCGAAAAGACCACTTGTATATATGCAATTAAAGTACTGTTCTTTTTTTGAAATTCGTTAGACTGCAATAGTTATTAGTTAAAGCGTCCTCTTTCAGCACTTAAGCTATCGATTTTTGTATTTAATTCAGTATTTGTAGCATCAATGAATAACATACTCATTGCAAAACTTTGTCATTATCCCTCTATTGCACCATTAATAAGTAAGTAAGAGATTCTGTAAGAAACATAAACGATATATATGTGTATGTATATAGGTTTCTCAATGAAAGTAAAATTAAAATAAAAACCTCTTTCGTGTATATAGAGTGAAACTAGTGAACACATAGATAAGTAAACACATAAACCATAAAGAAAAACTCCAATAATATTAAATACCGAGGGTGCCAAAAATGTGTACACACTTTCACAGTAGATATCTATTTAATACCTTTCGAAGATGGACCGAAACACAACAGTAATGTGTAGTATGATGTTCTGTAAACAGATGTGACTCACATTGCGTTATGCTAGTGTTGCTACCACAAAATGAATCCAAGATTATCGTTTGAATGGCGGAAAGCAATTTGGAAGTGGTATTGGAAAACCGAGAATGTTGTTCAAAGGCAATGGAAATGTGTGTACAGAACAGAACCGCCAACGCGAGTAATAATTGCACGCATTCGAGACAAATTTAAGACTCGTATGCGATGTTTACGCTGGCAACACTTCGGAAAAAAAAAAAAATAAACGGAATCTGCTGCACTCGCTGAGGACACTTTCGCAAACGTTGCTCAATCAGTAAGTAGTTCAACGTGCTCAGAAGTGTATCCACGCCGATGGTGTCGGTCCTGGTGATGTATGGTTACCATACTTTCCTCCTAAACCCAATGTCGCGGGTTCGAACCCGGCCAGGATCGATGGATTTTTCCGTGCGTAAAAATCGTAAGTATGGCTTCCTTCGGAAGGGAAGGGAAGTAAAGCGGTGGGTCCCATGTCGTACATTTACGGCACGAAAAAGAATCTCAAGCCTGAAAGAGAGTCCTCTGAGCAAAATTTGTCGGCCGTTTCACGCCCTGAGTTGAATGGGACGCTGATGATCCGAGATGTTAAAGAGCGTCCATAAATAAACAAAAAAAAAAAAAAAAAAAACCCGGCGATGGTGGGCATTTTGAGCAACTGTTGTAACTGCAAAAGTCTAAGATGATTAGTGCACATAATTTTATGTTTTTGTGAATTCAGTTCTGTTAGGTTAACTTGGTTTTTTTTTTGATTGAAGTGCGTATACAATTTTGGCGCACTCTGTATAATGTAATTAATTCTAATTAATATGTGGTTAATTATATATTTATACATTATATTTTTCGCTGCGTTTCTTTAAATATTTTACTTATCTAAAAGAACACATAGTTTTCAATCTTAATCGTACATACTTCTGTAATTAATTCCCCTCGACTATTGTGAACGATGCTTCTTTGTTGAAGTTTAAGTTAATTAATTTTCCATCTGAAATTGAAGACCTACGAATGTTTTTACTCGAGTCACTTTTAGTATAGAAAATATCCTGGAAGAGCAAACTTCCCTACCTCCTTCATTGCAGTTTTGAATCAAAAGAACAATTTACGAGAGAACTTGACTATCAGAACTTGAAGACAAACTAATTCATTAGTTATTAATTAGCTCGAAGACTAATTCTCTGTTTGAACTGCAAAGGTAAATGGTTGCTAATGAACTGTTTTACCTCTTATACTCAAAATGAGTAGGCTCTCAAAACAAAAAGAAAAACTTATAATGCTATTTCGAATAGCGTGGATGCGACTGTTAAATGTTAAAGAAGTTCTGATACATTTGGATATTTGGTTCAATATTTTGTGTATAAAATATATTGATAGTTTATAGTAATAAAAAGTTATAAGCCAAGACTTGCAGGTTGACGATGTGGTTTTCCTGATTTAAATGCCTTAACCATACCAAATACTGTATAAATGGTGCTGCACATTTCATAATCGCTTTAAGAAAAACCAAAAGTTGTAATATAATTTGTCCAAAATTCCATATAATATATTTGTTTTGGTAGGAATTTGTAACGAAATAAAAAAGCAAAACTGTTCTGTTCTCTGATCACAAATGAATTTATTTCCCCCACACTCCCTCTCTTACACTCGCAGAAAAAGAGGCACAAACTTTCTTAACTTTTGAGATGAGATTTAACTTCTTCCCTAATAGCTCTTTTTAAACGGAGAAGGAGCACTTTAACATTTGTTAGTTCTGTCTTTTACTTCACTATCGCTATGAAGTAGTTGTGATTGTTAAGAAAAGGCTGCAGTAAGTCTTGAGGTAGTTGTATAAAAACACACTTTTAAAAATATTTAATTTATTCCAGTCTTGAAATAAAAGTTTATTTTTCTAATTAAAATATCTAGAAAAGCAGCATTTTTTTCATATAAAACACCACTTATAGAAATACCTGTATTTATATAAAATGAGTGGGTATTGCTATATATATTTTATTTCTCTATAGGTGTATATGCAATCTTTCAAGGTTGTGCAGAAAATATGGCTGATGTTTTGATATAAGCAAGTAATGGCCTCCGGTATTTCATTACTGAATGTTTGCATTTCTTTCTTTTTTACAATTCAGCTACTTTGCGGTATCATGTGACTGCATGATGCGTTGCTGTACATTTTGTCGGGATCATGGCGGTCGACATTTTGAGCAGCTGTTGTGAAGAAACATTTTACAAACAAGTACACGTTTTGTTCTAGAATTCTTCCAATACTCATGTAATGATATGTAATTTATTTTGGTGCGAAATCTATTTTGGATTGTAACTTTTTAATACATCAAATCAGATAAAGTTCAGTTCCGATAAAATGGAATATCAGTCAACAATAAAAGAGTTGTTGCAGGACTTCTTTGTGCGGCCACTCACTGCCATGTTATTGGGGGATCGACTAAAATCTTGCCTTATAGACTTTCAACATTTCACGTTGTATATTATAATGCAGATATGGGAAAGATACCTGCTAGAGAGAGTTCTAAATGCTTAAACGATCCTCAAAATTTACAGACTGCCGCTCATTTTGAAGGGAATAGTTTTGAATCATATTGAAACCACGAACGAACACGAACCCATCATTACAACCCATGAAAAAAAAAGTAGCAATCAATAGAAGCAGTTCATTCTGTGCGCCCAATAACTTATATACTAAAAATCGGCAGAAAGAGTACCCACTTCCTTTTGGGGTGGCGGGACACAGGTAGAATAATTATGACTGGCGGCTTAAAAGAAAGTAAAACTGTTGCAGAATTGTATTTTTCTATTTGCTAAAGTATTATACTTTTTTAATAATTAAAACTTGGGAAAATTTATTGCGAAACTCCGTTACAAGATTTGAAAATGATATTCTCTTTTCAAGACAGTGAAAAGCCTCTCATAATATCTGATTATGCTACAGGAAATTGATAAAACAAGTTTGGTATGATACAGCATCTTCATATTCGTCAGATTTAGCTTTTCCACATCATAAACTGCATTCAGCGGCAGAAAGAGCGAAACAGCTAGCTATTCTCTGATTTTGTGCTTTTTTTTAACACAACACTGCGGCGGTTTTATCAGTAGGGGCATTGTGACAATTATTTTGATTTGATAAGCACCACCGATGAGTCATGGGTTCTTATTATTGATGCAGCAACTATGCTCACATTCTACATACCATTTTCGGCCACTATCGAATTGGTGTTCTTCTCAGGGATTCCGTAGAGTGTGTGGAGCTTTCCCGGATTTAATCACAGGGAAGGAAAGGATGTTGGATTGGAGGCTATCAAACAAGAAGTATATTGGTTGAACAGTTCAAGATGTTTATTTGAAAGTTCACTTGAAGTTCCGGACTGGTCTGGGTCGCTGATAAGGGATTAAATTAATGATATTTCCATAAATTTGTTCACTCCCTATAACTTTTAATGACCAAACAGATACTCGTTTCACTGTTCATTACTTTTACGAGACACTCTCTGCATTTTTCCACTGTTGTGATTTCTAACTAGATGGCTTTTACTAAAATATATGTTACTCAATCATCCACGAAATTATTACTGTTGAATGTCTCACTATCTGCGACTCGTAACTGATTAATGTCTACGACAAACTAACAACCATCAACTGTAAGCTGCAAACTGATAACTGGGCTATTTATCTTTTCTCTACGCGCCACTTTTGAAGCATTCAAATTTAGGAACATTCTAGACGCGTCGTAAGACCTATTCTTTGGTTGACTTAACAGCACGGTTGCTGGCCTCGTTGAGTGGCTGAGGTTCTCTTTTCTTCCCTGCGTTTGTGGATACCTTGACTTTGAGAAACTTCTCTTTTTAGGGGATGTGTTCTCCAAAAGGAGAGCTAGCCTACATAGTTTGCTTCAAGGACTTTTTAACAGTGGCTATAATAGAAAGGTCTCGTGCGAATACAAAAGACGTCCTTACGAATGGCACCAGACAGTCGTGACAAAGATACAGTTTCAGCATTATATATATTATTATAAGTTTTTAATAATAAGAACTTATAAAAAGTATAAAACTCATAAAAAGCAATCAGAATGCAATATAAAAAGTTCATATTAAAACCGTAAAATTAAACACTAAATGCAAATTTTGTCCAGTTTTTTATATTGGACTAACATCCCCTATGGTTTCCATTAGAATCAACAATCACAGGCGTTCGGTTAAAACCTGTTCCCCATTGCCGGTAGCACAACATGCCAATTTTCACCAGGCCACGTTCGATGATTGTTTTTTATTAGTTTTTATTATTCACGGAACAATAAAAACTTATAAAAGGCACAAAACTCATAAATAGTACTCAGAATGCAATATAAAAAGTTCATATTAAAAGTTCACACTAAAACCGTAAAATTAAACACTAAATGCAAATTTTGTCCAGCTTTTTATATTGGACTAACGACCCCTATGGTTTCCATTAGAATGAACAATCACAGGCGTTCGGTTAAAACCTGTTCCCCTTTGCCGGTAGCACACAACATGCCAATTTTCACCAGGCCACGTTCGATGATTGTTTTTCCCTTATTCTCATAGATGCCCCCCCTCCATCCAAACATACCTTACTTAGAGACCTAGAGATGGCAGCAATAGTTTTGCATAAAGCCCGTATTCCTCCAGGCCTCAATATTTCCTTGTAAAACTGCCAGGTTTGCCATACTACTTTGTTCAGCTATATTTGGCAGTTTTGTCGCTACGTCATATTCCTTATGCCTCACTAAGACAGACACCGCCCGCCACAGCTCAGTTTATTCTCAGCACGTGTCCAAGAGCCAACGCTCGAAATATCGTGTGGTTTTAGTGTTTAGTTTTATTACGGTTTTTAGTCGGAACTTTTATGTGAACCTTTTTTTATATCGCAAAGTTGGCCTTGTAGAAGACTTTAAACCCAAGCTTGTGTTGTAGCGGGGATCCAGATTCGACTCCTGTAGAAGTGGGAAACTTACAAACTATTACAATTTAATTGTATTAATATGTCTCTCTATGTGTGTAATCAAGTATCATAAAATAATAATGATGATAATAATAATAAAATTAATAATAATGCAAAGATGTAATGTGTGCATGAAAGCTAAAACGAGTGTATATGATCAAGGAAAATATATCAAATATCAAATATCAAATAAAGTTGGTGATATATATATATATATATATATATATATATATATATATATATATATATATAAACCTCATAAAAAGCACTCAGAATGCGACATTACAGAACCGCAACAAAATGCCTAATGCGTAATCAATGGATTTAAACATCCATTAGTCCATTCCTTGGGACCTTTTCGAATTCTGACTAACATATTAATGTTGCGCGTAAGGCATCTTTTTACAACAATCACCGCAAAGCGATGTTTTAATGTTTAAAACTGTTGCTGTATTTGTTGTTCCGCGTGATAATTTAAAGCCCCCAGTCTTAAATCAGCTTTAACAGTTTGAAATGACTCTTAGAGCTGAAGATGCAGCAAGGGCTGTGACATTAGTGGAGGATGGACGAAGTCTTCGCTATATTGCTAACGTCATTGTACGCAGGACTGTCCAGAGGTTCAGAGAGAAAGCCCGGTTCTGGCCGTAGGAGGAATACCTCTGAAGGCGAAGATTTCTTTCTTTCACTGCAAGTTCTCTGCGATCGGCACGCAACATCGGTGAAGGCCAGGAATAATTTTCACCAAATACGGCATGTTAACATCAGTGAAAGAACGAAGGAGGCTGTATGAAGTGAATTTACAGTCCAGGAGATCTGCAAAAGGAATACTGCTGACCATATATGCAGTTGGCTGGCACCCTCAAAACTGATGGAACAATGGAACACGGTGCTTTTTGCAGATGATAGCAGATCCTGTGCGAAGGCACCAGGTGGAAGGGACAGAGTTTGGAGAAGGCCAGGACGTTATGCACCCTGCACTTTCTCTTCAAGGACACCTAATGACGGTTCAATTGGCTTGGGCAGGAATTAGCATTGAAAACGACGGACTAGCGTTCATCGAGAATGCGTCACTGACAGTTCGAGGTAATCCTTGCCGATCATGTAGTGCCTTTTGTACCCGTTACAGGCGATAACAATATCCTTATGCACCATAGCTATCGTCCAGAAATTATTCGGCGTGTTTTTCAGTTCCTGGATGTGTTTGGGATCGAACGCAGTCCAGACCTGAACCCGATAGAGCCTGCTTGGGGGGTGTGCTAAGGGTCGATTTACCGAATATTGGCAGATCTTTGGACTGCATTTCAAGCGGAATGGGAACTGATACTACAAGAGGAGATTGCAGATCTTATCCGGAGTATGCCTGACCGAATCGCAGCTGTAATTAGGAATAGAGAAGGCAACATTCGTTAGTGAGGCCTTGGTAAAAACAGCTTAGAGATCCACAGAGCCAAAAAACCTGTCAATTTCCAACATTTTTTTAAAAAATTTTGTTTACTGCGATGTTTGATCATATTTTAAAATTTTTCTATATTAAAATAAATAATAGGGTAGACTTTGTGCATAAATAGTGCTTATGCTTTACTTGGATAATAAAACATTGATAAATAACTGTTAAAGAAATTATGTTTAATATTTATGTCTTCGTTTCATTAAACACAGATTTTTATTTTAAAGTGTGTTTAAAAATGAAGTGTTTCGCTTATGTTGCCTCTCAGTGTATTTTCGATGAAAGAAGAAAGAGAACATTGCATTGTGGACAAGAACCATTAGAAAAGACAGATTACTTTATGACCGTTGTACTGTGTGTAAAGAGTTTAAAGGTAATTATATTCAATAAATGAAAACTTGTAATGAAGTCTGTAACTCTTTGCATGTTAGACTAAAAACTTATATATTATCATATATGTTGACTTTATAAGAAGAACAAACTTGCTTGTCAGATCTTTTTTCTAGAATACTAATCATGTTCGTGACGTTTACAATAAAAAAAACTAGATTGCATACCATAATTTGAACAAATGCTCACTAAACCTTCTCAATTTTTATATTTACACAAATGACAAGTAAATAGCGAACAAATGGTAAAAAATTCTGCACTGATAGCATATGAATATTTTTTAAAGAATATTTTACTGTCAATTCTGGTCACTCAAATTAAAAACATAACTTTCCTTATACAAAGGATATATTTCTTTTTCTTCCAAAATACATTTTATGACATAAATTGCCACTATTTATCATGGTCATAATCAAATATGTAAAATTCACCTAGTTGTAATTTGAATATTTTTTGGAAAACTATCAGCTTGACAATTTGACTTTGGAATTTTTTTATTTTTAATTTTTGAGTTTTAAATCGGAATAACCTATTTAAGGCACTAAGCACACATTAATGGCAGTTTTTTGGTTATATTAATTTAGTAAGTTCATTTTCATTATTATATTACGTATAATGCTCAATATAAAACCACAAACATTTAATAGTAACAGATATTTAGCTATGTTAATTTAAGAAATGCATTTATGTATGTTATTATGTAAGATAAAGGTCATAATATTTTATTTTAAACTCAAAACATTAATTGATAATATGTTTTAATTATATTAATTTAATAAGTTAATTTCCATATGTTAGTATATTAGGTAAAGGATATAATGCTGAATATAAAGACATAAACATTTTTGGATAATAGCTCTTTAGTTGTATTAATTTAAGTAGGTCATTTGCGTATGTTATTACGTAAGATAAAGACCATAATATTCGATTTAAAGCTCCAAACATTCATTGATAATATTTTTAATAAAAAAAATAATAAGTTCATTTATACATGCTTTTATGTTAAGTAAAGGCAGGCTTTAATGTTCAATTTAAATAACAAATATTCGTTGGTATTAGGTTTTAGATCGTATAAATCTAGTTAGCTCATTTGTATAGATTCCATGTTTCAGATAAGGGCTATTACAATGTATGTCTTAATGTTTGTTTGTTGGCCTTGACAATACCTCATAATAGTAATAATATAATAATGTAACGATTCAAAGAAACATACATAGCCAAGAATATTTTTTTTTTTTTTTTTTTTTTTGAGTAGTGTTTAACGCCCGTTTTTACTACTGAGGCACCACAGGCGGTGGACACTGATGATACATGAGATGAAATGATAAATTGGGAAAGGATATTTTTTTAAGGAAGGAAGCGTTCCAGGCCTAAGTTTAGGTACCTCCCCGGCATTTGCCAGTTATGAAGACTGAGGAAAACCTGGAAAAAACCCCAGTCAGGGAGGACGGTCCTGGCGGGATTCGAACCGCGGACCTCCCGCTCACGAGTCCGTGCCTTAACGACCTCGGCCACCCGTGGCGGTCAGCCAAGAATATGAAAAGATTAAACTACAGATAAGAAAACTGTTAGTGAATCAACCAATGGCAAGCGTAACAACATTAATAATGTGTACCAAGAATGAAACCAGACAGCTTTATTGCGACTAAATAGAAATTAACGAATTACATTCGCTTAGTATACGTTTGTTGAAAATATAATGTATTGTAATGTATAATACTACAAGCCTATGTAACAAGTGACGGTTTGTACCTCAAACTTTTGTTAGTTATGCGTTGTATTCCGTAGAGTGAATTTGTATTTTAAATTCCATTAGCAGAAATCGTGGTTCGTATTCCGTAAAGTGAAGCTACGTTTTAACATTACGTTAAGATAAGTGGCGATTTATTAAGAAGAAGTGGAAGAAATTACAAAATTATTATTTGTGGTGAATAATAGGAGTTATGAGGTTGAATTAATATCCATACAGGAAAATAGTATACGGGTTACAACAGGACAAAAAGCACAGTTTTCGGGAGAGAAATATAAATTTTATCACGTCTGTCTCAGATTCAGTCTGCATCTAATAATACTCAAAGCATATCTTAATCAGAAAAGTGTACTGTTGTGTAGTGTGTGGTAATAATATAACAATGAACTCCGTAGATTTCTATCCATGTGATATTGTTATACTAAAAATCACACTCCTTTCGTCCCAGAAGTATCAATCTGAAAAAATCCAGCTATAATACCAAACCCTGAACTAGCCGAGCATATTGTAGCGGTAGTTAAAAATGACGTCTACGACAACACACCCAGATAATTTGGAAATTTGGCACCCAACGTCTGCGGCGTCGTCCCATCTTATTTCAACTACAAATTTGGCCCCCAACGTGTCGACGTTGTCATTATGAGATTCTGCTACAGACTATACCTTACTCCCATGATCCTATTGTTTTCAGTTAGCAGTTTTAGCTTTTAGTTTCCTTTGCCTCTTAATTTAATTTTCACTTGTACAGTGTGATTTTAAATATATCACTGCAACAGTCTTTTAGTGTTAACACATGCTCTACGTAATTGTCTTCCTAGATGTTCCAGAAGACTGCTGATTCAGAGATGCATGGTAAGGTGATGTCCAATCGCTGAAAGCCTTAGAAAGAGGCATCTTGTAGTATCCTTAGGTGAAATTTAGCTTTTAGGTTTTTTATACAAAACATAAGTTGAACAAGATCTGACCTTTATGAATCACGTTCAAGCATATAGTGGCATTTGTATTTGTTTTACACTTATTTTATTTTTCTGGACATTTAACACTAATGAACTTGGTAATTACATTTTTCTATAATAGTTAGACGTGATTATTATAGGTTTTATAGCCCATTTCAAACGTTCTGACAGGTATTTCTTTCATTTGTTGTACCAGAACCACTCAATCGAAAATCAAAACTGTTTTAAATAAAAGCAACGTTCATTTTACTCGCATGCTTTCTTCTGTAACCCAGTCTGCCACAAATCATTGGAAGAGTTTTATTTTTCTTGGACTCAGGAAAGCCTTATAATCGTCCCTCTATCATTTTTTGCATGTAAAACAGTGTTTAGTTTACAAATGATAATATAGCCTCCAATTGCAAAGCTTATTTGAATTTTAAAGTATTTATGATTATAAAAGGAAAGTAATCTTTGTTTTCAAAATAAATAAAAACTTAATACTTAGTTTTAAAAGAAACAAATACAATGTATAATTTATTTTTAGTTTTTTACTTTACAAATTTATGAATCTGGTATTTATTTTGTAAACGAATATGATTAATTTAAGTTTTTGTGCTTGAGCATAAATGCTTTAAAATTCAAATATATCTTATCCATTAAAATATATATATATATATATATATATATATTATTCCGGTATTAAGCCCCATTTTTACTCGCAAAATCTAAAAATAAAAAAAACTCAAGCATAGTAAATTTCAACCCAGACATGTTCATCATTTATCGGCAGTGAAACATCTCCGAACAAAGGTACTTGCTGTTTATGGCATAACTTGAACATGAACTGAAGGCGAATACTGATTATATTTTTTGTTGCTGCATTACAACAATTCCAACATAGCAAATGCTTTTGTATTGCTATGCATTCGTGTTATAGAGTTAATTTTGTCATTTATATGAGAACATAGATATTTTGTTAATATATTTTTTCAGGTTTATACTTTGATATATAATTTAGTTTTTTTTTTATTTAAACATCTAATCATAATATTTTGCAGCCATAGTTCATCTTTTGGTTAATTGTAATTGTATTTTCATATGTACTTTCCCTATTTACTTCCAATTTACATGATTACCGCAGCTATTCCAAAATCTTGCTAGACCTCCCTTTGCAACAAATCAGAGGACATAATTATTGACGGCGAGTTGCCACGGGTTAATTCTGCTACGCCCACCCTTTGACGCGAAAACAGGCGACGTTCAAGTTGAAGTACCACTTGGGAGAAATAGAGGATCTTTGTTTATGCTGTACCCACGCCATTGTGTTTTTTTTATTTCAATGTTTTTTTTTTTCTCTTGACAAAGTCGAAATAAAAACTATATTCCCTTCAAACTTGTTGATCCCAGAGTACTTGGCTGGTAACTAGGGATCAAGCGTTTAGTTTTCCCTGTTTTAAAATGTAAATAAGCAAATTATATAAACAGATTCATAATTAATTATCTTTTTAGTATTCAGCATTCACACACATCTACAAAGTATCCTTTTAGGACAGAAAATGAAATTTAAATTACACAAAAATAAATAATTATCTCTAATGAAAACAACTGCAATCTTTTCTGGAAATGAAAAAAAGAATAACGAGAATAGTCTAAACACAACGAACGGTATTTATACCTCACATGAATGTGCTTGTCTCATTAGCTGTAACTTCTAAATCTTCTAAATCCCTAATCAACAGCCATGCTGTAAGTTTCTAGTTTGAGTTCTTGTTAAATGCTATCGCAAATAAATTCTGCATAACTTTATGCCAAGATGACTTTAATTTTGTTTTATAGTGTGTGATTATGCTTTGTTATACACTTTTTGTTTCTTTGAATAGTTTTGCTTCCACTAGCAACACATCTGAAATAAGCCAATTCAATGGTATTGAATCACACATTTTATTACTAAATTATGTAAAAATGAAATAACTGACAATTTAAAATGAAAATAAGGAATTGGCTATTGCAAAAAGCATATTTCAGCAACAAAATTCCATGAACGAAATCATATTACTCAAATATAAATACAAAAACACTCATATTAAAACTGTTTCATTTCATATTATCTAATACAGTGTGGTATGTTTAAAACTTCCATTTGCAAGGTCATCAGTACAACTCTCCTTCCCGCCATTGGCAGCATCTGGCACCAAGAACTCACGCCGTCACATTTAATTTATTTTTTAATTTGGAAGTACAAGTAAAATAAACTCATTCTGCGCCTTACACATAACCTACATCTTAAAAAAACTACCATTTACACTGGTCAATTCTTTTCCACTAATAAAGCTAAATTTTAGGCAACACTTCCGGCATCTTCTGTTAAGGGTGGGCACAGAGTTCATTAATTTTACTGATAGTGCATGTGACTGATGTATTTATAACAATTTTATTTTTAACAAAGATAATATTTAGCACAATACACTATTTAGTAAATAGTTATTAGGATTAACTTTTAATTCTGTTTTAGGACTAACCTTAATGTAAGTGAATCTATCTTTAATTTATTTATCTTTCAGTTTTTTTTTAATATTTAAATTCTGCTTTGCCAAGTATTTAGTTTACCAGGTTTTGCTGAATGAACTAAAGAATAAAACAACTTCAAAATTAAATGTCTGCAAAGTGTATACTCACTTTTTTTAATAGTGTTTAACGCCCGGTTTTACTACTGAGGCACCACAGGCGGTAGGCACTAATGATGGCATAAAATGAAATGGTAAATTGGGAAAGCATTTTTTTTTTAAAAGGAAGGAAGCGTTCCAGGCCTAAACTCCCGGCATTTGCATTTATTAGGACTGAGGAAAACCTGGGAAAAAACCTCAGTCAGGGAGGACGTTCCTGGTGAGAATCAAACCCCAGTATACTCACGTGTAGATCTATAAAGTATAAATTGTTCTACTTATAAGCATGTGACCGATTTTATGGAATTTATTGTCTGTATTAGTTAACACACATTGCTACAAGATAGCATTACGCTTTACTTACAGCAATGGGAAAGGACACTTTCCCGATTCAATGCTATAAATGAACAATAATCATTCCACGAAGCGGTAGGTTCAAACTGGGTTATAGACACGAAGTAGTGGGTTCAAACTGCTTTATAGATTTGCACTTAACAGCTAAGCTGGCATGACGCAAATTCCTAGAATACGTGCCATGAAGTGATTACGCTGCAAATAAATACAATTCCCACGGCATCTCGATGAATAACACCTTTCAACCAGCCAGCCACATTTCCTTGATACTGGCTCCAAAGTGCATAAATTGTGCCGTGAATAGAAACTAAATATTTAAATTGATTTAAGAGATAAGACATTCTAGAAGCTTTATAAATTTGGAGTATAGTTTGGAATAAAAGAAACTACTAATACCTCTATAATGGAATATATATAATTAATTAATTAATTTATATATATAAATTAACAGTAATTATAATATTAGAAAAGGATAAAACACTAAGAAAAAGTCACACTTGAGATCGTTGTATTTCGAACTCGTGGAGTACTTCTACGGCAAGAAGACAAGTGACGGTGATAAAAGTAAATATTGAGTATCAAAGGTAACGTTATGCATGGAAACAGATGAAACTAGAAATGAGAGTGTGAGGGGGGGAAATTAATACGTAAGATTTAAACCAGGTGGTATACGCGCTTTATGTAAAAAAATATAGCTGCCATTTCCCTATCTCCGAGTAAACTTTCAGAGCATTGTGTAGGTAACGCATCAATAAGTGTTAGATTAAAAGCATCATCAAAATCCGTACAGTGAGATAATGCATGTTGGGCAACCGGCAAGGGGGACTTGGTTTTAACAGAACGTCTATGATCGTTCATGCGTAGCGAAACAACAGTAGAAGTTAAACCAATATAAAATGCTTTGCAAAGCTTACAAGATAACATGTATACAACGTTCACGGAAGAACAAGTAGCAAATGAAGAAATGTTAAATTCTCTGGATAAATTAGGGCTGTGGAATGAATGGCAAGACATAATTAGCGCACAGGTTTTACATTTAGGGCGTTGGCAAGGATATGAACCAGCAAAGGGACGTGGTAAATTCGGAGGAGATAGGTTTCGGCGAAATATGCTTTTAAGGTTAGGGGGTGTTCTAAAAGTAAGGCGGGGTACAACTTTAGAAAAATCATTTAAAGATGAGTGCATTAACAAAGTATCATGACATTCCTTCAAAATAGGTATGATGCTTTCAATTCCAGGCACGTAAGTAGTAACAAGGCCAATGAAGTTCTTATTAGAAGTTTTAGGTTTGCATTGGAAAGTTTTGTGTGATGGGATTATACGGGATTTTAAAAGAGAGGAAGGATAATTTTGGTCTTGGAACTTTTGAGTTAGGTTTTTAATATGCTTGTTAAGAGATGAAAAGTTGTTACAAAGGCGATGACCACGGATTGAAAGAGAAAAAGGAATAGATCTTTTGATATGCAAGGGATCGAAATGAAGGTACTGTTGTAAATTGGTAGGCTTAATGTGTACAGACGTAAGGAAAGAGTCATTACATAAAGAAATATCGATATCTAGGAACGTAGCAGCATTGGGAGAGACAGAAGAAGTGAACTTAACTGAAAACTTGGAGTTAAGATTATTAAGGAACTGATCGAGAGATTCTGAGCCATGAGTTCAAAGCACGAATATATCAATATATCTCAGCCATAATAATGGTGCCAAAGGTTCTGACTTAAGAAAGTCCTCCTCTAAGCGAGCCATAAAAAGATTGGCATAAGACGGTGCCATTCTGGTGCGCATCGCAGTACCTTTAATTTGTAGATAATGTTTATTATCAAAACTAAACGCATGCGAGTGAGGACCAGATAAGCAAGATGACAAATAAAATCTGTGGATGGGGTATGAGGAGGTGCTCGAGAGTCCAAGAAATGTCTAACAGCAGCTAATACTTCATGATGGGGAATGTTAGTATAGTGACGTCACATCGATAGTGGCCAGAAGTATATCAGGATGTGCCAAAGGGTCAACTTTATTTAGTAAACTCAAAAAAGGTCTGCCTGTATTAGATATATTTAAGGTTTAGAGGAAGGGAAAAAAAATTAAATTAAAAGCAAAAAAATTAACCATTATGTAACAATTCCTCTTCTGTAAGCAGTAGTTTTAAATTATAAATAAACCACCTCTCGTAATATATTTTATTTAATTATTTTATGGAAACAATATAAAGACATTACCTAAATGTGAAGCTATTCTAAAAATATTTTATTTGTGCTTAAAACTTAGAACTAATGAAAATTAGTAATAATAGTATAAAGGCAGTTTCTTTTTAAAATTGATTGACCTTAATGTCATTGAAGTGAAAATCAGTTAATAACACCAGTAGTAAAATACAGCTTGCAGAGATGAATCTTTAATAAAAATAACTTAAGCATTCAAGCAAAATTATGTATCGATTCTCAACTGACTAAAAGTAGAAAACATGGGCCCGTTTTGGGTTTTAAACATTTAGTGTTGTTTTAGCATTCTTTAACCTTAAGATCATATCACGAATGATTTCATTTTTCGGAAGCGTCAAATCAGTTGCCCTGAATATCAAAATAAGGAACATAAATATCAATATTTCAAGGACAAGGTCTGTTCGGAAATTATCGAGCAGATAAAATAATTAAAAATAATTATTTTATCCAACACAACGCGCCCTGATTATCTTCGAAGCACTTAGCTTAATAACTATCATATTAAACATATATTTTCAAATAGCCTGCAAAGTTATCTTATGGATTACTACCCTCTCTAGTGTTGTCCTCAATGTCAGCCGAGAATTGAGTTCCCTCACTTAAACAGAAAGCAGTCGAAAGTTACAGGAAACCATATCTGGCTCCAGGGAGCTAAAAAATAAAACAAAAACAAAATACTGTACGAAACTTAACGAATGGTTAGGAGTGAAAAAAATCGTATTCTCACTGCTAAGTGATTGCTTCTAAGCTCACACATGCGCAATACGATAAGCTTATTGGTGTCATGGAATAAGTCGGCGCGAACGGTACTTGATATTCAAAATACTTGAATAATTTCCTAAATATCTGGGGAGAAAGTTATATAAAGCATATTTTCTAGATTAATAAATAAAATATTAACTGCAAAAATTTGAATTTATTAATTAATAAATGCATAAAACACAAACAAGACACACAACAATAGAATAGAATATGTTATTTCTTTATATATATGTCTATCATTTAAGTTGAAACGTATTTTCGACTTACGCATTTTGTCTGCGTTGTCTCTTTTTCCCATTTGGAAATAATGTAATTTAGATATTCAGAACATTTGTTACTCTTATTCGTATGGCTGTTTTGAGGCAACATTACCATAAAATTACAAAAATTACACCTTTTCTTTCAACCCCCTTCATAAATCCTATTTTAGAGCCACATGCATAAAGCTGTTACAACTCATTACGAAAAAAAAATAACAATCTTTAGGAAAATGTCCCTTTTATGTGTTATTGTTAATAACTACCATTTATTATTATGAATAATTTAGCACTACTATATTTAATGAACCTTTTCCAAAAAACAATCACACAGTGAACTAAATTTTTATCTATTTATAAATGGGAAACAGCAATAACAAATTGAATTAATTACATTTTTCATTACATCTAATGCTACTATTTTAAATATTTTAACTTGTGAAAATTATTTGCCAGTATTTTAATTCTTACTAATACAACAGCCCATGAAAGGCCTGGGCTTACCACACGATAGCTGCGTCTTCTATCTCCGTCTTGCGTTATCAATGACCGAGTTTCATTTCAGGGGGATATGTAATCACTAATCAGCATATCGCTCCCCACCGGCCGTAATTAGCTGGCTTTCATTATCCAAGAACGCTACCCCTTTATCAGGCAGACTTCCAATTGTTTTCAAGTGGCTAAGTGGACCCCTTTCCAGGTCCCTAACTTAGAAAATTTCTAAGCAGGTACTAGGGATCGAACCCGGCCACGAGTCAGCTATGCTAATCACTAGATAAATAGACAATCCTATTATTTTATATTTAGTACATTTTTAAACATATCTTATTCAGTATTGTATTCCTAAATGATTCATATTGTTTCAATATACATGAATAAATAACACAATATTTCATATCACGAGGTGAATAATTTATGAGTAAAGATATATTACATAACTAAAACTTAAGCTTTAAGAAAATTTAAAAATGCTGCATTTTGTAATATTTTTTATACTATTAGAGATCCTCTTTGCTCCTAGCCGCTCTTCGTTTCTCTCTTTTTCCTTGATGGGAACTTTTTATTCTTTTGAAGTGTGGGTTTGTAATGCGTTTACACACCAAGTTTGGGGAATAATTCCCATCCTCCATAAAACTTTACTTCTTGTTACATTGCTATCAATTTGTCCAATGAAAGCGAGTCTCTTTTTTCTGTATAATTTATTGGTTGGAATATCTGAACAAACAGAAAGTAAATGAAATATAAATTGCTATAGACACCAGATGCAAAATATAACACCAACGTTTTGGGCTGCAATAGTGGAATGAGGACTCAGAGGAATTGCCCTGGGTCTAATATGGCAACGAGGCAATGAAAATAATGACAGGTATGGAAGAAGACTAAAACAAGGCTAGATTTTATCAGCAGGCAGGAAATCGAGGCAGAATTAACACGTCTCCTTGAGTCTGTCAAATGAAATTAAATTAACCTGGGGTAAAGAGGTGTATAAGCTTGGTGTAGGGAAAAAAAGCGAGATCAGATTTAGACTGGGAGGTTGGAAGGCCCAAAAAATAACGGATAGTTCTGGTAGGAGAATCTGCCCATTTTGTGGAGGGGATGAGCAATGGGCACACATTCTGGCAGAATGTACCCACTGGGAACACGTTAGAAAAACGCTGTTCCCAGAAATTTTTAAAGGCAATTAGAGATCGATTTGGCATGCTAGGATCTGTTTGCGAACCACGCTAATTGGCTGAATATCACATTTTCCTAGCCAAAGTGCGCGAAGCTAGAAGCAATTTTTTGTTGGTTAGAACGCAATAACTAATATAATTTTAAATAGTATGTAATATGTTTCAATTCATGCATTTATAAATATTGTTCTTCATATTTTAAATTTTAACATTTATATTTATTATTATTATTATTATTATTATTATCATCTTATTTTTATTATTATTTATTCCTCTTTCAAATTGTGCATCATACTTCAGCATATAGGGTCTACGACCCAGGCATAAAATATATATGCAATGTGTATCTAGAATTTTATAACAATAATAATACACCTACTACTAAACAGAACAGACACAGTTACACAGAGGTACCGAGATGCTAGTTAGGTTGCACGAGCCAAATCTTTGCAGGAAGATTATGCAGAAAAATGACACAGCTTAGCCAAAGAATTGAGAAGTAATTCAGTTTATTTGAAGCTTATTATAAAACAAATTCTTTAAGAGAGTAAAAATATGTTGCATAACCTATAGAATGTCCATGGTAAACACCGTACTGAACTACAGCAGCTAGACGTTATTCCACTACAATTATGCGTTACATGTATGGGGGGAAAAAAAACCTGCAAGGATTTTTATTCAATACTGTCAAACATGAAGAAGTAAATTTATACATGCATTTATTCTTCTATAAATTTTATTTCGTAATTTAGAAGCTATCCGGTTTGGAAATCTACTATACTTTTTAATTTATGCCAGCTATTGCTCAATTTTATGACTACCTGAATATTTTGCAAGGTTATAATTCCACCATAGTTTGAAGGCACGTTCCGGAATTTGACGAATATTCCTGCAAACTGATGTTACTGTAGCTTACAACTTAAAGTTGCAATTATACGGATTTCGTTAGTCTTCATTAGCCCCCTTTGCTCGTCTCTACAGATGAAAGGGAGAGAGAGAGAATTTTGCACCAGGTGGATGTACACTTCACTCCAAATTAATGAAAGAGCAGAAACTTTTGTTCTAAGGTGCCTTGAATTTCGCAGAATTAGTATCGTGTAAATGGTATATTTTTAGTGGGTTTTACAGGATATATATACCGAGGGTACCTAAAATGTATACGCACTTTCACATTAGATATTTATTTAATACATTTCAAAGTTGGGCCGCAAATCTTCTGTATGATGTTCTGTAAACAGATGTGCCTCACATTATGATAGCGTTGCTACGTGACAGGTAAATCAACAATGAACAAATGAAGCCAGGATTGTCGCATGATGTTCTGTAAACAGGTGTGACTCACATTACGTTATGATAGCGTTGCTACAACAAAATTAAGCCAAAATTATCGTTAAACAGCAGAAAGCAACTTTGAAGTGATATTGTAAAACCGAGAATGTTGAAGTTTAAAGGCAATGGAAATGTGTGTACAGAACAGAACCGTCAACGCGAGTATCAATTGCACGCATTCGAGACAAATTTGAGACTCATGGTACTGTGTGCGATGTTCACAAGGGCAGATCTGCGAGACCTCGCACAGCAAGCCCCGCGCACTGGATCCAAGGCACTATCCTAGGCACTATCCAAGGCGCTGGATAGGAGGAAGAGGTCCGATTGAGTTTCCACCGCGTTCTCCAGATCTAATTCCGTTGGATTTCTACCTATGGGGAACTCTTAAGGAAAACCAGCTACACGGCAGCATTTGCAGAAGAAATTGAAATGGCATGTGCTGCAAACGTTATTCAATCAGTATTTCAACGTACTCAGAAGTGTATCAACTCCGATGGTGGACAATTTGAGTAACTGTTGTTAACTGTAAAAGTCTAAGATGATTAGTACTCATCATTTTCTGTTTGTGTGAATTCAGTCTTGTTATGTTAACACAGTTTTTTTCTTTACTTGAAGTGTTTTTTTTTTGAGTAGTGTTTAACGCCCGTTATCACTACTGAGGCACCACAGGCGGTGGACACTCATGATACATGAGATGAAATGATAAATTGGGAAAGGATATTTTTTTTTTTTTTTTTAAGGAAGGAAGCGTTCCAGGCCTAAGTTTAGGTACCTCCCCGGCATTTGCCAGTTATGAAGACTGAGGAAAACCTGGAAAAAACCCCAGTCAGGGAGGACGGCCCTGGCGGGATTCGAACCGCAGACCTCCCGCTCACGAGTCCGTGCCTTAACGACCTCGGCCACCCGTGGCGGTGCTACTTGAAGTGTGTATACATATTCGGCACCTATATATATATATATACATACATACATACATACATACATACATACATACATACACACACACACACACACACATACTTTCCGAACTATATCTCTAGCTTTGCACTGTCTTAAACGGAGTTCAGTTTTCATATCCTTCATATTGAATAATTGTATATAAGTGTCGTTCTCTTTTCCGTAAGAGGTAATTACAGCTTTAATCAACTTCAAAATAATATTTTATAAGTATTAGGTTTTATCATATGTAATTTCAGCTTTTAAGCTTCATATTTTGTAAATTTTTGGTGGTTTTCATTTGTTTGAAAATGTTATTTACAGGACGCCATCGTTATTATGTGTTTTGTGAGCTTGTGTCAGACGCCAGTTAATACACAGACGTAAAATGGAGGTACCAAGTTTGAGATTAGAGTCTTTCCTGGAAACAATAACAATTGGAACGAGGTTTTTGAGACAGAAATACCCATCATTAGTTAATCGAAATAGGTTCTCTTTCAGCAGACAATATGAGACCCCATACTGCTCGAAAACCCAGCATATAGCACTTTCAGATTTCCATCTATTTCGATCCATGGCATCTTTCCTGCTTGGAAGAAATTCAAAAAGTATTGAAGTTGTGGAAGTGAGTATCACAGAATTCTTCCATCAAAATGGGCATCGTGGGTAACAAATCTCGCTGAAATTTGGCTCATGAGCAAAGAATCTAATGAACATTATATAAATAGAAGATAAA
This sequence comes from Metallyticus violacea, assembly GCA_030762175.1. Lineage (NCBI taxonomy): Eukaryota > Metazoa > Arthropoda > Insecta > Mantodea > Metallyticidae > Metallyticus > Metallyticus violacea. The sequence continues at coordinate 97,736,152 of CM060842.1, read as the reverse complement.
TGAAGATAACATTCTGCAAGCTTTAATTGTAGAGAGAAAACCTGTAGATCAAATACCAGAAATTTGAAATATAGTAATATCATAGCTTCGAATTACAATCTTTGGTATATTGAACGCGTTGAAATGAAATTAGAGTACCTCGTAAATGCAATCAAAATCAGCTAAAGTTATGTATGCATTAATATGTAAAATACGAGCATCAATAATGAGCCAGTGATTTAAACTTTATGCCAATTTATTTAGGCAATGCTACCGTTACGCCACTCTGTATTAACAGTAGTGCCCACATTTGCTACTGTGGTGTTACAGGTGCATGAGATTAAATGATAAATTGGAATAATAACAAAATGCTTAAGTTTGGGATATTTCCCCGGTATCTACCATTGAAGAGAACTGATAAAATCCTGTACAAAATCTTTATTCAGTGTATCAGAGTGGTGCTCGTAGCAACAGAAACCCATGATGCCAACTATGCTATTGCAAGTGTTGAATATAGCTTCTAGAATCTTTATAAGTAGAATAAAGAACACATGAAACAGAGAAAGTGAGAGTGAATAGGTAATAACGTACACATGTAAACAAAAAAAAAACTAATTATTCTGGTTTTCACCCATCAAACTTATCGATAATGTTAAAGTCTGGAATTTGCAGGATGAAGTCTGTCTCTATACACTGCTTATATTTTGAGGTCACAGTTTGGCTGAAATTAATATTTGGAGGTGGTTTACCCAGTTTTTTAATTAAAATTTTCTCTTCAAATGATCGCAAAGATTAAGGCTTAGAATGTATGTTTTGTGTAGTGTTAACTTTCTTTATATTCAATTAACACTATGGAAATAAAGCAAATGCTTCACGAACTCTCACAAAACATTTTTGGCCTGCCACTCAGCAACAACTTACTTCTAATCAAACTACTGATTATCGCTGTAGAGTGCCTGCATAAAAACTTAATTTCCCCCCCCCCCAAATATAATGTTGTTTTATTCTGAAATAACTGCAATTTTTCTATATTACACATACACATGTGATTATGTCGGGATTAATATACCGTTTAACTATAATTATCAAACAGATTTTAAAATATTTTTCTGAACTTTATAACGCAACAACAATCAATCGTATAAAACAGGAGGCTTTTCTGGAACAGTACATGGCGATAGATGACGTTTCATGTGGTGCATGCACCTAATAACTCTTATGGACAAGAGGGTTCTCTTACTCTTATTGGTTTGCAGCGCGTATACAGATTTTTTTTGGTTGATTTATTTATGGACGCTCTTTAACAGCTCAGGTCATCAGCGTCCCATTCAACTCAGGGCGTGAAACGGCCGACAATTTTTGCCCAGAGGCCTCTCTTTCAGGCTTGAGGTTCTTTTTCGTGCCGTAAATGTACGACACGGGACCCACGGCTTTACTTCCCTTCCGAAGGAAGTCATACTTAGGATTTTTACTCCCGAAAAAATCCATCGGTCCTGGCCGGGTTCGAACCCGCGATCTTGGGCGTATACAGATAGTAACCGTAATTGATGGAAAATGGAAGTCGGTAAAATTGAAGCAACATTTCAGCAGAGTACGTACTAGAAGACATGTTTTTAGTAATTGAAAACAAAACAAACAGAAAAAAAAAACCGTATTGCATAAGTAGAACTGTACATAAAGAACACAGTAAAATGGGGAATACTTTTTTTCTTTCCAAAATTCCAAAATTATGTATGGTAATACCAATATCAATCAAATGAAAATTTCAATGTGGAAATATATGAGTGATAAATTTAAGGAATAAATAGCAACATTTTCATTATAATATTCGTTAACCCTTTAAGTAAATATGATAGAAATAACGCTCATTACGTCTTTATACGGTTAAACGTTCAGGAAAATTTATAAGTTTTCAGTTACCTTAACACCATGCACTTTTCTTTCATACATAGTGCCGACGTTAGTTGTAATTTAAAATCGTCGATGCCTATTTCAGTGGTGGCTCGCGGCAGCATAAATGCGGGCTGCACAATTTTATTACTGCTGCTGTTGAATGTAGATTGCAAGCGTCTAGAATCTTAATAACTAAATTTAACACTCTTAAGTTCATGGTTGAACATATGTGAGAGAGAGAGAGAGAATTCATTAAAACACCACAGTAACGCTATTATTTAAAAGAATAATTGTCCTGCTTTTCATGCAACAAACTAATCGATGACCATATGATTAAAATGAAATAGTTAAACTTTTGCATGCTGTTTTGCCGTGGTCCATGGTTTACCATAGCTTTCACCAACTTCTGCGGTAGGCATCATCTGTGAACGATGAACAACTGACTGACTGACTAACTGCAAAAGAGCCCACAAGATATTAACGTTTTAATTATAGCGCCGGCCGTTGATTTTTGTTGATTTGGTTTATTTACGAACGCTCCTTAACATCTCAGATCATTAGCGTCCCATTTAATTCAGAGCGTGAGGCTCAGAAGCCTCTTCAGGTTTGAGGTTCTTTTACGTGCCGTAAATCTACAATACGGGACCCACGGCTTCCCTTCCGAAAGAAGTCACACTTAAGATTTTTACAGGTGTAAAAAATCCATAGACCCTGGTCGGGATTGGACCCGCGATCTTGAGTTTACGAGAAAAGACCACTAGACCACCAGGTTCGAAATGCGGTCCGTAAAGCCTAAGATTTATAATATGATTTGAAGTCTGGAATATGCAGATTTAAGTCCGTGTCTACAGTTGTATATTTCCTATGTTTTGAAATTACCGTTTGAGCATTGGTCTACACAAATTTTAGATTTGGATTTTCTCTTCCAATGGCCGCAGAAAAAGGCATAAAATGTAAGCTTTTTATAGTGTTAATTTTCTTTACATTCAGTTAACACAAAACGAAATAAAGCTCCTATTTCACTAGGTTGCCATTCAGAAACAGATTACTACCAATCAACCAAAATATAAGGATAAGGGAAATATGGTAGGTAGTTTTTAAAATATTTCACAAACGCAACAACGGTCATATAAAACTGGAAGCTTTCCTGGGAACGCATGTGACGAGAGAGGTGACATTTCAGGAGGGCCATACATGTATCTCTTATGAGCGAATGGCTCCTCCAACTATTTCCTCTGGCCTCTCTCGGTCAAAATACTTCACAAACTCTCAGAGATTGCAAACCAAGCTCCCTACAGATAATAATCGCAAATACAAACACCAGGCCCAAGGTAGAAGTCCCAACATCTCGAATATTTCTGTTGGTTTTTCTTTTATACATAAAAATGCATTTTCATGGTTATAGATAGTTAAAGTTGACATTTTTGGGGGTAGCGTAAACCAGCAACCTCCAAGAGCAACTTCCTCGGGTTATTACAACAGAAATAAAGGAACGTTCATTATTATTATTATTATTATTATTATTATTATTATTATTATTATTATTTTAGTATTATATCTAGAGCAACGTTTTCTAGACAACAAATTGAACTTTATGCTGATGACATTTTCTTAAATATTCTTGATACACTATATACGTTAAAATGTGGAACAATCCAAATCGTTCAATCTGGAAACCATAGCTCAATAGCTCATTTAGGACATTTAAGTGCCACTTTCTGTGAAGTGTCCATCAATATTCAATCATATTGTGTTTTGAGTACCTATAACCATGTACTGATGTTACGTAATCATTTTTGTCCATTCTGCCCTTGAAGCTACGTCTACTTTCAAGACTTCCAGGGAACGCTGCTTATCGCTGGAGTTACATGTGACGCCATGCACATGTTCATTTTAATTTTTTGTGTGTTATTTATTGTCGCTTTTGCATTGGCTTTCTCCTGACGTCGGTAGATTGAACGTGAATTCTCTAGACTCAAGTCTGTTATTATGTATGCAATGAATAATAATAGCGCAAATGAACTCGAGTTTTTGGCGTCTTTAAGCTAACTGGCATTCAACTTCGCTGGGTAAACTGGAAAAACTCCGAACAAAACCATACCCAGACAGTTTGACCTGACCGGCATTCGAACCCAGGATCTCCGGATTCGTGATCACAAGACTACTAGGCCACAAAAGCGGTCTGGCCTTTGCACTAACTGCCAGTTAATTTGCTAGTTTTTGGTCCAGGAAATTACGCATTGTCTGACAACTTGGGCACCGGACTAGCCACTGTTATGCGCTTAATGATAGTTTTAGTCTTATAAGGACTGTATCCTTCCAATGCTCTTACCACAAACATTTTAAATTATATAAAAAAAAAAAAAAAAAAAAAAAAAAAAAAAGCGGCCAACTGATTTCATTAAAATGTCAGTGACCCAGGTATTCTTTTGGATATTTTTGCAATCTAGGTCACCATTTAGGCAGTTTTTTTCCCGCTCTTCGTTTTGACTGTAATTCTAAATTTTTACAAATCTTTGGTTTTTAAAATTGCAGGTAATCAACGTGCACTTCCTCTATTTTAATGTATTTGTGTTAACGCTGTTGAGCATTTATGTGCAGTACGTTTGGTTTACAGCCTGTATTTTCTTGAAATTTGAAACTGAACCAGTTTGTTTTTGCGTATGTTATATATTGTTCAAACATTAGAATCGATATTTTTGCTTTTAAAATTTCAAAGGTGCTATGGGAATATTTAGTTGGGTGCATTCAAGTGAACATGTTTAATTCGTTAATGCACGCTGGTGAATAAATTAGAGAGCATTGTTTATTTAATATAGGATATTCCTTTAATATCGTGATTACTAATAGTAGGCTTTTTCACGACCGAACCCTGGAGGTTTTTAACAGCAGCAAGCTTAGTAAAAGCTAAAACTGTGCCTGTCGGGAAAGTGCTGATGTAACCGCACTGTTCTCTTGTTACCTCTTTTGCTCATTATGCATTTATACTGCGTTAGGACACAATGGAATTGTTCTGCCTATTTAACTTTTTCATTGGCTACCAGTAACAATATATTCTAATGATAACACATTTTTGTGTAGAGGTTCCGTAGTGAGTTCTTTATTTATTTTTCTCCTCAGTAATTACTTTACTCCTTTGAAGTAGCGTCAGATATCCCTTTACATTAACCTATGTCGGCTACTCCATTTGAGACATCAGTTCGATCAAATCCAATATCTCATCTTGCTATGCATCCTGTTTCGCAAACACTCCCCTTTGGGAACGGAAATTAAAGCAATAAACTGTTAACTGCTTGTGTATTCTGCAGGGGGTTAGTGGTTACCTTCTGGTCGTACCATTTGAGAGAGTGTGGTATGCTGTTACTCGTATAGGACTAAGCTAGAACAGCAAGAAACCTACATTTGCCTGAAGTCATCATCTTGCGTGATGACTATTATACTTTCTGAGAAAACGTATTGGAATACAGATACTGTATTTTAGATCGTTACAACTTAGTGTTTATTTGAGAAAGAGGTTGCTTTATTGTTAAAGATTGTGCTTTTAAAGTTTTACTTTTTTATGTTTAATTACATACGACTGGGAAATAGCATACCCAAAGGCCAATACAATTTTTTTTTAATTTTCGTTCACGCATTGAGTTAACTGATGTGTTTCAACTCACAGTAAATGTGACAATAATGATATATTATTTGAGTACATCTAAATAGTTTATCTACTTTTAACTGAAGATTTGCAGCCAAACACGTTGCTTTTGAAAACCTGTAGTTGCTGTATGAAAACCTTTTTGTATTGCTATTTCTGGACATCATTCTCCCACAGGAATTCCTCAACTCTCTATTTTGGCCATCATCTTCAGTACCGTAGGCAATCCATTTGAATGTTAACACTGGAGGTGTACTATTCTCTTGTGTCACTGACTCAATAGGTGAAAAACCCCTTACCTTACAGTAGTCACGAACAGAGAGCAGTATATTTGTTGTGCGTGAGACCAAACCATAGAACAGAAGTGGAGGATATATGAGATAAATGCACGAGCGGATGAATAGAACGCAGTGAAACTAACAACATTAAAGAGCAGTGTAGAACCCCACAGAAGAATGGTGATAAATTGGATGAAGGCGACAGAAATAGAATCAACACATATCACGGATGCTGCCTAATATAATTGTAAAGCTAGAGAATTCACCCAAGGTTTGCAAATTTCGCTTAGACAGGAGAAAGGGTTAAAGAGGTTATACCTATAGCTTTCTATATATTAAATATACTTCCAAGAGAAGCAATAATGATCTTGCTGCTCGATACCAGAGAATGATAAGTCGATTCCTGTTGCTATAATCGTTTACAGTTTTCTTCTCGATGTAAGGAATCAGAGTCCATTTTACAATGACTTGTAATTAAAGCTGCATCTAGATAATATTCCTCACAAAATCCTGCATTAATAATTAAAATATTTAAAGGACTGCAAACTAAATTCTTAAAATTGTCTGCGAAATAGATAAAAAATGCATAATCAATGTCCAACAATTTCGAAAGTTACCTTCAGAAAAAAATGATGTCAATATGTTAACTAGAACCCCGAGTTATAAACATTTACAATTTAATTTTTTTGTTTTTATTCACAATATTCAAAACAAAAGCAAAATATTCATTGTCGCAATGGTTTTGCAATATTTTTATACTGAGTCCTTATTTTTAAAAATATTTTGCCATAGAAAGTTATCTTTTCTTTTTTACTAAAGTAATTCAAGAACAAACAAAACATGGTATTATAGTTAAATCATATCAGTATACATTAAACAATATTTGTTTTAATTAATATTATTATTTTAACTTTTTTAATTTCGCGTTTACACTCATCAAACTTTTACAATTTTCAACTACAAGTAACCCCTTTCACTTAGCACTTCCTTTAGCTACCTGTAGATGTCTCATATATCCATATCAGTGCCCAAAGTTTACAACTTCTCTCTTGGTATTGTATCAGAATGCACTGGCATAAATGCTAATTTCTGAGGCGTTCACCTCAGAATGAAAGCAACCAAATATTCTGGAAGAGAGTCAATACATTTCGCTTTTAAGATTGTTAGCATTTTACATTCAGGTTCATTGCATGTTCAAAACCTGCAAGTGGTATTAACTCAGGCGATACGTGTTCAAGAGGGAGGGAAACCTTTTGTATGTTTTGTGTTTACATTCAAAATGCACTTGCCTACTTCTAGACACTTCTTAACTGTGACAACCCCATGCTTTTAATGGACTAACCATATTCAGAAAATCACTTTCAATATGCTAACAGCTTTCAGAGATGCATCAGGATCTAAAATTATACATTCGTGACGAGAACGCTCTGATCAAGTTGTAAATAAACGAGACGAGTTGATGATGAGCAATTGTTTTCCAGTTTGGATGTAAGAAGACTTTCTAACAACTCTCTATTTATCACATCGATGATGACGTTACCTTATAAGTGATAATTACTGATATCTTACAGTTTTAACTAATAGAGGCAATTCTTTAGTATATTCACATAAGAAAGCATTTATTGATACTTTCTAAGAAGTGTTGCTTCCAAGTGCTGCATCTGTACAGGTAAGGAGAAAATTAATTTGGCTAGGATGCAATAAATTTGATTATCGCCTTCACAAAACCCTTATCTGTTAAGAAAATAAATGCAGCTGTAACTTCTGCTCCGCCGTGTTGTTCAGATATAGTTGCATAAAGAAGGCTATGTGTAGAAGATTGTGACATGCTCAAAATGGAGTATCCAGCTGTTATTAAATTCTTCACAAAAGAAGAACTTACTCCAAATGAAATTCAACAGCGATTGGACTGTGTATATGGGGAAGCATCTCCCTCTTATTCTATCGTTAAACAATGGGCCAAGCGTTTTCGAATGGGTCAAGAAAACATTGAAGACGAAGAGCGTGCAGTTCGGCCTTTGGAGGTGCTCACTCCTGAAGTCATCGTTCTTGTGGAAGGAGAAATTATGGAAGACCGGCGGCTCAAAGTTAAAAGAAATAGCAGCAAGGTTGGACTTTTCTAAAACAACAGTCAGTCCGAATTATTCATGAACATTTAAACACGAATAAGGTTAGTGCAAGATGGATGCATAGCCTTCTTTCCTCAGTCCAAAAGCAGCAACGAGTTGTCAGGCCTTTTTGGAGCTCTACCGTGACCATGAGAGAGAAGTTCTGCAAACCATTGTTACAGAAGATGAAACTATGATCCCTTGTCCAAAAGATGCTCATTGGAGTGGGATAAACCTGCCGAAGGACCTCCTCTAAAGGCCAATGTCACTCAGTCAACCAAGAAGATAATGACCACAATCTTTTGGGTCTGTGAAGGAATACCCTTCATTGACTTCAAGGAGAGGAACACCACAGTAAATGGAGAGTACTATGCTGGCCTTCTGCACAGACTGCGTGCTTCCATGAAAGAGAAAAGACGAGGAAAACTAAGTGGTAGTGTGCGCCTTCTTCACGACAACGCGCCTGTGCACACGGATCTTGTTGCAAAGGAAGCTGTGAAGAATTGTGGCTTCAAGGAGATCGACCATCCACCCTACAGCCCAGATCTAGCTCCAAGTAACTATTTCCTCTTTTCAGAACTTAAGAAGGGCTTTCTAGGAAGGAAATTTAAGTGTGACGAAGAAATGATAGATGCTGTTTGACCATTTTGCAGAACAAGACTCTTGACTTATTTTTTGGGAGGGGGTTGAAATGTTAATTCAAAGATGTGAGAAGTGTATTGCAATAAACGGTAGCTATATTAAAAGTGAAATATAGTTTTTATCTCTATACCTATGAACCTACCCTCTTATATTCTACTGTCTGACCTTTCTACAACTGCAAGCTTTTTTTAACTATAAGCTACAGAGCAATAAAATAGTCCCATTTTTAATGAAAATTATAAAAATTATCATTATGACTGTTACGTGTCAAACAACAGAGAAACTAATTAAAAATGGTCGCGTGGAATCCATGGGCATAATTTTGTAAATTTGGGCAAGTTGAGAGCGCAGTGAGCACACAACTTATGATGGCGTATCTACAAAGTACACGAACAATGGCAGACGGTCTCCATATTATTACAAGATAAATTTCTGTCTTCTTGTCTTGTGTCTATTGTAGTATAAGAAGTGCTTTTATATACAAAATGCCTCATCACATGCAAATACGAATGCATAATGTGATCAGGAATAAAAGCAAAAGTTTGCCAAAGTATCGGCTCTAGTGTTTGTTTTATTTTTAGTTGTATTTTTTCGGTTTTTCCCCCTTTACCGTTACATGTTCAAAGCCTGCTGTTAAAGTATTCCAGACTGCCGGCGAAATGTGTTGCAAATGATCTTGCGTCTGCTTTTTTAGATGGAATACAAATCGAAAAAGGAAATCGAACCCTCAGACAGTTGGTAAGCAAGTTCAAGGCGATGGACACGTAATTAATTACTTATAATGCTCCTGTTTACAAGCTCTTGAACTACTTCGAAATAGTGAACAAACATTCATTTCGAGTTACGTAAAACAGGTTTACTTTTTCATGAATTCCTTCTCCCTCAGTACTTCAGTTTTAAGTCACATATGCTCGTATAACGTTATATTTTGTGTAAACTTGCGGCACTATTTCTATACAATCTATTTATTATTTAATCTGACACTATCTTCTCCCCTTACTAACCTAGATTACATTCACTTTTGCGGAAGCGTCTGCTGGTTGATAAATCGTTTCCTTGCATGAGGTAGCTCAATTAATATTTAACAGCATTTCCCCTCTAAAATATGACTCTGTACTTGTTACATTCTATTTTATTTCACATAACAATGAATATTTTTATTAATAGAGTTTAACGTCCGTTTTAACAAACGAGGCATCTCAGGCGGTGGACATGCTGATACATATGCTTTTTTTTTTTGAATAGTGTTTAACGCCCGTTTTTACTACAGAAGCACCACAGGGGGTGGACAACTGATGATACATGAGATGATATATTGGGAAAGGATATTTTTTTTACGGAAGGAAGCGTTCCAGGCCTAAGTTTAGGATACCTCCCCGGCATTTGTCAGTTATGAGGACTGAGGAAAACCTGAAAAAAAAAAACCAGTCAGGGAGGACACTCTTGGTGGGATTCGAGCCCCAGACCTCTCAATCACGAGTCCGCGTCTTAACGACCTCGGCCACCGGTATATATCAGTTAACAGTGATTATAACAATTATAACAGTAATTATAAAAGCGGAAAAGAATAAAACACTAAGAGAAAGTCACACTTGTAATCGTTTTATGTCGAATTACTAGAGTTCTTCTTTAGCAAGAAGACTGGTGAAGGTGATAAAAGTAAATATTGAGTATCGAAGGTAGCGTTATCCACGGAAACAGATGAATGATACGTAAGATTTAAACCAGGAGGTATACGGGCTTTATATAAAAATATAGCTGCCACTTCTCTATCTCTGAATAAACTTTCAGAGCATTGTGTAGGTAACGCATCAATAAGAGTTAGACTAAAAGCATCATCAAAATCCTTACAGTGAGATACGGCATATTGGGCAACCGGCAAGGGAGACTTGGTTTTAACAGAACGTCTATGATTGTTCATATGGGGAGAAACAAAAGTAGAAGAATCATTATAAAATTCTTTGCAAAGCTTACAGCGACATTCTTAGAAGAAAAAAAAAAATAATTTTGAGTATCGAAGATAACATTATGCATGGAAACAGATGAAACTAGAAATAAGAGTGTGTGTATCATTTCATCTCTATCTATCTATCTATCTATCTATCTATCTATCTATCTATCTATCTATCTATCTATCTATCTATCTATCTATCTATCTATCTATCTATCTATCTATCTATCTATCTATCTATCTATCTATCTATCTATCTATCTATCTATCTATCTATCTATCTATCTATCTATCTATCTATCTATCTATCTATCTGTCTGTCTGTCTGTCTGTCTGTCTGTCTGTCTGTCTGTCTGTCTGTCTGTCTGTCTGTCTGTCTGTCTGTCTGTCCGTCCGTCCGTCCGTCCGTCCGTCCGCCCGCCCGCCCCTCCCTCCCTCCCTCCCTCCCTCTCCCTCTCTCTCTCTGCCCGCCGTCTGTACATATACACATACATACATAAGATGAAATGATACACTGGGAAAGGTTTTTTTATGCGTTTCAGGCCTAAGTTTTAGGTACTTCCCCAGGATTTGCCATTTATGAGCATTGAGGAAAACTTGGAATAAAACTCGTCAGGGGGAGTCCTGGTGGGTATCGAACCAGAGAACTCCACCTTACGAGTCCGCGCTTAAACTATCTCGGCCACCGCTGGTGGCACATAGCAATGAGAAAATATACCAGTTAATTCAAGTAAGTGAAGCAGTGTGTTTTCTTCAACTAAAATGACAAAATGTCAACAAATTTTATAGTGTTTAGAGTGTTACAAAACAATGTATAAAAGTATTTTATATATATATATATATATATTATGAATGTTTTTAATAAAAATTGATTAGTATGGAAAATGGTAATTTAACCTATAATTATTCTACTGAAATATAATTACTGTGCAAAAATTAATTTCAGTACATTTTACTTATACTTCAGAATCAGAATCCATAGGCATGCTGTTGTACTTTTTAATATTATTTTGAAAGAACAAGCATAATATGGGGAAAATGAAATGCATTTCAACAAGATCGTTGTTCAGTTACTTCGATTGCCCCAATGTTAGATATCAGGTAGGCACCTCACAACAAGCGCGAGGCAAAGATATTTCCGCCCAGCATGGTCCGGATTCACTCATCTGCTATGCAAATTAATGCTTTTCATACAAAATTCTCCGCGGGTGAGGGGATCCGAGCTAAATGTTGACAGCGTCTCGTGCATATCCAAGAAATTGAGAAGCCTTACCTTCTGAGCATATGCTTATATGTGTCGAAGGCCGGGGAATCAATGTTATTCATGCAAATCAAATGATGATGCATTATGGTGGCGATGCAGAAATATTCTCACAAAAGTGGATGGATTAGCTGCAACGAAATAAATAACGGAGACAATATTTGTATAATCTATAATGCCTTTTTTAAGATTTGGAAATTAAACATGGTTGGACGATGTAAACATTTCTTCGCTGAGTTAGGACAAGGACAAGAAGGGCAGGGATTTAACTCAATGTTTTTGTCTTTTGAAATTTATGATTATGTATGTACATTCCATACAAACACATATTTACTCTCCGAAATTAACAGAAATAACAAAAATATATTTCGAGTTCGTATTTGATACCAGCACTTAGGTCGGTTCTGGTGATAGTGGTAACCATACTTGGCTTCAACACCCAAGATCGCGGGTTCAAACCCGGCCAGGGTCGATAGATTTTTTCCGGGCGTAAAAATCCTAAGTATGGCTCCCTTCGAAAGGGAAGTAAAGCCGTAGGTCCCGTGTCGTACATTTACGGCACGATAAAGAACTTCAAGTCTGAAAGAAGAGACCTCTGAGCAAAATTTGTCGGCCGTATTATGCCCTGATTTGAATGGGACGCTGATGACCTGAAATGTTAAAGAGCGTCCGTAAATAAACAAATAAAAAAGCCTGCATCTGACTACAGACTGGAGTTTGAACCTTGGACTTAAAAATAAATTACATTGATTAGTTAATAACTTCACTTACTAAAGACAATTCAAAAATAGCAAATAAACATTTAAATGAATTTGGGAATGCAAAAGGTATGCACTCAAACTACATATATTTGAAACCAAAATTGTTCAAAATATAGGAAAAAATATTTGAATATTAAAATTAATGTGTAGTAGATAATGGAACACATTTAAACTCTCAGTTTATGTGCTTTCCTTTCGAATTCGGATATTTACAATATAGAACACAAAATAATAATATCAAAAAAAGCGCAGAAAGAAAATTTGCCGGGGGGATGAAATTAAATAAGCAGAAAAGCGAAACTAAACACTACAATAGACGTGAAAAAAAATTACAAACGGCTTATGTGGAAATGTTGAGACCGTTGTTAGTATTAACAAGAACAGGTTGTAAAAAGGAATGAAGATATCATGAGAGATATATTTATTAGGACTATTTTACAAATAAAATAAGAATTTAAATAAATCCTCTAAACTTGGCTTACAAACTGTAATAATTATATATTTGCAGTTAATCTTTTGAAGCAATCTTACGACAGAAGGATGCCAATAGAGAAGAAAAAAATTAATTGTTTAGGACTATTTCATGAATAGAATAACAATAAAAGTGACTAATATATTTTAAATTCGCGCACAGAATATTAACACTTGTATAAAATGTTACACTAATCTAATATGAAACCGTGAGAATGAAAAATCGACTATTACAATCGCTACCGTGCGATTTTCTAATACCAACTGAGAGCGAGGAAAAAAAAAAAAAAGATACGGTATCTCTATTTGAATTCCTAAGGATAAGACCAATTTATACATTTGACGCATCACCAAAACGCTTTGAAGGAAGAACCCTGCATTTGATGTTATGATTGTCCATTGTTCGTGCTTTTGTTGCTATCAATAGCTCGCACCCGCCTCTAGTAAAAGTTGTCAGTGATGCGTGTTCAGGAATTATATAGTGGAGGCATAGAGTTGCCTGCACTGACCACAAGACGAAGGCACGTCACGTGATAAAACGGATTTGATGCATTTTTTCCGACAATTTCACTCCGTAAATTGGCTGTAATTGGTTAAAATTCAAAATTTTGTTTCTTTTCAGTATACGATTTTAAGATGACATCACATGAGTGAAATAGTCACATTTTTGAAGTCAGTGCTTATGAACAAATTTAAATCAAATGTATAATGGGTGGATGATATCGGGTTCTAAAAACAACACAAGAAGGAGAAAGAAAGAAAAAAAGGAAATAATTAAAAAATACATTAATAGCAAGTATAGGAACAAGCCGAAAAGTGAGGAGAAGGAGAAGAAAAGAAGTTTCATTTTAAGACATAAATTAGCTGATTTCAATAAGTTTACTAATGCAGTGATATGTACTATCAAATTCTGTGAATTAGTGATTATTAATGCATAGACATAGAGCTCTTTAGACAGGTTTAGTTATAAAACACAAGCATTACCTACGAACCTGTGGCGGTTTCTTCTTACTCTGATAGCCACTGATACAATATCATCGAACGACATGCGTTGGTTTCCATATCCATCACACCTGCACTTTAATTTACTGGAATTGATGGGAAATTCACAGTATGATGCCTCGCCGCACTTTCCACAGATCGCGTGCAGTAATCTCATAAACTTACCATAATCTCACAGCTTTCCCTCATGTGTTGGTAGAAACGGAGCAGCAATAGCATTTTCCCCTGGCTGGAGTTTAGAACAAAGGATACTTTTATATTGCTGAGGGAAATATATGTAAGAAAAAACTTTGTTCTTATCTGATCATTAATAATATTCTAGTTTACAGATATCAGCGTTCTTTTATGAGTTAATGGTCAACGGTTGAAATGTACCTAGTTTAATAAATATTGACTGCTTCAAATGTTTTGTCCAGATACATATAAAGATCTTGGTATATGCTTGTAATTATAGAGTAATAGAAAGAAAAACTGAAGGTTAGAAATTATTAAGTCATAGGATGTTTAGCAAGTAATGATTGTTAGTTGAACCAGCTTCATGTGTGTATTGTCTTACTGGCACGTTGATTATTGTATAACTTTCTGTAGGAGCTGAAGTATCGGAGGCTTTGTATGTTTTGCACATTACAAAAATATCATCCAATAGTACAAACGTTTACGCTGCTATTGCCTTTGGTCCTACATTTGTGAAGTTTCCAGTGAATTTCAGAACAAACCTATTTATTTATTTTCATTTATTTTATAGGGCTAGTGTGAATATAATAATCTCTGTTAAACAATGATTCTTCAGCTGCACACCTTTTTGCTACCCCTTTTGCACTCCAGGGTTTATAAAATGTGTTTATTTTAATATTAATGATAAATTTTGGCAAAAATGACCTCTTTCCTTTCATGAAATCAACAAAATTGAACATCAACATTAGAAAACAAAGAAAAACCGAAGCGAGTAGAACATCTAAAACAAGTTTGAATTCTGCATCGTATTAACCAATCAGCACTTTCCAATTAAATGCGTAATGATTACCATAATTTATTTGCTATTTGTTTACAGTTTGCAGATTGTGTTTGTTATTTCATCTCGCGTAATAAGGAACACTATGATCAACTTCATTAAGTGTTCTCAATATTACTGTCAAATTACAATGAAATTTACGTATTAATAGACTCAAACGCTAGAGACATAACCGAATGTGATAATCCAGAAATAACAGTCATTATAATTAAAATATAATGTGCCACAACCTACAGCAAGCTAACGTTGCTAATGATTTATTTGTTAATGAAAATTGTTTTAATTTTCAATAAAATTCCGTGATACAGGTGACTCAAATTAACCAAATAACTAATATTACACAATAAAAGTACCTTTTTAAATAATATGGCAATTGCATATCAACAAAGTCTAATCTAAATTTTAATAAAACTAAAAAATAAGACAACGAATAAGTCGCGTTTCAAACCAATAGCAAACTTAAACAAATTAAGACAACATTACAGATTTTAACCATGTTATTTAATATTTTTAGAGAATTGGAAAGAATGTTATTAGAATGGTATTGGAAATGAACATTTAAAATTTAGTTAAACAATTCGCCGATAAGCAAGCAATAACTATCCTGAATAATTTAGACTTAGAAATTACGAATTATAGAATACTTAAATATTTGGAAATAAACAATAAAATAAAAATAAAATAATTTTTATAAAATATAGAAATAAAACAAACAAATAAAGATAAGTTTTCATAAATAATTATTAATATCTTAAAAGGCGATTAATAAGAATTTATGAACAATTATTAATAATCTAAAAATAAGAGATTAAAATAGAACTGAAAAGAGCATGAAAACCGTATCTGTTTTAATTCAGTATGATGAGAAAAATATATGAAAAGATGCAAAATATATAAGGAGCATTTTTGCTTAAGTCAGTAATAAATTTTAGAAATGAAATATGTGCTACAGTGAAAACTACAGAAAAAGAATTAAATGCTTATTTTAGACAAAGCATAAGAAATTTAAGGCTTATCCATAGAAAAAAATTAAGAAACTAGAAGAATAATTAATACAGAAGCAAAAATGTTACATTTTATCAAAGAAGTCTGGTGGTTTTTATATCTGATGATGGAAATAAGGAAGAGACATAAAAGAAAAATTCTTATTATTGACAATCCCTTAAAGAAGAATAAAAGAAACCATTACCTGAAGGGTTGAAGGTATTCCAGATGAGCACTTAGGAAGAAAAACAACCAAGTGTTTAATCCTTGAAGCTGATATGTTTCCTGCATATCTATTTACTTAAGCGTTTAGTGTTGCTTTGTGTTGTAATTAATTGAAGTGGAGTATGTTTTAAAACACATATATGGTAGTGACAAGATTGGAGACGATACATTCATTTATGTGACGCGCTGTATACAGAATGGCAATATAAAATTATAATTTTTGGGAAAGAAACTGAATACCTTGTTTTTCCTATCAATTTGTATTGGTTTTTGCTTCATAATATAGACAGACGTGAGAAAGATGATTTTTAATCAGACGTTTATGATATTTTAAGATATATTGAGACGTTTATGATTTTTTAAAAGATTTTTTCACTACCATAATGAAAAAATGAATGCTTAGTTTCTATAAACTTCTAGTCAGCTGTTTATCTTATTATTTGCAAATTATACGCACAAAATATCTCTATTTACTTTTATTAAATGTATTTATTATCATTTTAACTGCTCCAGAAATCTCATTTAATGTTATTCTGATATCCTTTTTCATAAGTTTAATTATAATGAACCTAATAATAAACCACAAACTACTCAAAGCTGTATATTGTTTACAATTTAATGATGCCTAGCACATATTGCAAATATTGGAAACTGCAGCGTGAAAAATTGAAGTGATTAATCACTCGTAGATTGGGTTGAAGTTCTGATTCTTAGGAGGTAAATTTTGGTATAGGATCAATATTTATGGTATTCTAACGAAATTATTACTTGCACGTTAAGAATAGTGGATTACTTGCTTTCAAGTACATGAGACTTTTTAGAAAGAACCGTTGTTTCATACCTCAGCTCAAAAAATTCTGGCATCGTCACAATTGCACTGAGAAATTATTTGAAAATATGTTAACGAATTATGGTAAGCGCATGGTAAGATGTGGGAAAAAAAAAAAAAAAAAAAAAAAGCGCGAAAAGGGAGTGAGTCGAAACGAATAAGAAAACTGCGCTGTTGCTAAATCAACTTCAAAAGATGTTTTCATAAGTATAAAGGCAAATATGAATGTGTGGTAACATAAGTATTATTTTTGAATGTTTTATATCAATGTTCTATGCAATTTGCTTTGCAAATGTCTAAACAATAACATGCATTTATTCTTGGGCTAGGTTATATTCTTATCACATTACTTTGATGAATCGCGCTGTATTTCGATATATATTATTTATTAATGCGTTTACTGGTGCATCTATATGAAAATGTGCCTAGGGGTTATTATAACTAAAACGAAATTTATACGAATAAATCCCATGACTTTAATTCAATGTTGGGGTCTTCTGAACTGTTACACTAATGCATTGCGATTTGTCAGTCCCTACAGTGCACAGCAATAGAATAAATTTAAAAGTTGGCAATTATTTCCACCGAACAACTTTTCAGCTGTATAGAGTACTTCATGCCAGAGTAATTTGCAATGTTGCGTAACCGTTTTACTCCAACAGAGTTTTATAAAGCGTTTAATGGGATTTCGCGTGGTGACCAAACATACAACAAAGAGTTACTCTTCAATGCAGCTCGCAGGCTTTTCGTTTTCCACACTTCTGCAGAACCACTAATTGGTTTTTCATATTCAGTTATGGTTACTGCCATAATTTCCTGTTGCCGGTTCGATATTTTCTCTGTGAAATATCCGATTCAAATTTTAGACATAAAGCAGCCACCTTGAAAATATAAAAAATTAAAATGGAATTCTTTTATGGTAATACCAAAACGTGTAGGATGCAAGAAGATTGAAAATTTAATTTTTCCTGTTTCATTCCTCATCGTGCTTAAACTCAGTGGCTTGCGTTTACATAAAAAGTTTAACTGGAATAGTTCATTAAATCAGAATGGCTGTTCAAACCAAATGAACAGATTTATTCTGTTATGTATTAATATATGAGAGTTATTTAATAAAATGTGCAATGATAACATATTTGAAAACAATATTCTCTCTGGTGGTTAGAATATCGTCTCCTTAGAGTGTTTACAGTAAAAATTCGATTTATACAACACAAAAATACTGAATTGTAGCGAAACTAAGTGTCCAGGGAAGAAAATGAAGAGAACATAACATTCTGATCAGCTTTATTCTGTTACGAAATTGAGTTATAACGCCATAAAAAGGGCCCAAAACGTTTCAACGTTAAATTGTATCATCATTTTTCACTTTCATTTTCTTTGTATATAGAATTATGTCTATCTCTTCCACTCTATATAGTGAAGTACTTTCCCCCTGCTTAAACCCATTCATACCACTAGCACCCCGCTGACTCGTGAGAGGGAGGTCTGGGGTTCGAATCCCGCAAGGATCGTCCTTCCTGACTGAGGTTTTTCCAGGTTTTCCTCAGTCCTCATAAATGGCAAATGCCAGGGAGGTACCCCAAAAACTTATGCCTGAAACGTTTCCTACCTTAAAAAAATCCTTTCCCAATATATCGTTTCATTTCATGTATCATCAGTGTCACCGCCTGTGGTGCCTCAGTAGTAAAAACGGATGTTAAACACTACTCAAAAAAATACCACTAGTCTTTCTCTGGGTTATTAACTATTTCGAACAGATCAATAGGATGTTCAAGTGCAATTATTATTAATTCATCATGGAAGAGAATCGGTCCTGGTGGTATAGTGGTAACCATACTTGCCTCCTAAACCCAAGATCGCGGGCGCGACCCTGACGAGGACCGATGGATTTTTTGGGCGTACCTAAGTAAGGTTTCCTTCGGAAGGGGAGTAAAGCCGTGGGTCCCGTGTCGTACATTTACGGCACGATAAAGAACCTCAAGCCTGAAAGGACAGGTCTCTGAGCAAAATTTGTGGGCCGTTTCACGTCCTGAATAGAATGGGACGCCTGTGACCTGAAATGTTAAAGAGCATCCGGAAAAAAAAAACAAAAAAACAAAAAACAAATCATGGAAGAGCTGGAGGTAGAAAAAATTAAATACATTCCAAAAAGACGTTTTTTATGGTTTTGATACATGTTCATGTTTAGAAAATATATTTCTGGCATATTATTATACAACATCTACTGATAATGGTTAAACGTGGTTTAGTTAGTTAACCGGCGTAAAAGGCTCTTAAAGCAGAGATACGCTCCAGATAAACGGTTGCTCGATAAAAATAGATTTAGCGTCCTACAGTGATCAAGACCCTAAAACTGGGAGCTGTGGGAACCAATAAAACAAAACATTAAATTCCGTACGTAAATTTGGTAAAAGCTGTATTAAATAATTGTTGGAAAGAACAACTTTGTTAATTATAACAGAATTGCAAAATTCAAGAGGTTCTTTGATCTGCTAAGGACTCTTCATGACATGCTGATAACTGAAAACGCAGTATAACCCCTAAATTGTAGACAATAAGACCATACTGAGTGTGTCAGTTTGATATGAACATAATATTCATTGGCTAAAAATGACCAGATGTTCGATGTAATTATCACTATGAAGAGGAGCAATTAAAAGTTAAAAACATGGTTTTAATAAGAAAAGATTGAATCCCGTCTTGCGCGATATACGTGCCCTTTAAGATTCCGTAGTGCAACATCCGACGACCTTGTTTACCCAAGTGCCAACCAAAAAACTCGTATTTAGTTCAGTTCTATTATGTAGTATTAATATATAACATATATTTCATTACTTGTGGAATGATAGCATGTTTGAAAACAATATGATGTGTAGAATGCCATCTCTTCTACGGAACCAGAAACTGAACAGTCAGAGTTGACACCTTTTCTTTTTAATTGGTTTGTCACTTTAAGAAAAATAACACTAGTATTATTTATTTTATTGTTAACACGAATATTGATTCAATTTTTTGCGCTTTATATACAATTTTAGTTACTTAAAATGCAAATAATCTCTGTTTCATAACTGTATACTTAAAATTTATACAATGAGGTTATTTGAGTTATGGGCCGGAAGAGGCAGCTATGTAATGTGAGAATTATCGTCATGATTGCGTTCATGTGTACGTTATGTGTTAATTGTTCTTCTTTAGTTATGCCATGTATAATTATAGTGCCGAAGAACGGGTTTTTGTGTTGATACATATGAAAACTTATTCTTGCAGAAGTTTAAGGCAATTCGCAAGAAAATATCCTGGAAATCGTTTGCCTATTTGTTGCAAAGCTACGAGAGACAGGATCTGTCAATGACAAGAAACTTGTTCCAAATCGTCGGGTTCTTGCGGAAGAACAGATAGATGAAATACAGGAATTCCCTATGCAGATGCCGGCAATGCATTGCCGCCGAGGGTATCATTTTAAAAAGCTCTTAAAACATAGGTTATTATTATTATTATTATTATTATTATTATTATTATTATTATTATTATTATTATTAGTTTTAAACACAGTGTACTTTTATGCTGTTAGTAAAAATATAAATGGTAGAATAAAAATAATAATTTTACTCACGGTGACCTTTTTCTCCCTTTTGCTGGTTGTAGTGACCCTTATCTTCGTTTTGCTCGTGACTAAGTCAGTAACAAGAAAGTTAGTTTATAACTTTAAATATTTTATTACTTGTATGTGATGCTTGTTGTAAATCATTTTTGGACTAGTTTTCTCTCAAAGTGTACATAGAATATTTTTATTGATAAAATGACAAAAAGACATACGAAAAACCTTAACAATTTTCTAGTTTAAACTGGAAGTAACTGAAAGCATTATCATTGTCATATTAAAAATATAGAGTTCATACTGTATACCTAACGGAAACCGCACCCTTAGACATCCGAATAGTTTTAAGAAATTTAATTTTATGAGATTCAACACTATTTAATAAAACTTTGCCTTTTTGTCAGAGTAAAAGGGGAAAAAAAATGTTATACAAAATAGTGAGTTAACGTTTTCAATTATCTAGGCGTTAACTTTTTCAATTCAGTCTCGCGGCGTATAAAGTCCGACTGAAATTCAAAGCTGTCACTGCATTAAAGTGTGCTGCGTTTGTATTTGCGAAACCACGGAAGCGTGTTTACTCTTTTTGTTCATATCGAGTTTGCCGGAAGCTACAAATGTGGTGTAACATTCTTTTTTTTAAAAAAACAGGTGCGCGTCTGTTGGTGGTGTTTTGTTAAAAGCGTTAATGATATTAAACTAAGAGTAACTACCGTCCATTTACAATGTGATGGGCAAACAACGAGCTAATTCCATAGTAATTGCAGGTTAGATATTAAGCAGTAATTCCAACTCTGCTTGTTTTGTGTTATTTTTATAATTGCAAGTAAACTTTATTGTTATAATGCATTGCAATTGATGCTAATATAAATTTATGCTGTAAAAAGCCGCCTCCGTGATTTAGCGGTTAGCGTGTATACTTTTCGTCCTATGTTCGACTCCCGGTACTTTTGAGGCGTTTTTGGTAACCGGATCTGTCCAGTCTTGCGAGGACCTGGTCTAAGAAATGATGAATCCGATCTGGAAGGATGAAATTAATATAGTAATAATAATGTTTATTTATTGTTTATATTTGTACAATATCGCTCGCATGAACCTTTCGACCGTTGCTATTCATTACACAGCCACTTATAGAAAAATAATTTCCACTTCAAATCAAATACATTTACAGCTATTATCACCTAAGCTCAGACACTTAAATGTGCGCGCGCATGCACACGCACAACATTCAAAGAGCTCATCTACTCCAACGAAGCGCTTCTAATTGCATGCATTTTGCATAGAAAACCAAGCTTTGACCAGTTGTCTTTCTATGCAAACAGATCTCAATGTGCTAACCTATTGGACTTAGCAAAGTTAGTTCCAAATGCAGTCAACCTCCACTGTTCGGTCTATTAGAATGTGCTGCCAGTTTTCTTTTCCCCATTAAAAACACAATTTTTTGCCCAGCTTCATTTGTTATTTTAGTCACTTACCATGCTCCCAATCTGTCCTATCTGATCTTGAGTTCATTGCCTAAACTAAGTGCTATTTTCTCTGTGCACTCTGCTTGTATGTTCTGTTGGTTAATTTCCTTAAGATTTTTTTTTTTTTTTAACTTTCCTCCAAACATAACTACCATTCCTTGTCCCCTTTTCCCACATAATTCCATCCCATTTCAATCTGATATTGGTCGCAAGAAGCCCTTAATGTGGTTTGATACCTTGTTATTGTGTATAGCTAGTACTTAATTATTCTAATTTTACATGAATAGTCATAGCGACGCAATTATCGAAAAATCCCTCAGTTGGCTGTATTCCCCCTACTCTCTTTAGAAACTAGTGAATAATGTTAAGGTTGTTTGAAGTGCCAATGCGCTTAGCACGTGGCGTTGTCTGTAGTAGAAAAGGACTTGGATATTTGGAGTTGCGTTGCAAATTATTATGGTATAAACAGAAGAAAGTTTTAAATAAGTAATAAACCAGAATAATCAAGTAAGTCCGGTTGTATGTCAGGGTAAAATGGTACCTACAATAAACACTTTGGTGGAATAACTATAGTGATTATACAGGGTGATTCAAAATGATGGACAGACTTTCAGTTGCCTATACTTCCTGAACTATTCTGTAAATTACATTTGATTAAAAATACACGGAGGTTTACAAATGTTCTATATGCTCCCCTCCGGCTGCACGATAATATCTAGACGGTAGCTGAATTCAGCCCACGCTCAATAAAGAATGTCTTGCGGCACTAAGTTCACCACAGCTGTGATACGGTTTCTTAGGTCATTCAAATTCGTGGGAAGTACGTAAACTGCATCTTTCACGAACCCCCACAAGTGGAAATCGCAGGGTGTGAGACCAGGAGATCTTAGTGGCCAGAACAGAAGTGCCAAGTCTTCCTTCCCCATGTGGCTTATCCATCGTCAAGGTACATTCATTCATTCAGGAAATGTCGAACATTCCGATGCCAATGGGGTGGAGCTCTGTCCTGCTGGAAAATGTAATATCCTGAATTTTCATTCATTTGAGGAACAAGCCAGTTTTGCAGCATGCTAAGACATCTCCCTCCCGTAACCGTCTTTTTGTCAAAAGAGAAAGGTCCACAAACCTTTGTGAACGATACGGTGCAAAACACATTAACTTTGGGGCTGTCCCGCACATGTTCCAGTGTTACATGAGGATTTTGTAGCCCCCATATCCGGACGTTCTGCCTGTTAACTGTCCCACTTAGGTAAAACGTAGTTTCATCACTGAAAATTACACGAGGCAGAAACATTTCCTGTTCCATGTTTCGGAGCATACGGTCACAAAATTCTACACGCTTTATCTTATTGTTTGCGCGAAGAGCCTGTACCATTGTAGATGGTATGGTTTGTACACTAACCGGCGACTCAATACACGCCATACAGTTGTTTGCGGTAGTTTTCTTACTCGCACACTTAAATGCACTCCACGTTCTCCTTCGATACACATGGTCGGCCTGGTCTTTTACCTTTACACAGAGAGCCTATTTCGTCAAATTGTTTATTCCAACGATAAATGCTCTTCCTCGTTGGAGGTTCACCGTTAAACTTAAGCCGAAATGCATGCTGCACCGCAGTCGCACACTTACTTTTACTGAACTCACGAATGCATAAAATCTTGTGTTGCATAGTAGCCAATTTGGTTACAACTGACGCTGTACGTATGCGGAACAGTTGACGATACGGTGCGATGCTGGAGCGCTCTAGTGGTAGTATTCGCAACTTTACAAGTTCCGCTTTCCAATATACTGGACAGCATTCAAGTACAATATATAGTGCAGAAAATATAGCGGAATGAAAGAGTGTCCACCATTTTGAATCACTCTGTATAATACATAATTTGGCAGCTATTAATTTAACTTCAAACCAAAGTCTCTATACGTATATAAATTCTGACAGTCTAGAGCCGATTTCATCTACATATATTAATTTAACAAGCTATTATACCACTTCAACATAAATGAATGCCGAATATATATATATATATATATATATATATATATATATATTATAAATTCGGTTTCATACAAATATTAACTTTATTAACTTGTTAAACCTCGTGTTAAGTTAACCCCATGTTACCCGTGTGTTAAAAGCTTGAAACCAAATTGTATTGTGGGGGATGATAAATAATCCGTTCACGCCGGATTACTGCTAATATACATTTCGGCCATGAAGAAGGAATTTGGTGGGGGACGGGAATTGGGCTTTATGGTGCTGCTGTAGATAATTTGCGCCCGCTGATCGCAGGTTTCGCCACGGCTGCTGCAGATCACCCACACTCTTCTTCGATGAGACTCTCTCGAGGGCGTTTCGCTGATTTCGGCCGCTGTGAGCTAGCCGCCGGGCCTGAGTGAGACGGAATTCCGAAAATGGCTACAAACGACGCTTCGTTATTCACTTTCCTGATATAGTTTATTCTTTTAACGTGAATATCGGGGAGAGCTCACGTCTATGGTCGAACCACGGCAAGGTAATCTGGGCAAACGTGTATATTTATTGAGCTGGCCAAAAGGTGCCGGTGCTTGGTACTTAGGACCGCCCCGGGTGGCCGAGGACGTTAAGGCATGGACTCGTGAGCGGGAGGTCTGGGTTCGAATACCGCCAGGACCGTCCTCCTGCCTGAGGTTTTTCCCAGGTTTTCCTCAGTCCTCATAAATGGAAAATGCCGGGGAGGTGCCCTAAACTTAGGCCTGGAAGGATTACTTCCTTAAAAATAAATCCTCTCCCAATTTATCATTCCATCTCCTGTATCATCAGTGTCCATCGCCTGTGGTGCCTCTGTAGCAAAAACGGGCGTTAAACACCATTTATTCATTTTCATTTTGGTACTTTGGCCGCTCTTCCGCTGATCTCCGCGCGAAGACACAGCCACACGTATCTGGGCCTGGAAAATTCTCAGACTGCCCCCATTTTGGGAAAAATTTAGCCCTTTTATATACAATATCACACGACGCTATCCGTGAACTACAACGCGAAATACTCCCACCAGTTTTGTGTCAACGTGTCTGATAGGACCGCCACGGGTGGCCGAGGTCGTTAAGGCGCGAACTCGTGAGCAGGAGGTCTGGGGTTCGAATCCCGCCAGGACCGTCCTCCCTGATTGAGTTTTTTTCCAGATTTTCCTCAGTCCTCATAAATGAGAAATGCCGGGGAGGTACCCTAAACTTAGGCCTGGAACGATTCCTTCCTTAAAAATAAATCCTTTCCAAATATATCATTTCATTTTATGTATCATCAATGTCCATCGCCTGTGATGCCTCTGTAGCAAAAACGGGCGTTAAACACTAATATTCATTCAAACGTATCAGATAGGTGAGTGCTTAATTCACTGAATTTCAATTCTATTCCCTGGAAAATTTTGTTCAAGCCAAGTGCTTCCCTATTCGTCAGTAAAATGAATTTAAACAGATTTCATGCATTACTGTCAACGACTCTTTTACTCAGACACCTGCTACTTTGCCGCGTGTCTCTTTCTGCTCTATTGGTTACCAAAGGTTTTATAGAACTTGTGCTTTTCATTTAATTTTTGAAGACAATGCCGGCATTTCAATAGCGAGTGCTTTCAGGATTGTTAGAAAGGTTTCCTTAGCAATTGCGCCAAAAGGAGAAAATACGTAACATTTAGAAGAATTCCCGAAAATTATGAATGTCTTCTTTCACTCTGTAATTTTTTTTGGTGTTCTGAAAATTCTCTATCCTCTAGAGATCGAAATTTCTCGTGTTCGCAAGAGGTACTTTTCCAGAAAAATTTAAGTAATCAGTAATGCTAAGCTCCAAATTAGGAACAGGTGTCTAGATCAGCACATAAGTGTACTATATTTAACGCTTCTTATGAAATTCTCACTTGAAATGATTATCAATAATGGTGTCCTGTTAGGATTAATAAGATATCTTTTAACGTCTTGACTACATTCTGAAACAAGCTCAATACAGGTGCAATATAGCGCATATCAAAACATGTAACTTAACATGAAGAATGATAGGTGTATGAAAAATACCCTTTACTGTTATAAGTCTGGAATCACGAACTACTTTCCAAACAATGTTAGGAATAATTGTGGCAATAGCTGTGTTACATAGCATTGCAATAAAGACTAGACTGACTACCTCCATTATTTCTTTATATTTCCTAATTCGATATTCAACTACTTTTAAACTTAGAAAACTTATGCCTGTGCTCCTCTTAACGTTGGTTTTTGAGCATGTTTATAAGCGATTAAACGCAAATAAAAATATGTCTCAAGATTCTGACTCTGTTCTCGATTCCTGCTGTTTACTATTCTCGAGAAACATTAACTGTCATCGTAAGGTTGGCGGAACGCATGAGTCGTAACAACTGTAAAATTTTAACATGATTTAACAAACAACATGTTATATTTGGAACATCTGTTGGTGAAAATAAGCCTGGAAATGCTTATGTGCATGATTATAGATAGATGGATGGATGGATGGATGGATGGATGGATGGATGGATGGATGGATGGATGGATAGATGTGGGTGGGTGGGTGGGTGGGTGGGTAGGTGGGTAGGTAGGTAGGTAGGTAGGCAGGTAAGATTAGGTTATATAGACAGACAGACTAATAGATAGATTTTGCACCTTAGTTAAAAGCAGAGACCTGAGTTTGGACACAGAGAAATTTCAAGTAATCCTGAAGAAATTGAACAGATAAGGCGCGAATCTACTAGAACCTTTTATGTATGCAACCACCTAAGATCAATCTCATACCAGAAGAAATGTTAAAACCTCAAGAGAGACAAATAAATGTACATGCTACTAGACTTGTCAGAAGACCAGTATAACACCAGATATACCGTATTTGAAGGGAAAAATTGTGTCCCATTTTAAAGTAACACTGGACGCCAAAAATGCTACATTTTGCTTCTTAGTTGATATATTTTTTTCATGCAGAAATCGTCAACAGTTCTATATTGGTGAGGATAGCATGGCATATGTGAAATGGTGCGCGCTCTGGCTTAGCCATTGTGTGGAGTTGTCTCTGTTTAGGTGTTATTTGCCTGTTTGATGCTGTCTGATCTGTTTATGAGGAATTTTATAAATTTCGTGACAGTTTAAGGTCATTGGATAGACAAACTCTTTAACCATTAAGGAAAAGATGGCTAAAATGTTTTCTTATTCACATCCCTATAGATGTTCCCAATATGAGCATATTAACTTCCTATTTTTAAGCATTCCAGGTACTAATGCATTTGTAGAGAGGGTTTTCTCAATATTAAATAAAATGAAGCAATAAACTTTTCAAAATTTATTTAAATATAATTAAGAATGAAATTGCGAAGAAATTACTTATTTCCTTAAATGCGTTATATCTCCAGCACTTTCTCTGGAGTATCTATTTCGAATAGATCGATGGCGTATCTGTAAGAAGTCCTTTATTATACTTGCTTCATTGAGGTGATCGAGAAAGAAAAAATTAAATAAAACATGTCCCTTTCTGGTATCAAAGATATTCATAATAGAATATATTTCAGACATGGTGTTCTAGAACATTTACTGACAAGACCTTTTCACAAGAACCGAATCAATGTTAGACAAAAAACGAGCTTTCATTGGTTAATCGGCCTAAAAGGATCTTAGACCTCAATACTTATAAGAAAGGATATGCAATCGTCACGATACGCTCCAGACAAACAGTTGCTAGATAATGCGTTTATATTTAGCATGCGCTGCAGCGGTTACGGATCATAAAAGTTAAAAATCCATCAAAAACCTTACTTAAATATTGTACAGATCATATTGAATAACTGAAAGGGACAACATTGCTAATTATAACAGAATTGCAAGGTTCAAGAGATTCTTTGATATGCTAAGGACTCTTCATTATATATACTGATAACTTAAAACGCACTATAAGCTTATAGAAAGCAGAAAATAAAGAGTATGATATTGACACAAACGCAAGTATCCTTAGCGATTGCAGCACATGCCGTTTCAATTTCTTCCCGAAGTGCTGCCACTGTAGCTGGTTTTCTACGGTAAACATCCTTAAGAGTTCCTCATAGGTAGAAGTTCAACGGGTTAGATCCGGAGAACGCGGGGCAAACTCAATCGGACCTCTTCGTCCTATCCAGTGCCTTGGAAGATTGTCATCGAGGCAGGCACGTACATCTCGGCGATAATGTGGTGGTGCACTATTCTGTTGCATGCAGTACCATGAGTCTCAAATTTGTCTCAAATGGTGTAATTGTTACTCGCGTTGGCGGTTCTGTTCTGTACACACGTCACCAATGCCTTTGAACTTCAACAACATTCTCGGTTTTCCAATACCTTCAAAATTACTTTCCGCTGTTCAAACGATAATCTTGGTTCCATTTTGTTGTAGCAACGCTAGCATAACGTAATGTGAGTCATATGTGTTTACAGAACATCATGCGATAATCTTGGTTTCATTTGTTCATTGTTGATTTACCTGTCACGTAGCAACGCTATCATAATGTATGTCAGTCACCTCTGTTTACAGAACATCATACCACACATTACTGTTGTTTTTCGGTCCAATTTTGATTATATTAAATAGGTATCTACTGTGAAAGTGTGAATACAATTTTTTGACTACCTCGGTATTTACTCTGCTTAGATGATGGTTATTTTAGTTTGATTTGAAACCTTAAAAACGATTTATTTTTCAGCATGTCAGTAGAAATGTCAGCTCCAATATTATCAGGTTTGAATGTAAAATTACGACTTTTGGGTACCCGCAGCTGAAATTTCTATACCTTGAAATTTTCAAGTCAACTTGTTACAACATGTTATTTAAATGTCTATTTACTCTGCATTATTACCAAATAAAAAATTAACATATTACTTTCATTTTGAGAAATTAAATTCCCCTTTGTGTGTGTGTGTGTGTGTGTGTGTGTGTGTGTGTGTGTGTGTGTACTGCACTGGTTATTAACCGTCTGAAAACACCCTAAACTTTTTAAAATGTTGCATAATTTATGAAATTATTAATTTAGGCTTGAATAATATAAAATGTTTTAAAAATCGTGTGCGTTAATTTATTCAAATTTTATGGTTAGATGTTGGAAATATGAAGAAAACTGGATAAAAACTGCATCATTGAATGCAACAAAGTAAGAAAAATTAAAGGCGGAAAACGGACATTTTAAAGTATAAACAACTTTTTTTTACAACATTCAAATTCTTAACTAGCATTTATATTCTTAAAAAGCGTTTAAAAGCCTCTCATATCAGAAAACTATACAGATTATTAAAAATTGGAAGTTTTTTTACTTACTAAAATTTATTTATCCAAGATTTTGACCAAAAATCACCTATGAGTACTCTTATATTAAGACATTCTCATAAAATTGAGCTAAAATAATAAATCACACATAAAATTATACATAAATAGGTGTAACCGCAATGCACAAGTATTTTGAGGATCCTACAGCCGGTTATTAAATTTTACAGCAAGGTATTTGGATGAGTTCATGATATTTCGTTGCACTATATAATTGGAATTTTACAAAATCCTGATAACAGGTGTTAACTCTAATCCTCTCTTACAACCACCACAAAAATATTTTGTGATTATCCTTTCCTTCCTTAAATATATTTACCTTACATTTTTGAAACAATGACTTAAACCATAATATCACAACAACATAATTGCACTTTTTAAAGCTGTGTGGATTATGGGTATATTTATAATCACATCACATCAATTAATGGCTGTGGAGAAGAGGAAAGTGGAAGGAGGCCCAAAAGTATGGGTTATATGTGCATATAAAATCTGGGTATGCATGCATCTTTGTATGTATATAGACGGTGTTAATGAACAACACCGAAATATTCACATTCTTTATAGAGGGGTCTTAGACAAGCAATTGAAAATAGGACAATCAGGGTCAAAAGTTTCAAAATTTCAAGTTAGGGCTTAAAGTTTCAAACGAATGCACGCCACTACTTTTACCTGCATCTTAAAGCAAACACATATAAACATTAAAAAATACATTGTAGCAGCCCTTATACGATACATGAAATCTATACAAATGAGTATGCTAGATTTATATAATTTAAAACATATTACCAAGGAATAATTGTTACTTGAATTGAAAATTAAAGTGTTTACTTAACATAAAACATATATATATATATATAAAAAATATATATTCAATGAATATTTGAAGCTTTAAATCCAATATTATGACCTTTATCTCACGTAACAACATACGCAGATGGATTTCTTACATTAACATAGCTAAATAGCTAATATTATTAAATGTTTGTGGCTTTATATTGAGCATTATAGCCTATGGCTATAAGGCCCATAAGACAGTTGTAATTGTGTAGTTGTACTTACTTATATGACAATAAAACTCCATGAATACATGCTTCATTCTTAAGGTCAGTAACATTTGATTAATCTGCCTCCGTCGTCTAGTGATAGTCTTTGCGACTACAAATTCGATTCCCGATCAAAACGAAGTTTTTCCTTATTCTGAGAAGGCGAATGCCAGATAGCTTTAAGACGCCCAGCACTCCAAGCTTACTTGTGCCATCATTAATTCATTTCATTTCATCCATAAGTTTAAGGATCCCGATTAATACGTCATAATCATATCACAATTATCCCCACTGGAATAAAAATAACAGCGCTCTGTGGACGACCCGGCCTCGGAAGTTCGCTACAATATCGCCAAGCCGAAGGGGAATGCTCGCAAGTTGATGAGATAATGACCTGGCATATATATACACCAAGGGTGCCAAAATGTAAAACACTTTCACAGTAGACATCTATTTAATACATTTCAAAGTTGGACCGAAAAGTAACAGTAATGTGTAGTATGATGTTCTGTAAACAGATGTGACTCACATACATTATGATAGCATTGCTACGCGACAGGTAAATCAACAATGAATAAATGAAACCAAGATTATAATATGGTGTTTTGTAAACAGATGTGACTCTCATTATATTATGCTAGCGTTGCTACAACAAAATGGAGCCAAGTTTATCGTTTGAACAGCGGAAAGCAATTTTCAAGTAGTATTGGTAAACCGAGAATGTTGTTGAAGTTCAAAGGCAATGGAGACGTGTGTACAGAACAGAACCGCCAACGTGAGCAACATTTGCACGCATTCGAGACAAATTTGAGACTCATGGTACCGTATGCAACAGGAGTGTGTACCATCACATTACCATCGAGATGTACGTGCGTACCTTGATGACAGTCTTCCAAGGCACTGGATAGGACGAAGAGGCCCGATTGAGTTTCCACCGAGTTCTCTGGATCTAAACTCCGTTGGACTTCTACCTATGGTGAACTCTTAAGAATGTTGTATACCGTAGAAAACCAGGTACAGTGGCAGCACTTTGGGAGGAAATTAAAACGGCATGTGGTGCAATGGATGAGGACACTTTCGCAAACGTTGCTCAATCAGTAGTTCAACGTACTGAGAAGTGTATCGACGTCGATGTTGGGCATTTTGAACAACTGTTGTAACTGTTATTTGCTTGAAGTGTGTATACATTTTTGGAACCCTCTGTGTTTGTATGTATCAGAAGAAAGTTATATAAATTAATGAAACATAAAACTTAAGAAAAACAAGTATCTACCGAGCTCTATGTGTCTAGTGCTACAATAGTTGGACCAAGATCAGCTCAGCGGTGTAAGAGTACCAATGTGTTGTTCAGATTACTGTTAAACTATTTAAAATCCCATTAAAATCATTTGATTTATATAATTCCATTAGTATTATTGAAGCAGATTTATTATGCATTGTAAAACGAGTTTCAAAGCAGCTTAAAAGTGTTTATTTTATTATTAAGAACTTTTCAGATTTCGCGACATGCATCTTTCTGTATACGTATCTGCACAAAAATATTTTACAGTGTTTACATGTTTTAGGAATAAACCAAAAAATATGTTTTCAAAAGTTTGGACTGAAGTCTCAAGCCATGAATTTTTACTATAACCTGGCTACATATAAAAACTATATCAGATCTGGTATTTTGTAGTTGAAAACACAGAATAATTTGAAATAATATTGGAATGCTGTGTTAAGTTTAATTTTTATAAACCTTTTTGATACTTTAGTTAACATTATTTTTAATTTGGCGTTAATTACTTATTTGGCAAATCGTTTATGTCATTTGCATTTATATTTTGATACTGACATAAAACGTATTGTATCGGAAATTATGTTATTAAGCAAAGAGGTGTAGCTGTGATTGGAATTCAATTTTAAATATTTTAACTACTTCTTATTTTCTGTATGTTACATAATTTTAAAAAATGATTTCTCAATGAAGAATAACTTACATACTCTGAGAAGTTGTAAAATAGTTATTAGTATATTACTTACAGTAAAGTGTTCGTTGACATTTCTTCTTTAGTTGTAAGGCCATACTCTTTTACGAACCCTTAAGCATGAACGTATTTTACGTTTTTTCCAATAAATCTTGGTCGCTAAGTGTAAAACAGTAATAAAATGCGAAGCATGGCTGCTGACTATTCCGTTTGCATGCCGAAAGCGATTTAGCACTGAAAGAAAGGAGAGAAGAATATAAATTCTCCTTCTAAAACTGGAACGTTTGTCATGGCTCAAGAAAGAAAGTTAAGAGGATAAAAGTTAAAGATACGTGCAAAATGAAAGGAATTATGCATTTTTCATACATTTTAACACTTTTATTTGGTTAGTAATACCTGTTGCTATACCACGTTGATAAGAAATGTGATTTTGCTAAAAAATGCAACGTTTGATGCAAAATGGATTTTTAATCCTTTGCAGCTTTATGAATAAAGACGTTTAAAATTGTTCCAGATGCAATTTAGCTACTTGTGAGGAAGGTACAATAAGTTTTCGACCTAACCAAGTTCTGCTCAGTAACTGAAAAACATTTTGCGCGGAAATTGAGCTATATTTTCTTATTATTAAAATATTCTGCAACACTCGTGTATACCAGTGTCTTAGAGAGAACCATATGAGTAATCAAAGGGCATCATGTGAGTAACCAAAGATTTGTGAATTTTCGTAACTATAAAAATTGAATATAGGGTAGAAATAAATATATTTGCAAAGGAAGGACTTGCTTTCGTAGGAATTAAAAACCGCTTAGAGTGTGAATATGGTAAAATTTGCCTTTGAACGGTAAAAGAATAAGACAAACAGTTTTGATTAAGCTGTTTTGCACTCAAATTGCGATCGTTATCTGAATTTCATGTAAGGACGTCCATATTTCCGCATTAGTTTGACGATACTGAGATGAGCTAATTGGCTAAAGCATGTTGAGGCTTGTCAGCCGATAAGGGACCGTGCGCGAGACAAGAGTGTTGTACGGAAAGCAAGGCATTATGTGGAGAGACTCAAGGAGAAACAGAAAGGGGGATAACACTCTCACGCAAGCAATAATACTTGAATGTTCCTGGGTGGGCTTATTTTGGATAATGCTTTAGAAATTTGGAATATCTAAGACGTAAGTGTATTGCAGATTTTAAAATTGTAGTTAATTCTAGAGTATTTTCAATTAGTAAATTTGAACATAAGACTTGTAAAATTGTAATTAGATATCCGATCTTTGTTCATATTGTTCAATTTACCCTAAATCTGTTATCTTGATACAAAACACTGCTCTGATAAGGTATTGTAGTTCATTTTTGCTCATTAAACCAATTTGTGAGATATTCCTCAACATATGAGCGTAGGTCCAAGTTTCCAACCTCGCCGATAAGGATTATCGCCTTGACAAAATCCTTACTTATCTGGTGTCATACCTTATTTGTTAAGTAAATAATTGCAGCTCCGCCGTGTTCAGTTGTTCAGGTATAGTTGCATAAAGAAGGCTATGTGTAGAAGATTGTGACATGTTTAAAATGGAGTTTCTGGTTGCTATTAAGTTCTTCACTAAAGAAGGACTTAATCCAAATGAAATTCAACAGCGATTGGACGATATATATCGGGAAGCATCCCCCTCATGTTCTACCGTAAAAGAATGGGCCAAACTTTTTCGAATGGGTCAAGAATGTTTGAAGACGAAAAGCTGCAGGTCGACCCTTGAAGGTGCTCATTCCTTAAAACATCGCTCTTGTGGAAGGAGAAATTATGGAAGACCGGCGACTCAAAGTTACAGAAATACGAGTAAGGTTGGGCCTTTCTAAAACAACAGTCCTTCGAATTATTCATGAACATTTCAACATGAATAAAGTTAGTGCCTAGACTTCTTTTCTCAGTCCAAAAGCATCTATTGTCAGCCATTTATGGAGCTCTGCCATGGCAACGAGAGGTAACATTTTTACGGTGATGCTACTAAGCCCTTTACTATGATCCTTTGTCCAAAAGAGAACCATTGGAGTGGCGTAAACCTGGCGAAGCACCACCTCTAAAGGTCAAGGTCACTCAGTCAATCAAGAAGATAATGCCACAATCTTTTGGGACTGTGCAGGAATACTCTTCATTGTCTTCAAGGAGGGGAACACCACAGTAAATGGGGAGTATTATGTTGGCCTACCGCACAGACTACGTGCTTCCAAAAAAGAGAAAAGGCGAGGAGAGCTGAGTGGTGGTGTGCGCCTTCTTCACAATAAAGCGCCTGTGCACACATCTCTTATTATAAAGGAAGCTGTGAAGAAATGTGGCTTCAAGGAGATCGATCATCCACCCTACAGCCCAGATCTAGCTCCCAGCGACTACTTCCTCTTCTCAGCACTGAAAAAGGACCTTCGAGGTAGTACATTTAAGTGTGACAAAGAAGTAATGGATGCTGTTTTAATTGTTAATTCTAAGATATGAGAAGCGTATTGCAATAAAAGATAACTATTTTAAAAAGTGAAATATAGTTTTTGTCTTTATCATACCTAGAAAACGGTTCGGCTGGAAACTTATGGACCTCCCTGGTACATTATTGTAATATTTTAAAGCTAATTCCTAACGAAATGATGTTAGAGGAACAATTGATATAATTATTGCTATTATGCGAAATTTTTCATTTCTTTCAATAATCACCTTTTTACGCACCTGTATTTCATATGTCAGCAGGTTTCTAGTCATTTAAAATTTGTGTGTAATATGTAAAGTTACCAGTGTGATAGCGCGAACATTCTCTGAAGAGAGTGCTAGCCGAGATAAGTGGTAGCTAAGGGTGGTAACACGATAAGGACAAGAAAACTCATAAAATGACACGAGAGTGCACCAATTGAGGTATTTCCACCAGAATCTATTGCTCTAGTTGAAGAGTAGATGTTTGGTGACAGGAGTCTAAAATTGAGAATGGCTGCTAGGTTGGGTCTTTGGTCTTCAGGATTCTGCATGAACATCTCCAGATAAACAGGCCGGTGCTAGTCTTCTCTCAACAATATCGAATGAAGTACTGTGAAAGGTCTTTGACCTTGTGTCAAAGAGAAGGAAAGTTTTGGCATCAATTGTGCCAGAGGATGAAACTATTATTGTCCTCTACCATGATCTGCTTTCAAAAAGGAAGTTCATAGGTTGGCTTAAACGTGATGAGGCAAGAAGGCTTAGCACACCGCGCATTCTTCATGACAGTGCACCGTGCATACTGCCCAGAATACAAGGATGGTGTGAGGAACTGCGGATAGCAAATAGCTAAGATCTAGGCCCAGCAATTAATTTCTTTTCTCGAAATTGAAGAAAGGTCTACAAGGAAAAACATTTAATTATGACAGCGAGATGAAAGAAGTTCATTTAGAACACTTTGCAGGCAAACTTTCAGACTATAGAAATGCTAATTTAAATAGTGAAAAATTGTGCTGAAAGAAATGGAGATTGTGTTGAAAAGTAGCATGATATTTGTTTTAACAAACCTAAAAGTTAACATTCTTTAAAATATTTTATGTTGATAATATTAATGATCTGTCAAAAATAAAGTCCTTTTGCCTATATTATGTCTCTGCTTTGTAACGATTCATTATTATTTTGGACGAGGTTACAAAAAGTAATGGATGGAAGACAACATGAAACAAAGACGCAGACTTGTAACTTACAAACTCCCAGTTCTCCTTTAATCTCTGAATATTAAGTAGGAAGGGAGAGGGAGAGAGAGGGGGAGAGGGAGGGGGTGGGAGGGAGAGAGGGAGGGAGGGAAAGGAAGAGATACCACTCCTGTCCCAAACAGTGGTCGAAGAATCAATGAGCAACAGTAATTAGCGGCGTCTCATTTCTGCTCTCAGCATTAACATCTAATTGGAAGACATAGTGTCATATGTTCTTGCTGTTAAAGCCATTGCTGAATTTAACGTTTTCCCATTGTGAGCACAATTGGATGTTTTAATAGCACTATCCATCAGACAATCAGCAGCCTTTGTACATAGAGGTCTGCACAGGACTGGAAAACAATAGAGCTGCAGGATATCTGTTGTAATAATTTACTATATAGGTACATCTTTTTTCAACAAGGTAATAAAACTGTTCCTGCAGTGAAATAGTGGTAGTGGTAGTGGCCCCAATACAACACATCTTTAATAGGCGCAAGGAGGCGTGATTTTATAATGCACTAGGTATGCTTGTTTTAGCACAATATATTAAATATTTCTCAGAAAACTATAAAACATATATATTAACAATAAAATGTGATTAATTTAAACAAATTAAAATGATAATACGTAAATAAAATTAAATAAAAGAAAAGAAATATAAGAAAACACAATTTAAAATATTTTAATACATATAAAAAGAAAGAAATCTCATTATGATGGCACACAATTTGATTCAAACAATTTGTTCCCCTTTTTCCAGTTATTAGCCTTTTAAAACCTGAGCTGTCTTGACCATATCTTCTGTTCGATGCCATAAAGGTGATTTTTGTTTTTTTGATTTGGTTTATTTACGGACACTCTTTAACATCTCAGGTGATCAGCGTCCCATTCAATTCAGGGCGTGAAACGGCCGACAAATTTTGCTCAGAGGCCTCTTCTTTCAGGTTTGAGGTTCTTTATCGTGCCGTAAATGTACGGCATGGGACCCAGGGCTTGACTTCCCTTTCGAAGGAAGCCATACTTAGGATTTTTATGCCCGAAAAAATCCATGGTACTGGCCGGGATCGAAACCGCGATCTTGGATTATGCCATAAAGAAGTGTGGTAGATATTATTGCCTGCATTCTAATGATCTCCTCTCCCTACAGGTGGAGCAAAGTCTCTGCTCATATTCGTCGATGATATTAATCCACCATCATACCTATAGTCTGAGTCACGTCAGCTCATGTCTAGTGAGCTTGGCTCCTGTTTTGCTGTACTACTCCATCCCCCATTCCGATTTTAGCTTCGATTGTACTTCCAGTGAAATCATCTCTCTGCATCACGCAATTGTCTGCTGCCAATTCATATCCCTCAAGCGGTTTGTAACCCTCCTTTATACGCTCTTTCTATTCCTCAGATCTGCCACTCAAATGGTTATGGTTTTTAGTCCCCTTTTTATTTTGGATGCCCTAGTCATGTTCCTTCCCATCACTAGCTGTTTCTGGTAGCACAATGCCCTAATTAAAGTTTGGTTCACGTGAATAATTCTCTACTCTGATTTTACACTCTATGGTTGTAAGTCCCGAATTTTCTCTTAATTTCGCAATTCGCTTTTCAACCCCAAAATTCCTTTAAGAAACAGTGATTGAATTTGGGTCCCCAATTTGTTTCCATCCACAAATTTTAGCTCCACATTTCATTATAGATCTTATTAGTGTACCATAGGCAGTTTGTTCCTCCTGTGGCTATACTTGTGCATGAAATATGGCTTTTTTAACTTGTAACTGTCATTTTGTCGACAACTTTCCGTGGAGGAAGTAAGATATATAGAACACTGATTCCTCAGGGTTACACTCGGGATCTCTGGTATGAGATACTAAGGGTTCGAGTGCTTGGGCACAAATGTTTGGATATATGTATGGGGGCTAAATATAGCGCATATAGATTTAAAAGGAAATATATAGATAGCAGAACATTGCACAATATTCGAGGTAACTGTGGTCAATTCTCTACAAGTCGCTTATTAGCCGGAATGCTAATATAAATTAATACTTTTTAATGGTTTCTAAAGACAGAAGGCTACCCCCGTTGCCTAACTTAATTTAATAATTTTAGTGTTTATTGGCTTAACTTGGTGTCCTATGCTACCCATGTTAAGTTAAACAACTTTGTAAAGCTATTCAAACACTACTTAATGCATTTTATCGAAGTTTTGATTACACACTCTGTTAATATTTTCATTATTTGAATTGTTTTACAATGAATTGAATTAAATTTTCTTGAAATGACTTACTTATATATGTTTAAATGGAACAATGCCTATTGAATATAAGAAAGTAAAACCGAATTAAATTAGAATGTCAATAATACTTTTTGTAGGATTGTATGCCAAGTAGTTTATGAGGTATCGTCATATGTAATGCTCGGAACTTTCAGACCGTTGAAAGAGTTCTCACGATCATGAGGAAAAGCATTTTGTTAAGACAAAAGCAGTACGGTTTAGGTGCATTTTTTCTACAATTTACGAAAATTATCAACAGTATATTGCACTTTATCCTGAGTGGGTCTAAAATTCCGAATCCTAGCATATGAAACTTTTAAAGTTGTTTCCTTCATTTAACTGTTTAGGTAATAGACTGGAAATGTACCGCATATTCCTACCTACAGCGAATGTCAGTGTTCTTGTTTTTGAGAATTCATAGAGTTTTTGTGCGGCTCATTTTCAATACACTCCAATCTCTCACCCAGTAGACTACATTACTGCATTTAAACTCCAACACAAATCTTCATGAAATAAAGTCTTTCGCTATTTTTGGCTATTCTGTGCAAAATAATAATAAAAAAATTAAATGTGCTAGCTTAAGTGAAATTAAAATATTTCGAACTTTGATATTATCATAATGAATTCAAAATTGATGAACAATTCGTATTCCCAAACTGTTTCTAAGGTAGCTTTCATCACCAGAGTGAAAATTTTTCATAAAGTCTTATAGATAATAGTTGTAGTTTCAATAGTTCTAAGTTTGTTCCGATGTCTAATTCGCCATTTTCCCTAGGTTGGAATATAAGAAAAAAAAAAAAAAAAATTGTCCTCTCTATTAAATCTGTACCGTTTGACAATGTAACCAAAAACCTCTGAACAACTGCGCAGTTATGTCATATGATGCAAGATGAGGGTGGTCTGAAGATGCTGACCTGCTTGATAAGCAGTGGCAAATACCGAGGATGCCAAAAAATGTATACACACTTTCACAGTAGATGTCTATTTAATATATTCCAAAGTTGAACTGAGAAACAACAGTAATGTATGGTATGGTGTTCTGTAAACAGGTGTGACTAACATTACGTTATGCTACCGTTGCTACAACAAAATGGAGTCAAGATTATCGTTTGAACAGTGGAAAGCAATTTTGAAGTATCCAAGGCACTGGATAGGACGAAGAGATCCGATTGAGTTTCCATCGCGTTCTCCGGGTCTAACTTCGTTGAACTTCTACCTATGGGGAACTCTTAAGGGTGTTGTATACCGTAGAAAACCAGCAGCACTTCGGGAAGAAATTGAAACGGCATGTGCTGCAATCGCTGAGGACACTTTCGCAAACCTTGTTCAATCAGTAGTTCAACGTACTCAGAAGTGTATCGACGCCGATGGTGGGCATTTTGAGCAACTTTTGTAACTGTAAAAGACGATTAGTGCTCATCATTTTCTGTTTGTGTGAATTCAGTTTTGTTTTGTTAACACAGTTTTTTCTTTACTTGAAGTGTGTATACATTTTTTGGCACCCTCTTATTATTTTGAATTTATCCTTTTCATTCTTCCCATGAGACGGATAGAAATATTTTATAAACTTTACTGTATAATATATTCAACGTTTTAGTTGAAAAATGCATAAATATGCTGATTCTTTGGATGGAAAATATGTAGATACAAAGCTTATGCAAAGGATATTGGACTGTGTTTGGAAATGGTTCGTTAGGGAAAATATGTGTGCTCGCCAGTGTTAAACTTGCCTGCACTTAGGGCTTGCTACATACAGGAATATATCTCCAGCATTTTTCATGGGGAAGATATGAAACTGAATACAACTTTTTATGGTCATTTTTGGCTGATCGCTTAAGCTTTTTAATTACATATTCGAAATTGAGGACAATGACTTCATAGAATACTAGATTTCGGCCATCTTTACTGTAATTTCCTCAGAGATTACTCTGCTGGTATCCAGTAAAGTCATTATCCAAGCATCCAGCAGTTCTTTCTCACTGCCTCTCCAAATAATCGTTGTACTCTATATCCTATAGTGATGTCGAACGCTACGAATACCCAGTACAAACCTACACTGTTTGGACGCCATTACCTCCGTGTGTCTCTCCAAACTACAGTTTGCTATAGTTGCTTCACCCATTTGCGTTTCACCAGCAGTATGTGGACTTCGTAACGTAAACCATTGAAATTGTCCTCAACCCGCAAAACGAGCCCACAAAAACGCCACGAATGGTTTCAACTAGAACACCTGTGCGATGCTTCAAAGAGAAGATGGAATAGACATAACTTATTGTGGCAGCACAGGCATATACGCGTTTTAAAATTGAAAACACCAAACATCAAGCTGTAATTAACCGATTTAAAAATTCATATGGACAGAAAGAACTGTTTAGGGCAATTTTTCTTCCAAATGGACATCAGAATTTAAACGAAGTCGTGAGAATTTGGAAAATGAGCATTATTGGATGGCCAAAATCTGCTACAACTCAAATTTAGTGAAAAAATGGAAGACTTGTTAGTATAGAATTGCCAATTAAACGACTTGCTGAAGCAATAGACAATTCAGATGAAAGAATACATCACATTTTGACGAAGGAATTATGTTTGAAACCTTTATTTGTAAACTGGATGTCGCGACTGCAAATATCTGATAAAAACCGAAAAAGAGTGAATTGTTTAAGAAAAGTTTAATTTTTATACAAAAAAAAATCCAATAGATCCGTGCTAAATGGTGGTATATGGCTGCCTGCTATACACCATAAACAAAACTATTGTTATCCCCCATTGCTGGGAAGTCACCAGAAAAATTACGGTATAGGTTTTCTGGGAAACTAAAAAGATGATATTCATTGAATATCTTCCTAATAAAATTACTCCACAAAAGCCCGGGTTTATTAATGAAGAAAGTTATCTTTCATCAAGACAGCTCATCCCCCACGTGTTGTTGTAAAGACAAAAATATATTAACTGAAAGGTGTTTTGATGCTTCATTCACCTTGCTCCCGATTGTTCCATTAGACTCCATTCTTTTCTCAAAATTGAAATAAATATTTACTTGCAAGAGTTTTTCATAGATGAAGGATTTTAATCATGCTTGAAGGATTATGACATTGTTAATGGTATAAAGGCGTAGTAAAGTGCATTAATGCTAAAGAAGACTGTATTACATTGAAAATGAATTTTTTTAAAGCCAGTTTCTTTATTCATATTTCATTTAATTAATTTCGAGTACTTTCAAAATATATTCTTAAACTTTGTTTGATTTTTCTAATGCAATGTTTGTGATGTGTTGTGTATACTGTTCCCAAACGAAAGGTGTCTCCCATGTTTTTGTGCTCCCATTACTTTATAATTTACTATTTCTCTTGTTTTGTGTGTAACAACATAGTTCTGTCATTCACAATAAGCGACCAATACATACTATTTTAAAGTGGTAGTGCAAATTACCTTTCTGCTATAGTACTTACCTGCGCATATTAGTTAATGAAAATTATAATATAGGGACATCCAATTAGGTATAATCGGAGCGGGCGGGGTTTGCTGAACTACTACGTTGGCATTGAGTCTCACGGCACTCAACGTTGCTTGAACAACAAAGAAAATTACCGCTATTATAAATCCTAAATGACAAATACTAGGCCTAATTTTTTTATTCTACAATGGTGTTTATGATTAGTATGCCGTACCGAGTTTGCTCCTTTTGCCTGAAGTTTATTTAAGAGAATTCGCAGGTGACTAAGTTATAAGTCGTAATGTGGAGCATAAATTAGTAGTGTCCACACATTTTAGACAAATTTAAGGATAACATTTGTCAAGATACTACTTTAATTTCTCAAAGAATAAGGGTATTTTTCTAAAGCAGATTCTAGAAGTATGTGAAAAGCGAAGGGAAGCATTCCTTGCATAGTATGGGAATGTACATACCTTTATGTATTAGACAGTCACTTTATTGTTTCTCACATAGACGTTTGTATTGCCTCGCCCGCCCGCTTTTCCCTACTCTAGTATAACCTTGTTGACTGTGAGCGATGGTCTATTGCCGATTTAGTACCTACCTCTACGTCGGTCAACATATATTTGGATGATCCGATATGTTCGTTATTAAAATATTTTAGCCACAGCGATATTTTGATTTTGGTACACAATTAAGTTTAGTAATATAGTAGAAACTCGATTCTGAAGGAAATACTTGGTAATCGTCATCTGCTTAGGTGCAACCTTCAAAGAAAAACTGTATTTGATTCATGACACAATTTTTTTAATCATTATAAGATACGAATAGATGAAAAGGTGAAAATATAAATGTAAACAAGGGGATCAAAAATGTATAGGTTATTATAGCAACCATGTCGTTTATGTTGATTGTTTTTATTTTTTGCTCGTAAAATTTTGTTAAGCAAGTATATCTTTATGTAGAGGTAACATTCTCGCAGGAAATGCTATTAAGCGATTTATATAGAATTACCTTTCATTTTGAACGATAGCACATGGGGGCTTTGAAAAAACTTACCTAGTAAATGCCAAAGTTTTCAAGGGACTCACCCTTACGGGTGGCCGAGGTCGTTAAGGCGCGGACTCGTGAGCGGGAGGTCTGGGGTTCGAATCCCGCCAGGACCGTCCTCTCTGATTGAGGTTTTTTCCAGGTTTTCCTCAGTCCTCATAAATGGAAAATACCGGGGAGGTACCCTAAATTTAGGCCTGGAACGATTCCGTTCTTGAAAAATAAATCCTTTCCCAATATATCATTTGATTTCATGTATCATCAGTGTCACCGCCTGTAGTACCTATGTAGCAAAAACGGGCGTTAAACACTATTCATTCATTTCAAGGGACTCTGGGTTTGTGTCAGTATGTATTCGCGCGCATACTGAAGTAATGATGTTTCTGCTACTGTATTAGGTATTTCCTTCAATGTGCTAGTGAATTTGGGAAACTAAAAGTACTCGTTCTACCGGCTCCCTGTTACATTGTATCGCAATAATGCAATTTCTATAATGTCACACGTATTTTGTTGGTAGCAGCAAGTGTTTTGTGGTTATCCTGTGTGATGACATCACATACCACTCATACCTCGGTGTGAACTAAAGACATCATTTCGGGTAGTCAATGACATTCGGCTGACTGTATTGCCAGAATTCTTTTGCAACCAGATTCGGCGTACAGCTGGGCTCGACTTATCACTTACCGTATCCATTGCCCTGGTATATTGGCCGAACTCCGCAGCATCTCCTTCTGCATTCAAATTACAGCGTGTGCTAATGTTCAGAACTTTCTGAGTTACATAGTTTGGTCCGCAGTTCGACGCTAGGAGTTGAATGGGATATTCGCACGTGCTTAAGCACTCATTGTAATTGACGGTTTTTCTTTTGGCTTTCTCCATGACTCATACTATTGTTACTGAAATATGTTTTATTGCTTGTGCAACATATTTTTGACCTCTTTTGTTCTCACCCTTATCAACACACAGAGGAAGCGTGTTCTTTTGGTAACCCGGCCAGATGTACGCACGGGCCTGGTTGGGTTAAAGTATTTTATAAATTCATTATTTCATATGGTTACAATGCAGGATGCATAGAACTATCATTCAGCATTGGTTTTATGTGGGTAGTATGACGCAAACGAGGAGGCCATAGGCTATCTCTCTATATCTGGTCATGTCCTGTGAGTAGGCGAGTGCCTATAGTACCCTCCGGGGGGGGGGGCAGTCGTATTAGAATCAGCACAGAAGTGCCGCCGGAGATGGTCTCCCCAGGATACTACCTAAGCCCAGGCGTGGTACTTGACTTTCATCTGCTCAAAGTAACTTATAACTAAATACTTTGTAGTGTCTTGCTTGCACCCTTGTGTGTATTCTACTCCATTCATTTGTATTAAACGCATACATTATTTATATAAATCGTGTCTTGATACTCCAAGTCGCTCACCCCAAACTTTAACCGGCTACGCTTCCAAAGTAATGCCCTCACCCAGTCCAAAGTAGGGCGGTGCAATATTTGCCTATTGAACAGTTTTTCTAAACTCACTGGAACAGATAAAACTATAACTTCTGTAACTTTGCTTCCCTGCGGCACTCCAGGAGTTAACTCCGAAAATTCCTCTGGAGAATTGGGCATGTGACATGTTTTGCTGTTGCTTCTGTATTGTTTTGGTGAACTTCAACCATGTTTAGCTATTGAAGGCCACAAAGGCACTTCGATATCCTTGCTGTAAATTTGTACTAGTTTCAGAACTGCGTGAATCTTACATACGGTAATAATTATTACGGGGTTTAATTAGAGATTGAAATTGTACTTTAAGAACACAGATTAAAAACCACAGCATTGACATCATTTGCACACACTTATCTATGACTATTTCTCTTTGAAACCGCACTTTCCACATACCGTGAGGTTATTTGAGTTATGGGCTCCCAAAACCCCGGCTGCGTATTCCGAGAAACCAATTTTCAAGGCTTATAATGCATGTGAAGTAGCAGCTTGTAGTTATATT
Source organism: Metallyticus violacea (assembly GCA_030762175.1). Lineage (NCBI taxonomy): Eukaryota > Metazoa > Arthropoda > Insecta > Mantodea > Metallyticidae > Metallyticus > Metallyticus violacea. Next base: position 97,691,315 of record CM060842.1, on the reverse strand, counting down.
GAGAAAGGTGCATTAGTGCATTACTCGATGCTTTCATTGTGTGTAAATTGTTGCTGATTGCTTTTCATAAGTTAAGCCGCTACATAAATATATTTTATGTGCTATACTTCTGTAAAAACTGATTCTTGCAGAGAAGTAGTAAAATGATTCGCAAGAAAATCATGGCAATGGCGATGCAAGTAGCAACTTTTTAAAAACTTAAGAGACAGGATCTGTCATTAATAAGAAACGCATTCCGAACAGGCGTGTTCTTACGGAAGAAAAGGTATGTAAAATAAACGAATTTCATGCGCAGATGCCGCTGAGGTTTCAAAATCTCTTATAGAACGGGTTGAAGATTATAGCATCATCATCATCATCATCATCATCAATTTTAAATATAGTATACTTTTATTTCAGTAAAAATATAAATACAAGAATAAGAACAACTTTACGCCCGGTGACTCTATTCTCCTTTTTCCGGTTGCGGCAGCTGCAGCACTTTCCCAGTTAGCAGTCGCACTCGGACGCCCCACAATTCAAATACCCTAACTATATTTTCCTCAGAATATTCACAAAGCAAAACTTTACAGAAAAACTGTACTATAAACATAACAACAGTGATCATTAATGAATCAAGAAATAGGTAAAGGCAATAGGTAATTATTTCACGAATTATTTTACCAGAAATATTTAATAAAATGAACCTCAAGACTTTAGGGAAGTAACATGCTGCAATTTCTTTACGCTCAAAAGAGCAATACCGGGGATCCTGAGTCAGCTGAAAATGGCAAAACAGCAAAATTGGTTATTATTATTATTATTATTATTATTATTATTATTATTGTTTGAACTATGCATTATCTTTCTATCAGTGTAATGGTTGCCGAAGTAATTCTTTGAGGCTCAAGGCAAAGGACTGGAAAAACCCAAGATACAACATATTTTGGCAGAAATAGCTCTGTTCCGTTATTTCGCTACCAAGGATGAGATTTATTGTAGTCGTAAATGAGAAGGTAGCGTCAGAATGCTTGTAATGCGAGTAGGTCGAGCGAAACTCGGAAAAAGAGGCTGTTAACCCTCCTGACAGGGGATTACTTTAACAGCGGGGTCTTATGCTTTCCACTTTCTCTCCATAAATTAGTTTTTAATGACCTGGATCAGAGTAGACAGTTCGTGAAGTGCGAGTGTTTTCTTGGATGCACACACATTTTTTGTACCTTTATTAATATGTATAAGAATTATAATACTTTTTAAGGGTATAATTGTTTGCCTTCAGAATATTTTGTTAGCTTAGTGCCTAATACACACGTGTCCTAGTTTCATTATGGTCACTTCCGATACTAATTTTTTTCGATATTCAAAGTATGGTTTAATGGTTCTAGTCTGTCAAATATGTGCAAGTACAGACATGTTCAGTTCCACCTAAAGCAAAATAGAAGTGAAATACGACGAACAAAATGCATTTCTGAAATTTTGCTTTCTTAGTCTCAGTCAATATTAATCTGAAGCCTATGCAATGTTACAGGAAGGTTATGTACAGTTTCTTTCCTATGGCAGCTCAAAGATATTTAAAGTGTTTAAAGGGGGAATTAATCTATTTCAAAGGAAGGTGTACACGATACTCCAATTTGTGTTCTAATGGAAGAAAGCATTAGCACCACTGCTGTCATTGTGAGAGAGAATCGTCGAATAACATCAAAAACAGTTGAAAATTTCATTGGGTCCCATCCTCACGTTGGTAACTGAAAAGTTGCATATGAGAAGTGTGCAGTGCAAGTTTGCATGCATTTGAAGATGATGTTACAGGAAGATGCGGAGCTTATTTCAAACATAATTCGCTACACCTTTTCTGTTCTGAGAGCAAAAAACAGCTTATGTGAAAAGCTCCGCTATTAGCAGCACCAAATAAAGCAAAAGTGGTTGCTTCTCCTGGGAAAATTGTGGTCGGCTCATTTTTCGATACACGCACAACTGTAAATGGCAATACCACAGAGATGTTCTGAAAACTCTGCAAGGCCATATGGTACCTGCTCACACAGCTGCAACTGGCAATGCCACAGAGATGTCCCGAAAACTGTGCAAGGCCATATCGTATCTGCTCACACAGCTGCAACTGGCAATATTATAGAGATGTCCTGAAAACTCTGCAAGACCATATCGTGCCTACTTACATAGCTGTAACTGGCAATACTACAGAGATGTCCTGAAAACTCTGCAAGACCATATCGTATCTGCTCACACAGCTACAACTTGCAATACTATAGAGATGTCCTGAAAACTCTGCAAGACCATATCGTACCTGCGCACACAGTTGTAACTGGTAATACTACAGACATGTCCTGAAAACTCTGCAAGACCATGTCGTACCTACTTACACAGCTGTAACTGGCAATACTACAGAGATGTCCTGAAAACTCTGCAAGACCATATCGTACCTGCTCACACAGCTACAACTTGCAATACTACAGAGATGTTCTGAAAACTCTGCAACGCCATATGGTACCTGCTCACACAGCTGCAACTGGCAATGCCACAGACATGTCCTGAAAACTGTGCAAGGCCATATCGTATCTGCTCACACAGCTGCAACTGGCAATACTATAGAGATGTCCTGAAAACTCTGCAAGACCATATCGTACCTGCTCACACAGTTGTAACTGATAATACTACAGACATGTCCTGAAAACTCTGCAAGACCATATCGTACCTACTTACACAGCTGTAACTGGCAATACTACAGAGATGTTCTGAAAACTCTGCAAGGCCATTTGGTACCTGCTCACACAGCTGCAACTGGCAATGCCACAGAGATGTCCTGAAAACTCTGCAAGGCCATATCGTATCTGCTCACACAGCTGCAACTGGCAATACTACAGAGATGTCCTGAAGACTCTGCAAGGCCATATCGTATCTGCTCACACAGCTGCAACTGGTAATTCTACAGAGATGTCCTGAAGACTCTGCAAGGCCATATCGTATCTGCTCACACAGCTGCAACTGGTAATGCTACAGAGATGTCCTGAAAACTCTGCAAGGCCATATCGTATCTGCTCACACAGCTGCAACTGGCAATGCTACAGAGATGTCCTGAAAACTCTGCAAGGCCATATCGTATCTGCTCACACAGCTGCAACTGGTAATACTACAGAGATGTCCTGAAAACTCTGCAAGGCCATATCGTATCTGCTCACACAGCTGCAACTGGTAATTCTACAGAGATGTCCTGAAGACTCTGCAAGGCCATATCGTATCTGCTCACACAGCTGCAACTGGTAATGCTACAGAGATGTCCTGAAAACTCTGCAAGGCCATATCGTATCTGCTCACACAGCTGCAACTGGCAATGCTACAGAGATGTCCTGAAAACTCTGCAAGGCCATATCGTATCTGCTCACACAGCTGCAACTGGCAATGCTACAGAGATGTCCTGAAAACTCTGCAAGGCCATATCGTATCTGCTCACACAGCTGCAACTGGCAATGCTACAGAGATGTCCTGAAAACTGTGCAAGGCCATATCGTATCTGCTCACACAGCTGCAACTGGCAATGCTACAGAGATGTCCTGAAGACTCTGCAAGGCCACACGTAAAAGGCCACATTTCCATGCAACAAGCTGGATGCTGCATGATAATAATGCACTGACTTGGATGCAAATGCTATTGCTGAGTATCTCACAAAAAACCATAGGAAGTGCGTCTCTCATTCTCCCTTTAATTCAGATTTAGCCCCGTGCGGCTTATCATTCTTCCCAAATTGAAGAAACATTTTCGTGGTAGGCGACTCTGAGGGACCTGTCAAAAATGGCTTCCATCATGACTTTAAAGTGCATTCAAATGGGACTATTTGAGAAAGAACATCAAATTTATGAGGATGAATAAAGGTAAATTGTCAAAGATAAATATGATCATTATTTATTGAACAGCTGTCAAACTTTAAAATATGAATATTTTAATCGCAGTGTTATAAATTATTGAAGATCGTGTAGTGTACTGTGCTCATCACACCGTCTGAGTACAACCCCTCATTGGCTCAACCTTTCGATTTGTGTCAACCATTAGCCAAACAGCCAGATGATAATTTAAGGAACTTAGGCACCATTTCAATATTTTCATTCTGAGGAATATACTTAATGATTTTAATGATTTTGAATAAATGTTTTCATTGATGTTTACCGAAACATTAAACATGTAAAAACTGAGAAAAACGTTAATGAAGTTTGCAGAGCATTCACTTCCCCAGATGACTTGAAACATATTTATTTAAATAAGCCACCACAATAGAAAAGCTGAATATGAACGTGATACCATCAAAAATCTTACAATTTCCTTTTTAAAAATAGTTCAGAAATCAGTATTGAAGTTAAAGTAGAAAATGCTCGTTTACGTAGAAATGGCTGTAGGGCTGCCATCAGATTAAAAAGTGCAGCATTTTTATTCCACAGATTTAAAACTCTAATATATTAAAACGCATATTAATTTATGTTAATCTTAATATTAAACAGTCAGTGATGTAACATCTGCCACAAGACCTACTGAATGAAAATAGCAAAAACTACGGGAAAAGTACCAAGTTTTTTTTTTCCTATTTAAAATATTTATTTTAAAAATTATAGCCCCTATCACCCTTTTCAGGAGAATGCGACGTGTCAAGCTATGGCTGAACGTAAGTAAAATAACAACAATTCATAAATATTTGCAACCCTATATAAGACTGAGAAAACATCAAAGGAAAAAATATTAAAAATTAACAAATCTAAGATGTTAATGGATGTTAATGGATACGCCAACAACAAAAACTGAATTTAAGGAAATACAGCACAGCAAGATGACTGAAATAAAAAGTGCATTACGGGAAACGATTAAAATCTTTCCTCTAGTAGAATCTGGTGGTAGACGATAGAGGATAAAGAAATACTCGGTGAAATTCTGAACTACAAATTGCAAGGAAGGGAGACGTCAGATGTTCACGACAGAAATTTTAACCTTATGACAGATTCTGCATTTTGAAAGAAAGAAAATAAGAAAATCCCAATCGCTTCGACCAAACTCAATTTCAAATAGAATGGAGCAACTTATTAATGATTTGTATGAAGTTTTCAAATCAGCGATTAGTAAACTTTCACTATTTTGGCTCCTAAGGGAATAATATTCTGGTTTTATCCTCTAATTTTCTTTAACAAAGTTTGTTAGAACTTAATACAAATATTATGTACTTTTTTGCCAAAACTGAATAACAATTCTTGAAATGTTTTTCATCAAGAATTATTTTAAATTAACTTTCAGAGATTTACTAAAAACTTTTGCAGCTTTCTGCATAGAACGTCTATAGGAAGCGGTACAAGTTTGCTGCAGCCAATTCGTTCAGCTTCGTTGCGTGGCGGTTAAAAGTCATAATTTTTACCGCATCATGTGCGAAATAATTCATTCACTGTTTCTGCTGAATCAACAGTATCCTTGTTTCCCTTCAATAAACTATTGATACAAACCCGCGAAGCTTGCAAATTATACCAGGAACACAAAAAAGCGCCGTTTCTCCTCAGTCGTTAATTAATGTACATAAAAAGCAGAGAACTTTATTATGTTTATACCTAAGCTGTATAATTTAGAGAATCGGGAAACGTGAAAACTGTAGTGTATCTTGCCTTTAACCATTTTAACAAGAAAGCCAATGGAAACTGTGTTTGATATATATTGAATATTTATTTAGTTATAAGCTATGAACATTGATATATGTCTTTAGCCATTTAAAATGATCATATTTTATATCTACATATCTAAGTGTATAATAAGCTTTTTGAGTCATATTCAAAATATAAAATAAACAAAAGGTTTAATGAAATTTAAATATACATCTATTTTAACTACATATTCAACCTATATATTGAATAACATTTCGCTAAATTGGTGTAATAAACTTGATGAAGTTAAAGATAAAGCAATAAAAATATTAACAAGATCTATATATTAAGATATTGCGACTGAAGCATTTGTTGTCTTTGTGCAGGAAGTTGTCAGTACTGCACATACTAAAGAATATATTCACCGAGATTGAAGCGCTTTGTCAACATACGCTATCTTCCAGATTGACAAAGCCTCTTGTCATGCTCGGGTTACGACAAGTTTGTTGATGGAATCTGCTGTAAAAAGAGGATAACCTCTCAATAATCCGCAGACTCATCATCACTTTGAAGACTTTTGGTTGCACCGAATGCCAAAGTAGAGTCGTTGTAAATGTAAAGAAGTAGAAGACAAGGTATTTTCTAGAAGGTTTGCTTTAAGCTAAAGAAAGAAAAAAGTACTATTAGCAATGAAACAAAATTTTAATAAATTATCGCAAAAGCGTGATATTAAAAAATATAGCATTAACTTTGAGTTACGCTTGTCTAAAACATTTTAAAAATCCTAAGTATGGCTTCCTTCGGAAGGGAAGTAAAGCCGTGGGTCCCGTGTCGTACATTTACGGCACGAAAAAGAACCTCAAGCCTGAAAGAGAGGCCTCTGAGCAAAATTTGTCGGCCGTTTCACGCCCTGAGTTGAATGGGACGCTGATGACCTGAGATGTTAAAGAGCGTTCATAAATAAATCAATCAAAAAAAAATCTACAACATTTTTTCTCCCAAAACTGTTTGCGCACCTATTAAATTTAAAATTGTCCCGAGGTTCTATGGAAATACATATTCAGTTGCTATAAATCCTACTTTTTTCTTATTCTGGAAGATGACAGAATAGCCAATCTTCTTTTATATGCGTTTTCTGAGTACAGACCGTTGTTAGCGATGACAGTAGTCATACTTAAACCTATGGAAGTAAACTAACTATGTAAGCAATACATAGAGAGTATATTGCAATGCGCTCTTCTGCCTGTCAAACCCCAAAAAAGGGAATCTCATGTGCATTTAACGAAAGAAATAAGGCCTGAATTGTACTTATTACAGAGGGCAAGAAACAGGCAAATCCACGACCAGCCACCATCCTCACCCCTAGATATTTCGGAAGGTTAATGCCCTTGTCTCTGGCGCGATTTCAGCAACAGATCCATTTCATTGAAAGTGTGAATGCTCAGGATGCTCAGTTATAATTATGAACACCATTATCAACCGGGTTTCGAACCTATAAAAGCGGTACGATTGCATTAGAATAAGGCTTTAAGCCATACATCTACTTAAACTTGCCATTTTTGGGGGAAAGAAATGGAAATATATTCCATCCCTTGGAGTGACATCCATGTTAAATTACTTAATACATTGCCAAGGGTTTTTGTACATTTGGGTTGTTGAAGAGGGCCCTTTGGAGAAGAGCTCAAGAGGAGTGAAATAAAATGGACATCACTGAACTTCGCAACAGTTTGCTGTTTTAATTTGTTACCAAACAACCCTCTGTACAGTCAATACGAAATCAGTGACTAGTTTTGGAGAGAAGGGAATGAGATTTGGTATCAATACCTATGAAGCAGGCAACCAGATAACATTCTTGGAATGAATTTTATTTATATGATCTATTTATGTTTAACTATTTTGCTTATCTCAAATTCGTCTGTTTGAATTTCGTTGCTGTTATTCAGGCATCAGATATTTATCAGTTATTAGCATATGCTCAATCCCTGTTTGGGAGAAGTCAAAGTAACTTTGCAAAGTCTTGTTGCCATGTTTGTCAACCCCGAACTTGGATGTTATCGATTGCTGAACAAGGCATTCAGTCATATCTTCTTTTGGCTTACGGCTGGGTACGATTAGCCGCAGCGTTTGCAACTAGAAAAAAGTTTTCCCCCTTTTCTCTAAACGGCCTTTTTCTGTATATGCTGCCTTCAAAATTTTGGTAATATTTTTAAGGCTAACTAATAATACTTTCTGCAGTGACAAAGGTATTATTTCATTACATACATATTCATGTATTAAAATTATCTTTTCGTTGATACTGGTATAATTGAACATTTCTCTTTTTCTATCTATTATGTTGCAGGACTTAGTTTACTAAGATTGGCATGGATGTTCAACATTAATTGTGACATAGTGTTTTAATTGTGTTTTATTTCGGAAGTGCTTGATATGCTTTTATTGCTCTAAATGCTTTTGTAATACATTCTAATATATATTATACTTGCTTTTTATGAAATATTTCTACCATGTCCCTTATGCACCATCTGCAGCCTTTACTTCAGTAAACTTCCTTCATTTTCCTTAATATGCATGTTGTTTAGGGAAGGCATCATATTAAATGTTCTATCCATTTTTATACTATGCAATAATAAAGTATCTTGTAGATCAAATGAAAATAAAAAACAAAACAGCTGCATGTGAGATTGAAAATATAAATAAAAATAATAGCAAAAAATTAAACCACAGTCACAAATAAAAAGTAATAAAACACTTAACCATTGAACTGAATGAATCAAGGAAAGAACGAATTGTATAAACAAAAAAAAAAATATCAAGCACCAGTTTAATAGGAACACTTACGTAACGTATATGTTATTAACATTACTGCCTTTTGCTTAGGTTAAAGCATTTATGAGTAGTAAAGTGAATTGGCCCAAAATTTTTACTGCACTCTTTGTTATCAACAAGCAGAGGATAAGCGAAATGTGGTAGTACATGCTCTAGTGTTCGTGCTTTGGAATTCTCACTTTGGATTATTTCTAGTTTTATCTCAAAAGAAAACCTGCCTTAATATGAGCATACGATATGTGCAGCATGGAGTATAGGAACGAGAAATATGCTTATGATACACTTATTTATTCTTAATTAAATCAGCGATAATCTAAGAGATTAAAATGACATTGCATATTATTCCAGACAAATTCGCATCTCTGGCAAATTTGTTTTTAACAGTTACAACTCTAATAACAACGAACAGAAGAAAAGTTATGGAATATTTCTAGCAACTAAAGCCGAAAGACATGTTAATACAAAATTCAAATAATTACATTTGAAATATCTTCAAGCTAAAACGTACTCTCATACAACAGGAAGAAAGCTTGTTAGAAAATTGAAGCACTTGTTAAGAAAACTGCACATTCGCTTAAAAACATATTACGTGCTTTTTGGGTGTTCATGGTAGAGAATGTGAGGTATCCCTCAAAGGAAGAATACAAATAAAAAGACAAAATATGCAGAAATTATAAGAATATTATTTCTAGATAGATATGGTGTGCGATTATGAATACATATTAAACACACATTAAATCATTAGTTAATTTATTGATAGTAATTAATAGCCTGCACAGCTTAATAATTCAAAGTCATTCTTTCTTTTATGGTACAAATGACAGATGTTATCTGCAGACTATTTAAGAAATGGAAAATGATTATAAATGTTTATGGTTAATTATGGTTGTAATGATTATAAAAAGAATGCGAAGTTAAGTACTGTGTCCCATATTATTATTTATCACATTTGTCCAAAAAATAATTCGCACATAAAATAATTGGTTTAATAGTTAACAAAATAAGCAAGAAGTTCGAAAAAATAATTTATACATTTTCAAATAAAAAATAAAAACACAGGAAATGTGAATATTCAGTGTAAAGGTAAGGAAATAAATTAATTTCCCAATATATTATTTCTTGATCATAATATTAACTAAAAATACCATAGTTTACCAAAATTCAATTCAGGACGTTTTGCAATTAGGTCAATAACTCATATTACAAATAGAAACAGCCTAAACAGTTTTTCCCGTTAATTAATTACACATACGAAACATTGTTCTATGGAAATACTCAATCTGCTAAAAGGATATTTTTTTCACAGAAGAAGGTGGCAAGAATAATGAGAGAAGCAAAATGTACAACTCAATGTGTGCCCCTTTTCAAAACATTTGAAATGCGGGATGTATTTAAGCTACACTGATTGTAATAAAGTCATTGTTATGAAGTCGTTCCGAGACCAGCGCTAAAGATGCGAGGGTATTTCTCTCTTCTAAAGTTTTCTCTCAATCCGGGAAGAAAATGGTAGATTAGACTTAAACGCTCCAGGTTTATTTATGTGGACATTACTTTTTTCATTTATCATCTCCAAGATATTGACAGTTGGCAGAGACCAATGGTCAAAAAAAGAATATTAATAACACTTTCAGAATCATACTATCAGTTTATTATTACATTATCCAAATGTGTTGTACCTTCTTGTTTGATTTGATTTATTTACGGACGCTCTTTAACATCTCTGGTCATCAGCGTCCCATTCTATTCGGGGCGTGAAACGACCGACAAATTTTGCTCAGAGACCTCTTGTTTCATGCTTGAGGTTTATTTCATGCGGACCCACTGCTTCACTTCCCTTTCGAAGGAAGCCATACTTAGGATGTTTACGCCCGAAAAAAATCCATCGATCCTTGCCTTACCTGTGAACTTTTTTATTAATATTTATTTTTTTCACCATAGCAGTTAGCAATTTTATAAATAAAGCAGTTAACACTGAAACTGGGTATTTTTGTTTGGGGTAATGGCGCATGGTATTGTCAAGACAAACTGTTATCGAAAACGCATGCCCTGGGAAGTTACCTATACATCCGAGCATTGACGTTATAAAATCCTGCTTCTATCGCGTAGAAAACTAGAAATTTTATCGCTCATTTATCATAACCATTGACTGTTATGCCTTTTGTTTGCATTGATAATGGAGAAATATACTTCATATAGAACCTTACAACATTAAACTTTCGACCTTAGCCAAAAGTTGTGCAGTATTGACAGGCAGCCATTCTCTGCAAGTCTAATCAAGGTAGAATAAAATGAAATAATTCTGGAGATTTTTTAGATCCCTTACAAGAACTAGTGTCTGGGTACTCGAATATAAGGAACTTATTACCTATAAAGTCTGAAACAGCATAACATTTTTATCTGAACATGAAATGATCTAATACGGGGTGAACGATTCTTCACGAAACTGATTTCGCGGCGTGCGGCCGGCCGGCGAGGTTGCTGCTGTGTCGGCAGTACGGTTGACAGGAAGTTCGCAGTAAATATAGTATGGTTTGTCGCATAAATTATTTTTAACATATATAACATAATCATTAAAAATAAAAGTTAATTACTCACATATATTAAACAAGGAGATGCTGGAACTGCCTCCCTTTGATGTTCAAGCATTTTAAGGAAATTTCTCATTACACTCTACAGTTATCTCTGAAAAATGAGAGAAATTTCTTGACGAATGTTGCTTTTAATTTCATCTAAGGTGTGTGGATTTGTTTAGTACACTTTCTCTTTTACTGCCCCCAGAGATAAAATCGCAAGGGGTTAAATCGGGGAAATCAGGACATATCTCCTTACAGCACGCGCTGATTCTGTACGCACATATGAATCATACATGAATACTCTTTGGGAAATAGAGTACATGCATTGCCCCATTTAACTTGATACACTTTCACTCAATGCACTGTGCAGCGCCTAACAAACACGTGCTACTTGCGCAAGATTTCAAGTCACACTGAAACCTCGCTTTTTTGTGCCCCCCCCCCCAGGAGAGAATTGTCCGAAGTAGATCTACATTTGCTCCCCCTACCATGCACTAAGACTACTGCTACATGATAGAAGTAAGGAAGGTGAGGTAATGTCAGGTACAGCCGAAGCAACCTGTGTTAATGGGTGTTCTCTACAAAGACGCCCAACTTACAAGGGAGTAAGCCAGACTGGTATAGGGCTAGGTTTCTGAACTTGGCATGATCCCTAGATCAGGACTAGGTGTTAGTGGTTGTGATTTTTTTCCCTGTATTTATTAAAAGGTAGTCTGGATATTCATAAACTTACACCCTTTAAAATGAATTTTGTCCTCTAAATGTAATATAATTTTAACCTTTTAGCTAATTATGTGTTTATATCGTTTGATGGCTACTATATCGAAGTACGAAAGTTTAAAATGTCTAAGTTGATGAATAGGAGAATGTTAAGATTAAGTAACTTCCCCGAAGAGCCTTTTCCAGGAATTCTGTTTAGAGTGGGATAGCAGTTAGTCTTAAAATGAGATCAGAGGATTTACAGGAGAAATTGCGAGTATAAACTCAGAAAACCGGGTAACCTGCCTGCAGCTACACAGAAAAATGTCTATCAGCGATCGGGTGACAGCAATATAACATGTAAATATAAATAATTTACATTTGTCAGCTTCTCTTTTGTTAGATTAAACGTACGTAGTGTAACAATTTGACTAATTATGTCACAACTACAATTCATCTTTCAATTTAATCTTCACTCAATTAAAAACTTTTTATTACACAAATGAAATCTACAAGCGTAATTTTATTTCCTAATTAAATTAATAATATTATGATATTCCTCTGGAAAAAAAAAAGGAAAACAAGAAATGTCATCAGTGAAATGCATTTCAATTCCATACATATCTTTGAAATTTTTACAGAACTGTTTTATTTTTTCCTTCATATTTTTTAACTGCAATATTTCGTATTTTCACTGTTTCGATCTTACTCGGCCTTTGATAATATTTTTAATAAAATTTGATCTTACAAGACAAACAAATATCATTAATTATCATTGTGTGCTACTTTTTTGGATAACATTTCCAATATTTTCCTGCAGTTTTTAACTGTTTTGAAAATTATATACTGACTTAAGGCGCCATCGAAATACAGATGATTTTTTGACATTGAATAAAGCAAAGAAAAATTTTATGCATTACTCCAAAGACTTCAGATAATGTGGGAAAGCAAGTCTAAATTTATAAATTTCTGTGTCACTACCAGAAGAAAAGAAGCTCCGGTCACAGACTTCTAATAGACTTCGCGTCCTCTGGGAAGAAATTAAATGGTACGACGTTTAAATGGATGTCTCTCATGATTCTTTTCTAACATACTCTGTGGTTTCTGTAAAGTGCTTTTCTGTGGTGAACGGGGTTTTATTAAGAGTGAGGTATAGCTGTGAGCCGGGTAGACGGTCATCTAAGAACGGACAAGAAAGTTATCGAACTTCTCTTAAATGAAAGACTTTAGCAGCCCTTGTCAATTTCATTTTCTATCCTTTCCAAGAACGTTGGCTACTTTTGTTTCGCCTCCCATTTCTCTAGAGATACACGAAGAAATATTGTTGAACCTTTCTTCCGCGCAGTTAAAAAAATACACATATTTTTATTTGTTTTTTCCCATTAATGATGCATATCTATTGCTAAGAACTTTACAAACAGAGTGACTTATATTGAATGAAATGTATGTTTAGAGTTGCAATTAACTCAAAGTTTATGTTCTAAACCAGGGACATGATCTAAACAGGATCCAATTAAGCAATCTTCTCACTTAGCGTTAAATGATTCAAGGAAACAACAGGGCAGATTTATTTTTAAATGTAGTTCTAAATTTACTTGATGCGTACATAATGCTTTTTGTTGAACAAGGAAATAAACAAGCTACATCAGAAACTAAATAATGATAATTATAAATGAGGACCTCTAATGGAAACATTTATTCCATCACAGTTATTGAATCGGTTGATTCAGTCTTACACTTTAAATGACGTTATTTCTAATATCATGATCGTCATATTTACTCTGCTAAATGCAATAACACACGCATCTGGAAATGCGGAATGAAGCGTGGCTAAATGTAGGTATCAGTTAATGTCATGTAACCGTTCAGCCTGTCGGTGAAACTCTTCAGTAAGTCCAAAGATAAGGAATGAAGAATTGACCATCTAAATTACACATAAGTGGGCTGTAAATAAAGTGATGGCAATATAATTGTTACAGACATGTTATTAAACTTACAGTGACAATCAAATTACACGTCTTATACTTTCTTGCGCTGTTCCTCGCACCCATATTCGTCGTATGCCGTTGGCGAAGTTGTTTTTGTTACCATAGGTCAGTACTTTTCAAAATTTTGAGAAACAAAAACCTTCCTAAATGCCTACACAATATTTTAAAAGATTTCTGTCAAAACAGAAGAGTACAAATCACTGGTGTCAATAGAAACATAACTAGAGAAACCACTAAAAGACGTCCATAAGGGCCAGTAATAGGGTCCATATTATGGGATGTTCTGTAAAAAGTCTATTGGAGAAATTAGAAAAATAAAAAGAAGAAGTAGTTGACATTCTTGCCACCATTGAAAGGAAAAGCAGGCAGGAACTAGAAAATAAAGCGAACTTAATAAATATTTAAATAACTAATATATTGATTAAAAGCTAGAAATAACCCCGGCGAAACCTTCATATATGTTATTAAAAGAAAAATTAAGGAGGGGGTCCATCAATAAAAAATAAACGGTAAAAACACAAAAATATCAGAAAACCATTATGTGAAAAAATGATTAAGGCTATCCGTTTGTATCACACGAGTATTTTTGCAGAAATATTAACATACGGCGCTGGAATCTGGGGGGAAAATACCAGAGAAATATTCATCAAGAGCCTGGTAGGAAGGTCACACAGACAAATTCTTATTAGGTATGTAGGAGAAATGTCAACAACTCCAACACTGGGACTCCTAGTAACATTGACCATTTGGCTAAATAGATTTTCAGTTAGACAAAGGGCAGCGAATTAATGACTAAAAACGAATTGATTGTCAAAACACAAGAGAGATAATCCGTAGAAGCTGTAGCGATAAATGTCAAATAAAAGATGATTTGATGCAGGAATGGCAGAAGCAGTGGAACAAGAATCCACAAAATATTTCGCAAATAAAAGAAAGAATAAAATTAAAAGATATTCAATCTGCCAAAAGATTAGTACACTCATTACAGGACACGGTACTTACCAAGTTATCTTGAAAGATTGAAATTACAATCCAGTAGGCTTTGTGACGATTGCAAAATGAATTGCAGTATTTGGATGTCCCAGTTACACACAGCTGGTCGTTGTGGAGAAAAGATTATTGGCAGGGAAAAAAAAACAAATAACATAAAAGAAATCAAGAACAGTTCCAAAATTTACAAATAATAACCACAAAAATCTTAGAAAAGGGTAAAAATTTACAGAGACGCAAGAAACTATAACAGTGGAAAGGAAATGAATAAAACAAATTTCAACTATGAAGTTCACAAAGACTTATAGAAAAAGGCAAAGAAATGAATGCAACCTTGAGATTTAGCAACCTCAAGATGGAAGAGATTAGCAACTTCGAAAGTGAGTAGAAAGAAGAAATAGCAAAGCAGAAGAGAATAAATTGGCAGATCACTGGTAGGCAGGAAGAGGCCGAAAGAAGAAGAATACAAAAGAGAAGAAGCGAGGGAGTACCCAAAGACCACATGAAAAGAGTTGTAAAAGAACACCATCAGATTACAGAACATCAAGTGCAACTGATAAGGAAGCAATTAATCATGAAAGACACTAAGAAGGAAGCCAAAGAACAGCACACCAAAAGAACTCTTCACAACAAAGAAAAAGAAGAAACATATTGTAACCTTAACCTAAATTTTATCACAATTTCCAGCTGACGCTTGAAACAGGGTGGGGTTCCGGTGGAGAGCAGCCTGGAGGCCGAGCGACAGCTGAAGTATATAAAAGAACACGAAGGCACATTGAAGATTACCATTCCAAAGTAAAACATCTTCCAATAAGTGACTAAATATATATTGTATTTTATAATGTTGTGGATATTTAAACTTAAATTTCTACTGAATGCCAGTAGTTATAGTATGTTGTATGTTGTTTAAGGTTATACCAGTGGGTTACCAGCACCTTGGGTAAAGTTGTGTTACTGTAGTTTTAATGTAATTTGTTAGTTTAATCTATTTATTTAGCATCGTGGATCTGTACACTTAATTAAAATGAATATAAAATGTACAATGAAATAGAAATAAAGGAAGTGGAATATTACGTTTTAATATAGATACCAGATGTTAAGGGTAAGTGTTGCAGGTGTTAAAATAAAAATAAATAAAATAATCGGCGATGGACTGCCCTATGGCGCGAAGTAAGGAGGGAATATCTGGAGGCTCGGTACCTCTGAAAATTTCTTTCGATCTAGGAAATGGGTCAAAAGAGGAGTACGGTGACTCTTCCAAGACTTCCCAATGCCTCCGGGTTAACAATTAGATCTCCGTACTTACCAAGTAACAATGACCGTGCAAGGTGGCGAGTTCCTCAGGAAGTGCGAAAGTTTGCAAAACATAGTGGTCTCATCTGATACTGTAGTTCTAATCTGTTGGCTTCTCCCAGCTTGCACGAAACGCAAGCTATAGTGCAACCGTCCCACACGGTAACGCATCGTTGTCACACGTTTCCTGCAAGCGTCATGAAACTGATGTGCATTTTCACCACGGGTTCGTGAATTTTTATCCAAGAACGCTAGTTTCGTAAATATTCTTTAAAGCAGCTCATTCAACTCTCTGCACAATTCATCCGTGTACAGTACCACAATCACTCGCTTTACCGACTGCTTTCGGTACTACACACCTCGACACTATTTTAAACTGTTAATATGCAGACCCTTCCCGAACATGCACATGCTCATCTTCTGAAAGTGTTGTCACTACTTTGTTGATATGTGTATAAGTGATAAGAATGTAGTTTTAACATAGCATGAGGAACAAGATCAGAATGCGTTTGAATAATGTGCAAATTTGAGCAGGTAAAGTCAAATTACTGACAAGCCTATCCGGGGTTAGATTTAAAGTGGTAAATTTGGTGGGGGTGGGAATTGGGCTGTAAGGGTGCTGGGGTGCATAATTTGTGCCCGCTGATCTCAGGTTTCGCTACGTTGCTGCAGGCTACCCTCACTCTTCTTCGATGAGATTCTCTCGAAGGCGTTTCGCTGTGAGCTAGCCGCCGGGCCTGAGTGGAACGGGGCTTCGAAGGTGACGACAAATAACGCTTCGTTATTTACTTTGCTGATATAGTTTATCTCCTAACAGGAATATTCCGGCAAACTCACGTCTCTCGTCGAACCACGGGAAAGGTAATCTTGGCAAACGCGTACGTTTATTGCGTTGACAAAATGGTGCCGAGTGCGAGGAAATTCATCATACAAACTCCCACTCCTCACCAGAGATCTCTTAGGAAAGCCTCTTGCTCAGAGATACATTACTTAGCCTCAGATGCCGTAAATTGAAATACCGAAAATACTTTCATTTAATTTTCCTCTTTGTTCAAACATCGTAATGTGAGTAGGGTAGTGCTCATCCACGGAAGTCTCGTATGATTAAAACATGCGGTATCTTAGGCTAAACACGTACGAAATCAACACTAGGACTGCCAGCCACGATGTCGTAGGTATAAACCGCGAGATCGACTGGAAAAGCGTTAAGGAATGCCTCACCACTATCATCCCTCCCAACTCCAAAATCACAGACATCCACTCCCTAGAGACTGCAGTCTCATCCTTCTCCCTGACAGTCACCAAAGTCACCCATAGTCTCACAATTCATACCTCCCCTCCTCTTCACCCAGATGTCATTCCTCTTAGACCTTGAGCTCCTCCTCCGTCGCTCCTGGGCTGCCCGCAGACTCTACCAGCGTCACCGCACGCCACATCACCGAGCTCAGTTAAGGACCTTGCGACGCCAAGTTAGCGTCCGCCTCCGCGAGCACAAGAAGCTCGCGTGGGAGGACACTGTGGCAAGACAGAACTTGATCGATGGCGACGTGTGGAGGATAGCTAAGAACGTCCGCGGCCGAGACAAAGTCTCCCGACCCATCCATGGCACCCGGGACCTCGTATACGATCCTCACGCCAAAACAAATGCTCTAGCTGATTACCTGGAACATCTATTCAGGCCTAGAGATACCCCCAGGACGATACCATTTCAAGTGAGGTTCGTCGCGACGTCCGTCGATATCTTCGACGGCCGCCGGATGAAGATGATTTAAGAATTCCCATCTTTTACCCCCACAAAGTCCTGGGCGCAATCCAGCATCTCAACCCCAAAAAGGCTGCTGGACCTGATGGGCTAACCCCCCTCAAGCTCCGCAACCATCCTTTCAAGGCTGTGCTCTTTGTCACAAAAGTCTTCAATATGTGCATCAGCCTGAGCCACTTTCCACGAGAGTGGAGGGAGGCACGGGTTATATGCATATTGAAACCAGGCAAAGACTCAACCCACTCCTCCAGCTACTAATCTACCAGTTTCCTTTCTTACACTCTCAAAAATGTTTGAGAGATTACTTCTTGCCCGTGTGCTTCTCTTGCTGAGAAACATTCAAGCCATCCCCCCTCACCAATTCGGTTTCCGTCCTGGGCACTTTACCACCCAACAGCTGCTGAGGATTGTGGAGACCTCAGCACTGGCTTCCAGGCGAGGTCCTTCATCCCTGCGGTATCTTTGGATGTAGAAAAGGCCTTCTCCACGACCTGGAACTGGGCTCTTATATAAACTCATTCACCTGGAGCTTCCCAAAAACTACATACACCTAATACACTCATACCTTATGCACCGCACTTTCAAAGTAGCAGTGGCGGTAAACAAATCAACACTAAGACCGATACGCGGCGGAGTCCCCGAAGGTTCTGTTCTATCTCCACTTCTGTTTAACATACACATATCAGACCTTCCCCACGCAGCAGATATCAACACTGCTCAATACGCAGATGACGTCCTGCTATACAAAACAAATAGAAACTTAAACAGAGCCCATACAAAGACTACTACACCTAATCAAAAGGTGGTGTAGGCGTTGGTGAATGTCATTCAACCCGGCAAAGAGCAACGCCATAATTTTCACAAAACGTTGCGTACCCGCAACCCCCCCCCCCCCACAATCATACTGACAGCAAACGCTAAGGTGCAAAAATTCCATAGCCTACCTGGGTGTGCAACTAGATAAAGGTCTAACCTTCAGGGAACTAATAGCAGGGGCTGCTCACAAGGCACAGGGAGCAATTGCTCAACTGTTCCCTATGCTCAGTTCCAAGGCGATTCCAATCCACCTGAAATTACACCTTTTTCAAAGCCCTGGTCACCCCTGTCATGCTCTATGCCTGTGAAATCTGGGGTATGGCAGCTGACAGTTGGCTCGCACTTTCGTGGAGGGTACAGAATAAAGGACTCAGGACCATTTATTCTGTATGTCGATGCTTTCCAGTTAGGCTACTTCATGACAGTTCTTCTCTCCCATATATTGAGGAGGAAATTAGACGCCGGGCCAAAAAATTCTACGCCTATTTACCTTATCATGAGAGCGCCCATGTTCGATCACTCAGCAGCTATTCCTGTCGCAATAGGCCTAAGACAAAATTCAAGGTGCCACGCCTAGTGTGTGGCCACCTTGGATAAGAAAGGGGCAAAACCTAGTAACAGGAAAAGCATTCCAACTCCCCAACAAAATAACCATAAAAATAACAATCAAAAAATCAAGTAGCGATATGCCCTTGCTGTTTACAAAGTAAATGAACAACATACGCATATCAAGCAAAATCCAAAGATGTCAGATCCGCCAGCTTCAGCAAGGATACGTTTTTACAGCGCAATCCTTCCGCCACACACCCAAAACAGCACAACTACCCTACAAGCCACATCCCTTCTTTGCGGTTAAACCCAACACAGGGTAGGTACGCAGCAACCTCACACAGGCTGAACACTAACCTTAGCCTGCCAGATTTCTTCGGACTTCGGAGGAATGAAATTATGGAAAGAATAATACATTATGCGACAGACTTGCGTTCATTCGGCAATTGCGTTACCTGAGATAGGTCCTAATCACGCTTCAAGGTGCTCCTCCGTTCATGCGGACATCTTGTATAACAACAGCTTTATCCCATCAGCAACTTGAGTGCATGCTGACGAAACGGCAATTGTTCTCTGTTTCTATATCGGGGCTTTTCCTTTTCTGCGTGAAGACCATAAGTGTGCATTTTAAGTGGTTTATTTTTATCTTCCACATGTATAACCACGTTAGGACGCAGTGATTGACTCTTTGTAAGGTTCTTATTGCATATTGTACATGTTTATTATGGTATAAATTACCGTAATTAAAATCCATAAGCTCTGGGCAAAAAATCGGGTTCACCTGAGTATGGTAATCAGAAATATTGGCAGAGGTATATCACAACACAGAAATTATACACAAATCAAAATGGTCTTATAAGTATGTATATATGTACATATTTTTGTCGGTTCTGGTGGTGTAGTGGTAACCATACTAGCCTTCTAAACCCAAGATCGCGGGTTCAAACCCGGCCAGGATCGATGGATTTTTTCGGACGTAAATATCTGAAGTATGACTTCCTTCGGAAGGTAAGTAAAGCCATGGGTCCCGTGTCGTACATTTACGGCACGAAAAAGAACCTTAAGCCTGAAAGAAGAGGCCTCTGGGCAAAATTTGTCGATCGTATCACGCCCGGAATACAATGGGACGCTAAAGACCTGAGGTGTTAAAGAGCGTCAATATATAAAACGAACAAAAAAAAAAAAAAAAAAAATTAAATATCTGTGCTCCCAATACCACTGTAAATAAAGATAATCCCCCATCCTCCTCCTCCCACCTGTAAATAAATCTCAGGTTTAAGTTAAAAATAATAAGTGTACGAAATATGCACTCACATAAAAGGTGCGCATGGGTTTTGTTGCGGAAACTCCCCAATTTTAATAGCATAAATTGCAAACTATAACACAATATATATTTTTCCCTGAAAGACCGCCCCTATGGAAAGCAATTGGGCATGTTTTGTGAATAAAAAGTCTCGAATCTCGAATAACTAGAATGGGCAATCCTAAGTGTATGAAACGCTAATCAGCTCTGGGCGACTAATTACCACCAACCTAACAGGCTTTGCTTGTGGTGTCACTTTTGGGCAGCTTAGACCTCAAGCGAGTTTCAGGATACCCTAAAGAGCTCTCTGATGCAATGCTGGCTATCAGTAAAATATACAGTAATAGCCAAGGTGCCAAAAATTTGCACTTTCTGCTTGCTCTTGCAACACTCTGTAGGGTGATCATTAGGTCAACTGCACCGTTAGGAGGCTTTGATAGTGTATTCTGTAGTATCAGTACCATGTTTTGCTAAATTTTAATGTTGCTGCTTATCTATTGCTGATGTTGGGGTTTGTACAACTCGATGGCTTCTCGGTATAGCAATGGGAATAATGGGAAGTGCGCGACAGAACGTGGAAATCACAGCGTTTTCTTCAGGAGCGTACTATAATGTTGGGGAAATATGTGAACATTTTCACATAACTTGTGGAAATAATCAGGTATTGACTTGCTAACAGAATAGAGTGGCATCATTACCCATGTGAGCAAATGTGAAATATCCTCTTGCTAAGGTGACAGTTCTCCTTGTTTGCCCGATTTGTTTATAATTTTTTTTTCTTATTGAGAACAATCGTATTGCACAGGAATTGGACGTATTTAGATGTCGAAGTAGGACATTTTGGCCTTAACCAGAATATGCTTATATACCAATGAACACACGGTTTGTTACTAGGGGGCACTTACTAGTGAACTCTCTTGTACTCAAAATACTACATAAGTACTTCGGATCATGCGTTATAAGGCAGTTATATACGAGTGTAGGCCCATAAGTTTCCGGCCTAACCATTTTCCAGGTATGCTAAGGACAAAAACTATATTTTCCTTTTCAATATAGTTACCGTTTATTGCAATATACTTCTCACTCTTTGAATTAACCTTTCAATCCCCCCCCCCCCCAATATCAAAAGTCTTGTCTGCAAAATGAGCATAACAGCATCCACCACTTCTTCGTCACACTTAAATTTCCTTCCTCGAAGATCCCTCTTGAGTTTTGAGAGCAAATAGTCACCGGGAGCTAGATCTGGGCTATAGGGTGGATGGTCGATCTCCTTGAAGCCACATTTCTTCACAGCTTCCTTTGCAACAAGAGCTGTGTGCACAGGCGCGTTGTCGTGACTCAGCTTTCCTCGCATTTTCTCTTTGATGGAAGCACGTAATCTGTGCAGTGGGTCATCACAGTACTTCCGATTTAGTGTAGTGTTGCTCTGCTTGAAGTAAATGAAGAGTATTTCTTCATAGTCCCAAAAGATTGTGGTCATGATCTTCTTGGTTGACTGAGTGACCTTGGCATTTAGAGACGGTGCTTCGACAGGTATGCGCCATTCCAACGATTCTCTTTTTGATCATAGTAGAGGACCACAGTTTCATCTAGTGTAACAATGGTTTGCAGAACTTCTCTCTCGTCAGAGCTCCAAAATGCCTGACCAGTTGCTGCTTTTGGACTGAGGAAAGAAGTCTAGGCAGCACCCATCTTGCACTAACCTTATTCATATTTAAATGTTCATGAATAATTCGAATAACAAGAACCTTGCTGCTATTTCTGTAACTTTGAGCCTACAGTCTTCCATAATTTTTCCTTCGTTTTCAGGAGTGAGCACCTCCAAGGGTCGACCTGCACGCTCTTCGTTTTCAATGCTTTCTCGACCCATTCGAAAAAGTTTGGCCCATTCTTTTACAGTAGAATATGAGGGGGATGCTCCCCTATATACACCTTCCAATAGCTGTTTAATTTCGTTTGGAGTAAGTCTTTCTTTTGTGAAGAACTTAGTAACAGCTGGATATTGCATTTTGAACATGTCACAATCTTCTACATAGCCTTTATGCAGTTATATCTGAACAACTGAACACAGCGGAGCGGAAGTTACAGCTGCAATTATTTACTTAACAAATAAGGTATGACACCAGATAAGGCTTTTGTAAGGACGACAATCCTTATCGGCGAGGCCGGAAACTTATGGACCTATCTTCGTAGCTAGTTTCCAACATTATAAACTTTATTGTATTAACATATCTAAAAAATATCAGCCTGGCGAAGATCAGGTTTGGAATCTCTTTACAATTTTTAACAATGGTAATAAAAAATATAAAACGAGAGAATCTGGCATTTCTCGGGAGCATGAGAGTAGATAAGCATGACTTAGAGGAAAGAGTGAAAGATCTGTTTGGGTAAGTCAAATTTCAACTGATCTTCCGCTGGTTTTAAGTGAATTTATTTTTATGTATAATTCGAACGCTGCAGTTACTGTCTCAACAAACCTTTCTTCAGAGTTGTGCAACAAAAAACGGCCAACTTCCTCCTGTCTTTGACAATGCTTCCATATATACAAACGCTTAAGGTAGAATTTTGCAGACGATAATATCACTTGAGACTGCTGGCAAATAAACAATAGTCTACTCTCAATTCAGCTTGGTTTTCCTTTCCTTTTTATTCCTGTCATTACATTTCTGTTCGTAGTTTGAAGGCAGATGCTACCTCACTGACTAAATAACGTTTTGCTCACTTCAGTTGAGTAAAACCCATCAGATTAATCCCCGGGTACTATCATTTGCCCCTTTCCATTTCCACAGTAGTTTATTTGACAGGGGGGAAAAGCTTGGGAGAGGAAAAACTCGTGCTACGACAAAATCCCAATTGGTGAACCGGCATCAATGGTACAGATTGACAGGGCCCTATCTGTCTCTGTGAATGCTGTACTGGACCAATTTATGCGGAAGGTCCCTTGAAAGTATATGGTTACCAACTTCCCCATCGCAAATCACTAGCTCGGCATAGTACGATTACTATTCCCTTGATACTTCATTAACGCATCTTGGACAGCAAAATGCTTTAAAATACTTAACAGAGTGTGTTGAAATCTATTTTTCTTGTAGACAGTCAAAACTTCTATGGGTAGAGAAAAGCATTTTATTAGAAAAATGTTTGTAAATGAAGGATTATTTCATTATTTTACATAATTTATACATTGGCTCCAAAACTTTCTGTATATCACAATTTTTTTTACACAACATGAAGTCGGAACGTAAGGCTAACAGTAAATGGGCAATTGTTGCGGTTTGATGCTTGAGTTAAAATAATTAATAAATCATGTATTGTAAATTGACTATTTCACTCATGTGACGTCATTTTAAAATCGATCAATGAAATTAAACAACATGTTGAATTTTGACCAATCACAGCTGGGTTACGGAGTGAAACTATCGAATATATAAAATCAATTTTATCACGCGACGTGCATTTGTCTTGTGGCTAGTGTAGCCAACTCTATGCCTCCACTATATAATTCCCGAACACGCATCACTGACCACTTTTGTTAGAGGTGGTGGTGAGCTATTGATATAAACAAAAAGCATAGATAATCGACAGTCATAACGCGAAATGGAGGGTTGTTCAAAGCGTTTTCATGATCCATCAAATGTGCAAATTGATCTTAACATTAGGAATTCCAAACCATGGAATAATAATAAAAAAAAAAAATTAGAGACATTGCATGTTATCTTTTGTTTTTCTCAGTTGGTAGTAGAAAATCGAACGGTGACGATTGTAATAGTCGACTTTTATCCATTTCATTTTGCTTTTCTCTATTGGCATTACCGACAATCGGCATTCTTCTTTCGCAAGATTGCTTGAAAACGTTAAATGCAAATAAACAATTATTACAATTTTGTAAGTCAATGTTAAAGGAATTATATTTAACTTTTTATTTTATTCGTGAAATAGTTCCTAATAAATATCGCTCGAGGGTCTGAGCTTTCCAGGTAATCTCAGACCCTCTCGTGATTACTTGTGATCATTTAGGTAAACTATTAAATAAATTGAATTTTCTGTCACTGAATAAATAAACCTAAATAAAAAAACTGTGAGCTTATTGTTAACTGCATATCTTACTAAATTATGAAATTAATGAAAAACACGTGCACTCATTTCCAGCTTTAAGTTCTTAACTTTGCACAAATATGACATTGCAAATTATTTTAATATTCGCGGAGTTGTATTTCTTAACAGCATATACACATGTTCAATTTATATTCAAATCTCAGTTATTTCCATGCTGTCAAATTCCGTCTTCAGTGCACTGATGCATGACAAATCAAAATTCTTCATACACATAAGAAAATTCAGACTAAATAATAATTCGGCGTAAATTTCTTGATCGTAGTGTACTATGTTGAAAATATTCTCAAATCAGTTGATAAGCTTTAATAAGGGCTTTTTTAAATTAGATTTAATATTATGTAAGAAATTAACATAATTTGAGATCACACACATAGCTGTAAACAGAGGAATCTTTGCTACCTTCTTCATTAATTTTTTTTTCCATAGATAAAATGTTTTTATTAAAGTTGAAACATTTTTAAAGCATTCAAAATGTGTATTTAGCCTTCCTCAGGGGGAGGTTGAACAAGTTTAACTTTTCACGATATTACACAAGTATAATACAGTGGTTTGAGAATTGTTACTCAAAGAAAAACTAATTATTTAATTTCTTCGTTGTACATTTTTTATTTGGTTTATTTAGGCCGTTCTTTAACAAGTCATTAGTCTCTCGTTCAAATCAGGGCGCGAAACGGCCGACAATTTTGCTCAGAAGTCTCTTCGTTTAGGCTTGAGGTTCTCAATCATGCGGTAAATGTACGACACGGGACCCCCGGTTTTACTTCCCTTCCAAAGGAAGCCATACTTAGGATTTTTACGCCCGAAAAAATCCCATCGGTCCTTGCTGGGATCGCATCCGTTTAGGATGGCAAGTATGGTTACCACTACACCACTAGGACCAACATTCTTGTTCTACAAAGCCATATCCTTAAGATATGAAAGTCTTTCAATAACAAAATGCTTATACATTTTTTGGTCACAATCCAAAGTGAAACATGTATGAAAATGTGCTTAACACTGCGAAGCCGATCGCTGTTCATCTTGTATTACTATACGCATGAAAATTGTTTTCTTTCGTCAACTTATTTCAACATAAAGGCAATTTAGCTGAGGTTTATCATTTCGCTATTATCTGTGAATATTTGACTTTATTTTTTGAAAATTATTTCGTAGATCTGTGTGTTATTTAAATGAATTATTTGTTATTTATTAACTTTTAAGATTATGAAAGGGTAAAACTGTTAAAAAAAAAGCGCTTTTAAAAAGCGTTATTTAGGATACTGTTCTTTACCAAATGGTTAATAACGGGACAGTATTCGATATTTGTCATGTTTTATGTATACACACACGTTGTACTGCAACATATATAGAGCCCTCGTTTGGAAGCGTGGCCGGCTTAACGGGGATTTGCTTGCCACTGGGAAGCAAGCTGTTTGCCGGAGGAGACGTATATTCTTAGCCCCTTAAACTCAAGTGCATAGATTTCTACAGTATATCAAACGCCAATTGTTTTGTTCATACCATGGCATTTCTTATACAAGATCGGGATTATCTGCACTGCAGAGTCAATTGTTTTGTGTCGCTACATGACTATGTAAATAAAGCCATACACGTTCCTTAAAAAAATTAAACGCGGGTCAAAAGAACTAACTTTAACATGATCCAACACCTTATTGCAGAAATGAACTCTGTTCACATAATCGCGTGATTGCAATTCCTGAACTGCAGTTATCTTATAGGGGCTTACTTTTTAAAAATTTAATGACGTTCCAAGCCTTGGTTTGCGAAATTACTGATTTCTATGCAAGCTTTCTCAGATATTTCTTTGGATTTCATTCTATAACTTCTCTGCGATATCATCGAGGTTTTCCTTTGTAGAAAATGCGGTGTTTTACTTTACGTTTTTTTCTTATCAAGAACAGATCACGTTTACCTAAATCTGTTCACAAGATTACGAACCGTTTCTCTGTGAGGCGCACGAACAGCAGGGAATCTGTCTATAAATCGCTGTCTCACTTCTGTACATGAGTTTCTTGTCACATAGGAATCATACATGAAGATTCTGTGTATACGGACTTTTTAGTATTATAACACCACTAACGCACTATAACACTGAAACACGTGGTCACACAAAATTCAACTCCTGTATAACTCAAAGTCTACTCGTCAGCTCACGGAGAGGCGGAGAATTAGAGATAGGAACAGAGCCGGTTAGAAACAGGGCAGGCTGATCTCTATTAAGCCGGCCACGCGTCCAAATGAAGGCTCTGTAGCTTTAGCTGCTATGATTCTTGACCAATGCATGTATCAGTACACAAATGTTTCTATGGAGTTTTGGTAACAAAATTTCCTTTAAACTGCTGTTGCAATCTGTGGATCATTCCGGAAACTTTCAAATGACACTCATACTAAAACAATTTCACCTTAAATGAGAGTACTGATTAAACTAAATTATTGCGAAATGAATTAGCATTAATTGTCCTTGCATTTTTTCTTTCTCCTATATAAGTGGATGTACAACATTTGCATACAAATTAATCTATGAGCTAAAACATTTGTTAAGATTGAAATTCACACATATTTAAAACATCTTTAGTTTCTTTTGTAATATTTTAGAACTTGATCCAAGCGGAACTCGTTATACACGAAAATCTGCTTAAAGAGGATTCATTTTTTTAATCCCAACGCCGTTAACAAGCTTTTTATGAATGGTGTTTTGCACTAGACGGAACTACTGTAATGCTTTTGATAAAAATTGTGCACAATGCGGAAACTTAGTCACAAAGTATGATTTTTTTTATTTTATCTTCTTATTTCTGCCTACTATTGACCTACTGACTGACAAGCACACTGTACATCCCTTTCAGGAATGTTAGGCACAAGTAAAGTAAACAGGTGACTCTAAGTAAAAGGGGACGTGCGATATATGGATTATTGCTTCTGTATCGCATCACATCGTTTGATTTGTACTTGTTTAAAAAAATAAATAAATAAAATAAAATAAATAAATAATGGTTAACGACCATGCAATATTAACAATGAAAATTATTAATGTCATAGAGGAATAAACGTTCTATGCACAATTAAGATAAGTAAAACGCTATTTTCAGCATTAAAGATATAGACAAAATTGTATTTATAGGTTATAGGTTGTACAAACGTAAAAAAGCATAGATGTAATTACACGTAACTTTATTTAATAAAGAACATTTATGCATTTCATACTCGAATATTAATAAGTAATGCAAAACATGAATATTTACACAAGTGTTGGTAAATTTTTATTTAAAGCAGCAAAGGTTATATGAAAATTTAGTCTGGGTTAAAAACTGCTAAATATGATTTGCTCTACTTATGATTTAACAAAGGTCATTTTATAGGATATTTTATAAAATCTTTTATATATTTTCTGAGCCTGGTGATCTTTGTCCGATGTTTATTATATTATTGATGACAGAGACATTCGCTTATTTATTAAAATAAGAATTTGGTTCAAATTTTATAATTTAAGGATACTGAGAAACGTAATATTGCTTCATTTATTCTTTTCTCCATGTAATTATTTAATTTATCATGGAGAATGTCAATCAAGGAAACGATGTATATAAAATGCACAATTAAATTATGAAAAAATGGTTCGTAAATATTTCTACTTTATTGTACGATTTACCAGCTATTTCATATTTTTCTACACATCCAGTTTCTATTCAGATTTTCCTTTTGCTTGTTGCATGCAAAGCATCAGCGTTGTATCTTGTGGGAAATCAAAGCTGAGTTACAGATTGTGGCACATGGACGTATTTGTCGCATGGATTGGCAATGGATAATCGATGGGTTATTGTGTAAACATTAAAATGACTCAGCCGTTTTTGAGAATTCAGTCTAAAATTGCAAAAACAAAATTCTTTTATTAACTATATGAAAGGAAGTAATTAGTAATTACTAAGAGGGTTGCAATTACAATCGATTTCGAGGTATTGTGGTCACTGTGCCTGGATGCAAATCTGGAGTTCTCTGGTTCGAATCCCGTAATCTCAACTGCTTGGTTAAGGTTTTCGCAAGAGTTTTTCCTTACTCAGAAAAGAAGCATGATAGGTAACGTTAAGCATTGTAAACTCCACATTCATTTAATTGAACATTCATTCATCGACTCTTTAGACCCTCATTGTTATGAGACGTTCAACTGTAACAAAAAAAAAATAGTAAATACGTGTGGTATTCAATTTATAATGCAATAAGATACAGTTCAAGGTACGTAGCAAGTCATATAAGGAAGTTTTTTTATTACTTTATAAGTGAAATATGATTTTTTCCGCAAGACATAGGTTAGTGTAAGATTTGGAATCAAAGCCAGAGAAGAAACATTGTGGTTCACGGCCGGGACTCGAAATATGGACCTTTGACTTACCAGATTCATATAAAAGCAGAAAAGGATAAAACACTAAGAGAAAGGCACACTTGTAATATTTATATTTCGAATTACTATGGCAAGAAGACAAGTGAAGGTGATAAAAGTAAATATTGAGTATCGAAGGTAACGTTATGCATGGAAACAGATGAAACTAGAAATGAGAGTGTGTGTGGGAAAAAAAATTAATACGTAAGATTTAAACCAGGTGGTATACGCACTTTATGTAAAAATATAGCTGCCATTTCTCTATCTCTGAGTAAACTTTCACAGCATTGTGTAGGTAACACATCAATAAGAGTTAGACTAAAAGCATCATCAAAATCCTTACAGTGAGATAAGGCATGCTGGGCAACCGGCAAGGGAGACTTGGTTTTAACAGAACGTCTATGATTGTTCATACGTAGCGAAAGAACAGTAGAAGTTAAACCAATATAAAATGCTTTGCAAACCTTGACTTGTCTTCTTGCCATAGAAGAACTCTAGTAGTTCGAAATATAGCGACTACAAATATAACTTTCCCTTAGTGTATTATCTGCTTTTATAATTCTGTTAATTTAGTTACACTGTTAATAGTGTTACATTATGTTTCTTATATTATATATATATACTGCTGGGACTGGAGAGATGGCTAGCGACGCTTTTGGGGAGAGGGTTTTATCTGCCAAGTAAAACATTACCCCTGCATCTGTTGAAATATTTAAGAGTGGGTCTATCTATTTGCGTTAACAAAAGCAGAATGTTGGTAATGACAGTTGCACGTTATCCACATATTCCTCTGACTAGCCATTTCTCCAGCTCCCATCAGTGCCTTGAATTTATTTTTTTCCGTTTTGTATCCTTAGCCTTTAATATTCTCTATGTTTATTTCATTTTTTCTTTTATATTTTATGGGCATCTATTAAATAAAGATTTAATTTTCAGACCAATTTTCGCAATTCAAAACTTTCATCTTTTGTTGAAAAATAATTCCTTTCACACCTAATTTAGCTCGAGTACTTTAAAGAAGAACTGAAATGGGTAATGCAAAGTAGCATAACTCTGCTTATGAAAGAGAAAATTCACTTTAGCTAAAGGTAGAAAAGACGGGATAATGGGGCATCTTGGAAAATTCTATAGGGAATCTCTTCACTTCGTACCAAGAGAATGGGTTCTAAAATGTATTAGGTCGTAATTCTTTTATATAGTAGCACGGAGGTCCCAGTATGGGCTGATCGTCGCGCCAAGTCGTTATATTAAATTCATCTAGAACGCTTTCATGGTCGTGTGCAGCTAAAATGGGACAAGCTCTTAAATTTTTGGTTACGCTTATTAAATCATGTAGTAATATGTTTTGACGTGCATTAACGGGAGAAGGGTGCGCCTTTGGCAGCACAGCATTACGTGTTCGTTGCATTAGTTGCTATGTAATTAAATTATACACTTGTATAAAAATCAAGAGCGGGTTGAAACTGAATGGTGCTCTTTAGCAGGGCATAACTCGTATATATTTTAACATTTTTCATAAAATGGAAAATTAATGTAAATGCTATACTTTTGAAAGAGAAACTTTGTATATAGAATTTGAGGTCAACCTAAAATGTTATTAATTTTTTTTCCTTTAATCCCTGTTTTAAGCAAAATAGTCCAATTGGATTTCTTTAAATGGGACACAAAAATATGATTTTTACTTCCAAATGCGAACAATAGCAATCTTGCTGTACCAACTCCAACTTGCAGGACCATCAAATATGTGCACTTTATTTGTAAAAGAAAAAAATCGATTAATGAAAGAACGCATATGATATCATCTATTATGGATATCATAAAACCAAATAACAATAACTAAAGAAGACAAAAGATTCTAAAGGCTGATCGAGAAGTCGCTCCGCAGTTTCGTATAACCGAGATTTCACTAGGAAAGGGATTTTGGTTGTCACCACTGACCGCGTGCCGAGCGTATAGCTATTGTGTTCTCTTAACCACCAAGGCAAGCACACACTTCAAAGTCCAAACCTAAGTAACGGCGGGTGGATTACGTGCTAAAACCGGTTTCGAAGGAAGGAATGTCAGAAATGTAGGAGTCCCACTTTCTCCTGTGCGGTGCATATCACCCAAGTGCGGAGGAATTAGTCAATGACTCTTTGTAAGAAGAGCGAAGACTGGACTGCATTAAAAAGGAGAGGGAGGCGAGTATTTAAAACTGTGGAGAGAAACAATAGAATAAAAACAGGAATTAATGAAATCTGGCAAATGAAATATGAATGAACACAGGATTTTTATAATAATGTAACTAAGAAAGTGTAATAGTTTTCTAAAATTGCTTCATCTCCTTACGAAAGCTTGAAGTTAATTAATTCGTTGAGATTTCTATTTTATATTGATATTTCCTTCTTCTCTTATTCCGTTTATCCTTGAAACTGAGATTATAAATGACATTCTATATTCAAGCATCAGTTTGTCAGGAAAATATAAGTGTATCTTAAAAAATAAACTGAACTAATATGTTTTGTAGTAAAAAAATAGTGCCTTTGTTTAGTAGCTTGCATTTCCGTTTGCTGGTCCAATATTAGTACCCTACAGAACTTAATTGGCTCGTAATCACTGGGAAAAGTATCAAATTTGATCTGTGAGGTGCAATTGCTCTGACCACATTTGCTCAGTAACACACTCTGGCGGTAACTAGCTCGGCCAATCTTGACACGTGTTTCCATCGTTAGTCAGCTGAGGAAATCTTAGAAAACATTGCTATGCCATT
Organism: Metallyticus violacea; assembly: GCA_030762175.1. Taxonomy (NCBI): domain Eukaryota; kingdom Metazoa; phylum Arthropoda; class Insecta; order Mantodea; family Metallyticidae; genus Metallyticus; species Metallyticus violacea. Next base: position 97,659,676 of record CM060842.1, on the reverse strand, counting down.
TATGTGTTTTATTTACGATAAGTCTCCTGACAGTGTGAAGCATTTGAGAGCCTTTCAAGGAAATTGACTGCTAATTTAACACCAAAGATTTTTATAAAATGACATAGTCCTATTACCTGCTAATATTCAGTTAGCCACTTCTAAATTTAAAACTAAAAATAAAGTATGATATAACTTTTTTAAAAAAAAATTAAACCAATAAAATGAGAACGCAAGCAAATAACATTAAGTATAAAATACACAGATTATAATAAAAGTTCATTTCCCCCTCTGCTTGTGTACCAACGTTAAATAGACTTTCTTTTAGCTGTTAATGATTCTGACCTATTGAATTTACTATCGTTCACTTGGGTAAGGTATTTATGTAGTGAAACAAAGATAATCGTTTTTAAAAAAAAATATAGATGTATCTGTAACACATTTTCAGTATTAGGGTATGTTAATCATCTGCTCGCATAATGTGGGTTGCCTATTCCGAAAATGGCAGGTGCATGCGATAGTGCAGCGTTTACTTATTAGTTTTGCTTCGCTACCCTTTACGCTTAAATATAGACGTGTGTGATAGATAGTTGGCATTCATTTTACATGGCATAATCATCTTTCTTGACAATCAGTCACTTTATTATTTATTTCAAATGTATATAATTCTTCTCTAATGTAAGCGTTCATTATATTTAGGTTTTATTTACTACACAATGTTAAATTTCTATAGAGTTTCATTTAATCTACTTGTAATCTATTTACAGCCTTCTGTTTCATGAATCATGCAGCACTTCAGTAGCATTTTAATTTTTTTTTTTTACTTTTCAATATTATTTTAAGGCCTACATTTTCAAAGGGGGAAAATATGCAACCGAAAAATGCAAATGCATTAATTTATTCTCTAACCTTAATTTCAATTGTAATTTTAACACTTTTCAACTGACATTACATATTTACTTTTGTTGGTAGAGTTTTCATGTCGGCGGTAGTCTTATTCAACTCAACTTATTTTTCTGAGTTAGGTATTTTAACTCGCTCATCAGCGAATTAGAGGGCAGTCATATGTTATTATGATGATAATATTATGTGTATAAAGTTTTATTCTATTTATCCATTTATTTGTGAAACCAGATTGTTGGTGCGGGATGTTTATTATGTGCCCCACTTTAGGCTGCAGTTTGAAATGGATTTGATACGTGGGGGAAGGGAATTGGGCTGTAAGGTGGATCCGGTAAATAATTTAAGCCTGCTGGTCGCCACGGCCGCTGCAGACCACCCCCTACTCTTCTTCGATGAGACTCTCTCATCAAAGATGAGATTTACTTGTTGATATCGTTTACTCTCCTTAACATGAATATTCTTGTTAATCTTGGCAAACACTTTCATTTATTGCGTTAACCAAATGGTGCCGAGTGCGAGGAGATGGTTTATTCAACAGAATTCTCGATGCACCTCAATGATATATAGGCTATTAGCATAGTGACGGTCACTCAAGCTTAGTTGTCGCTGGAACTGGTACTTGGTACTTAAGCCGCTCTTCCGCTAATCTCCAGGCGACGGCAGCCACACGTGTCTGTGCCTGGAAAATTCTGAGACTGCGCGACTTTTGGGCAAAATCTATCTCTTTTATATACAATACAAAATGACGCCATCAATGGGAAACGGCGCAAAATATTCCCGCCAATTTTGTGTTAACGTCTCTCATAGGTTACCTCACTGAATTTCATTTCTATTCGCTGGACAATTTCGTTCAAGCCAAATGCTGTGATATTCGTCAATAAGGACAATTTAAACAGATTTCATGCGTTACTGTCAACGACTCTTTTATTCGGGCACCTGCATTTTCAATCCTAGCTGCATGCCAGAAGGGATTATCAGATTAACTGTCTGATTGTTTGCCAAGTCTCTCCATGTCTGGAGAAAGACGTAAATTTTTCTTTACCTTGCTATACTACTACATGTCATCTCTTAAATATTACAAAAATTACACTTTATGAACGCATTTAAATATAATAAAACATCAATTCTACATATACGAGTTATGTCATTAAAGTTCCTCCACTGAAAGAAAATACACAACATAATTGCACATAGTTACTGAGTTGCTGATTCTAAAATTACAAATATTAATTATTTCAATTAGTCTGTAATTGACGGGGAGCCAGGGACAGCTTCATCTGGAAAATTAACTTCATTATATATCAATGACACATTGCACTATTGTCGAAGTCTTTGATTTGCTGTTTCTGTTCTTTGTTATGTTGACACCAGATGGAACACAATATTGGAAAGCAGCCTACAAAGGAAATAAACTGTGGCAGAAAACCAAGCAGGCTGAGAGACTTTAAGACGAATACGAAAAGGAGAAAACTTTTAAGTCTAGATCTGGACATGAAATTCACAGTGATTTGAGACTGCAGATAGCAAATCTTAATTTAGCGGTAATATATTCGAACGTACATTTCAATTTACATATTTATTAACTTGCAGACCTGGAAGTTATTAACATCTGTGGGCTTTCTAATCTTTGATTATGGATCCACGATATAAATTGAAAAGCTCTCGGTATTACTTAACTTATAAATTACATAATAAAACTAAATAACACGGCGCTACAGCATTACAGCACATTCTTAGCGCAAGGTACCAAGGTATTGTCCCGCTATAACTGGCTAACGTCTTCATATTTTTTGTCTACCTCGAGGTCGTTAAGCCACGGGATCTGGGATTCCATTCCCACCAGGACCGTCCTCTCCTTGACTGAGGTTTTTTCCAGGATTTCTCCTCAGTTCTGATAAATGGCAAATGCCCTAAACTTAGGCCTGGAAAGCTTCCTTCCTTTAAAAAAATAAACTTTTCTAGTTCATCATTTCTTCGCATGTTTCATCAGTGTCCACCGCCTTTAAAACGGGTGTTAAAAATGCCTCACTGAGCGGTCTACTGCTGCCTGCAAAGTGACTAGCGAAGAATCCAAGGAAATGTATTTCACAGGAGTGAAATACAACAGCGAACAACAAAAGACTGTCGTACTGAAAATGAAACGTTTGTCGTGCATTAATACTGAGAATGCAAAACGTTGCATGTAAGCTGGTTTTTAAGTAGAAAACATATTGATTTCTCCGTTCATTGGCCCATAAAAGGTAAACGGTAATGATGGAAAGAAAGGTAATTGCAAATGTAAATAAATACTAGCATTATGAGACGTACGTTTCTCATTAAACTTGTCAGCTAAAGTACAAACCGCAATTATAGGCCCAATAGAATTTACATATGACTCGAAATAATACGAAAAGTATAACTAAGCATACTAATTATATTTAACAACGGGCACTCTTCTATCGTACCCATCATAACTATGGAAACGAATATAAGTTTGCCTTACTCGGTAATAAATTACAATGGTAAAGTTGTTGTATATCATTCTGTGGTTCTACAGCAAACGTGTACTCTAAAGAACATGTGAAATGCTTCAGAAATTGTGAAAAAATCATCGGACCTAGTCCTTAAAAGGAATAGAAACACAAAGTATATGAAAACCCACCAAAAGGTAAAGGACTGAGTCATGAATAATCGTGTTTGAAAGGGGGAGTATATATGCTAAAGAGATAACGTGAAACATATCTAGTTCACTCTTGCAACGTGCTCTGCTTCTAGATGGCAGCAGAGAGGCTTTAGGGTGCAGGGGAAGGAGTAATGCTGATTATACAGCAGCTTTATGGATACGAGATGTGACTCAGTGCTGAAGTTGTCCATTTCTGTCTTTTGCTACCTCAACAAAAGCAGAAAATATGAAATAATTTACATGACAGTGACCATACCATTATATTGCATGATTTTTCCTTCGCGGGACCGAGTAATATCCGTTCAACCTGGTACCGCGATAAACAGGAATCAGAAAGTCCGCAGTTATGATTACCGCGTAATTTATTACTAACAATTAAACCCTTGAAATGTACATTTACCCACTATTATCAAGCAAGAAGATGCTGGAACTGCCTCCCTTCATTTTACATGCATTTCGCATTAGCTTATGAAATTAGCCATTACTAATTGCATCATTCTCTAAGAATTGGAAGAAATTTCTTCAGGAATGTTATTTTTCAGCATATCAAATTGCCTGCAAGGAGACATGAGCTATATGTATCGTTGCAGAGTCGTTGGAAAGTCGCGAAACTAGATCCCTCATAATTAATTCACGAAAAATGGGTTGCAAAATATTCTGCAGACACTATTTTTTGATCATGTAGGGATTCCTCGTGAAGCAAGTTAGGTTTTTATGAACCTCTGTATCGGTTGTTTTGTGAATTAACATTTTCACATTCGTCTGTAAAGAAAAGTAATTGAGAGAAATTTCTCGGTCATGCACACAATTTAAAATCTCCATTCGCATATTCTACTCCTGAATGCAGGGTCACCCGGTTAAAGTTTTTGCATCACAGCAACTTTATAGGTTTTAATTTCAGTAACTTTCTAGTCGTTCAAACAGAATAATGGGAAATTGTGTTTTCTGAGAAAGACGTCAAAGTGATGTTTCAGGAGCAAGTTACTTTTGTGCACACCTACAAATTTTAGTTAAACACTCTTTGGGGAATACACCTGAGTTGAGCTAACTGAAATAATACACTGCATTACACCATCTAACAAATCCTTAATACACTGTCACACCAACAAGACCTTACGTTCCTAGAGTTAAACTCGCACCGACCTCCCCTTCAGCTCCCAGGCTGACTTTCAAGCGTGGAAACGAAACGAATACTGCAGACTCCTTCAATTGCGGCAAACTGCACGTGGAGGAGTCCCTTGAAGGAAACATCTTCCAGTAGAAGAGTTATTACAATGCTTTGCGTGTTATGAAGGAAAAGTAAAGAGTGAAGTTTACGCATATCAAAGAATTCATATCTCGTTTGAATATTTTTATATACCTTATTCATAAATTAGGGTTCTCATTCTGCTACGCAATTGAAAATTGATTTTGCAGACGGGAAGTTGTGCGTAACGGTCCCGCCACCACCGAAGGAAATCATGTCATGCGGTCTAACTCACAGAGTTATTTTAAATTGCTTTTGTTATTTATTAGTATTAGTAAATTAATAATCATAGTAGATGCTCTTCGCTGTGGGACATGACTGAGTCCTTTTGAAACAGCGTTGAGACACTAACTGCATATTATCCTTTGAAAATTCTAAAATGCCTCCCGAATATTTTGTATCAGCGTCTGCACGGGTTTTATTTCAGGCACAGCTCTAATTTTATATGGATGAGGATGCAGCAACTGAGTGACTTTACACGCGGTGACGAAGGATATTCCAATTTGCTGGGCTAATCGCGTTTAAGGTTTTCGAGGAGAAGTTTCTAATCGATAGCTTATTTCATCAAGAATCTGCCCTGTTAAAATTTTACTTCCCGAGATGTCACTTTTGGATATTTAGCATGAAATTCTCTCCTGCGGTAGGTACTTGTATGGTTTCTTTCTCACATAACAATCATAAATAAATATTCTTTATTCTAGGGTATATCTCACAATCGGTATATTTCAAAATACACAAGTATACACTAGAAAATCTAATGCCCACTTACTACAGAATGCAACTGAAACATTTGGTGTGATAAACATGACTGAACAAACTCGATTATTGCGTTAACGGAACTATAACTCCAATCTTATCGGGAATCGCGCTTGTGCTGAAGGTAAACCGCTTTCTACTAAGTACATAAAACTCCGGTTGTGTAGCGTAATGAGGGTATGATATAATATTTATAAGATGATTGCATAATAATTCAATGCGTAATTTTAAATAACAATTATTTATTAAAATAATGCATGGATGCGCAAATACAAGAAGACGGTAAACTACGAGTTTTCCTTCAGCCATAATTCAATTTAAACATGCGCTCCAGTATTTTTCACACATTTGTTTAAAAGAATAGAAATATCGTTGACTGTAAGATATCTATGGACACATGGATTGACCATTTGTGACTATCTTTCCAATACTTGAAATTTTATCTCGAATATCTTCGACTTATCCCACCTGGAATGAATAGGTAGGTTATAAATATGACGGACTAATTCTAAATCTAAATGAGTTGCCAGTGTACCTATTCTTTTGAACTTAAAGGATGTAAAAATGCTAATGTTGTTATAGTTAATGGAAAATTAAGCAGGTGGCGAATTTTTGTAGCCCTCAGTTAGGTAGTGGTAGGTATGTACAGTTGGGCTTTACGTCATCATCAACTATTCCGTCTTCTCAATAAATATCTTTAGAAGCTGCCCAACATTTCTTTTTCCTAATGGTGTATGTTCTAATGCCTACTTTGGAAGTTTAGATTTATTCATTCTGTTAATATGGTGAATCCACTTATTTCTATATCATTCTCTTTCGTCGTTAATGCAATTTACATTTAATACCTTCTTATTTCTTCATTGTGTATAGGATAAGGGTAATTTTTTCTTTGAAATCTCATTTCTGAACTCTATATCCTCTTTTGTATTTTTTTTGTGGGTATTCATGTTTTGCATCCTAAATTAAAGCACGAATCGCCATTATTTTATAAAATTGAAATTTCCTTTCCTTTCTTGTCCTATTTTTATAACTTTTATGTAAAGTGTCACAAGTACATTGATATAATACTTCATAGGCTTTCACGGCAGGTGTTATAATTAAAGCAGTTAAAATCTTCAGCATTCAGGTGTTGTTCATCGTCCACGGATGATGCCAGCCGCAGTAGTTGGTGAAAGCTATGGTAGCATATTAAACCATGGATCATGACAAAAGAGCCCGGAAGATTTTAGCTCTTTTTTGTGTTATAACGTGTTTCCCATAAAATACCATCAACATCATCTTTTTTCTGGATGTTTTAAACTTACACTTTTATTATTGAATTAAACGATGCATGAAACGCTACACTTAATCTTTATTTACTTGAATTTTAACTATATAATCAGCATACATTAGAATATTAAACACTTAAAGAGAATTTATCTTATGCTTATATTAAAATTGTTTCCATTTTTGGCAAAGTTCATTAATAAAAATATTAAAATGTTAGAGATAGAGTACACACTTATCTTACCCTCCATTATTGATTATTTGTTTTTGTTTTGTATTGTTTTTTTTTTTTTTTTTTTTTTTTTTTTTTTACATTCTGTATTAACTATAATATAGCATTTTCATATAAATTCTGCTCCATTTCTATCAAATGACGAATATCCTTGTTTAGTCATAATTGACAATGATTTGATTCTTTGAACTTATCAAAAGCTTTTTTGGAGTCTATATGTGCAGGATAAGTTTGCAAATTAAATTATTTTCTTTTTCAATTTGAAGCTATAGGGGTAAAAACATTATTAACTTCTGGAGCGATATCTATTTTATTCTTTACCTATAAATGATTCTGTTATTACTTTGATGCGTTTGTTTATTATCCTCGCATGTAAGCTATTCGTGATCGTCTGTATTTTCTGTTAAGACTGCTGCTTTTTTTTTTTTTTTGGGTAGTGTTTAACGCCCGTTTTTACTACTGAGGCACCACAGGCGGTGGACACTGATGATACATGAGATGAAATGATAAATTGGGAAAGGATATTTTTTTTTTTTAAGGAAGGAAGCGTTCCAGGCCTAAGTTTTAGGTACCTCCCCGGCATTTGCCAGTTATGAAGACTGAGGAAAACCTGGAAAAAACCCCAGTCAGGGAGGACGGTCCTGGCGGGATTCGAACCGCAGACCTCCCGCTCACGAGTCCGTGCCTTAACGACCTCGGCCACCCGTGGCGGTAAGACTGCTGCTGATGGTTCGAATGTGTAATAGGGCATGAAACTTCTTGAACATCAGTTACAATAAAAACATGAAATACCTCATAGATTCTTTTGTTTTGTGTTACAGTTGGATAGATTAAAATTAATAATTGATCATTATATGAGGGATTCAGAGCATAGGTGATGTAACGTTACCTTTTCTTAAAAAAAAAAAAAAGATTTACTCTTGTTATTTCGAAGTACAGAGAGTTATAGTTTCAGTGCTGTAAGTATATAGCTCCTGCATTAAACTTTTTCACACAGCTGGCAATACTTTGTGCTTTGAATGCCTACCTCTTTTGTTCAGAGCAATAACTAAACAACTCATTCTTTGAATGATATATAAATGGTGATAATATACTATGTGATATTAAACACAGGGAGGCCGAGGTTTTTCATGTCTTAAAAGAAAATGAACAAAAATATAAAATAATAACTGCATTTTCTCATTCTTGAACTGAACAGAATAAGAAAATCAGCGTTTGTGTTACCATATTAAAATTACTGCATGATCCAGACATGGAAGATAAAGTTCATGATTCAAGGTCACAGTTTCCTTACCTAACGACGCAGACTTTGGCTTAATTGAATTCACAATCGTACCGTACGAAACGTTTTCTCTGCTGATATATGGGCAGATGTTGCAATAACAAGTAGAAAGAAGAATCCTTTTATTATGCATTTAATAGAGAGGGAAGAGGTTTTGTCCACAAGGGAGCTATTGAACTATGTAATGGTTAGAAAAAGGGTTATTGATGGATAACAGTTGCAATGTTGAAAGTGGGTTGGATTCCGTTATGACGAGGAAAACGATGAATCTATGTTTTGTTAATGTACTTCAAATTTGAGTACTGTAAATTAAATATTATGGAAGGACTGACTTTAGTTAATATGAGCACGAACTAACGAACTATGTATTTTCCTATAATTATTGTATGTTTGTCATTATTTACATAAAATGTGCTATTATAGCATGTTTGAATCAATTTCATATCTGTGTTATATATGTTGCAATAATATGTATTGATATATTTCTTAATTTTCTGTGTCAATTTTCAAGAACAATATCTGTAAACTTGCTTAGATGGAGTTACACCACTTGTGCACTGAGACTTCATCATTCTCGCCGTAGTTAATGTAATTAAATTTTGTTCTCTTAAGAAATTTGATCTTAGCCAAAAAGGAGAGTTTTGCTGTGTTCAAAATGCAATCCAAATTATCTTAATTTAGAATTACTATAAAGGCATCCAGTTTCCTCTTGAATTACAGTCTTCGCGATTGTACGTAAACTATTAACAAATAAATATTTTTCAATTGGCTATCATATGATTTTCTAATTCAGATCCTTATTTAATTTGACCATCCATTTATATGTTTCAGATTAGTGTTAACATTAGATGTATTATTTGTTTCTTAAGATGTTTTTACATTAAATAAAATGTTATTCATAATAATATTTTAGACATTATAATTGTATAGCAAAGGAAAGAGGTAAAACAAAATTAATACCAGGATCGATTTGCTTTTTGGTCAAATGGTTGTAGTCCATAATGAGGTCATAGGTTAGTTTCTACTTATACAGAATATTTTATAACCCAAATAAATCCGCTTAGTGGCACTATTTTAGCTTGTTCGTTTTAAACTAAATTCTTGATATCACACCATGCTTGCTGTCTCTGAATACTAACAACATTAAGAATTAGGCATTTTAAAATTTATACAATTTCTTGAAACTTTTTAAAACTATATTTATAATATTAGGTGGTGATCAACAACATACTTCTAAAGGTAACCGTATTATAGCTGTGTCTAAGAAGGTTACTACATCAGCTTACAAGAGGCGAAGTTCGTATTTCTATTTTGTTACCTGCTGCACTTACTCGTGTATCCGCTATGAAAGGGGACAATAAATTGATTTCTACACAGGACTGATGGAACGTGTTATCAGCTTCTTTTATGTGCCCTTTGAGAATGTGCAGCCTCTAATAGATACTCTCAGTATTCCTATGGCAAAGGTCAATGTGAGTAAGTCTGGGCCGTTCGTGAATATTCGGCCTATCTCTTCAGTTGGATCTCTCGTGTTTGATATATAATGAAAAAAATATTTAAAATGTAATTAGTTAGCTTATAAATTTTTTAGACAACAAATATCCAGCTATCGTTTTAATAACTTATCATACGCATTTTTTAATGGTATTTAACGCCCGGTTTTACTACTGGGGGCACCACAAGCGGTGAACACTGGTGATATATGAAATGAAATTATATGTTGTGAAAGGACATTTTTTTTTTAAGGAAGGAAACATTCCAGGCCTAAGTTTAGGGTACCTACCCGGCATTTGATAGTTATGAGGGCTGAGGAAAACCTGGAAAAAACCTCAGTCAGAAAGAACGGTCCTGGCGGGATTCGAACCCCAGACCTCTCGCTCACGAGTCCGCGCCTTAGCGACATCGGCCACCCTTGGCGGTCATCATAGTATTAAATGAATTATCAATAATAATATATTCATTAATAAATCTTGTGAATATGTAACAGTTATAACATTCAATCAACAATAGGCCAAGTATTGTTTATTTAATTTTCGTTAGGAAGTTATTGTAGCCCCGAAACCGAAAATATAAATGACCTGTATACCTGAATATACAGTTTATACATTTTATATTTCCACACTTAAGTACGTAAACTACATGCCATTAGCTAACTGAGCGTATATATTGCTTTGAGGTTCAAAGCAGTAAGTGTATTCTTTTGGGTGTAGTTTCCATCCGCGAATATATGATCAACTGCAAAACATCGAGCAGAAATTAACATTTCTAAAGCCGAACTTTAATGTGTGAATCAAAATTTATTTAGATATTGCAATACTTGCCTCGCATCTAATGGGATGCATTTGCAGTGTTATCTTTGAAAAAGATAAGCACACAAACTGTACTTTGCCGTTCACGGAGCGGGTAGGATGTGTGCAATTGCGCAGTGAATTGCCGCATTCACTCTACTTCTGCGAGCGTGGAAAGGTAAAACATATAAACTGTACATAATTCTGAATTTAAACTCAGTGAAAATTGGGGAAAAAATAGTAGAAATATTTGCTGTGAAAATAAAAAGAGGTGATATATTTTGTGCTTCATACAAAATACAAGGGGCATTGGTGAGATCAGTTGGGGCTTTAAGTGACTTTGGGCTCTAGAGGCCCAATCAGAGATTTAAAAAAACTAATGTACCAAACGAGGAGCTTATTTTCATCTAAGTGTAGGAATGAAAAATATATGAAAGCTGTTGACTCTTGGTCTGTGTTACTGTTACACAATTAGCGATATAAACCGCAATGAATTGCATCCGGGAAACTTCTATATCTAATTACCAACAAAAGATACTGTTTAGAGAAGCAATACATTTACAAAAATATATCAGCCAATAAAGTGGCATACTTTTTGAGATTTTGAAATTTCCTATTGCCAACTAATTTTTTGTCCTTCTTGATGAAGGTTAACGTATTTGTGATGTTCCGTGATAGCACAGTGGCCAACAATACAAACATTATCAAGCAGGCGTCTCGAGGCTAGGGCCTGTGAAACTTAGAAACTGAACAATAGCGAATAGCGTAGTCGGATTAGAGGTAGGGGGGATACAGACTGCTCTACACGGAAATGCCAAATGGTACAGGTGTACTGATTGTTATGAAATACGTATACGTCATAAGCAGGGTCAGTCGATCTATGTTCCGATCTGGACTTATTACTGATGTTAGCAAATACTTGTATTATTATTATTATTATTATTATTATTATTATTATTATTTGTTTTGTTTACGGACGATCTTTAATATTGCAGGTCATTCAAGGCGTGAAACGGCCGACAAATTTTACTCAGAGGCCTCTTCTTTCAGGCTTGAAGTTCTTTTTCGTGCCGTAAATACACGACACGGGACCCACGGATTTACTCTTCTTCCGAAGGAAGCCATATTTAGGATTTTTACGCCCGAAAAAATCCATCTATCCTGGCCGGTTTGAATCCGCGATTTTGGGTTTAGAAGACAAGTATGGTTACCACTACAACACCAGGACCAACATCATATTGTAGTTGAATAGTCAGAACAGAACTTTGATTTCGTTATACTCCATGTATAACGAAGTCAAATGTAACGGCTAATGACGGAAATACACGAAACGGTTTCCACCTTAATCTACCACTCCAATGCTAGATAGAAGGCAAACATTGGTGAGCGAGCTTGGCTCTTCTGAAGTGCCTCTCTTGAGTTTAGCGAAAGTTAAGCTAAAGCATTATTCTGATTTCAGAAGAGACTGCTACAATAACACATATCTGTTGTTAAAAAAAAGAGAACTTAAAATCATGGGCGGCAAATGAAACCTTTTTCTATAGTAAATCAAATCTTTATGATCATTGTTCAATTCTTCCAGGAACTTTGTGAACTGGCGATGTTTAGGTATAATGCTTTTATCCTAGTAATATTTTTCTTACTTCAAGTATTACGGTATTTATTTTTTCCATTTTTGCACCCATCTTTGGTCGATGATGAATGAATGCTGCATAGTTTATTAGTTGTTTCACTTTCCTTTAAATACTACAACATGTCTTAGAATAATATTCCGAAACTGAACTGAACTAAATTTTTCCTTTGCGTTGGTACAAAACCGAACCATTTACCCTGAATTTGGTGATGTCGAACCATTTTATAGTGCAAATTTATGAAATTATTCCTAATAAAGTTTGCATAGAACTTAAACGCTCACTCTTGCATGTCAACCAACTCCGAATAGCAAAAATAGTGTTCCAAGAGAAATTCTTTTTATGTATATGGATATCATTTCGATGTTTATGATTTTCATGGCCTTCTTTGGAAATAATTTAAGTAAAAATCATTCTTGATGTTGATATATTTTCTACAAAGTTCATATTCGATTTAAATTATTGTGGGTCACATTGCGTTTTATTTATCTAATGAATTCTTTCTTAAACCGCCAATGATGGTGCTGCATCTGTTCTAACAGATACTTATTATGAACACTTTACTTTAATACTCTCAAAAGTTCTTCTCACTTTTCAGGGTATGGTCATTTTCTATAGAACTTTTTTCGAAATCTCCCCGTTGCCACTGATATCTCATTGAAAGTGAATAACAGGCTGAGAGGAAATTTTGCTAATTGAAAGTTGCTGGGAGTAGGGTATCAATAATATGCTTATGGTATGAAACGAGAAGCAGACCGGCAGCCAGAGGCCATGTTTCAGTATCTACAGACTTTGAAAGATCAAAGTACCTACCCAATATGATTTTCCTCCATGGAGATCATTATTATTGTTATCAAAACAGTTGAATTTATTATTGTTAATTTTAAACTGTGCCTCTTCAATATTCTTATTAGGTGTGGACAAATTAAAAAAAAAAACTTGGATTAACCTGACATTATACTTCACCTAGGCGTTATGAATGAGAAATTTTGATCTTCCACAGTCCATTTATTAACAACATTTTTGAGACATTAAAACTAAAATTTGTGCAACCTACCGCATTACAGGCCACGGACCTTTACAAAACTTACTGGAAAAAAATAACAAAACGCAGGACGATATGTGTATATTTTGTAAAACACAGGATAACCCAGAGCACTTATTATTTGAATGTACACGCCATTTAAACAGGTGAGATAAGAAAGAGAAATTTTAAAGGGCCATCAGATGGCACATATACCTAGAAATAAGGGCCTATTAAATACCTTGAGCAGATCGCATTCAAATTAAGTAATCTAGCACGAGAAGAGGCGATATCACAAGAACAGATTATAAGAAGTAATGAAGAAGCAGAGGAAAATGTAAGAAGATCAGAACGCATAGATATACAAGACAATCCCAAAACACAAATAAGTTAATAAGAATAGAAAATATACAAGGCTACTTTAATTTAATCAACAGGAAGAGAATATTAGAGGAGAAGACAAAGGCAAGGAAAAAGGGACTGATGAAGGAGATGAAGATACCTAAGTTTATAATAACCGGGAATATTTTGATTTACAACCTGAAGTAGAGATTGGGGAGGAAGGTGAAGGCTTTTACCTATAAGAGTTATGGCACCGGGAAGAAGATGGAAGGGTGTTGAAGATCCTCGGGATTGAGAGGCGGGAAGAGATAGAGAATGGAGGAGTGATGTCCGTAGAGGAGGAGCAAAACGCGAGAAATGGTGTAACTAGGAATCCAGGAGGATCAAGAAATATCGAAGAAGGGACGGTTGGAAAGATAAGGTGGAGAGTGATATGTTGGAAGCGAGGTGATAGTGTTTAATGAGTTAAAGTGTTAGGACAAATAAATGAAATCAGTAGGAAAGATTAATAGTAGTGAATAATGACCTTTAAGTGAAGTAAGTTGTTAAAGAGAAGGTGATTAGTATGATTGAGATGAGTTAAGGAGACTTGAAACTATTAAGTGTAATGTTTAACTTAAAAAATTTTTCTGCCATAGTACTGGATACCAGTACATACCGCTAGTTACCAGTGGTTAGTAGTAGTATAGTAATGTAATAAATTATGATAGAATAGCTGGCTACCAGCTATAATTCTTACTGGCTCCCAGTAATTTTGTTGATTTTGTAGATTTTGGAATATTAAATTGAGAAGTAGTTTAGTAAATTTATATTTTGGTTTAACTTAATTAATTGGAGTTTTTTACTATTTTATTATATTATTTTAATCTAGCTAGTGGGAAAATCTGTAAAATAAAGTGGTAAGAAATTATTGTTTTGTATAGTTTATAATAATAAATGGGAAACTTGATATACATGCCCTGACTTAGAAAACCAGTTACCAGGGTGGCATATACACATTTTGTTTATTTATTTATTAGTCTATCTTTATATCCGAAGAACGATAACAATTTTCCTTCGTATCATTGCAATATCATCATTTGAAATATACGACATCTTCCTCTTCGGAATTCGTTTGGTGTTGGTTCTCTGTTCCCTTTTAATGGAAATCAAATAGACGTTGCTTATGTTTTGCTGCTCAAAGCGCAAAGCATATTTTTCAGCAATCTCAATATGTATTTACGTGAAAATATGTTCATTATATATGGAAAACAATTATTTTCTGTATTAAATGTGGGATCAACATTATTAAACATTTTATTTACGTTAACTTCTTATTGGAAGCATGCTTATACCTGTACTATTAATAATGTAGTCACCAAATAATTTGATCAAAATTTCAATGGAACAGATTGAATGCAATTATCTCTAGAGCATAACGAAATCATTTACCATTCATCTGTGGAGGACATGGATGTTAACACAGTGACTGTATATACACCAGCTCAGTGCGGAATAAAGCAGTAAACATGCCTGGAGAGAACCGCCAAAGGCCAAACACAGAAGAGCATACACTAAAGCGGCAAACTCACATCACAGAATAAACAGGTATTAGTGCATAAAGCACATGGAAATGTAATACATTAATAATACCATTGTGTTAAAAATGTGACTGCACGTGATACCTAAAAGGATTCCTCTGGACAGCTGTATTTTTTTAATAGTGTTTAACGTTCGTTTTTCATACTGAGACACCACCGGCGGTGGACACTGATGTTACGTGAGATGAAACGATATATTGGGAAAGAAGTATTTTTTAAAGGAAAGAAAATGTCCAATATCGGGGACTGAGGAAAATCCAGAAAAACTCTCAGTTAGGGAGGATGGTCCTGGTGGGATTCGAACTCCAGACCTCCCTCTCACGAGTACGAGCCTTAAAGACCTTGGCCACACATGGCGGTAAACAGTTGTGTCACAGCCATTTCAACACTCTTCAAAGCGGATCAGTGCTGAAAATGCTCAACCTTGCAATATGTGCTGATAGGAATTAATTGTTCATATTTGATCAAAAATGATTTGTGTTTAAGTGAACATTTTTTTCCAGGGAATTGCCTATTTACATAAAGAAACCACAATGCTCTAGCAACAGTAATACGAAACATCTTCGGAAAATGTCTGTTTATGAATCTTTAAATAACACCGAGTATAAAGGTTATACATAAAACTAAAAACGCCAACGAAACATTAGAACTGTACATTAAAATTAGAACAATGTGATTGTTCAAAATTTATTCTTTTTTTGTTATATGCTATTATTCACTTTTTGCACTAATCTTGTCGCAGACTCTTCAACTCTGAATCACACAATATGCTTACTGTCGCTTTAATTACTGCCTGATAGTGTTACCGCAAACGCCTTCCTGTATATCTACAAATGTTTTGTATGTGTTTTTATTAAATATGCTGGGTAATCCGGCCAGGATCGATGGCTTTTTTCGGGCGTAAAAATCCTATGTATGGCTTCCTTCGGAAGGAAGTAAAGCCGTTTTTCCGTGTCGTAAATTTACGGCACAAGCCTGAAAGGAGAGGACTCTGAGCAAAATTTGTGGGCCATTTCACGCTCTGAATTGAATGGGATGCTGATGACCTGAAATGTTAAAGAGCGTCTATAAATAAACCAAACCAAACAAAAATAATTTTAGTTTTACACTCCAGCTTGGTCCTTTCGGGATTAGTTGTGGAAGAAACCAACTTAAGTGACCACAATGGATATATTGGCCTATTTCGGAAATTAAAGCACGAAATCCGAATTTGAGTATTTCTATGCCAACTCACTTATTTTCCATTTGCGGATGCATTAGTCAACTCTCTACTGCGTCATGGTAAAACATGACATAGTGAACATGGGTGCTCTTTGTGACTACATTTTAGAATGCCTTGATGAAAGGGCCGCAACCTTCTTCAGACAGCTGGCTTATATAATGCAGGTTCACAATTCGAAATGTGCATTGATATTCAAACCAAGAATATATTTGACCTGATGATGTTTAGTAAGAAGTGTTGTTTTCATTATTTAGCTCTTATCGTATGTCGGGATTAGAAAACATTAACAAAGAGTACTTAAAAGGAAGTAACTACCGGTAGGCTCAAGTTAATATTAATTGAACTTTTTTTCCCCCTTAGTTAAGCATACAGGAAGAGGAACAAATGGAATACCATTTAGTTAACTATCATTATGAAATACTACACATTAGTTTTTAAAGAGTCTATTGCGCGAAATGACTGAAAATATATAATATATATATTTAGAAAAAAGAAACTGTGTTTTCACTGTTTTGAAAAGTGGGAAAAAACATGAGATACTGTTGAACGTTTAGTAGTATTTAAACGTAATTAAATGATGAAGCGAAAATTTTTCCTGCGAATATAAAAAAGTAAATAAATAAAAATAAACACATAAATCTACACTTGTCTTTCTTCATTTTCTGTAATCACAATCGACATGTGTTCACAACTCGTACATTTTTCTGAATTGACTTATTCTTGATGCATTTTGCACAGCAAACCGAAAAATTCTAGAGATTTGTATTTGATGTATTAACCAACAGGTGGTGGCCACAATAGTGAATGAATTTTGTGTGCTGAAAGCCCATAACCAAAGTTCAACTTCGGTTTCGAGCAGCGCACGGAAAGAATCCAAGGTCAGATAAATCCATCCGTGCATGGTGTGTGCAATTTAAAACTTCTGTTTGTCTGTGCAAGGGGAAATTAACCCCAACACCCTTTATCATCTGCAGTGAACGTGAGACGTGTGCAACGTCACTACCAACGTACAAAAAATCCGCATTTAGCATCGTTTAAATAAATATCATTCATAGTTGCTGTGTCTGTTGGTTTTTACTTTGTATGATAGTTTGATTGTATTATAACACTACCATCTTTTAGACTAACCCTATTCGCTAAGTATGTTGAACTTGTACGACCCTAAACAATGCTCTACTTTTGCATCTACATGGCATTTGTGCAAAATTGGACACTATTAAGGCACAAGTGGAGTTTACTGTGACTGAAAAAGCAACCAAATTTCCGTTGCTAATCAAAGAGAATTAAAGGCTTAAAATTCACGGTAATAAAACTCAAAAGCTAATGTACATTTAAAATATTAATATTATTAATTATTGATATTTTTAATTACATTTATTTTGTGCTGTACCACAAGAGCTGAAAGGAACTCGAATGATTCCGTTGTAGTTAATATTTTTGTCATTTATATATAGGAGGGATAGTAAAAATTTTTGAGATTTTTGTTTTAGTTAGGGTAGAAATACAGTGCAATCTCTTTAATATGGTTATCCTCTTAATAGGCTACAGTATAATTTATTTATACCGTGCGGGTTGTCTTAGACGGTACCGCTTGGGTTATGCATTTATTAGATCGCATGTTAAATCCTACGGCCGGCCAATCTGAGTGACGTTTTCCGTGCTAATGCGGAGATAGCGTTTTTCTGCCACAGATTAGCCTACCATTTCAGCTTCGTGAGAGTAAATAATGTGCTAGTCCTACATATTATATGAAGAAGATCAATTTACTATAAATATATACATTTTAATGTCCATAGGATAGCATGTCGGTCCTGGTGGTGTAATGATAACCATATTTGTCTAGTAGACCCAAGATAGCGGTTCAAACCCGGCCAAGGTCGATGGATATTTTACGGTATAAAAATCCTAAGTATGGCTTACTTCGAAAGGAAATGGAAGTAAAGTCGTGGATCCCATGTCATAGCTTTACGGCATGTAAAAGAACCTCAAGTCTGAAAGAAGATGCTTTTACATAAATTTTAAACGGACTAATTCACTCATATGACGTCATCTTAAAATTAACCAATAAAAAGAAATAAATTTTGAATTTTGACCAATCAAAGTCGGATTACGAAGTGAAATTATCGAAAAAAGTTATAAAATCCGTTTTATTACACAACGTGCATTTGTCTGTGGTCAGTGTACCCCACTCTATACCTCCACTATATAATTCCTGAGCACGCATCACTGATCACTTTTGCCAGCAGGCGGTGGGAAGCTATTGATAGCAACAAAAGTATGGACAATCGACAATCATAACGCAAAATGGAGGGTTATTCCAATAGATATTCATAAGTATAATATTTTATACGAGTGTTAATATTCTGTGCGCGAATTTCAAATGTATATTTATCACTTTTATTCTATTCATGAAATAGTCCCAAACCGTATTTTGCTCTGCTCTATTGGCATTAATGAAATTCGACATTTTTCTGTCGCAAGATGGTTTGAAAAGGTGAATTGCAAATATACAACCATTACAATTTTGTTAAGCCAAGCTTAGAGGATTTATATTTAAATTCTTAGTTTATTCGTGAAGCAGTCACTCGAGGGTCTGAGCTTTCTATACATTCGTAAATTTATCGGGTATCTCAGACCTTCTCATGATATTGCTTGTGATAAAGAGCGTCCTTAAATAAAGAAAATAAATAAATGGAATAAACAGTTAATATCAAAAGTTTCGAATGTGAGGTTTTAAGGGAAACTTAAGGGTGTTTTTTTCATCAAAAACTCTATGGTGGTGTATTATGCAAGTCAGAACTATTGCTGAGTAAAGTGCATTTGAAAAGAGCAACTCCCAAATAAAGGGGTAACATCAGTCAAGATTCAGTGATGCTTTACATTGTCTCAATCATTCAAGGGCGCAAATGTAAAATTAGCACCGAGAATGGAAGTACGTGAAAAGGAAGTAACTAAAATACCATTAGAATGATTAACAGAACAAGAAAATGTGAATCAAACTGTAAAATAACCACAAAATGAGGTAAGTGGAATAAAAATGAGATAATAATATTTTACAACCAAGTTGACGCGCTTGTAACTATAGTATTCTTTTGTTTTGTAGTGTGGCAGAAAAATGAAGAAATATTTAGGTTATGTTTGTATGTATTTAAACAATTACATAAACTACTATTGATTTTCTTTTGTTAGTTCCATAGGCGAAACTTTAAATTTGCTATACCCATTACATTTAATTCAACCTGAACAAGCTAGAACTCATTTGATTATTTATTATTAACCATAAAATATGGTAGCTTAGCCTAGTTCATGTTAATATAATAATTGATGAAAAATTTGACTCGAAACGAGTACTACTTTGTTTGCACGTTTCAGGAAAATATCGGGGATGCATACAAAACTTGAACTGTTTTGGAAGTACTACTCGAAGACATTGAATGAACAATCGTGAATGAATGTTTCTTGTCCACCAGTTTGATGTTGGAATACGCAGCACCAAAAAAGCATTTCACTCAGGAACTGTATTTTGAAGATATTTTCTGCTGGTTGAAGGTAACAGGTGCACGTATATCTGTAGACTCTCTCGTACATTCACGCAGTTCTAAAACAAATACAGTATTACAAAGAAAAAACCAAGAAATACCAACCCTTAGAGATCAAAGAGGCAAACGTATATATCGCTTTCCATCAGATGAAATTGTTTACTTGATTGTCAACAACTCGGGAAAGTCATTATAGAAAAATACCGATTGTAATTAATTTTATTCTCAATTAAACGTTAATATGCATTCTACGGTTTTAGAAAAGCACCCGGTTGTTCATGTTTGAATTCGCCAATACAGGTTTATAAACGTTATTCTCTTTTCAATACTTTGATGATTTTTCGAAAATTACACTTTCTCTTTTCCTATGTGATTGCTGGAATATCACCAGATTATTGCTTCATTCTTCTGTATGGTGTTATAACTTATCTTGTGACATTAATTATGTTTTCTGTAAAAGAAGAAAATATGTAATATAAATTCCATCTACTGTAACGAATACTTATGTAGCAGCACTTTGAGTACACAACACTACCATACAGTAATGCAATATCCTAACTGAGGACATTCAGCAATATGGTAATGTTGCAGATATTGTGATTAGGTATTTTGATTTGGTGGTGACATATCATTAAACTGACTGGAATTAGGCTCTTCATTATGCTTTTAGACAAAAGCTCACCGATTTATGATAACTTGTATTTTATTTTACAAAAAGTTAAAAGGTTATAACCCTAATGTGCAGTTCAGAGCACTCAATACACCACCAATGCACTTCTAAAATAGAACGAACCAATTTGTTTTTCAGTAGCGTCTTCTGTCAAAAATTCGTCATCCAGTTCTTCAAATGGTTCCCGGTTGTTGCATGTTTCTCTTTTATTACGCTCAATTACTTGTAGATATCGAAGATATGTTCCTTAGGCCCATTTTTAAACAAAACCGTGGTTTTGCACTTTACTACTCATTGACAAGCAGCCAATTTTACATTTTACGAGGTAAAGTGACTATAAAGTGGAAACCGAGAAATATTACTTTACTAATATCTTTACCTTGATATACTGGAAAACCTTCCTGGTACACATGGACATGCGAATCTTAAGAAGTAGCACTAGATGAGAAAGAGATAATTCATATTAAAATGCTAAATATTATGGAATCGTGAGTTAAAATAATTATAGTTTTTTTTAATGCCCGTTTTAACTACTGAGGCACCACAGGCAATGGGCATTAATGATACATGAAATGAAATGATAAATAGGGACAGGAAACGTTCCAGGGCTAAGTTTAGGGTACCTTCCCGGCATTTACCATTTATGAGGACTGAGGAAAACCTGGAAAATTCTCAGTCAGGGAGGATGGTCCTGGCGGGAATCGAACCCCAGACCTCCCGCTCATGAGTCCGTGCCTTAACGACCTCGGCCACCCATGGCAGTTAAAAAAGAAATAATTATAGTGATAAAATGAACTTAGATAGATTGAATAATAAAAGATAAAGAAGAAGAAAAACAACAAGGATATGTTGGCTTTCTCTTTCTCTTTCTCTCTGTCTCTCTTGTGGTTTTACTGAGAGAGAGAGAGAGATATAAGACAATGCGGCCTGCAAACAACGCTGTGGGAACAATACAACATGACACGGACATTCTGCAGAAAGGGTCGAGGGTCGCTGAGAATTCTGCTTTGTAATGCGATAATGGCCGGTTTGGAACCTGTGTGGCGGATGACAGCGTCAACCCACATTTCAGGCTAGGAGAACTCATGCCGTGCACTTGTAACTGGATTAAGGTGCCATCCACGCTTAACTCCATGGTTGTAGTTCATTTCTCTATAACCATTCTTCCTAGAAGATTAGAAGTTAGAACAATACAAAGGAAAAGCTCAAGTTTGAAGAGAATTCAGACCTTTGCTCTTCAAAGCAAAAAAGGAATGCGTCAAGGAATGAAGTCTTGTGATCTCAACATTACTAGCACACAAAGCGCTGTTCGCAGCGCCGCTCAGTGTCGACGAATGATTACACACTAGACATGCGTCTTTGAAGCGGATTTCTAGTGAAACATATTGTGGCTATCGATTCTCAGCGTAAATAAATATCGTATCTAGACGGATTACAGCACAGATTGATGATACAGGAGGATGTATCTAGCGCAACTTGCAGAAAACTCTTCAGCGATTTATAAGGGTTGTATAGACAACTATACCAAAATAAAGAAGACATACGTTTTTTCGTAAAAATATTTTATTGCTTAACATAATCTCCTTTAAAATACATACATTTAAGCGATTTTATAATTTATTTATGCTATCCATAAAATGCGATTTTTTTTTGAGTTCTTCAATTTACATTTGTTTCGGCAACAATATTTTCATTTGATGCGAATTTCTTTTCTGTTAGCAATTTTTTCATATTAGAGAACAGAAAGTAGTCCAAAAGAAGACAAATATAGCCAGTAGAAAAGAAGCGGAAAGACTTTATTTCTTAAATTCAATCATTTATGCGTTATCGTGATGGAACAGGACGTTTATCTTCGTCAAACGAGGTCCATTCTTCTTGATCCCGTGGCGTAATTGTTCCAGTCGCATAGTGTAATATTCACCGGTTATGATTTCGCTCTTTTCCAAAATGTCAATTAAAATTACCCAAAACACAGTCGCTAACACCTATCCTGTTGAGGGCAATGTTTTTATATTTTCGGAGTACTTTCTTCGGTTGCAATCTACCTTCATATTTCGTCGACTGTCACATACCATCTCTGAAATCCCTTGGATTCCGTTTACACAGCTCAGCTATATATTCTGCATGGAAATAACAACTCATTCTCTTTTCTGGTCAATCATGAATGCGGCATCAATCTCGCCAATAGCTTTTTCATTTAAAAATGCCAATTGCTTCAGTAATCTCCCGTACCTTCATTCTGCGATCGCTCAAACACCTCTCAAGGACGTCTGGAAAAGTCCGCACCCCTTGTGATCTTTCGTTCATATCTAAACTCACCAAAACATTTACACTATTCTAAGCACAGGTGCAAATGAGGCATTAATATTTGTCCAGCTTTGCCAGAGTTTCTGCGGACATATACTTATCAAAAACAATGCTTTATTAACATACAAAATTCGTGTTTCTCCATTTTGAACACTTATTCCCAAATTTAAAATGGAAATTGACTCTCAAACACAGACTGGGCTTCATAACTGTTTACAATGTACTTCGTCCCTCAACGTCAACACATCACCAATACAATAAATGCTACCAACTTTTGAATTTGCACGATCTTATCTACTTCTAAAGAAATGTTATCTACAGTCTCCGAAGTGATTTATGTTATCATTCCCAATGTTCCAAATTACTGGCTAGTTCGTCAAACCTTTAATCCTTCTCTCCAGCCTTTCGGTGGTCATGGCGATGTTATTCTTGTGTTGGTCATACCTGGGGAATCACCTAAAAGTGTAATAGCAAATGTTTCTGAAATGGAAGAGGCTATTAGAATGCTGCTTTCACTTAATGGAAGTTTAGACTTAGGTTCCACATTTCAGTCAATACGCAGATATTAATAATTATTATATTATACATTTCTCAAATATTTTTTTTTCAAATGGAACAATGCCTATTGATATCAAGAAAATAAAGCTTGAGCAAATTAGAACGCCAATGGTATTTTTTGCAGGGTTCTAGTGCAGTTATCGAGCTATCGTAATATGAAATGTTTAAATACCTACAGATGTCTGCTCCATTTTACTGCTTAGTTACTAAGCTGCGATGTTCTTGCGTTTATCTATCTGTTTTAGTATATATATATATATAATTTTTTATTTCTATATATGCAAGAAAATGCGTGTCTTATGAGGTTTTACCGTACCATGTGTCGGCGATCTCTTAAGAAATACAAAAGGGATTCATTTACTCACCAATGGTGCATATTTCTGTATAAGTGATTTGTAAATGTTGCTTCATCAATAAACAAGATACATGAACAATGTAGTGTATCATGTCTTAATGTCCATGTAAAAAAGCTAATACAATTGCCAAACTAGTTTCAATATAACTCTTGATGGAGAGAGACATGATATGGAAGGAACCTGTAATGGATAGAGAACGCGTGGCGCATTTGCCCCACACCATCACTCCTTCTCCACTCCTACATCCTATTTCTAGATTTATTACAAAGTACTAACCAGAAAGTTTCAATGCAATTAGTGTAAAGAAAACAAAACGTAACCAAGCATACGAACATTGTAGCCTAATAACTAAGCAGTTAGATGGAGTAAAAAACTGTAGGTATTTAAATTTTTCATACGTAAACTACTTGCATTATAAACTTTTTTTTGAGTAGTGTTTAACGCCCGTTTTCACTCAGGCACCACAGGCGGTGGACACTGGTGATACATGAGATGAAATGATATATTGAGAAAGGATTTTTTTTTAAGGAAGGTAACGTTCCAGGCCTAAGTTTAGGGTACCTCCCCGGAATTTTTCAGTTATGAGGACTGAGGAAAACCTGGAAAACACCTCAGTCAGGCAGGACGGTCCTAGTGGGATTCGAACCCCAGATAAAATACACCATTGAAATTCCAGTTTCCTCTAGTTTTAGTTTCCTGGTGTAAAAAAGCATTGTTTCATTGTTCCATTTAGAAAAAGATAATTATTTTCAGGCACATACATTCTAATAAATATAAATATTTGTAAACGGACTCAAATTATGCGCCATTGTTTAAACTTATATTCTGTGAAAGCAGCACATCAATAGCATTTCATGGAAGTTTTACGTGTATAATTCACCCACGTCCATCATTTTTTTTTGCATTCTTATATTTTAGGCTTCTCTAATGTTCTTCCTTTCTTGTTACAAGTTCGCGTTTTTTTCACGTGTTTACGTGATACTATTTCCCTAATGATTGCCTTATTTGTACCCCCATTTTTCTCTCCTTCACGTTTCTCTCTTTGTTCTCTTTTACTTTTCCGTTCCTTCTCTTCCTTCTCAAATTTCAAGTACCTGTTTTAGTGATCCCTTGTGCTTGCCATTTAAGTTTGTTGATATCCAGCGTTGCTCTTTTAGGCGACAGCTGATATTCTCTTAATTTTGAGAATGCATTGTGGTTTTAAAAAAATAATAAAATATTTTTACTGATTGTTAGAAGCTTCTAACCCTTGTTCTCGTTCTTCCCTTTTACATATAAAGCATTTTAGAATTCAAGGTTGACTGTAAAGACGACAATTGGATATTTGTGTAAGGAAGATCTGAAACGTTCTCCATAAAAGAATGGATTTGTAACTTGAACATTACTTAGGCTTTTAAACACAATCTTCTTTAATGTCAATACATTTATTCCAGCGATGATCCAATACCTATGAAGTGATTTTCTGGATGGTCTGCAAAACACTTCTTTACAATGGCAACCATCGCTTGATTTGATGTAAAACTCCTACCAGAAAAGTATGGAAACATATGGAAGTAGGGGGGAGTCAAATTTGGGAGTAAAGCGTTGATGTTACAACAATATCCTCAAATCTCTCAATTTTTCCTTCGCTAAAATATCATTTTGTGAAAAATTTGTTTTTTGCTAAACGTTCATTTCTCAGGTTTTTTTTATCGATTGGACTATTATATTTCGGGTTGTAATTTTACCGTTCTGAAGACAATCAATTAGTAAAATTCCTTTAGCGTACCAAAAGACTGATATCATAAACTTGACTGCTTACGTAACCAATTTGCCTTCCTTTGGCGCTGAATATTTGGCTTTTTCCCCACTGTTTTGACTGCTTTTTCGATTCTGGTGTGTGACAATGAATGAAAGTCTCATTCATGTCTTCATTGCACAGTTCTATCTGGGGCAATATGCAGACAAAGGCAAGTTTTGGAAAATTGACACAGTAAATTAAGGAATCAATACACTTTATATATAATGGATTGAAATCTATTCAAATGTGCTAGAATAATACATTTTATGTAAATAATTGCATAAAAATATAGAGTTGCTTAATGTGTGCGCTGAATAACTTTATTCATTCAATCCCTCCATAATACTTCATTTACAGTACTCAAATTTTAGCTCATCATTTTCCTCGTCAGAAATCTGGTATTTTAAAGCTATTGACAGATGAGTAAAAGTCATTTTGTATATTTTTGAAATATAAATTACACAAAGAAGGAATATCAGGAAAAAATATATACTTTTCTCGGTTGCTATCACAAATCGTCTGGTCTTTTAGAGAACCTCATGATTTTGTAGAGGCATTTACAGGAATACATTTCTTAGAATTCATCATTTGAGCTAAAACCCTCGTCGAGTTTCAGGTAAATTGTTTTGTCTTCTGAAACGGCATCTCACTTTCAGCCATTGCAACCATTGTCCATCAATAATCCCTTTCTAACCACAATATGGTTTAGTAGCTCCTTTGTGGACAAAAATTCTTCCCTCTTCATTACATGCACAACAAAGGGAGTCTTCTTTCTATATGTTCTTACAATATTTACCAAGAACCAGCAGAGAAAATATATTGATAACGACTAATTAATTTAACTATGCCAAGTTTACATCATTAGGTAGGAAGCTGTGAGCTGGAACTTGTGGTTTATTACTTCCAACTTCATGTCAGGATAATGCAGTTATTTTAATATAGAAACATAAGCATTGCAATTCTGGGCTGACCAGTACAAGAATCAGAAAATGCAGTTACCATTTCACATTTTTGTGCAATTTCTTTTAAGCGTTTTACAATACACAATGCAATATTCTGGAAAACCCGGCCTCTCTCCTTATCATTCCATATGTATATGGTTACATTTGTGTTCTTGAAAGAATGTGTCCCCCCTTTTTAAGTGACGGACGTTTTAATGTACGTTTTAGAATACATTCAAATAAATACAAAATATACAAATACTTTACGTTTTCTATTGATAATTTATATACAACTACATAAACATGAATGGAACCCCTACTCACACCCCCTTTCCAGCTCCTCCTTCACTATAGCCATTAACCTTCTTTGTCGGGTCTTCTATTGAATTTTTTTTTAAATTGTGTGTGTCGCATGCACCAACACTTCCCGGCAAATGTTCAAACTTCTATTGGAATTCAAAAATTGCGGTGATAATTGCTAATTTCTTGAAATCTCCATATCCCTGCATTCTGCCAAAATATGCCTCCAGGTTTAGCTTTCTCCGTACAATGGGCAAATTCTTTCCCCGAGAGCAATTTGTTTTGTTTCCTTTCCAAGCCCCTAACCTGAACCATGCGAGACTACTTCTTTCTTCCCTACCACAGATATCTAGATAATCCCCCCTCCAACACACCGGATGTATTTGAGCCTGCAGTCTAAGCGATACTTTTTCTGAGCATTGAGACAAAATATTTTTTCTGTCTATATCTTGCAAGCGTCTGTTAACTAATTTCCAACTATTTCATGTAATGTCCTTAAACCTTAACCAAATATACTCAATTCCAAATTTGTCCAGCTACTGCTCTGAATTAAAAAGAAAAACATTCAAAGCACAAAGTGCTGCCATCTGTGTGAAAATTTGTAACGCAAGAGCCACATATTTACAGCGTTGGAACTATAACTCTCCGTATTTCATAAATAACTGTAACTCCATTTTCAGAAAAAATTGGAACTATGTCACATGTGCTGTGAATTCCTCAATTATAAAATTGATGCACAAAATGAGTTCTGATACTATTTAAACACTCCATACACTGTTGCTATAGTTTCATATGAATGCTTTTAATGACTGTTAAAAAGCACGGCATTTATCTTGCGAACATTTTTTCATACGCAATTCATCATATAAAATAAAACTCATACGCTCCTTTGAAACGCTTATGACCTTCAAAATTTCATACTTTAATTGGAAGTTTATATCATATCGCATAAGTGTTGTTCAATGCATTCTGCTATTGTTACATTTTTTGGAATGGTCTTATTCAAAGAAAAGATTAAATTCAGAAGCCAATTTTTAAATCTTTGTACATAAAGGAAAATCCCCACATACTTTTATAAATTTGTTATAGGTTTTCGTTGTAGTTCTTTTATAAAGAACTTTTAAATGTTATCTATTTTATGAGATACCCACAGCACAACCACTTTGGAAAACTGTATAATGTTAGTTAGAATTTGAAACAATACATTGGTTCAATGATTTTTTTTATTTGGTTTATTTGAGGACGGTCTTTAACACCTCAGGTCATCAGCGTTCCATTCAAACCAGGGCGTGAAACGACAGACGAATTTTTCTCAGAGGCCTCTTTTTTCAGGCTTGAGGTTCTTTATCGTGCCGTAAATGTGCGACACGGGACCCACGGCTTTACTTCCCTTCCGAAGGAAGCCATCCTTAGGATTTTTACACCCCGAAAGAATCCATCGGTCCTGGCCGGGATCAAATCCGCGATCTTGGATTTATTGGTTCTGTGCTTAGTATATTTATAGATGTACAAGTACAAAGGAAAAAAAAAATTATCATACCAAATGCATGGCCATCTATGGTCGTGTCCGAGAGCTTTCCAGACCTACCTCATAAATCTATTGTTTCTCTCTTATCTGACGTATTCCTAACACTAATGGAAATGTCTCAATAAAATTAATATCCACGACTAAGGGCTCTATCAAGTATTTTGAGTTATCAGAATACTTCAGTTAATCAATAAAGAATATCACAAGAATGCAAATAAACCAAGGTATACATAATTTAGACTGTATCCTAGACATATACCCCAATGTCAGCCTTTGCTTCGACAAGAGCGTACATTGGAGTAGTGTTGCAAGTGGCAGAATGTCATGTCTAATCTACCGTGTAGAACATCCAGTTTAAATTAACCCTTGTGCACGGGGAAAAGCTTTTTAGCGACTATCGATTATTTTAGCGTCGTAAAGAGCAGCCCGTGCCAAGGCTTGTAGAACTGAAAGCGAAGCTTCAAAATCTACTGCTGTAATAACCCATGAAAAGTATTCGCCGATGTTTAAAACTGTTCAGTATACGCTGTGAGCTTTTTCTGCAGATTTGATGAGGCACCATCAAAAGATGAATTCTTATTGCTAAAAGGCATACCTAAAACTTTTTGTTTTATATTATAACAAATGAAAACAGCTAATAAACGAACAGGTGAACTTACAGTGGGTCGCAGGGTGTGGCAACGAAAAAGCTAACGTCATCAATTTAGGATTGTCCCACAAATCAGCTCCGGTTTGCAGAAAAATTTCATCTTTCCCTCTCGTCCTAGGTCTCTTTTTATTGGCTTATATCCTCGGATAAGGTTTGGTAGCGTTGTTGCAGTCTATCCACACATTTCTTTCAAATTTTCTCATATTTCTTATCGTATTCTCATAAATACTGCATAACATATTTAATTTTTATGAAAAAAATGTTTTCCTACCCCTGCTTTTATACTATAAGTTATACACCTCAGCACGTTGCATCCTTTACTGTGTTTTTATTGTAATAATTATAGCAACGTGGGTAGTTTGTATAATCCCATAATGTTTTTTTCGTCTTTTGTTTTCTAATTTAAATTTTAAATCGCTATCGTTTATAAATACAGTTTCACGTACTAAAAATTCTGAAGTACGTCAGGGAGGAGAAGAGTAAATTAAGCGAATTCTCAACGGTTGAATAAAAATGAAAATAAAAGCAAAATTATACCTTATTATTTAATGAAATAAAATAAGTTGTGGCATTATTGTAAGGTATTAGGGGGACAAAATTAGTATTCTTGCAACCAGTAAGTAACCACATTTTTAGAATTATTGTTTTTATTGAGATTAAATCACAAGAATTAATGGAGTATTGTTAATTAAATTAAATATATGACCACTGATAGGCAAAGCTGTACTGTGTGGATATTTTTAAACATTTTTAAATGTAGCTAAGTTCATGAACTTACTCATTGATATCTACGCATTCATTAAATAGAGAAAAACAACAGAAAGTTGCGAATAATATTGTGAATTTATGAAGATGATGTTCCTGTTTTTCAATAAAAGAAAAAATGTTATTATTTAAAAATAATTTCGATTTACTAAGCAAATATACATAATCAGCAAAGAACAATCGAAAATTTCATTGTATTTCATAGGCTTTGAAATTTAATATAAATGGTATTGTATTAAAAACATATATAGCAAACGTTTTCTGAAGGTTATAGAGCACTCTTACATACAAATATAATTCTCAAACACATATTGGATTAATATTTCACAGCTGCTGTCTTCACGACGATACTTTTGTTAAATATAAAACATATGTAACGTTATAAATAAAGTGCATATGCTTAATCAATTTCTAGTTTTATTTTAAAATAATATTGAGAAAATTAAACTCAAGATCACTTTTTAAATTTCGGTTCTTAAGTATACGGTTACTTCTAATAACTGTCCTAATTTTCAGAAAATATTTTTCTTACTTATTTAAATGGTTATTTTGTTGTTATTCACAACGGAATTTTGCTGTGAAGAAACAAACATATATGCACATAAAGCGATTTTTAATTTTTTTACAGATACCCCCTCTTTAAGAGTCTGATTTCTCGTAATTTCCGAAAGTATTTTTGTTATTGTATTTAAGTGTCTTATATGGAATTTCATTGCGAAAAAACTTATATTAATGCCACCATAACTAATTTTTAAATTTGTGGTACTGCCCCCACCCCCTTACAAATAATTTGATTTCGCTAATATTCAAGAACTGTGTTTTTTATGTTATTTAAATAGTACATATGGGAAACTAATAATAATGCTGCTAGAGCGATTATTAAATATTAGGTAAGACCCCCTGATAATTCATTTTCACTGATTTAGAGAAATTGGTTTTTCTTATTATATTTCAATGGCATATATTGAGTATCCATTAAAAAATTGCGGCCATTAGAGCGATTTTTAAATTTGTACTTAACTCCCTAAAGTTTTTCAGGTATATCCCACTTCCAATAATCTGATAAATTTAAAAATGTATTTTTTAGTTTATTTAAATGGTATATGGCGAGTTTTGTTGTGAAAAAAACAATTATTCGTGCTGCAAGGGCGATTTTTAAGTTCTGGGTTTCATGTAATTCCATGATTTACAGAAACGATTTTTGTTGTTATATTTAAATGGCATATACGGAGTTTCTTTGCGAAAAACATTTTAGTATCACTATAACAGTTTTTAAATTGTGAGGTGAAAACCACCCCCTTCCCTAAGCTAATAGTTCAATTTCACTTTTTTGAGGAACTGTTTTATATATATCCATTAAAGTATATAAGTAGTTTGGCTCCGAAACAAATGTTAATGCCGCTAGAGCGATTATTAAATTTTGTGTAACCCCCCACCCCTGATAATAGTCCATATTCACAGATTAAAAAAAAACTGGTTTTCTCATTTTATTTCTATGACATATATCCTGTTTACTTTAGAAATAATACCAATTGCGACCTTTAGAGCGATTTTTAAATTTGGGCTTAACCCATAAAGGTTTTCGGGTATAGTCCCACTCCATATAATCTGATAATTTTCAAAAATAATTTTTATTTTTGGATTTAAATGGCACATGACGCGTTGTGTTGTAAATAGACAATTATTGGTGCTGCTAGAGCGATTTTAAATGTTGGGTAACGAAACTCCGTATGTGCCATTTAAATAGAAAAGAAAAATAATTTCTGAAAATTATGGAAATCGGGCCATTAGGAGAGGGGTTAGCAGAATCGCTCTAGCAGTACCAATAGTGTTTTTTCTAAACAAAACTTTGGAAATACCATTTAAACCGAATAAGAAAAATTGTTCTTGAAAATTATCAGATTATTAGGAATGGGGGTATACCTGATAAATTTTTGGGGATTAAGTTCAAATTTAACAATCGCTCTAATGGCCACAATTAAATTTTTTTTCAAGAAAACTCGATTTATGCCATTGAAGTAAAATAAGAAAAACAACTTCTGAAAATCAGTGAAATTGAACTATTAATAGGGTAAGATTTTACATTAAATTTAAAAATCACTCTATCGGCATTAATATTTGTTGCGTAACAAACTCCGTATATACCATTTAAATAAAACAAGGAAGAAAAAGTTCCTGAAAATCAGTGAAATCGAACTATTAGCATAGGGTGAGGGGGTTGCCACCATTCAAATAAAACAAGGAAGAAAAAGTTCCTGAAAATCAGTGAAATCGGACTATTAGCATAAGGTGAGGGGGTTGCCTCAAATTTGGAGTCACACTAGAGGTATTAATATGTTTTTTTTTCCGAAACGAAACTCCATATATAAATTAAATTTAAATAGAATAAGAAAAACTATTTCTGAAAATGAGGGAAATCGGAACATTAGGAGCGGGGTTCACCTGAAATCCCAAATTTGAAACTGTTTCTAGAAGCACCACTTTTACACCAAAACTCAGCATATACCATTTAAATCAAATAAGAAAAATAGTTTTTGAAAATTACCAGATTATTGGGAATGCGGATATACCTAAAAAATGTTATGGATTAGAGGAAATTTAAAAATCGCTCTAAAGGCCGCACTTTTATTTTTTTTAATGGAAACTCGATGCCATTGAAATAAAACAAGAGAAAACAGTTTCTCTAAATCAATGTGATTGAACTAATAAAAGGGTTATTCAACAAAATTTAAAAATCGCTCTAGCAGCATTATTTGTTTTGCAACGAAAATTCATATTTACCATTTAAATAAAATAATAAGAAGAAGAAACAGTTCCTGAAAATAAGACTATTAACGAGGGGGAGGGGTTACCTGCATCCCAAAATTTAAAAACAGTTGTATTGGCACCAATATTTGTTTTTCCATGATGAAACCCCGTATATGCCATTTAAATAGAATAGGAAAAATAGTTTGTGAAAATTAGGGAAATTCCATTATTAAGAGTAAAGTTATACGGTACTTAAAATAGAAATTTAAAAAAATGTTCTTGTGTTTAATTTTATTTGTATTGCTTTAAAATAAACGAGAAATTAATTCAGCAAATAAACTGTATTTATAGCGTTGCAATGTTTTATATTTAACAAAAGTATCGTCTAGAAGATAGCAGCTGTGAAATATTAATCTACGTTTGAGAATTATATTTGTATGTAAGAAAAATCTGTAATAATCTTCAGAAATATTTTTTTATTACAATACCATTTAAACTAAATTTCAAAGCAAATGAAAATCGATGAAACTTTCGATTGTTCTTTGCTGATTGTGTATTTTGTTTAGTAAATCGAAATTATTTTTAAATAACAACATGTTTTTGTTTTATTGAAACATATGAACATCATCGTCAATAAGTTCGCAATGTTACTCGAAACTTTCTGTTATTTTTCTCTATTTAAGTGAATGCGAAGATATCAATGAGTAAGTTCATAAACATGGTTATATTTAAAAGTGTTTAAAAATACCCACTCAGTATAGCTTGGTGTATCAGTAGTCATATATTTAATTTAATTAACAGTACACCATTAATTCTTGTGGTTTAATCTCAATAATAATAATACTACTACTAATAACAATAATAATAGTAATAATAATAATAATAATAATAATAATAATAATAATAATAATAATAATAATAATAATAATAATAAATGTGGTTTCTCTTTTGGTGATATATATTGCAAAAGTTCTAATTTTGGTCCCCTAATACGACACAATAATGCCATAACTTATTTTATTAATGAATAAGGTCTAATTTGGATTTTATGTTACTTCTATTAAGTTATTCAACCTGTGAGGAATGCGCTTAGTTTAAGCAGTTCCTGCTTGAAGGACTTTCATTTGTAGTGCCGAAGTTTTAAAAAAGATTACTTGTTGTGGCATCACGAGTTGGTAGGGGGAAATCGCGTCGATAAGTTACATCCAAATATATTAAAATTTAATAAAGGAAATATTTATTTTTATAAATACAATGAAATATAAGCAAATTGAAATATAATTAAAAGTACAATAATGAAAGCGGCATTCCTTAAAAGTGGACGTATCTATTTGACACTGAGCGATTGATATACTTTTTTAGTTTGTTAATTATAACTAGGTTATAATTATTTTCATTAACTTGTGTGCATACATATATACATAGTGTTACTTAGCATTTGAAAAATATCTGGGGAGTTGTTAAGAGGGCTTAAAATAATGCAAGACACGTCCGCCTTTTTTTTTTTTTTTTTTTTTTTTGCTGCCCACTTTATTAATTACCATAATTGTATAGAAAACTGGCTACTAATATATCTATTGAATATCCTCCAAGGGTCTGTGGGTCGGCGCTAGCACTTTCTTTCGTCTGAGCTCGCGTAATGGCAGGTCATGGGTAAGAAGTTCCCTTGGAAATGGAACTGTTTCCATTAACCTTTAGAAATTGAAACAGACCTCTTTTAAGTTAAAATATCGTTAAAAGTGTAATATTTAATAATAATTTAAACTTAAAATTCAACAAGATAAGGGTAATCACTTTTTAAGTAAAATTAAGTACCTTTATCCAGTGGCCTCGCCTAACAGAGCAGGTAAAGTTGACCAATTGTATGCAAAGGATTCTTTTACTGCCTCAGAAAACTCTTACTAGCTATAGAAAATTGTACAGCCTTTTAAAGAGAGATAAATAATATTTTAAATAATGAAAAAATTAAAGGCCAATGGCTATTCCATAACATTTCTCTCCTTTAACTTGTTTTTTAATAAAGTATTAAAATTTTTTTGAAATGAATACATTTTTTCGAACTACATTTCAATTTTTCTTCTTTCAGTTAAAATATATTTGTATTTTTCTTATTGTCATTTTAACCTGTACTGAGATATTTTAACTTTTCAACATAAAGTTTAAAGAAATCTATATTCAGTTCAATCTTGCTTCATCAAACACATTTAGGACAAGTCATTCATGAAGTATCTTGTTACAAACCCTGTGTTTGATGAGAGCTGTTGTCAATGAATTAGTTCAAGTCTATTCCGCAAAGAAAGAAGGGGGGGAGAGCTCTTGCCTAACATGGTGACCCAGGTTTCCTGTTATTGTTATGTACTTGATTTTGATTTATTTAAAGAGTAAATTGTGTATAAGATTTTTGGCCAAATTTTAGGGAAATGTTATAACCTACTGTCAAAATTGTCATGGAGCTGTGCTTGGCCAAAGGATTGCTACTAAAGAACTTTTAAGAGGGATGGGTGGACTTGCTTGTTATTTATTTAATGATATTGTAAAAGTTCGTCTGCTAACAGGGGAAAGCACATTTTGCAAGCCAGTGAGATATTTTTCTTCAACTGTGGGAAAGTTTCGCGGCATTTGCTCCTTGTATAAAGAAAATTGTTTAATGTTTTAAAAGTTTATGGCTAATTATTTTATTCTTTGCTTAACATTGTAACTTACTTCATACGATACTTATTGTTTTATGTGCAAAATACAGACTTAATTTGTTCCGCTAATAATTTGCGATATTTGCATTCAAGTTGATTAATAATTGTTCATAAATGTTATTAATGTTGTTAAAACTTTACTTTTTTAAACAGAAGCACAACAACCCGATTCCACGGATCCCGTAGGGCAGTAGCAGTTGGTTAATCTTAAACGGTTGCTTCAGGGCTAAAACCTGGTTAATGCTGCAAGTTAGAAGTTGCTGCTTCCATTCAAAGTGTGTTAATCATAGATTTGCAAACCTGGGCGATGCAATTAGGGACTGATATGCATTGCTTGTAATTGCTCATTAAATCTCTAACCAAAGCAAACATGGGGAGAATTTTCCATTCTAAAAGAATCCTTCGCATACAATTGGTCAACTTTTCCTGGTCTGTTAGGCGCGGCCACTGGATAAAGGTACTTAATTTCCCTTAAAGCAGTGATTACCATTAACTGTTGAATTTTAAGTTTAAATTATTAATAAATAATTACAAAAACTTTCAACATAAAGAAATCTAGATTCAGTTCAATCTTTCTTCATCAAACACATTAAGGACAAACCAAACTTTGTTTGACGACAGCTGCTGTCAATGAATTAGTTCAAGTCTAATCCACAAAGAAAGAAAAAAGTGAGGTTAAAATATCTCATTACAGGTTAAAATCGCAGTAAGAAGCAATCAAACATATTTTTAACTGAACGAAGAAAAATTGAAATGCAGTTAGTAAAAATATATTTATTCCAAAAGAATTTTAATACTTTATCAAAAAACGACAAGTTAAAGGTAACAAATGTTATGGAATAGCTATTGGACTTTTAATTTTTTCATTCTTTAAAATATCATTTATCTCTCTTTAAAAGGATGTACACCTGCTATAGCTATAGACTCAATTCCAATAAAATCTAAGAAACCCTCTGTTTTTATTTATTACTCGAGTGTGACTGGAAAATGGAAAGGGGAATCTTGCTCTTTGTGTGTCTAAAAGGTATACTTACTTGTCCACTGATTAATGCGAACTTAACGATTTTATTTAAGATGAGTGGCGAATTCTCATATTTACGTTGCTTTAAGTTTAAACTTATATTAGCCAAGCTCTGATACATTTTTCTTGAGTGTATATCTCTATTTGTTAACAATGTTACACCTCTAACATTATAAAGGGTGTTGACATTGCTAACGAAACCGCCACGGGTGGCTGAGGTCGTTAAGGCGCGGACTCGTGGGCGGGAGGTCTGGAGTTCGAATCCCACCAGGACCGTTCTCCTTGACTGAGGTTTTTTCAAGGTTTTCCTCAGTCCTCATGATGGCAAATGCCGGGAAGGTACCCTAAACTTTGATCTGGAACGTTTCCTTCCTTAAAAAATCCTTTCCCAATTTATCATTTCATTTCATGTATTATCAGTGTTCACAGCTTGTGGTGCCACAGCAGTTAAAACGGGCGTTAAACACCATTAAAAAAAATTGCTAACGAAATGTTTGCAATGATTTTTCCCCCTTTATATACATGGTTTTCTATTGTTTTTCTCTGACAAATACTTCGCAGTAGATTAGAGGAACGTTCAAGCATGTCATTAACGCTGTCTTTAAGAATGATACCATAAACAAAAATGAAAGTAAATCCGGGTCATGAAATAATGGACTATCTCAAAGGGATAGATCGCAAAATTTAGTTTTTGAGACTAAGTATAACAAATTTGTGCAAAAAGGACAATGGAATTAATGTCATAATGAAATACAAAGCCTTCGCGCTTGAGCTTGGGCGGTAGCTGACGGCAAACTGGATTAGTATGTCCGCTTCTGAGACACTGGTTTTCTCATAAGTTCCATTGTCACAATATAAAATTACAGATAAAGTCACAATAGGTACTTACCGTGTTACAGACGTCCTATATATAACTTTTCTCATCATGCAAGGGAGTTTCGTGTACAAGCTCGGGTTTACAGACCATTTAAATGAAACCAAGCTTCTGTGGTCAACAATGTGAAACATGGGTCGATTACACTACACTAAACACTCTGCAAAATCCAATTACAGAAATAATCATGATGTGGCTGCAAATTGACATTAACGATTTTATATGATTTCAATTTTAACAGTTTTGTAGCTATCCAAACCGTGATTTGCAAAACTTGTGTTTCTTATGGAAGATTTATTTAAGGATTACACTCTAATCTTTTTCCAGTCTCATTTAGTTTCTCTTAGTAAGCCCATGTCGTTCTAACCATTTCTTCTGATCTTGTTTGCCTTTTTTTACAAAGTAACCATGCAGCTTTTTGGAACGAGAAGATACATCGGAAATTTTTATTAGAAACCGTATTTTAATTTTTGCACATGTATCCTACAAAAGACTCTTTCTTTTAAAGTGTGTCTCTGTCGTGGTATTAGGAAAGCCTAATAACACAGCTTAGAAACACAAATAACATATTTAGAGCACCTTTAAACACATTTCCTTATACCGGCACGAGCTCTTGACTGAACAAATGCAAGAGAAACGAGGCCAGAAAAAAGTGAAAGGCAATATATCGCTTGGTCTTCTGCAGTATAGAGTCACAATGGCCAAGGCCAGGCGGGAAAACTCTGTATATCAGAGAAAACAGATTAAAACTCTTTATATGTACAAAATGTGTGCACTTGGAGTGAACAAAATTGAGCCACCAGCCCTACAACCACACAATTTTATACTTAATGTAATTGTTACAAGGAACATTTTTGTAAAAAAGATAATTTCAATAATATGCGTTATTAAGACTGTATACATAATAACTTTTCTTAGTGTCGGTGTATAATTTTTACAATTGATCGGAAATATACCACCTTACCCCATATTATCATATTGTAAATATAAAATGCACGTTTGTCTATTAATATAATGATTTACTGTATATCCAGCTTCTATAAAGTGATGATATCCACGAACCAAAATTTTCGGACGTACGAGGATAGGTCCATAAGTTTCCGGCCTAACCATTTTCTAGGTATGATAAAGACAAAAACTGTATTTCACTTTTCAATATAGTTACCCTTTATTGCAATGACCTTCTCACATCTGGGAATAAACATTTCAACCCCCCACCTCCAAAATAGTCAGAACTTTTGTTTGCAAAATGGGCATAACACATCTATCACTTCTTCGTCACACTTAAATTTCCTTCCTCAAAGATCCTTTTTCAGTTTTGAGAATAGGAAATAGTCACCATGAGCTAGATCTGGGCAGTAGGGTGGATGGTCGATCTCCTTAAAGCCACATTTCTTGACAGCTTCCTTTCCAACAAGA
Organism: Metallyticus violacea; assembly: GCA_030762175.1. Lineage (NCBI taxonomy): Eukaryota > Metazoa > Arthropoda > Insecta > Mantodea > Metallyticidae > Metallyticus > Metallyticus violacea. The sequence goes on along the minus strand of CM060842.1, from coordinate 97,621,118 downwards.
CCTGTGTGCACAGGCGCGTTGTCGTGAAGAAGACGCACACCACCACTCAGCTTTCCTCGCCTTTTCTCTTTGATGGAAGCACGTAGTCTGTGCAGTAGGCCAGCATAGTACTCCCCACTTCCTGTGGTGTTCCTCTCCTTGAAGTCAATGAAGATTTCCAAAATATTGTGGCCATGATCTTCTTCGTTGACTGAGTGACCTTGGACTTTAGAGGTGGTGCTCCGCAAGGTTTACGCCACTCCCATTGATTCTCATTTGGACAAGGGATCGTAGTAGAGGACCATAGTTTAATTTCCTGTAACAATGATTTGCAGAACTTCTCTCTCTTTGCCAAAGCTCTTTGAAGCTTTGCAGAGCTTAAAAATGCCTGACAACAGATCACTCGTTGCTGCTTTTGGACTGAGGAAAGAAGTCCTGGCACCCATCTTGCACTAAACTTATTCATGTTTATAGGTTCATAAATAATACGAAGGACTGTTGTTTTAGAAAGGTCCAACTTTGCTGCTATTTCTGTAACTTTCAGCCGCCCGTCTTCCATTGTTTCTCCTTCCACAAGAGCGATGTTTTCAGGAGTGAGCATCTCCAAGGGCTGACCTGCACGCTCTTCGTCTTCAATGCTTTTTCAACCCATTGGAAAAAGTTTGGCCCATTCTTTTACAGTAAAATATGAGTGGGGAGTGCTTCTGCATATACACAGTTCAATGAGGAACTTAATAACAGTTCGAAACTCCATTTTGAACACGTTACAATGTTCTACACACATCCTTCTTTATGCAACTATGTGAACAACTGAAAACAGTAGAGCGGAAGTTATAAGTGCAATTATTTATTTAACAGATAAGGTATGACATAGGGTTTTGTGAAGGCGATAATCTTTATCGGCAAGGCCGGAAACGTTTGGACCTACCTTCGTATCTATACCAGAAAATAACTGGCCACATTAAAGGATCGCTCCATTTGGAACAGTGCCGCTGCCATTGACGACGAGGATGGTTATTTTGATAGTGATGATTATTAATCAAGGCAAGAAAAACCAATTACTGGACAAGCACCGAGTGGCAACATTAAAATTCATTAAGGTCATTAAAATGCATAACACTTGAATGAAAGTGCGCAGTAATGAATTCTAATAATTGATTCATATATTGAGCCTATTTTCTATGTGCTTATGGCTTGAAGACATTCTAGAGCATAGAAGGGATTCATTATGGATGAAAGCTTGAATGCTCTTTCATTTCTTTCTTCCACGATCACGTTGCTATTGCTAAAACCTTTTACTGATTACTTAAGTCCTTAAGTGACAGTTGTAGATCATCAATATTGTACTGAAAAACTGTTGCACAAAGATTTTGGCCACTTCTGTTGTAATACTGGCAAAGAGTTTAAATTGAAAACTCTTGTGTTTCTTGCGAGTTCTCTAACGCTTATCTTAAACCTACTAGAGAGTGTTTTCTCACAATTTTCTCTGAAATTTTCTGTTTTTGTTGCAGCCTTCCCGTCCTAGCAACTCACTATTTTCACATACATTACCCTTCTTTCATATATCGTATTCTTTCTTATTAGACGTCAATAAAATGATTTCAGATAATGGAATTCAGAGAGGCAGGGAATTAAATACAATGCTTGCAGAAGAAATGTGTATAACTTGAGTTTTTTCTATGTTATCCCCTTCACTGTCTACCGGGAGGCAACCTCCTTCCGATCCATTCCTAAAGCATTGAAATTGGGAGTCACGCATACCTTTTCACAGCCGATTTCATTCGTTTTATCTGACTTTCATTTTTAAAGCATTTTATACTCATAATAATTTTCTTTATGTCCCTCTCTATCTCTTTACTCCTTAGAATATTAAAGCGCTCTAATGGAACTTTTGGTCTCACCTCTTTCTTGCTTCTAGCCGAGAAGTGTGTAGTTTGTCCTGAAAATTTAAATGTGTTAATTAGCATGAAAGTAAACTGTAACTAATAAACTGTAAGAATTTGCAAGCATGTTAACTAAATATGGATATAAGCATAGCCCGGCAGTTAGGCTAAATGCCTTTTCTATCTGGGTTGTTATATTTAAGAGTCAGATAGAAATGAACATGTTTTCGTACGTTTGGGGCCGGCAAGATCAGTTTTTATTTTGCCAATTTTTTTGTGTCTATTTTGGTTTCTGTTGCCTATTTTAAGGTTTAGAATCTTTTTTTGTTTTCTCTCCTGTTTTGGATTTTTTCTGTGATAATTTACGCATTTAAAAGGCACATAAAGAATTTCAATTTATCGAAGTGAAAAAGTTATTAAAAATAAGTGGTATGTTAACCTCTCACTGAGAATCTTGTTATACATTTATTTCTTTTCCAGCAGTCAAAACTTTCTCCTCAACCCATTCCCTTAAGCTCTCTAAATAGCAGAAGCTTCGTTAGTGAAATGAACGCACGGTTACCTCGAGTATGCGAATACCAAGAAATGGAGAGGATTAGGAAAGTACTGCAGTTTTGAATAGTGCTAGCGAATGCCCTTGTACCGATCTGCGGGAGATAATTTTAGGAAATTTGTGGTAGGGATAACTTCTCAGCAGCATAAATGTAACAAACAATTGCAATCGAGAAAGACGAGATACTGATTCCCCTATAAACTCATAAACAGAAAATGAAATCGAGTAGATACCTCTGCGCATCTTTTGCTCATTCATCAGGACTATTCAAAACTGCTTTACTTTTGTCTGGATCAACATTTCCACGATATTTCATGTAATTTATATGAGTTCTTCCAAAATATCTTGTTTTATATATACTCCAATCACTTCAGTGGAACTAGAACACTCTTTATCCATGATGAAAAAGGTTCTCTGTGAAAAGCGGCTGACTATGACAGTTGATACCTTGAAAAATCATGTTATTGCTTGTTACCTAGAAAAACAAGCTTAAGCACTTTAATTATGTAATAAAGAAATGCCTATTTTTATTAGGTCAATGACTAATTTGCAATGATACTACACAATACGAAAGGAAGTTGTGGATAGGTTTAGGTTTCTTTTATTTCAGGATGCTCTCTTTATCAGCGTTGGTCATTAGCGTTCAATTTAATTTTGTTCAGAAGTCTCTTCTTTCAGGCTTGAGGTTATATTACGTGCCGTAAATATGTGCATTGGAACAACAGCTTTACTTCTCTTTCGAAGGGAGCCATACTTTAGATTTTTAAGCCCTAAAAAATTCATCGACCCTATTCGGGTTTGAACGCGCGATCTTGGGTCTACGAGGTAAGTGTGGCTAGGAATAGCCCACTAGGACCAAGGGAAATTGTGGGACGCGTCTCTCTGACGCAGACGGTATGATACTTAGCGTCAAGCAAGGGCCGATCATGGTTATCCAGTTCGAGTGTCATTGGATTATTTATTTTTTTTTGTACATTTACATATGCATGAGCATACTTTATTATAAAATAAAAACAAACAGTACCCAAACCGATGATCTTTGAAACCATAGTCTGTTGTTGCTGAATGGTATTTAGCGCCTGATTTTACTACAGAGGCACCACAGGTGATACATGAAATGAAATGATATATTGGGAAAGGATTTTTTTAAGGAAGGAAACGTCCCAGGCCTAAGTTTAGGGTACTTACCCGGCATTTGCCAGTTATGAAGACTTAGGAAAACTTGGAAAAAACCTCGTCAGGGAGGACGGTACTGGCGGGATTCAAACCCCAGACTTCCCGCTCACGAGTCCGCGCCTTAAGACCTCGGCCACCCGTGGCGATCCATAGCTGTTACTTTATCCATTAGGTCACATAGATCTAACAGCAATAAACCGCTAACTGTTGTTTAGTATCGTACCGGTATATGATTAGCCTGGGTTTTTAGTACTAAATCTTGAAAACACTGATGAACCATTGATTTTTTTTTTTTTTTTTTTTTGTCACTCGCGAAGCAGGCAAGTTTTTGTCCCATTTTGCTTTAACATTGACTAACCAGCATTTCCAATTGTTTATTACCATATAACTCCGTTATTTTTCTTCGTTTACTATAGATTCGCTATCTAAAGTTGCTTGTCTAAGAAGCCTGAAATTATTGTTGCGTAGTTTTGACCCCAGTATATTGTGAGCTGTCTCACATTGCGTACCTACTCGAGGGTTGTCTGATATGCACGACGTGTTTGCTGGAGGGGATGAAATGGCAAAAGTACTCAACTTTTCTGTGCAAAGTCGTTTCTTCTGCGACGCCAACCTCATCACAACACAATTTCTTCATTGCTTAGACGACTGCGAGAAACAGCCCGTTCCGGTTAACATATGATACTGGCCGTGCAATATATTTCTGAACGTGATTGAAAATTTTACGAAATTACGCGTAAGACATGTTTTTATATGCTCTTTGCAGAAAATGCAGGCATTCCAGCGTAAGGATCATCGACTTCGAGTGGAGTTTGAAAATTCATTTATGCAGCGGTGTAAAGCGGATAAATAATTTAATGCTATAGTACAGTAGACGTACGAGGCACAAAGTTTACAAGAGATGCCATTTTTAATAGCCCAAAACTAATACAAATCCTGCATTCGTCGTCGGTTCTGGTGGTGTAGTGGTAACCATACTTGCCTTCTAAAATCAAGATCGCGGGTTCAAACCCGGCCAGGATCGATAGATTTTTGTCGGGCGTAAACATCCTAAGTATGGCTTCCTTCGAAAGGGAAGTAAAGCCGTGGGTCCCATGTCTAGATTTACGGCACGATAAAGAACCTCAAGCATGAAAGAAGAGGCCTCTGAGCAAAATTTGTCGGCCGTTTCACGCCCTGAGTTGAATGGGACGCTGATGACCTGAGATGTTAAAGAGTGTCCGTAAATAACTAAAATCAATCATTCAACCTCCCTTCATCCTTTCAACTGCTGGTATAGTACGGCTGGGTGCTGGAGAAATGGCTAACGACGCATGCGGGGAGAGGGCTTTATCTGCCCAGTAAAACATTACACACTGCATGTGTATAATCTATTCAAACACTCAATATTCGGTCCATCTTTTTACGTTAACAAAGGTGAATATTAATAGAGAACAGTTGGACATTATCAACACCTTTCTCTGATTAGCCATCTCTCCAGCTCCCAGTAGTACATTATTACGCGATTGAGACTATGTATTTCCCAACGGACTGGAAGGGGAATATGTTCAAAAATTCCATACCCAATGTCAATACAGGGTGCATGTTGTGTCAACGTGATGGAACTAAGTTAGTTGCAGTAATCTCAGAGTATACTGCTATGGGCGGCATAGTTCGTTAAGGAGCGACTCGTGAACGGGAGGTTCGCGAATACCGCCAGGGCCGTCCTCCCTGACAGTTTTTTTTTCAGGTTTTTCTCAGTCCTCATAAATGGCAAATGCCGGGGAGTTACCCTAAACTTAAGCCGGGAATTTTTCCCTCACTCCAAAAAAATCTTTTCCCAATTTATTATTGCATTTCATGTATCATCAGTGTTCACCGTCTGTGGTGTCTCAGGAGTAAAAAAGGGCGTTAAACACAATTCAAAAAAAAAAAAATCTCACCTTATTGCCGTAAAGATGTTTTCTATGTTTGAATCAAGAGGCGTGGATTAACATTGAGATCACGTGAGGGAGGAACGGTAAAAAGTCGCGAGAGTTTACGGGAAACATGCTGGAGATGGATAGGCAAAGATAGTGAGGGTCAGCAGAGTGGGTAATAACCCATTCAACAGTGTTCCACGTGTTGAAAGGCTTGCTACAGTATCGCATATTTGCATCCCTTTTGGTACCTCAACACAATACGAATATTTAGAAATTTCACCGTTTTGCTCTTGCAGTCGACTATTTGATACATCACAACAGAAAAGATCGCTCGTTCCTTCACAGGATAAAACTTCGATGTGATCTTATCAATCAGAACTGAAGCATCATTCCAGTGGGGAGCGGCACACATTAGTCCTGGTCAGTCCTGGTTGCCTAGTGGTATCTCGTAGACCCAAGGTCGGTCCTGGTGGTGTAGTGGTTACCATACTTGCCTCTTACACCCAAGATCGCGGGTTCGAACCCGGCCAGGAACGATGGATTTTTTTCGGGCGAAAAAATCGTAAGTATGGGCTTCCTTCGTAAGGGAAGTAAAGCCATGGGTCCCGTGTCGTACATTTACGGCACGAAAAAGAAACCTCAAGCCTGAAAGAGAGGCCTCTGAGCAAAATTTGTCGGCCGTTTCACGCTCAGAGTTGAATGGAACGCTGATGACCTGAGATGTTAAAGAGCGTCCATAAATAAATCAATCAAAAATGAAAAAAGTAGACCCAAGATCGCGGGGTTCAATGGTAGGAGCGATGACTTTATTTCGGGCGTAAAAATCTAAGTGTGGCATTCTTCAGAAGGGAAGTAAAGCATTAGGTTCCATGATTTACGGCTCGTATAAGAACCTCAAGCGCGAACTGTGCAAAAATTTATCGGCCGTTTCACGCCATGAATGAATAGGACGCTGATAACCTGAGATGTTAAAGAGCGTCCGTACTACTACATAACATAACTACTATTACTACCACTACTTCCATCACCACTTCCACTATTTACTACTAAAACTGCTGCTACTACTATTACTACTATTACTGCTAATGTAAGTACTATTACTAGTGCTACTACTATTACTGCTGCTACTACTACTACTAGTATTACTACTACTATTACTACTACTACTACTATACTACACTACTACTACTACTACTACTACTACTATACTACACTACACTACTACTATTACCACTGCTACTGGCACTTCTGCCAGTGCCTGCCACTACTCCTGCTATTAGAATTACTACTTACTACTATTACTACCACTATTAGCACCACTATCACCACTATCACTGCCATAAGTCACCACCGCTACCGCTTCCACTTATACATCACTGTGAGGAATTTACTGGCATGTGGGCAGTGGTAGATAGCAGAAAACTCTCCATTCATGAATATCTCCTTCTTTGATCTCTTGCCAAACTAAGTTAAATAATCTCTTGCGTAGAAGAGCGCTTGTTTGCTGACATCAATAAAATCAGCAGTACTTTTAAGCGGGGAACTATATTTAAGTGATGGGTGTACTGGTTGTAGAACAAATTTATCCGCGATATGAATACGTTGTCACTCTTTTTTTTTTTCTTCTTCCCACAATCATAATTAATTTTCTTAATTTTATTCCCATAATCACAATTAATTTTCTTCGCAAATTTTCAAGAATTAATTAAATTCCTTTGTAAATATTCAGGAATTAATATATCACAGTTTTGGAGACATAACATACACTGATTCCAGTAGTGATGTGCTGCAGACCTTGGATTCCTTAATTTAGTACTCCGGGAACATCCCGGTAAACGTTCAAAATATTTTTCTTTGGCGTTTGATTTGATCGTACACACTTGCAATGTCGAATTTTGGCATATTAAAAGGCGACATGACAAAACCAAACATGACATGCACTTAACCGAATAAACAATTTCCTAACTTGAACACTCGGGGCTGTAGCTCAAAGGAGATGACTAGATTGTAAATTAACCCGAAGCTGCCACAACTAATTTATTGTATCATTAGGAGTGGTTTGAGTTACCGCACTACACAGGAGACTAAGTCTTATTTCCTTTGGGACTGATGCAGTGCTAAGCCTGCTGCCCAAGTTTGCTTATCGGCTCTGCGATATCGACTTCTAGGTGCTCCCATTACTGGTCTAAATGTCAATCTATTTTGACTGCGCAAATTTCTGTCTTCAACAAAACGCGATCTCTTATAGTCAAGACGATAGATTTAAATTCATCACCACCAGGTCCTGGAAGTTAATCACATTTCATCTTTTGTTTTTGTGATCGCTTTGTTAACTTTTATATAAACATTATGACATCTTCTTAAAAACTTTGCTTTCCTCGTTTGTATTTTTATGACATTTTCGTGCACTGTCTCTCATTTTTAGTTATATAAATGTTTCCTTCTTCGTGTTTGTGACATATCTTGTGTTTTCTGCAGAATATGTCACTGTTGCCAGTTCATTTTAGAATTTACTTTTAGTCCTCTCCTCCTCTTGTTACTTATATGTTGTATGTCGTCAATCTTGTCCCTAATTAAGAAATTTGTCACACTCTTTTGGACCTTTTTCATAGTTTTCTAATTTTAAGCATATAACATTTATTCTTAATAAAACTAAAAGCAGTGCAAAGAAAAACTGTTTAAAGAAAATAGCTGAAATTTAATTCATAGAATCTTAATTCAAATTATGACTACCAAGGGTGCCAAAAATGCATACACACTTTCACATTAGAAGTCTATTTAATATATTCCAAAGTTGGGCCGAAAAACAACAGTAATGTGTACTATGATATTCTATAAACAGACGTGACTCACATACATTATGATAGCGTTGCTACGTGACAGGTAAATCAACAAAACAAATGAAACCATGAAACAAAAGATTTCATAAATCAACAATGAACAAATGAATCTAAGATTATCATATGATGTTTAGTAAACAGACGTGACTCACATTATGCTATGCTAGCGTGCGAAGCTCGGTCCTGGTGGTGTAGTGGTAACCATACTTGCCTTCTAAAGTAAAGCTGTAGGTCCCGTGTCGTACATTTACGGCACGAAAACGAACCTCAAGTCTGAAGCAAAATTTGTCGGCCGTTTCACGTCCTGAATTGAATGGGGTGCTGATGACCTGAGATGTTAAAGAGCGTCCGTAAATAAACAAATCTAGCGTGCTACAACAAAATGGAGCCAAGATTATCGTTTGAACAGCGGAAAGCAATTTTGCAGTGGTATCGGAAAACCGAGAATGTTATTGAAGGCAATGGAGATAAAACAGAACCTTTCTGGGGATCTAACTCCTTTGGACTTCTACCTATGGGGGAACTGTTAAGGGTGTTTGTATACCACAGAAAACCATCTGCACTGGCAGAATTTCGGGCAGAAATTGAAATTGAAACGGCCTGTGCTGCAATCGCTTAGAACACTTTCGCAAACGTTGCTCAATCAGTAGTTCAACGCACTCAGAAGTGTATCGACGCCGATGTTGGGCATTGTGAGCAACTGTTGTAACTGTAAAAGTCTAAGATGATTAGTGCTTATCATTTTCTGTTTGTGTGAATTCAATTTTGTTACGTTAAGACAGTTTTTTCTTCGCTTGAAGTAAGTACACGTTTTTGTGGCACCCTCTGTATTATTAGAAGAAAATAAATTAATAAATCATCTCACTTATTTTTATTTATACTCTTCTGCTTTAAATTTATATAGAAAATTTGTAATTTTAATAGTACATATAGAATATTTTTTTAAGGAACACCTTATAAATCATTGAAGATATAAAAAGAAAGCTTGTTATTTGTAGGACTAAGAATTTTTGTAGTGAAAACCCCCTTAAAACCATGAAATTTATAACTTAAATTCAATATATTAGAAAAGGTCACTAAGATTTAAATAAAAAATAAATTTTAAACTTTCTTTAAATAAAGAATATCTTTGAATTATAATTATAACCATTACTTTTTCAGAATTAAACTTCTTTTCCAGTAAAATATACGCTACTGAAGACAAACACATACACACACATCTGTTTTGGATCCCCCCTTTATTCTTTTTTACTTTACCGCGTAAACAGGCAAATCAAAATGCTCACCTCCATTTTCATCATTAAATTATTCTCAAACAATTTAATCTAAGATATATAAAATGAATCTATTACCACAAGAAAAAAATTAATTCTGCCATAAAGCAACGTAGCTTACGTTCTATATAACCACTGTAGCAACTACACATATTCCATATTCTCTATTTAGTAACGCTGGGCGAGAGTACAGAATTAATTTATTCTTTTAGGACTAACCTCTTCACGTTTCCAATCATGTGGTTCATTTCAGCAAACTGGCTATGATAAATTGCTTCTAAAGATTTTACTGTTGATAGCCGTATACACGCGAAGGCCTTGAAATTAAGATGAAGAGAATATTTAATTAGATCACATTAAAATGGAAGCTGCCTGGATCAGTTGTACTCACTAGAAAAATACAGAGAGCCAAATATAAGAAACCGGTTTTGTAGAAGAAACGCACCAAATTTGACCTACGATAGTGCTAGTAATATGCAGACTTAAATACTCGTATACATTTTTATCCATTTATTATTAATATTGAGTTTTCTATTAATAGTTTTATATTATTATTATTATTTATATTACAAATCTACTACTATAGCTATGTCATCAATGGGACAGTTATTTCAACAACAAAATAAATAAATACATTATTTTATGTAGACTACTGCAGTTTATTGAAGTTGAAAGTTGGATTCTGCTATTATATTGCTCAATCTTGTCAATATGAGTTGGTTAATTTAAAATAGATATCCTCAACAAGTTTTCTAAGTTGTCATTGGAGAAACAAACTCTATGTTTGCCTTTGATGAATTTTATTTTCCTGAAAGCAATTTCACAAATATACGCTGACGAAAAAAGACACAATATTTTATATATACATGACACAAACTTTTGATATTTTTTTCTGAGAGTATAACCCAAAAACTGTAAAACTGGATTAGTTTTTCGATTCTCTTGAAAAATACATTCTAGTTCTGAATCCTACTGGAGGTCAATAGTTTCTAATATTAGGTCCAAAATTGACAACCAGTTACATCTACTGTCGTTATAACCAGGGCTTTTCGACTAATCGATATGGGCTTTCTAAAAAAAAGTAAATCTCACGCTGAAATCATGGCGAAGTACAAGGAGGAATTCTATGTAGAGTTTCAAGTTTATTTTTCCTCTGAGTCTTCTTGAATAAGACGTTGAAATGATGGGAAACTAAAATAGTTATTATTACTCAGTACTTCTGAATATATTTTCAATTTTTGTTCCAAAGAAAAAAAAATAATGCACATTTCAGCTGTATGCGAATTTGGACCTCATTCAGTACTCCAGCCAGGAAGGCTAGTTCAGAATATTTTTTATCCGTTCACATAAAAGAGTTTTATTTCATGGCGAGAATTAAAATATCACTCCATAGCTCTTCCTTTCCTTAACCACATTTCCTCACTGTGATATATAACATCACCATTGCCGTGAATTAAGTTCTTTAAGAAATTCTCTGAATTGCCTGTTGTTTAGTTCACATAGCCTATTGAAATTAATGACGTTAATTACTTTCTTCATCATAGATTTGAAAGTTTCATCAAATTTAGCAGCAATTTTTTCTTGGCGTAAAATGCAATGCTATTTAAACGACAATGATCAAATTAGAACAATCTGCCAGTCAATAATACGCTCATTTCGCCACTGCTAAGAACGACACAGGGATATCAATATCTGATAGGTATTACTATTAGAACTGTTGTATCATAATTCCTATCTTAATACGATATTTGACAAATAAAAGCAACTGAGAGTTGCAACTAATATCTACGAGCCAACTAAGTTGTCGCATTCATGAATTTCTTCCAGAGTGCAGAGCATCATATCTCCTGACATTTCGTTAACTCTCTCCTAAAACAAGTACATGTACTGTGAGAAACGGTTTCATGTTACGTGCTGCATGCACTTTCTGCTACTTGATATAATGCTTTTGTTGTCAATTCATTTTAGTTTACGATAGTACGGTATAATATTTTTTGTTCAACACTATTGACATTTTTACTTTTTTTTTAAGTTACTTGTTTACTCTCAAATTAGAATTGTTTATTAAAATCTAAAATATATTAAATTGCATTGCACTACAATGATCAAATTAAAACGGTCTACCAATCGATAACACACTCACATCTGAACATGTGCGCCACTGCTAGGAATGATACAGGGATAGCCAGCATTGTCTACAATTTCACACAATTATCTAAGTAAATGCAACAAAAGTAAAATTACTTCAAGATACGCATTAAATGTTCTCGGGGGTCGCACACGCCATGCGGGCCGCATAATGAGTATCACTGATCTAAATTCATTGCTCTAACATCAACCATTGTCATAGGTTTTTATCTGTGCAGTTGTTTTACTGTTACGATACATTTTTGCAGACCGCTCTTTTTGCGGCCGCGTGCACATCACGATTGCTAATGGTAGTTCTATTGATAACCTTGGAAGTGCTGGTTCTGCCAATTATCTACTCAATGCGGCAACAATACCTAAGGAAATCAACAAACACTGGCCAAGTCTGTGCACTGATATTAGTCACATAATACTAAAATATACAGAGAGTGCAAAAAATGTGCACACACTTGCAAAGAAAAACCTGTGTTAACATAACAAAACTGAATTCATACAAACAGAAAATGATGAGCACTAATCGTCTTTTACTTTTACAGTTAAAACAGTTGCTCAAAATCAGCTCTCCTTTATGCGGGTGATTTAATATTGATATCTACAACAATTGACGGTTTGCAAAGAGAACTAGACTGCTTAGGGAATGGCAGTCAATGAGAAGACCAAAGCCATGACGTTCAAGGATGGTGCAGTGCACAGCAGGAAAGAGAGGTGGGAGTATGCAGGTCAGACACGGGAAAATGTTAAGAAATTCACATACTTGGGAGTCACCTTAGCTATGAACGGGAACTGGGCAAGACACATAGGCAACACAAAACGCAAGTGCATAATTAAAATTGTAAAGGCATTAAAGATTTTGGTCAAAATACCGGAAACTCCGATGAGTACAATGGAGATGGTGTACAAGGGCAGTTGTAAGGTCAATTAAGGCGTATGAAGAATTGAATCAGATACAAACGCAGTTTCTAAAACGGTTGCTAATCATATGGAGGAGTAGAGCAAATTGTAAAGAGTTTGGTATTTCTAACGAAAGTGTGAACTTAAAAATAAGAACAATTGAGTACTGGATAAAAATAATAGAGGGGGAAGGGATCAAGCCCTTCTTCGAGCAGTTTGTCTTAATAAGGGAAGTATGGGATACGGGTTGGGTTTCAAAAATAAAGAAAGGCGTAGACAAAATTGGACTAGGGTAAATTTGCTTAAGGGAAGAAGACATTTCCCGAAATAGTTGGAAAATAGTTCACAGACGTTTGTGAGATATAGATAAGGCAAAATACTGAGTCCCAATGCGCAGAAAAAGTATCGCTTAACCTGCAGGCTCAAATACATCCAGTGTGGAGGAGGGGGAATTATCTAGATATCTGTGGCAAAGAAGAAAGAAGTGTTCTCGCATGGTTCAAATTAGGGGCTTGGAAAGGAAATAAAACAGTTAATGCTCTCGGGGAGAGAATTTGTCCACCGTGTGGAGAAAGCGATACCTGGAGGCATATTTTGGCACAATGCAGGAATACGGAGATTTTAAGAAATGAACATTTATCACCGCAATTGTTGAATTCCAGCAGAAGTTTGAACATTTGCCGGGAAGTGTTGGCGCATGCGAGATACTCACACAATTTGAGAATATTTCTAGAGAAGACCGACACAGAAGGTTAATGGCTATAGTGAAGAGGGGGAGTTGGAGAGGGAGTGTGAGTAAATGGAAGGGGGGCTCAAGAGTAAGGGTCCCATTCCTGTTTATGTATTTGTATATAAAATTACTAATAGAAAATGTGTAAGTGTATCGACGTGTTTGTATATTTGTATGTATGGACGATATTAGCAAGTATGGCCGCAAGTTGTACTTACTGGTGTATATTTTAAAACTGATAATGTACCCATTATATCACCAATAATTTTGTGAACCTATTATATGGAGAGAAATCTTTAGTGCATCTTATGACAGCGCCAAACCACACCATGCTCCAGGGATCATATGAATTGGATGTTATTACTTGCACCTCGATCCCTGGCCTCATTCCAATAGAACATGCACGGAACAGATGTGTCGCGAGGTTTGGCTGACTTGTTCATGACCTACGGCAGAGGTTACCAGCTAATCATATGAACAGGGTGCTGAGAAAGGTGGAAGCGAGGAGGATAGTCGGTTTTTAAGTGCATAGCAATTAATCATTTTTACTACAGACTTCAATGTCTCTTTTACACCTCAGTTTTATAAGTAAGAAACATTCCTGATTTATTTACTTGCATGAAATCTGTGTATTACATAAAATACCAGCATTACATTGTATTTTTCTAAAAATGAATTATGATAATATTTAAATGGCCCAATATTTCATCCTAAAGTATGTAAAACTGCATGAATTCAGTGTTACAAGTGCTTTAATTTTTTATTTTTAACAGGTTATCTAAATCAACAATATATGTTAACGATACAGTTCACCACCCTGTTCTGCTTTCCGAAAATATCAAGAGTGGCATTGGAAGCCGAAAATGTGAATTTTACCAGAAATTAATGTGATTTCACTCATGTGATGTCATCTTAAAATCGACCAATGAAACAAAATAAAATTATGAATTTTGACCAAACACAGCCGGATTACGGAGTGAAATTATTGAGAAAAAATATGTATCAAATCCGTTTTATCACGCGACGTGCACTGACGCGAATGGACGATTCTTCTCCACTTTCGTTGATCTTATCATTAGGAATTCTAAACTACAGAATGCAAAGACAAATAGGAACACTGTATGTTATCGTCTTTTTTTATTTGTTTTTCTCAGTTGATATTAGAAAATTAATGGTAACGATTGTACTAGTCAACTTTTGTCCATTTCAGTCTCACGGTTTCTGAATAGAATAGATATTCATAAGAATAACATTTTATACAAGTGTTAAAATGTTATTCTATGCTCGAATTTCAAATATATAAGAAAAATAAAAATAAAGTAAAACTATTAACAATGTAACAAATTAACAGTAATTATAATAGTACAAAAGGATAAAACACCAAGAAAAAGTCACAATATGCGATCTCAATTGTGACTTTTTCTTGGTGTTTTATCCTTTTGTACTATTATAATCACTGTTAATTTATATATATATATATATATATATATATATATAAAACAAATTAACAGTAATAATAAAAGTAGAATAGGATAAATACTTAGATAAAGTCACGCTTGAAATTGCTATATTTCGAACTCGTTGAGTTCTTCAGTGGCAAGAAGCTAGTAGACTTGTCGAAATATAGAAATTTCAAGTGTGACTTTATCTAAGTGTTTATCCTATTCTACTTTTTTATTACTGTTAATTTGTTACATTATTAATAGTGCTACTTTATTTTTCTTTTTCTTTTATATATATGTATATATCACTTTTATTCTTATTCTATTCATGAAATCCTAAATCGTATTATTTTCTTCTCTATTGGCATTACTGACAATCGGCATTCTTCTTCGCAAGATTGTTTGAAAAAGTTAAGTACAAATATACAATTATTACACTTTCATAATCCAAGTTTAGAGGAGTTACAATTAAATTCTAATTTATTCGTGAAAGAGTCCTAATAAATATCACTCGAGAGGATCTGAACTTTCCAGATAAATTCCCTCACTATGTTCGTAAATTTATCGGTAATCTCAGACCCTCTCGTGATATTCCTTGTGATAAAATTCATTCCGGCTTGCACCAAGCCTATTTTGGGTTCTCCAAAGGAATCAGTATGGGTTGCAATTAGTGATGGAGCATCTGCTACCATGGTTCTGAAATAGCTTTAGCATTAACCATACAGTAGCTGACTCTCATCTGTTTAGCATTCCGATGTATACAATAGCAGGTTTAACCTCCTTTCTCTGATGTCACGAGTCCTAATTTGCCACACGCTTATGTTGATATCTTGTTTCCGGAGGAATTGTTCCATCTATACTTATAATCAACCTGTTGGCACTCCGGTTATTTGGCAAAGAATATGAACAAAATGGGAAGAACTCTAGAAACACGTTAAAGAATCTATCAGCTCCACCACGTTGCTCATGTATTAAATTGAAATTCCACTTTTGATACTAATTTTGAGGAGTCGCTGAGATTCGCGAGCTTTCCTTCCCTCATGTGCTGATCGAAAACAACAGACTGGGTCGCTCAGAACGCTAGGGTTAACCTTGCTTATCTAAAGGCAGGACTACTGGTTTGCAACTTGTTTCAATTGTGTATCGTCTCTCTACATTCATAATGAGCTCATCTTATCCCATTCATATACTTTAAGAACTCCTTCAGAGTTCCCGGCTGAAGTGAGGTAAGTTTTCCTGTTGGGGGAAACATACTAAATTCCCTTTTTAATTTTGAAATAAAGTTAGTAAGAATTTAATCCTAAAATAATGCAAAAATTATTCAACTTTACTATTTTATAAGAGAAAACCTACTGAAAAAAAATTATATCATGTAACATGTTGGTTGTTGCACGGCTTGAAGGTACAAGTTAGTCAAACATATCTCTGGAGATTTACATTAATATTGAACCTGCCAAGCTAAAATTATTATCAATAGGAACAGGATTTTGTGAAGCCTTTTGTTAAATTATGCAGAATTTCAATGTGTGTACCATCATTGCTCTCGCGCTTTCCTTAGCATGGCATGATTTTGATGACACACACCTTCAGTTCCTTTTGGTCAGAAAACAAAAAGGATGATACAAAGAGTCTTCAATCTTTCCCTTCAAAAAGTCGCAAGTATTCAGATCGCGGAGATGTAGTAACAGCTGTTGGTGGCTCCTTGACTTGTGCCAGATTCAGAATCGTGGCAGTGTCATATTCAGAGATCTACGAAACTCCTAATGAAAATGCAGGGGGATCCTTCATCTTGTTGGAGCTGAGCACCAACCGCATTATCGACATGTCCAGATTTGATATCCGCGAAGAAGAATGGTCCAAAAACCATTAGGTAAAATTACAAAGAACCTGATTGCACGTTAAAATATCTCTGCCAATCAGGTGGAAGTAGTGGCCATCCCTGAAAATCAATAACAAAATCATTTCTCACTAACACCTTGAAGTGTTTGCAGAAGGCGTGCCGTCAATCATGATGACGTTAAGTGTCAGAGTTTGAAGAACCTGCAAGCACTTGCGATGAATTCTCTGAACATTTTATTATGGCATTCCAAGTGTTTGCTGCCCCATTGAAGTTGCTACACACGCTCCATTTCGGTTGCCGATGTAGATTGCGGACTGTGGATTTTCTCTTACCTTTAAATCCTGCACAGCTTGGCTTATACATTTGTGAATCCTTCTCATGCTCTCTTAGGAAGCAGAGTTGAACGGAGATTACACTAGGATTCAAGTGCACAAAGTTTTTTCTCCTACTGTGGTCGCCATTTTTATTAAATGCTATTTGTTGACGAAATTGTCAAAATGAATTAATTATTACCCACTATGCTCGTAAATTTATCTAGGAAACTCAGAACATTCACTAATAATTATGACTCTGAAATCGGAGTCTGGAACAGGTGAACTTCGATTACTATTATTTGATGTGTCACTATGGGTCATTGGGGAAAAACAAAATTGAGGTTTAAGAATACTAAATGCATGTATTTCCCTTTTCTTGTATTAATTTAAGATACATTTTCATAATTCCAGCTTATGCTACTAGGATTACCTTTTAAGTTTTTACAAAAACTAAAAAAGGGGAAAAAAAAAAATGAAACAAACTGTTCTATTGCTTTTTAAAATATTCGCCTTTAAGATTTACACTCTTTTGCATGCGTTCAAACAAATTTTCGAAACATTTTTCCTCCTCTGAAGTCGGTATCTCAAAAACATGGGTTTTAAAGGCTTCAAAAGTTTCTTGAGATTATGAAAAACGCTGTCCAAGCATTTTAATGAGACATTAATTCGACATTACCTTCCTAAAAATCCTTTCACAATTTATTATTTTATGTATCATCAGTGTCACCGCCTGTGATGCCTCAGTAGTCAACACGATTTAAAAAAAGACACGATAGAGTGCAGTGGTTAATTATTTTTCTCATTTTATCATTTTGTGGTGTGATTTTTGGTGTGCGATTGTTTCCTGCTCATTGATTTGTGGGAAAACAGAATTAGCGGCACTGAGAAGAAACATGCCCTTCTATGTGGAAAAATGTTACGGTAAAAGTTGCGATAAATTTAAAGCGACATATGGCTGTGATTATTTGAAATTCAAAATGTCATTATATTTGATCGGTAGAAGACATGTCACTTATTTTTCATTAATTTGCCGCTAGAAGTCAGTGCGGTTTTTATGATTTTGATAGCCTACCCTGATCTGTTTTCTTGTCGCCTCATATGCATAGTGGAGTGTGCGGTTAAAACAAGAATCAGTAATTCAATTGCAGTTGCCCGGTCACCCGCGTAACTTTGTTCGCACAGCCGAACGTACGACTCAGCAGACCATTTATAGTAGCTCCGTTTCTCATGTAGTTTAGCATGATCGAGTGTTTTAGTAGTTCATTTGATTTGAAGATAGTTGTATTGTGTGTTTAGATGAGATTAGGCGCAAGATTAGAACACACTTCAAAGAGGTATCTCAGACATTGATATGGGAGACAGGAATATAATAGAGCACTTACAAAACTTAAATTAAAACCATACAGAATCTCAGTAATTCAGCGTAAATTGGATTATCAATAGATTTAAATCATTTTATATTAATGATGAGTTAATTAATTTCCCGAACAATTTTGAATTCCAAACTTTTTCATATTTTTAGATTATACTTTCAAGGTATAAATGATGTTTGGAGGGAGGGAATATAAATGAAAGCAAATGCGAATTGATAATCGTAAACAGCATATATTAATAAGGGGAAAAAAATATAATATTGTGTCCAGGTTTGCCTTTGCAGTCATTAGACAAGAAACTAACTATTCTTCTGGTTGTGTTTAATAGACGAAGTTTAAATGTTCTATTTTCTACTTTCAGGGCATAGCATTTGTATCGTATTTTAATGGGGGAAGAGGACATTATTTTTGCTAATTAAGTTAAGCACGTAACAAAATAAGGTAATATCGACAGTACAGGTTAGAGCAAAGCAAATCGTTTCACATTTCTAAAATTACACAAGTTTACTTACAGTCAACTGTTAAATAAATCCCAAGAAAAGTATTGCAATAAGAAATTAGGTATTTTAGCAGCAATTTAATAGCTAGTAAACTGTTTATAGTAAACCCTCTGTAAAATAATTCTATGTTTGAGTTATGCTATATCATTTTAATTGTAAAAATAAAACCTACTGTTGTTTTAAGTAATCGTGCTAATTTGTTGTAAACTTCCACATTTCTTGTATTTATATAATTAAATCTTTAAAACTTCCTTATGTTACACAAAAATAATAACAAAAATGAATTTTATGATCAGCAAATTATCACAAGTAATATCACGATAGGGTCTGAGATTACAGATAAATTCACGAACGTAGTGGGCCGGATATTTATTAGGAACTATATCACGAATAAAATAAGAAATTAAAATATAAATACCGTAAACTTGGCTTACAATATTGTAATAATTGCATATTTGAATTTAACCTTTTCAAGCAACCTCGCGAAAGAAGAATGCCGATTGTCAGTGATGTTAATAAAGAAGAGCAAAATATGGGTTTAGGTCTATTTCATGAATAGAATAAGAATAAAAGTTTATATATATATATATATATTTGAAATTCGCGCACAGAATATTAACATTTGTATAAAATTTATGAATGTCCATTCCATTCAGAAACCGTGAGACTGAAATGGACAGAAGTCAACTATTACAATCACCGTTGGATTTTCTAACATCAACTGAGAGAAAGAGAAAAAAAGATAACATACAGTGTCTCTATATTTTTTTGTATTCTGTGGTTTGGAATTCCTAATGATAAAATCAAATTTCACGTTTGACACATCACCAAACGCTTTGGAGAACATTTTGCGTTATGATTGCCCACGCTTTTGTTCCTATCAATAGCTCCCCACCGCATGACGTCACATGAGTGAAATAGCCCACATAATTTAAACTAATATTTTTCATTTTTTTTAATAGTGTTTAACGCCCGTTTAAACCACTGAGGCCTCACAGGCGGTGGACACATGAGATGAAATGATAACTTAGGATTTTTTTAAAGGAAAGAAGCATTCCAGAGGTAAGTTTACGATACCTCCCTGGCATGTGCGTTTATGACGACTGAAAAAAATCTGAAAAAAAAAAACTCAGGACGGTCCTGGTGGAAATCGAACCTCAGACTTCCGCTCACGAGTCCGCGCCTTAAGGACTTCGGCCAGCTGCCACAATAGTAAGCTGGTTTTGTACCAATTGTAGGTAGGAAATTAAAATAAAAATCGGAAGAATAAGTCGGTAAAGAAAGTGCTCTATATTCACTACAGCGGATCTTACTCTTCAGATTTTCGGAATTCGTATCAAGCACTTTGTTATTACATCCAGTACCAGTTCATGTTAGTGAAGGGCTTATATTTACGAAGTTCAAGGGTTAATGGCATATTCTGTGTTGCACTAATGGAGTGGCATACAGTGGCTTACTACGACATCAGCAGCAAGTGGGGTCTTGCAAAATCCTTTGAGAAGATTGATCAAACTACAGGAGTAAGGTATCCACGCAACCTGGGAGGCTGCGCTGTATTTACTTTCCGGCTTAAGCTTACCAGGGCGCACTAGGGGAGATTGCTGAGGCCTAAACCCTATTTGTTCGCATGAATGGGAAATGTAGGTGTGAGCCAATACCTCGCCTTAACAAAGCGCTTGTTAATGCCATATCACCTCCCTCGTGCTTCCTAAAGCGAATGTCAGGCAACAGATAAACTATGGCTTGTTTCCAACATGGTTTCCATTAGCTTTCAGTTGAAGTTTAAATATAAACAATTAATAAATGTAGCAAAAATAACTTCTCTTAGTCCGAAACATAAAAATTTTTTAGAAAAAAAAAAAGAGGAGCATTCAATCTTAAAACTTATACATTTTTGAACGGTGTTCTACAGAGGAGGTAGAAACAAGTTACGGTAAGTAATGGAGAAGTAGTGATACCCGAGTTATTTACTCGAAATCATAAAATATTTACAGTATAATACAACAATAACAATAGATGAGGAAAGAAATGTTTACAACACTTAGTTTATCATATAGAACGAGGCACTTAAAAACTGCCAACTCAACTATCTTTGCGCTGTTGCCATTAGATTTAAAGGCATTCGCATTCAGGGGGTTCTAGATTAACTCCCGTTGGGTCGGCCATCCTGAACCTGCGTTTTTTTTTTTTTTTTTTTTTTCGTTGTTTCCCCTGTTGGTTAAAGCGAACACTGGGTTTAACAATTTCTACTCATTTCATTTAGTTTCCTTTTACAGCTTTAGTTTCAAAGTCCGAAGCGTCAGGCTAAGCGGGCTGGTGGCTTGCATTCTGGAAACTTTTTGTCTTAGGGGATCGGGGATAGCTCTAGTGGGGGCAGAGGCAACTGGGACTTGTCATCTGTGGAAACGTTAGGGACCCCACCTACGCGCACGTCTTGCTTCGTCGGATTCCTGGCTATCTGATATATTCCTCTTATTCCTTCTTCCTGGAGATGCCGTACTGTGGGGCATATTTACAACGGGCCCGTGTGCCTGTTCTCCACTGTACACCATCTTATGTTATCCTATCCTATCCATAAGATCCACATATGGGCGGCTCAGAAGCCGATCAATGTTAAGTAATCAAACGAAGGAAATCACATAGAAAGGGGTTTCATCAGATTACTCGTTTCAAATTGCAATTGAGATTTAAATTAACTAATCAAATGTATTTGTATGATAACGTCTATAGTAACTTACAAATTACTAACAAAAAGTGTTACTTGATAAATGTAATAATTTCAGGCAAAAACATAAAAAATATTGACACATTGCAAATTTTTCTGCTGGAACCCCGCAGAATACTAGCAGCACGAGTTTTGGGTTTATCGTTGTTAAATTATGGGAGAGAACGATGGTAAAAATTATGCGATGGTAGGTCCATAAGTTTCAGGCCTAACCATTTTCTAGGTACAATATAGAAAAAAAATTTTTTTTAATTACACAGTTACCCTTTATTGCAATGCACTTCTCACATCTTTGAATTAACATTTCAATCCCACCCTCAAAATAGTCAGAAGTCTTGTCTGCAAAATGGGCATAAACAGCATTCATCATTCGCACTTAAATTTCCTTCCTGGAAGGTCCTTCTTGGATTTTGAGAAGAGGAAATAGTCACTGGGAGCTAAATCTGAAATGTAGGGTCTCCTTGAAGAAGGCTCACACCACCATTTAGCTTTCCTCTCCTTTTCTCTTTGATATAAGCACGTAGTCTGTGCAATAGGCCAGCACAGTACTCCCCATTTACTGCGGTGTTCCTTTCCTTGAAGTAAATGAAGATTATTCCTTCACAGTCCCAAAAGATTGTGGCCATGAATTTGGTTGACTGAGTGACCTTGGCCTTTAGAGGCGGTGCTTCGCCAGGTATACGCCCCTCCATTGATTCTCTTTTGGACAAGGGATCATATTAGAGGACCATAGTTTCATCTCCTGTAACACTGGTTTGCAGAACTTCTCTCTTATAGCCACGACAGAGCTCCAAAATGCCTGACAACAGATGACTCGTTGCTGCTTTTGGACTGCAGAAAGAAGTCTAGGCACCCATCTTGCACTAACCTTATTCATGTTTAAATGTTGATGAACAATTCGAAGGAATGTAGTTTTAGAAAGGCTCAACCTTGCTGCTATATCTGTAATTTTAAGCCGCCGGTCTTTCATAATTTCTCCTTCATCAGGAGCGATGTTTTCAGAAGTGAGCAACCTCCAAGAGCCGCCCTTTCTGGACCCATTCGAAAAAGTTTGGCCCATTTTTTTACGGTAGAATATGAGAGGAATGTTTTCCCATATACACCGTCCAATCGCTGTTTAATTTCATTTGGAGTAAGTCCTTGTTATGAAAAACGTAATAACAGCTGGAAACTGCATTTTGAACATGTCACAATCTTCTACACATAACTTTCTTTATGCAACTATATCTGAACAACACAACGGAGCGGAAGTTACAGCTGCAATTCTTTACTTAACACATGACATCATATAAGGAATTTATGAAGGCGATAATCCCTATCGGCGAGGCCAGAAACTTAGGGACCTACCATCGTACATCAGTGGTGTGTACAACAAGGTTGTTCTTTTTTAATCTTACATTTCATAAGTCTAACATTGTATATGGTGGTTCTTCATATATTGAATGTTCGCCTTGACTAAATTATTTGACATTTACAAACTCTCTGGAAAATGCTATCATACGCTTCGAGGTCTAAGGATTTTTGGGAGGCACTCTTGAACCAGCATTACGGCTTAGCATGTTGAAAGACTTGACGTTACAAGGTGGATCAAATGCCCTGCTGCACTGCTGGAAAGAATGTCCTTGCTGCTGGTGCTGTTGTTGGAGCATTAAGGACGCAGATGGTGGAAGTACTGTGCTCCACTTGCAAAGTTTCATAGTGGATTCAAGTACTACTATCTCATGGCCTTATTATTATTATTATTATTATTATTATTATTATTATTATTATTATTGTTATTATTTATTTATTTATTTATTTTTGCAGGAGTTAAAGGAGATTTACCATAATTACAAATTATCGCTAAACCACTGGGTTCACAGGTTTCTAGAATTTGCCTTAGGCTAGTGTGTATATATATATATATATATATATATATATATATATATATATATAAATTAGTTGCGAATTGGAATAAGAGCGGCTTGCAGCAAGAGCAGCAGCAAAGTATTCCTCTAGCAGGAGGAGCAGTTTACTGTATTTGTTCAGGGGCTAATGTGAAGTTGTTGACAGCAGTTGGGTTAGATTAGAAATGATTCTCTCTCTGCTGCCGGGTTGTTCCCTCCATGCTTCCCCTCTACTTCTCATGCTTTCATTGGTCCTGTCTTCGCACGTGACTGTAAAACATTTTTTCTCTGTACACTGAAAAGGCGTCCAGAGCATACCGACTGAAAATAAGCGCCCTTGCAAACATAGAAAAAAAAAAAAAAAAAAATATGTGTGTATATATATATATATATGTGTGTATATCCATGATACTAGTACAAGTATATTGATCGTCATTATTCCATTATGCCCTAATTGGAAAATTTTAGCTCGTCGGTCCTGCTGGCCTAGTAGTAACTATACTTGCCTCGTAGACCCAAGATCGTGGATTCAAATCCGGCGAGAGCCGTTGGATTTTTAGGGAGTAAAAATTCTAAGAAACTAAAGCCAATGGTCCTGTGTCGTAGATTTACGGCACTTAAAATACCAAGTTTGAAAGAAGGGACCTCAGAGCAAAATTTATCGACCGTTTCACGCTCTGAATTGAATGGGACGATAATTACAAAAGACGCTAAAGAAACATAATAATAATAATAATAATAATAATAATAATAATCTTTTAATTCTTTCATTTCTTTCTGACTTTTTGTGCAATATTTAGTTCTAATTAGCGAACGTGAAAGATTGGGGTATGACGCTCGCTCACGCTAGAGGCGGTTTACAGAGATCATGTGTGCGTATTTCAGAGAACTTTTGTATTTGATTAATGCTACAAAAGAAGAGAAACATATTATTATTCAGAACATGCGCGTGAGAGCGTAATGAATAGTCTCTCAGATCTCAGCGTGGTCTAGCAAGGGTCTACGTGGCTGCAGGAAGTTTCACACAGAGAATGAGCAAAATGGTTTTGCTGTTATGTAAGTCTGCTCCGAAAGGATGTTATTATATTTGGAGTGATTGCTGCTAATACATAAAATGAGGAAACAGATTCAAGTTTCTGTTGAAACACGTGCATATACAAGTAATATGTTACAGAAAGAGTGGATCAGAGGAATATTTTCGGAACGATGTCACAGAACGCGCTACGCTGCTTCGGAGCGATCAAAGGACGCTACAAAGAGAATACCCCGGAACGTTTTAGAGTGGAAAGCTGAGGGAATGGAAAGATGTGGAGAACAATGAATAGCTGACTGCAAGGGTGTTAGGAATTGAAGGTATGGAGGGTAGAACGCAGAGATGCTTGGAGAAGGCACATAAATTTCAGGTGCTAAATAAAAACCGCAGTGCTGTGGAAAATTCCTTTGTAAAACACGTTTTATTGCCGAACACACAACGTGGTTGGCGGTTTTATCGTATGTGAAGCTAAATTACATTCAGCGCTTAGCTACTAATATCATCTGACACAGATATCGGTACTCAGAACCTTGAATAATAGCTTATACTGTTCTTGCTTTTTATTTACACATTCCAAGTCATGACTCAGTTGAATATCGAAGAGCCATGCAAAAATGTAAACATTTACTCCAGTAGTTCTTGCAGATAAAAGAAATATGTCAGATAAATCGACACAACTCAAGAATTAGAAACAAAGAAATATTACCAAGTGAGGTAAAGCGTTAAGGTATCAGATTTGCTTCCAGAATTCCTTCCGAAATTGATTAATTTGACAGGGTACTTAGTGGTTTTACACAGCAGCGAAAACAAGTGTCGGGGTGGCTATTTCCAAAGCGAATTTTCAAAACAGATGGCATAGTAAGGCGGTGTTGTATAAATGCTGTCTGTTCGAAAATAAAAAAAACTGAACAAATTAAAAGCCTTTACACGTTTTTCTAAGATTCCAAACGTGAAAGACGAGGCATGTATTTACTACTTAAAATGTCTATAGAAAAGACATATCTGCTTGTTAGTGCTG
The DNA here is from genome assembly GCA_030762175.1 of Metallyticus violacea. Taxonomy (NCBI): domain Eukaryota; kingdom Metazoa; phylum Arthropoda; class Insecta; order Mantodea; family Metallyticidae; genus Metallyticus; species Metallyticus violacea. Next base: position 97,595,612 of record CM060842.1, on the reverse strand, counting down.
TAGTACGCTATTAAAGACTCTTCGAAATATATTGTGAGAAAAAGTAACGCATCATAATAACATTATTATTATTATTATTATTATTATTATATCAGTCCTGATGGTGTAGTGATAACCATACTTGCCTTGTAAACCCAAGATCGCGGGCCAGGATCGATGGATTTTTTCGGGCGTAAAAATCGTAAGTATGACTTCCTTCGGATGGGAAGTAAAGCCGTGGGTCCCATGTCGTACATTTACGGCACCAAAAAGAACCTCAAGCCTGAAAGAAGAGGCCTCCGAGCAAAATTTGGCGGCCGTTTCACGCTCTGAATTGAATGGGACGCTGATGACCTGAGAAGATAAAGAGCGTCCATAAATAAACCAAATCAATAACAATACTACTACTACTACTTACTATTACTATTACGGAATATACTCTTTGGAGAGTAACCGCCAGTAATTACAATAATAATAATATAAAACAGGACAAGAGAGAAACACATTAAAAAGAAGTAGAAATATCTTAGGAAGATTAAAAGAAAATTGTGTGAGGAAAATATAACCATTCGTAATAGAGATGATGGTGTAACATCGAGTATTTTAAGATGAAGAATTATTGAGTATGCATCCGTATTCTATCTTAGCTCTTTTGACCGCCAAGGGTGGCCGAGTCTTTAAGGCGCGGACAGGTGAGCGGAGGGTCCGGGGTTCGAATCCCAGCAGGGCCGTCCCTGACTGGAATTTTTTTTCATATTTTTCTCAATCCTCATAAATGCAAATGCCAGGGAGGTACCCTAAACTTAGGCTTGGAACGTTTCCTTCCTTAAAAATATTGTTTCCTAATTTAACATTCCATTTCATATGTATCATCAGTGTTCACCGTCTATGGCGCCTCAGCAATAAAAACGGTCGTTAAACACAGTTGAATATATCACTAGAAGAGGATAAAACTCTAAGAAAAAGTCACAAATTAGTAATCTCTATATTTCGAACTGCTTTGACCTTTGAAAAACTCAAGCAGTTCGAAATATACGATTACTAATCTGTAACTTTTTCTTAGTGTTATATCCTTTTCTGATTTTCTTTTTATTGTTATTTTAGTTACATTGTTAATAGTGTTACATTATTCTTCATTTATTTATATATATATATATATATATATATATATATATATATATACACACATATCACAACTCTCATTGCGGCCTTATATGTGATGTTACATTGTAGTCCGCACCCTGTTGCTGCCTGATAGCGATTTTGTGATATTCAGATGTCTCTGACTGTCATTTTTCAAGACTATTAAATGTGAGATCCATGTTTGAATGCTATTCCTATGCGGTCTTCATTTGTCATTTTTTGCTCCCCCAAGAATAATTCAATATTTATTGTTTTTCGTTTGTTTTTGTAAAGCAATACATTTGTTTTACTTTGCAATATTTTGAAGTCTGATTTATTCGTTCAGTTATTGATTTTGTTTAATGTCTCCTGCAGTAGTGCGCGTGTGTAGTATTAATATTTTTCCTCTACAGAATATTATCAGGTCATTAGCAAATAAATTTATTTTCACAGGAGAATTTACATTCAGAACTATGTGTGTTATTGCTACGAGAAACAGTGTAACGCTGATTACTGACTTCATTTTGTTTTATAACTTGTTTGATAGACACCCGTTGATTTGGTTTCAATGTATCTTATTTGGAGGAAGTTGTAAATGTAAGCGATCACGTTATTTTCTAGCAGGATTTGTATGACTATTGTATCACAAGCCTTCTCAAGATTAAGACTTGCTGCTCTTAAATAGATGGATTGTTGAAAAACTTCCCTTGTTTCACTTTCTAGGATATGAGGTTGTCCAAGATAAAACAATATTGCCAAAATCCCAATTGTATATTGCCAAACAACTTGTATTTCTCAAAAAAACATCCTAAGCTTTTATTTGCTATTTTTTCCCATAAGTTTGTATAGTGTACAGGTTAATATAAAAGGTATATACAGAGGGTGCCAAAATGTATACATACTTCAAGCAAAGAAAAAATTGTGTTCACATAACAAAACTGAATTTATACAAACAGAAAATGGTGAGCACCAATCATCTTAGACTTTTACACGTATATTGTGCAAAAGTCTTAGGATGAGAACTTTCAACTTTGCTGTGTTAATAATACGACGCATGCTTCTGCTAATCCCAGTCTCACGTGCACATTGATTTATAGATTTCTGCGGTGAATGCTCAAAACGTTCCAAAACCATAGCCGAGGACGCGGGACTTGTTGCTGTGCGAGGTCTCCCAGATCTGTCCTTGTGAACATCGCTTACCATGAGTCTCAAATTTGTCCCGAATGCGTGCAATTGTTACTCGCGTTGACAGCTCTGTTCTATACACACGTCTCCATTGCCTTTGAACTTCAACAACATTCTCGGTTTTCCAATATCATTTCAAAATTGCTTTCCGCTGTTCAAATGACAATCTTGGCTCCATTTTGTTGTAGCAGCGTTAGCATAACGTAATGTGAGTCACATCTGTTTACAGAACATCATGCGATAAGCTTGGCTTCATTTGTTCATTGTTGATTTACTTGCCATGTAGCAACGCTATCATAATGTATGTCGGTCACCTCTGTTTACAGAATATCATTGATTAGTTTGAGAGTAGGAAAGACGTTGGTTGTCCAAATATGATTGTAGATGTTTAAAAAGTATATGCGGTAATTATTGTATTAGTTCATAGGGGATGCTATCAGGTCCAGGGCTGGAGTTATATATTGCCCAATGGATTTTTCTAGTTCTTGCGTTTTGAACATATCGTTAAAATTGTCTTTTGTAAAACTTTTTTAATGATTTTAATAATTCAAAAGAGTAAATGTTTGACAGTTGTCATCATTAGGACTTTAGGCGAATGGTCAGCCAAAGTATCTACTACTTCTTGAGTTCTGTTAAAAGGGTGTTAGAGAACTGTAATCTGCATATATGAATTTAACCCATACATTTAAAACAAATTTCTCCGCCTTTGAGTAACTTTACAATTTAATGCTGATGAATGTTCTAGTTAAGATATTCTTTTATCTTTCTCTAACTCTTTCGCATTCTATCGTTAGAATTTATAGGAAATCTATTTTGTTTTACATTATATATTGTAGATTCAGGTTGTAAAATATTTTGCTTCGTGATTCACTCCATTATGGTAGAAGTATTTAACCCTAGTTTTGGGTATGTTTATTTTAGCCATTGTTGTTATTGCCCTGGAATAGTTTTTCATTATGAGGTTAGTCTTCATATTTTGATGGAAAGTACTCTTTAAGACGATGCTAAAGTAATTTATAAGCTAGTTTGCTTTGGATAAGTTTCACTTAAGCGTATTGTATTTACTGGAAATTGCTTCTCCATTTTAACGGTTATTAGGAAGTGATTGCTGCCATAATGTGCAATGTGCAATGTCAGGAGTGCATAGGGATAAATCACTGCCGCTGAAACTGTTATGGGCTAGATTACAGTGTGTTGGACTTAGCTTATTTAGTAATATTATATTAGTTCATCTATCAAGCGCTCAATTGTATTGCCCCTTTGATTAGTTGCTGAGCAGCCCCAAAACCGGTTTTTACTGTTAAAATCACCCAATAAAATAAACAGTTTAGGAAATCGTTCCACTAGTTCAAGCAAACTATTTAAATTTAGCTCACTGCTGTTTGGCAGACAAACGTTGTAAACACATATTGGTATTTCCTGGTGGGCAAAGCAACGTTACGGCTTTTGCTTCTAAACTTATGATGACCTTAATTTCTTTGTGAATCAGTGAACATGTGTTGCAACTCCTCCATTGCTGTGATTTTTGTTTAAAGTCTGTGTAGTTAGCATACACACATACGGGACACTAAGATGGGAAATTTATTTACTCATTATTTTAAGGTACTATTGAACTATTACTGTTGCACTCTGTCGAGGTATTATTTTTGTTTGTGTTTATTAAGATACGAATTCTGTTTTGGATTTGGGTGCTCTTCGTTTTAAATTTCTTTTCCGTGTAATGTGAATGAAGTTTCTTAAGGGTTTCAATCGACTTATCTAAATTACTGGCGTATTCTAAAGTCAGTTTTCTGCATCTGTTGATATTCTCAAATAACCTTTAGAGCTGTAGGAGACTGAGGTTCGATATCTGTTATGTTCTTGACTAGGGAGAGCATTTCTTATGTTGTTTTCAAAGGTTTTTACTTTCTTGTCCGGAGGTTAAGTATAACATGAATATCGCTAACTTTGTTATCATTCTCTGGCAGAGAGGGTTATCGTTAGCTCCTGACCTGTCATCTGAGATGACGTCATCACTAGGAGTACTTGATCCCGATATTGGTCTTTTAGTTAATGTGATCACTTGTTTATATTTTTTTACGGCAGAGGGCAGTACTGGCGAACTCTCTGGTGCTTTTGTAATATCAAAAGGCTGTATAATATTTTTAACTTGAATAGATTCAGTTTTCTTAGTTTGTTTAGGACCGTATTCCTTTCTCCTGATTTTTAGGTTAGGTTTGGTGTTTTCTGGTAGTTTTGAGAAATTTAGATCCATGTTAAGGTCATTACAGATATTACATTGGCATTCATTGAGATTACTTGTTTTCTTTGTTAGTCTTACATTGTCTAGGTATATGTCTGCGGTTATTATATCTATTAATTAGTGTTCTCGTACATTTGGTGTTACAAGCTGGATTGAAGCTGCATTCTTGCTGCTGGAGAAGTATATTGCTCTTGCTGTTGCTATCTGCATTATTAGGCGGGTGAAATATTGTAACGGTGGGAAATGTGCTCTTAATCCAATTCGCAACTTATATATACACACACTAACCTAAGGCTAACCTCGGGCAAATCCCAGAAAATGGTGAACCCAGTGGTTTAGCGAGTAAATCATTGTAATTGTGGCAAACTGGTCTAATTCAAATTCGCAACTAATTTAGGAGTAAATGATTTGTAATTGTGGCAAATTTCCTTCAACTCCTGCAGGAAAAAATGTATGAGATGGCAGTAGTTGAACCTCTATGGAACTTCACAAGTGGAGCACAGCAATTTAACCATGTACGCTACTGCGCTACTGCTAGCTAATTACTGCGTCACACTACGTTCGGCTCTTTCCGCCCGCACTCGGGCACCCAGCAGCAAGGCATTCCTCCATGATCCAGTTTGTAACGCCGAGTTTCTCGTACTGGAAGAACATGCTACCAGGAAGCTTACCATAATCCTCCGCGTGAAACTAAGGATATGCAAGAAACCTGGACTCGATAGATCGGCATTCTATAGAAGATCGTTTGATTCCTAATTTTTTCCCCCCATGTAGTATTGCATTTGAGGTAACAGAGCAAACGTTTGATACAATTATTCTCTTTGTTTTCGGTTTGATTCCTGGTTTCATTTTTTTTTTTTGTTATTCTTTTTGTTTTGGATAAAAGAGATCTCTGCCGAAGAGTCGTGTTATTAATCAATACCCTTTGTTACCGCGAGGGAGTTGTTGTGCTACCTGTTTACTATATAAGCATAAGCACATTCCGCCGTTTAATTTTTGCGAGATAGGTTGACAAGTTTGCCCATTGCTGAAACTTTGTCTTTTGATTCTATAACTGTTGCCTGTTCTTTGGTTGGAGTTGTTTGTATTACTTTAGAATTATTTATGTTGGTTTGGAAAGAACCATTGTCTTAATGTTTTCTTGATTGGTTGCTAATTAAGCAGTCAGCCATTTTATTTATCCTTAGATCGAGGTTACGTATAGCTATCATTAATGAGTATATACAAGAATAACGCTTTAAATTATTATTTAAGCAGCTACGGAAAACATTCCCGCCTGTAAACTAATATTATTAGGTGTAAACACTCAGAACATGGTAATACATTCCATGACCGTAGTTTTAACCGAGGACAACATTTCTTTTGCCATTCATATAAATTGTAAAATAAAATTCTTAAGACACCACCATTAACAAGCAATTATTGATGAATAAAGCACTCAATGTAACTTAAATATTTTTCTAATGATTATTGAAATTGATCATTGCCGGGACTATTATGCCGCAGTCGTTAGTTTAAATTAATCTTAAAAACGAATGCTTTCGTCGATTATAGAGTCAGCACCTTCAGTGGACTGAAAATTCAATTTTATAATCGGGCGTTCCCTCAAGCAGGCACTAGTGCAATAGCACCGTTAAGCAGAATAAAGCAGTAGTAGTACCGTTATTATCATAAAACTCTACATGCTTATTGCAAATATGTTTTATGTAAGGACCTTCGATCTACAGGCATAATTAGAAAGTAGAAAAATTAATAAAAATTTAAAGAAATAATAATAAATAAATAAACGTTGAAAATGGGAAGAACGATATTTATAGATATACGAATTCAAAATATTACATTATTTATAATTACACTAGTTTTTGCGTGCTAATCAGAAAATAAATTGTTTCTAGCTTCGCACAATTTAGCTAGGAAAATGCTCATATTCAACCAATTAGTGTGGTTCACAAATAGGTACCAATTGTTTTACTTTTTTTTTTTCTGGAAACAGCGTTTTCTCGGGTGTTCCCAGTGGGTACATTCGGCCAGAATATGTATCCTATCCTCATCCCCTCCACAAAATGGACAGATTCTCCTACTAGAACTATGCGTTATTTCCTGAGCTACTGGCTTAGATAGTGCAGAGAGACCAGTCCTCGCTTAGCGTTAAATGCTATAGACACCAGAAAAACGTAAACTACATGTGCAACGGTGCATTTCCAACTTTCACGAGGGCGAATGGTAATTGTTAGCAATTTTCTCAAAATCAAGGAAATCGAAAATATTTACAAGACTTTCAGGTGTGTTTGGACGATATTCACATTTACCAGCAATTGAACACGATGTACTGTTTTCTATTTTGACCGCATGTGCCTAAAGCAGATTAGGCGGAAAAATCGCAGACAATAATGCATTGTTTTGTCTGCAATCAATATTCTGGGTAGTACGGCGCATATTGACCCATGACGTCATCCTACCACGTGGTGGTGCCGAGAGCCCTACCATTGCTAATTTAACGAGAGGTTTCATCCCGATACCCCTGCGGAATTAAATTTATTTTTGAATCAAACAGAACCACGGCTGGTTTTAAAATCTCATGCAGTGCAACAGATTGTTGTTTACAGTAACAGGTAGTAAATTGTTCAGTTTGCGTGTCCGAAAACACTGCAGAGAGGGAGAAAGACAGTTGAATGTACGTAAACATTTGCAAACGCAAAATAGGATAAATTTAATTTACCGCAAGCTCTTGTTTACTCTCGCTTTTCGCATTGCTCTTGTTCGTTAACTAACAAGCCTGTATTACGACATATCAGCGGTAGACTTCAAAACCGAGCACTTCATTTTAAGTATAAACTTCGGCTTCTAAATATTTATAAAATACTAATTTTAACACTAATATTGCATATTAAAATCGTTCTTATCATGAACCTCATAAAGTGTTGTAAGTTTCTAAAACTATTTCTTAAGAATTTACAAGTTGCCTAAGACTCCTGAAAGAAAGCATTTCCTATATTATATTAAAACAATTAAAATTATTAAAATTTCCTGTACTAGAAAGAATTATGCCCTGTTCCGATTTCATTCATTCCCTAGTTCCCATTTTGCTTTGGGATGCCAATATACGTCTTATCTATGGATTGATATAACAATATTTTGTTTAGATAACGGTTTCGTCCATTTTGTTAATATGATCTTTCCAGTTTAGACTCTAATTTTTTTGCCTTAAATTGAAAATATTTTAAGACCTGCTCTAATTATTATCGCAGTAGACATTTCATCTCTTCTTTGACATTTTTAGAGCCATAGAGTTTAGCATTAAAAGCTACCGCTTTATAAAATTTAAATTGTGTATATTTCATAGTTTTTACATAGACTTTCCGTGGGGGGGGGTTCCACACATTTGCATTAAATTTTTATTTTATTCGATTGTCTATATCGAACTTTATAGAAAGGAAGGTGTTTGTGGCCTAAATATTTGAAACTATTTACCTGTTCTATAATTTCGTTAATTGTTACTATTTTATGTTTTTTTTCCTCCTTTTTTCATCGCACAATTCAAATTAAATCATTTACAGATTTATTTTGTTTTAAAAATATCCATTTGCAGTTTGTACTTAGTTATTGCTATAACAATTTGAACCTTGCCTACAATAATACAATAATATAGGTACGTAGCCCTATTTTTTATTTATTTACGAACGCTCTTTAATGTCTCAGGTCATCAGCGTCCTATTCAATTCAGGGCGTGAAACGGTCGACAAATTTTGCTCAGAAGCCTCTTTATTCAGGCTTGAGGTTCTTTATCATACCGTAAATGTACGACACGGGACCCACGGCTTTATTTCTCTTCCAAAGGAAGCCATACTTAGGATTTTTACACCCGAAAATATCCATCGATCCTGGCCGGGTTTGAACTCGCGATCTTGGGTTTAGAAGGCAAGTATGGTTACCACTACACCATCAGGACCGACTGGAAGCATAGTCATTACCTATTGACATTGAAATGGATAGTAAACTTAACAGCACAGAGAAAATCTAATCTACTAACTTTTCACAGACACTGTCACGATATCTAAGGAATTACTGTAAACTGTAAGGACCCAGACTACCGGGTGTTGAACAATGGGCGTAAACAGTAGCAGTATTTCTGGCATTAAAAAAAAAAAGTAAAGCCATTGAAAGCTCCATGCAGTTAAGAGTTTCCCTTGCTTCCTCAGTACGTCTTCTTAACGTTAGAGTTTGCAAGGAATGAAAGGCTTCTGAAATATTTCTGCCAGAGCTGTAGGTTTATTAGATATTGTTTCATAAAGACACACTCCAGTTTTAGATAAGCTGCCAACATGACTACTGGCTGCACACGATCTGTTTAGAGGCTACAAGTTGGGCACTGAAGTCCCAAATCCCTGAGGTGAACCTCATAATTTCTCCATTCGTTATTTTTTGCAACACATTTTATATCATTGCGACATTATTGATCCTGTAGTGATATTTCTCTTTGCTTGGAATCAGTTATATATTCGAACTATCCTCTGAAATACTTTGTCTGCTCGTTTAAGCCCCTAAAGTGTAGTAGTTTCTAATTTCTTCATTTGCAATTCTATCCAATACTGTTACTTAGAGTATCGCCAGAATTTCATTACCTTTCCTTTTCAGCTTAATTTAAGAATTCAATATTTTCCTCATAAATCAGTTTGTATGGTGGTAGGCTTTGTAAGCTTTCCGTTGTTTATTCATGTTGGTTACAACGACTACTGTTTTCTGATGTACATACTTACGCATAGATCATTTTTATATTCTATTTTAAAAGCCTTTTATGAATTTTATTTTTATTTTAAGGAAAGCCACACACACACACACACACACACACAGAAATACAGATATATATATATATATTATAATGAATAAAGAAGCCCTCTGTAGGTGGAATATTTTGAACATTTCCCATGAATTTCTATAGCATATAAATGGGAAAGAATGTTAGAGTGAAAACATTAAAAATTTAATCTAACATGTATGCATTAATATTTAATTTTTCAATTTTACTATAAATAGTGAAAGCTAAAAATAAAAATGCGCTTAAACAATAGAAAAAATTACAAGAGCTTTTTTTTAAAGCTTTATTGTTTGTATTTATTCTTAAAAAAAATAATAGTGTTTAACGCCCGTTTTTACTACTGAGGCACTAGAGACGATGAACCTGGTGATACATGAGATGAAATGATAAATTAGGAAAGGATATTTTAAGGAGGAAAACGTTCCAGGCCTAAGTTTAGGGTACCTCCCCGGCATTTGCCATTTATGAGGACTGGGGAAAACCTGAAAAAAAAACTCAGTCAGGAAGGACGGACGGGATTCGAACCCCAGACATCCCGCTCACGAGTCCGCGCCTTAACGACCTTGGCACTGGTTTTGTTTGTATGTGCAGAATTAATATTATAAATAATTTTCAAGATATTCAGGAGAATAAATAATTAAAGATTTTATGTTCATTTCACGTAAAAATCAAACTAACAAATAAAGCCCCAAGCAGAAACAAATTAAATAAGTACTAACGCGAATACCGCTATATTTCGAAGGGCTTGTGTTCTTCTTCAAAGGCAGGAGACAGCGAGGGTGCTAAAAGTAAATATTGACTTTTCAAATGCGTGGAAACAGATAACTAAGTAACAAGGGTAAAAGGGCGGGGGCTGAAAGAGATGAAAAAATGTTAATAAATGAGAAATAAAAAAATTGAAAACAACAAAGTAGAAAGATTAACACGTAAGATTTAAATACGATGATGTATGCACTTTGTCCAAAAACATAGTTGCTATCTTCCTATTTCTGAGTATTTTAGAGGCACAGGAGTCGGTAACGCATCAATAAACGTTAAGTTAAATGCATCATCAAAATGCTTGCAGTGGGACAGGGCATGATGCGCAACCGGCAAGGGGGAGATACGAAGCGAATTAACAGTAGAAGTTAGACCAATATAAAATGCTTTGCAAAGCTTAATTTCAGGGAAATGGAAACAAGTAGTCGACTTACTTGAGTTATATTAAAATAGACCAACCAGAGTGTTCTTGTAATAGTAAACGCATAACCAAAATATATAACAGTAACATAATATTTGGAGCTTATGAGGAGTTTCATTTAACGAATGGAAAAGGGTTATTATCCATCTGCAGCTTTTCTTAAGAAAAAAGAATAAAATTCATTAAAATACTGATAAAATATAAAATAAACGATCAATGCATAAGTATGTACATGAGAAAACAGTAGTCAGTATAACCAGCATGCATAAACAAAGGAAAGATTACAAAGCCTCCACCTTTCAATCTGAATTCTTAAATTATGAGGAAAGGAAATTGAATTCCTGCGATTTTTTCTAAATAGTGTTTAACTCCCGTTTTTACTACCGAGGCACCACAGGCAATGGACACTGATGATACATGAGATGAAATGATATACTGGGAAAGGATATTTTTTAAGGAAGGAAGCGTTCCAGGCCTAAGTTTAGGGTACTTCCCCGGCATTTGCCAGTTATGAGGACTGAGGAAAACCTGAAAAAAAAAAAACAGCCAGGGAGGACGGTCCTGGTGGGATTCGAACCCCCAGACCTCCCTCTCATGAGTCCCCGCCTTAACGACCTCGGCCACCCGTGGCGGTAAAATTCCTGCGATAGTGCTGTTGCTCAGAGTATGGAAAAAGAAGCTCTCTATAGATGGAATAATTTGAACGTTTTACATGGATTTCTATAGAAAAATTGGGTACATGTGCACGAATTGGGCTCTAATGTAGCACAAATGGGAAGGAATGTTAGAATGAAAACATTAAAATTTGAACTTAATTTATATATACACTAATATTTAAATTTAAAAGAAACTTACAATATGTGTGTGTATGCGTGCGTGTGTGCGCGCGCGCCAGAAATGCATACACACTTTCTCAGTAGATATCTATTGAATATATTTCAAAGTTGGGCCGAAAACAACAGTAATGTGTAGTATGATGTTCTGTAAACAGATGTGACTTACATTATGATAGCATTGCTACGTGACAGGTAAATCAACAATGAACAAATGAAGCCAAGATTATCGTATGATGTTCTGTGTACAGATGTGACTCACATTACATTATGCTAGCGTTACTACGTGACAGGTAAATCAACAATGACCAAATGAAGCCAAGATTATCGTATGATGTTCTGTAAACAGATGTGACTCACATACATTATGATAGCGTTGCTACGTGACAGGTAAATCAACAATGAACAAATGAAGCCAAGCTTATCGTATGATGTTTTGTAAACAAATGTGACTCACATTACGTTATGCTAGCGTTGTTGCTACGACAAAATGAAGCCAAGATTATCGTTTGCGGAAAGCAATTTTGAAGTGATATTGGGAAACTGAGAATGTTGTTGAAGCTCAAAGGCAATGGAGACGTGCGTACAGAACAGAGCCGCCAACGCGAATAACAATTCCGTTTTATTCCCATAGTGTATACTCTATGGAACTGAGGAATTTTACTTCCAACAGAATGGTGCACCACCACATTACCACCGAAATGTACGTGCCTGCCTTGATGACAATCTTCTAAGGCAATGGATAGGTCGGTCTGAATTGAGTTTACACCGCGTTCTCCGGATCTATTTCCGGAGGAACTCTTAAGGATGTTGTATACCGCAGAAAACCAGCTACACTGGCAGCACTTGGAAGAAATTGAAACCGCTTGTGCTGCAATTGCTGAGGACACTTTCGCAAAAGATACCGAATCAGTAGTTCAACGTACTCAACAGTATATCGACGCCGATGGTGGGCATTTCGAGCAATTGTTGTAACTGTAAAAGTCTAAGATGATTAATGCTCATCGTTTTCTGTTTGTGTGAATTCAGTTTTGTTATGTTAACACAGTTTTTTCTTTGGTTGTAGTGTGTATACATTTTTTGGCACCCTCTGTATATTTGATCTAAGTATGCTATATTATTCCTTCCAGCCTCAACTTGTTCTGAGAATTTAAGATTACTTCATTTGCTAACTGTGTTTCTAGGAATGTCGTAGATATGTGTTTGCTTGTTTTAAAGAAGTAAAAATAAATTTCACTTCTCTTCTAAGAAATCCCATTTTCGCTCCACACAGCTTCGGGCGCTCTCTTGAATCGTAAATATATCGTATGTTACGTTACAATTTCCAATTTTGTGATCATTGTCGTCATCTTGTATTTCTCGCAATATGAAAAGAAAAATGAACTTTTATGTTTTTGCAATTTATATATTTTAAAACAGATATATACATTTACATTTTATTATTTAAAAAGTTGGTGATTTACTTTTAGTTCAATGTCCCATGAAATGTTGTAGTTGTCTACAAATTTCTATTTCATGACGTTCGAAACTAAACCTCTATCTAATCATTTTAAATATGATCTTACTCTTCACATAATAGATATGTTACAATGAATAATTCTTATTCATTTTTACTTTTCCCAAAGATACAGAGACAAATGAAATTATTTTAAAATGCCAATATTTATTGTTTTGTAAGTTAACCTTGTTTGAATACGGCATGTCACTCCATCTGGGCCCTTGATTTTTTCTTATAGCTTTAAATTGAATAAACATGACTTAGTAACACTCAGTATATACGATCATGATTATATAGCAAGTGTTGACGATGGTTATCATTGCATATATACACCTCTCCATGCTATGGAAGATATTCAACAAATCAAAAGTTGAGCTTCAATTTTCCGCCGAATGTTTTTCTCAAAATTTGCAGAGTTCGTGGCGTATTAAGAAAAACCTTCTCTTTCAGCTTCTCCATAGGTAAAGATTTGGGCGGGGCGAGGTTAGAATAAAGTCATTTAAAGATGAAACAATTTCAGTCCCAATTCTGATGAGTTCACAAACCCATGTATAATTTTCATGTAGACTGTGATATCCACCATTGTGTAAAGGAATATGAGACTAATAATGCTCACACCTTAATTTTTTAGTAAGTGGAACCATGTGGAATGCAAACTTCTGAAACCAGTGAAACAATAATTGCGTATCTATTATCATGGGGGCTTCAATTCTTACACAACAGTTATACAACATGACTGCAGCTTTGCGTTTTACAGCCCTAAGACCTGTATATATGAAAACTTCCATCTTCTGCAAAGGACTTCTATGGGAATGCTACGAGAGTAGTCCATAAGTTTCCGGCCTCACCGATAAGGATTATCGCCTTCACAAAACCCTTGTCTGGTGCCGTGCCTTATCTGTTAATTAAATAATGCCAATGTATCTTCCGCTCCTCTGTGTGCAGTTGCTGATATATAGTTGTATAAAGAAGTGTACGTGGAGAAGATTATGACATGTTCAAAATGGAACATCCAGCTGTTTTTAAGTTCTTCACAAAAGAAAGACGTACTCCAAATGATATTAAACAGCGATTGGACGGTGTATATGGGGAAGCATCCCCCTCATATTCTACCGTAACAGAATGGGTCAAACTTTTTCCAATGGGTCAAGAAAGCATTGAAGACGAAGAGCATGCAGTTCGGCCCTGGAGGTGCTCACTCCTGTAATCATCGCTCTTGTGGGAGGAGAAATTATGGAAATCTGGTTACTCAAAGTTACAGAAATATCAAGGCTGGGCCTTTCTAAAACAACAGTCCTTCGAATTATTCATGAACATTTAAACATGAATAAGGTTAGTGCAAGATGGGTGCCTAGACTTCCTTCTGCAGTCCAAAAGCAGCAACAAGTCATCTGTTGTCAGGCATTTTGGAGCTCTGCCGTGGCTATAAGGGAGAAGTTCTGCAAACCAGTGTTACAGGAGATGAAACTATGGTCCTCTAATATGATCCCTTGTCCAAAAGAGAATCAATGGAGGGGCGTATACCTGGCGAAACACCGCCTCTAAAGGCCAAGGTCACTCAGTGAACCAAGAAGACCATGACCACAATCTTTTGCGACTGTGAAGGAATGCTCCTCATTTACTTCAAGGAGAGAAACACCACAGTAAATAGGGAGTACTGTGCTGGCCTACTGCACAGACTACGTGCTTCCATCAAAGAGAAAAGGCGAGGAAAGTTGCGTGATGGTGTGCGCCTTCTTCACGACAACGCGCCTGTGCACACAGCTCTTGTTGCAAAGGAAGTTGTGAAGAAATGTGGCTACAAGGAGATTGACTATTCACCCTACAACCCAGATCTAGCTCCCTTGAATATTTCCTTTTCTCAAAATTCAAGAAGGACCTTCGAGGAAGGAAATGTAGATGTGACGAAGACCCGGTCGTTGCTGTGTATGCCCTTTTTGCCAACAAGACTTTTGACTATTGGGGGGGGGGGTTGAAATGTTAATTCAAAGATGTAATAAGTGTACTGCAATAGAGGGTAACTATATTGAAAAGTGAAATATAGTTTTGTCTTTATCATACCTAGAAAATGGTTTGGCCGGAAACTTATCGACTTACACTCGTACAACTTCCCACACCAAAGTTTTTATCAGTTTTAGATCCTACTATGCGGAGTAAAGAGCGTTCCGATGATTTCCAGTTTCTGCACCTGATACTGAATGGGCAATTCTGCTGGAGGCTTTCGAAGTCCAAATTGCGAGATAAGTTATCTTTGGCATTCCTTTATCGATGCAATTTTTAATTATGTGCAGACAATGAACGCGCTGTTCTACTTTGTAGCTACTATATTGCTCATAAGTTCATAATACAAAACATTATCGCAGTTGACAATCCATAACAACGGCACAGTCACATGAAACACATTATTGCAGCAGACACGAAAAGCAGTCACATTTAATTTATTTTAGAAATGTAGTGATTATATATTTAAATAGAAACTATGGAAATTGCAAAACGCATTTGAGTAGAGCCATTTTATGAATATAAATATAAATTGTTTACCCAGAACTACCTATCAAGGTGCTGTTTGCTGTAAATAATCGGTGTAAAACTCGCAGGGCAAACCACCTGTTTCGATGAACAAAACTGCACCAAAATTTAGTTAAAGGCAATTTATTTACCTCTTAATTCAATGTGGTGTTCATGTTTCTATAAAACGCCAAAGTTGCTAATTAAGGGACTTTGTTTGATCACCTTCGTTCTGGTACTAACAAACTAAACCTAGCAACATGCAGATATAGGAAATTTACTAACCTCTGAATTCAGTTGTGAAATTCGTTTTCTCAAAAATGCTAGCGTTGATCAGTATTGCTATCTCAAGACAAGGTTACTTTGAAGTGTGCAACATAAGCGATCTGCACAATCTCGACTGGCGTAGCTGGTGGCGAGCAAATGATCACTAAACGGAGCCCCCTAGCGAGCAACTTCGACATTTTATAGAAGAACGAATGTTGCATTCAGAGGTAAACAAATAACTAATAGTTAACTTTGGTATGCTTTTGTTTGTTTAAACCAGGGTTTTGATTGTCAGTAAGGAAGATATAAAATATAATTCCTGGCAGTAGAATGCAAAACCATGTGTATAAAATTGAACGAAACAGACATTCAAATTGTTTAAAAAGTTGAAATGTTAAATCTCTGATTATCAAAATGAAAGTAAAGTAACTCTTGGAACAATGTAACTAAAATAAAGGAACTAGAGAAGCAGAAAAAGACAAATCACTTAAATAATGGTGCAATTTTCGCTATATTTAAAACAACTGGTGTTTTTCTTCAAAGGCACAACATGAATGCCTAATTAAGTGATTTATCTATTTCTGCTTCTCTAGTTCTTGTTATTTTAGTTGTATATTACAATATCCTTGCTGTTTATCATTTTATTGTTCAACATTTGCAGTAATAATACACTGATCTTATGACTATGTTATTAAGTTGCATTTTAATGCTTTGACACATATTAGTGGTCTATGTGGAACGATATTAAATTATGCATTCACAAAGAGTTTTCATATCAAGTCTATATGTGTTAATGGAGCTGGTATTTCAGGAGAGATTTGAAATGAAGTTCTTCCGCGTGTAAATTTGTAGCCTTTACTGTATTAATGAA
This sequence comes from Metallyticus violacea, assembly GCA_030762175.1. Classification (NCBI taxonomy): domain Eukaryota; kingdom Metazoa; phylum Arthropoda; class Insecta; order Mantodea; family Metallyticidae; genus Metallyticus; species Metallyticus violacea. The sequence goes on along the minus strand of CM060842.1, from coordinate 97,579,111 downwards.
AAGTTTAAAAGATCAAAACTTCCCCTCTCAAATAAGCAAAGAGGGATCATTGAGCGGATTGCACTATAGTTTAAAAATCCTATTTTTTATCTAGCGTTGGACTTTTTTTTTGTGGTCTAAGGCAAACTACTATAAAGATCTTGAATTTAAAACCATAAACATTTCCAGCGTTAGCGAACATACCAGATTTTGTGGCTGTACTGCCCCAGTCAATTTTTATTCCTTCCAGACGAGGATTGACTTATCTCTAGAGACGTTACATCCTCAAAAAAGCCCATTCTCATATATGAAGTTCCCCTTCATGATGAGGAAATTGGCTCAGTGTGTCAACAGTGGCCAGAGGGGAAGATGGGAGAGAAAAATCCCCATATACACATAACAACTAAAGGAAGATGTTCAATATAATAAAAGAGAAACACTGAAAATTTACAAGGGATGCAATACTGTTAAAAACTGCGTTATATTTCTTCACAGCTGGGTTGAAATAATCGGAAAAATCCCATATAGTTTTTTGAGCTTTTTTGTTTCCTTTTTATATATTGGAACATTTTATTCATGTTGATATCACATTTACAATACTACACAAACTTTAACATGTTATATTATAAATATAAATTTTAGGGACAGGGATGTAATTTAGGCATTTATGCCTGAAAGTTCATGTCCTAAAAATTATTTAATATGGAAGAAAATATATCTAAAAGGTTGGAAATATTCTTAATACAATACACTATTAAACTGAAAGAATTAATTGCTTTAACATAGAAATACCAAAAGACAGCTTTCGCTGACTCTACAGTGAGCATCACCAGTAAACTGAACATGTTTGCTATGGCTTTAAATATTAACTACCACAACAAAATACCCAGATAACCATACGTTTAAATAAAAGGATTGCCGTTTTTGAAATCCTAAAGAAAGTTATAAGTTAGTATTAACGTTTTTATATCTTGGAGGTTGGAGCACAGGTGGTTCCATAAGTAACCAGCTGCAGTTCACAAGCTATATTGGACAGAAGTTTTTAAATCAAAAAATGTTGTAATGAGAACTTTTCATTATATTGGGTCGTATATAAATGACTTTAATTGCTCCCCAGAGAGAGCTTTTGAAAAACAATATTTTTCATTATTTTACTCCTTATTTATTTTATTTATTGTCCTATATTATCATAAACGAAACTATAATTAGATTTCTTTTCTTCATAAATGTCTACCAATGGAGTTGAAACATGTTCTAGATAAGTTCTTAGCAAACAAGAAAAATGGGCGGATATAAAAACGAGTTGTTCTTCCAAATCATATTCTAACAGAACATTTTGTATTCTTTCTCTTGATCTGTGAACGCTGAGCATAATACAAGGAAAAATTGAGCCAGCTTCCTATTGAATTTAACATTGGTGAAAGTGAGTGGGTTATTAGATTTACTGTCCTTAATCACTGGACTCTGGATAAGAATGTAATAAGCATTTTCTTTATAGAGACAATTAATGTACCTATTAATAGGAAAGAATTAAGAATGTGTTTCAACAATGAGCTGAGGACCATGTGTTAGACACTTGATTAAGTTAGGAGTTACCTGAATGCGTAATAAATAAAAATAGCCAATCGTATTTAATACCAGAAGGCCATTCATTACACACTGGGTTACTGGCCTGTAATTCTCACATAAGGAGAATTTTTCTTCATTATTTAAATTACCGAATACTACGTTTTAAATAAAACGCCCTCAGAAACAACAGGCAGTCAAGATAAATGGCATTGATTAGGTTGATTTTCTCGCTATTTCTGGGTATGAACTGAATGCTATAGGTGAAAGACTGTAGTGATGCATGAAATGAAAACAGATTAACCTGATCGGGATTCGAACCCAGTACCTTTGGAAACGCTAGCACTAGATCAAGGAGACGATTTTAATGTATAATTGAGAAAGTGCGGCATTAGGAAGGAGGGGGAGAGAGTTAATATACTCTCTCTTGTACCCCATTACGGTGCCCTTGAAATATTTTAAATTACCACACAAGGATTAAAACGCTAAAAAGAATATGCATTTAAAATTGGTAAAAATATGCAGCATAAAACCGCTTTAAATAAAGCTCAGGGTTCATAATTCGTACAGAAGATATATAAGCATATATATTTATACTATATCCTATTTTTTCAAGTATATATACATTATTGTAACAGTTCTTAAGGCCCACACACACTGAAATATAAACTCTTTTTGTAGTCAAATCAAATTTTGTGCATTTTAATTAGTAATATAAATTAAATGTATAATAATATAAATTAAATGTATGTATGTATGTATGTATGTATGTATGTATGTATGTATGTATGTATGTATGTATGTATGTATGTATGTATGTATGTATGTATGTATGTATGTATGTATGTATGTATGTATGTATGTATGTATGTATGTATGTATGTATGTATGTATGTATGTATGTATGTATGTATGTATGTATGTATGTATGTATGTATGTATGTATGTATGTATGTATGTATGTATGTATGTATGTATGTATGTATGTATGTATGTATGTATGTATGTATGTATGTATGTATGTATGTATGTATGTATGTATGTATGTATGTATGTATGTATGTATGTATGTATGTATGTATGTATGTATGTATGTATGTATGTATGTATGTATGTATGTATGTATGTATGTATGTATGTATGTATGTATGTATGTATGTATGTATGTATGTATGTATGTATGTATGTATGTATGTATGTATGTATGTATGTATGTATGTATGTATGTATGTATGTATGTATGTATGTATGTATGTATGTATGTATGTATGTATGTATGTATGTATGTATGTATGTATGTATGTATGTATGTATGTATGTATGTATGTATGTATGTATGTATGTATGTATGTATGTATGTATGTATGTATGTATGTATGTATGTATGTATGTATGTATGTATGTATGTATGTATGTATGTATGTATGTATGTATGTATGTATGTATGTATGTATGTATGTATGTATGTATGTATGTATGTATGTATGTATGTATGTATGTATGTATGTATGTATGTATGTATGTATGTATGTATGTATGTATGTATGTATGTATGTATGTATGTATGTATGTATGTATGTATGTATGTATGTATGTATGTATGTATGTATGTATGTATGTATGTATGTATGTATGTATGTATGTATGTATGTATGTATGTATGTATGTATGTATGTATGTATGTATGTATGTATGTATGTATGTATGTATGTATGTATGTATGTATGTATGTATGTATGTATGTATGTATGTATGTATGTATGTATGTATGTATGTATGTATGTATGTATGTATGTATGTATGTATGTATGTATGTATGTATGTATGTATGTATGTATGTATGTATGTATGTATGTATGTATGTATGTATGTATGTATGTATGTATGTATGTATGTATTTCATGAGATGTTACTTAAATATGTTATTGTGAAAAAGGAAAGCTCTCTGGTGTAGCTGCTTACGGGAGCCCGGAACGCTGAAGAGGCCATAAAACCGCTGTGCAAAGGGAAGTGTAAACCCAAGAGGACAAGTGTATGAATGCCACTTTTTAAAAAAATCTTCCGTTGGCATTAGAAGAATGATCCCGCTATTCGGTTATAAACCAGCCAATGTAAATAAATGTTTTAAACTTTCAAATAGTAGTGAGTGGCATGCTTTGAATTTGAACCAACCAATAGTAGATATATATTTTGAAATTTTAAAGCAAAAACTTACGCGTGCTTGTTTGTTTTGTTTTGTTTTTTTTGAATGGTGTTTAACGCCTGTTTTTACTACTGAGGCACCACAGGCGGTGGACACTGGTGATACATGAAATGAAATGATATATTGGGAAAGGATTTTTTTTTTAAGGAAGGAAACATTCCAGGCCTAAGTTTAGGGTACCTTCCCGGCATTTGCCAGTTATGAAGACTGAGGAAAACCTGGAAAAAACCTCAGTCAGGGAGGACGGTCCTGGCAGGATTCCAACCCCAGACCTCCCGCTCGCGAGTCTGTGCCTTAACGACCTCGGCCACCCCTGGTGGTTGCACGTGCTTGTGTGACCTGGTGAAGTTAAATTTGAATCCAGTGTATAATGATGCGTTTATTCTGCGACACTCACTTCGCATAATCAGAAGCAGTTCTCACGAAGTTCTACATTTGGCTGAGGCACTCAAGTTCGAAGTTTTACACGCGGCGAGACACATTCAGTTCTAAGTTCTACATGCCGCGAGATGCTGTGCTAGTGCATCAATTTTAAGATCAGTTCATCTCCTTGAAAGTGCGTCAGCTAAAATCACATTTTAGGTAGGTCTATCGTACGCAGAACACAGAGAACGCGAAAGATCTTGCAAATAATAAATCACCATATATGTATATTATGTCATAACGTGATCATTTACACAGTCGATAACCTCTTAGTCCTATTGAGTTCGGGTTACAAAGTAGCTAAACAAATCCCTGAGGCTTTATTGCAATGAAGCGTGGGCAACAACACCGAAGCGATCATTAATAATTTCCCAAACCGGTTAAAATTGACATCACAACGTGGCCTACAACAAACCGCTGCAAAATTGGTGCCCAACATGAGACACTTAGCCGGAGCGTAGTAAACCGCTTCAAAATTCAATGTTTTCATTAATCCACCAGGTGCACAATTGTTGATTTTGACAAGGTAATAAATATTAAAATGTTTGTAAGACACATGTTATGTAAGCAGACTATTCTTATCATTAATGCGTCGTCAATAAATATTGGCCGTCTGCCGAGAACATCATTTCCATTTCCATTTCCATTTCTCTTAATTAAATGCTACAGTACTCAGACATTTGAACTTTTTGACTCAATCAAAGCTCTATCTGCTGTAATAAAATTTTAGTCTCCATTTTATTCCATTACCTACAGAATGCTTTCTTTCTATGACATCCAGATATGTTTTCTGTAATAGCATTTGTATATGAGTGAAAAAAATATAGGAAGTAACAGATTTCTCAGCATAGATTCAGCAATAGCTAGACTTTGGGGGGAGGGGGGAAGAAAAGAAAAGAAGAAGAAAAAAAAAAGAAACTCCTAAAATCAGCAAGACGACGTGGTTGTACTCATATGTACCTGTTTACAAACAGAGCTGTATGATTTACCTGTCGCACAGCATATGGAGATATGAAAAGTTAACAGTAAAGGGCGTTGGATATTTGATGTAGTACAGTTGACTGATAAGAAATTACAGAACGCCTCCGTAGTCTAGTGGTAGTATTTGCTAATTTGGAGGTCCTGGGTTCGATTCCCGTTCAGGTGAAGTAGTGTGGGCAAGGTTTTTTCTTACCCTTAGAAGATTATCAGAGAGCTTTAAGGCGTCAAGCCCTCCGAGATCATTTGCGCTATCATTTATTAAGGGAATTTGTATTATTCCTTCTAAATGCATGCTTCAGTTTCAGAACTGTCGGTCCTGGTGGTGCAGTGGTAACCATACTAACCTCCAAAACGCAAGATCGCCGGTTCGGTTCCGGTTCGGTTCGGGTTCCGATGGATTTTTTTGGGGCGTAAAAATCATAAGTATGGCTTTCTTCCGAAGGGAAGTAAAGGCATGGGTCCCGTGTCGTACATTTACGGTACGTTTAAGAGCCTCAAGCGTGAAAAAAGAGGCCTCTGAGCAAAATTTGTTGGCCGTTTCACCCGCTGATTCGAATGGGACGCTGATGACCTGAGATGTTAAAGAGCGTGCGTAAATAAAGCAAATGAAGAAAAAAAAAAAAAAAACAGAACTGGAGGTGGAGGACGAGGTTGTTGTTTTAATACGAAAATATGATGTGGTGCCTTTAGAAAAACTTTTTTAATATTAGCTATAAGTCAGTAAATTGTGCCGTCACTTCCTCTATGGCGTACATGTTATATCATGTTGGGATGCTGTTCTTTAAGATGCTTTGCTGGTTCCATCTTTCACGTAAGTTGCAGCATCAATAATAAATAGTACCACGCGAGATGTCCAATGAATATTAGTAACTGTGTTCAGAGGTTCGAATATTGAAGACTTGATTAGCTATGCTTCGATTGTTAGAAGATAGCATTTTACTGGATCCTTTTGCATTCAACTTACAGCATTTAGTCCTAAAATCTGTTTCGTCAATTGAAATCTAAATATTCTCATTTACACACTCGTTCCTCAATTCACTTACACGTCTGTCATATGTATGTAGTACTATGTCTTATGCAATGTTAAACAATCTAAGCGCATTTTTCTACAAACATCCATGCGGTTTACCATTCTGTAATTTCCTAAGCCAAAAAAGCAGCTGCAATAAAAATTACTAGCTGTCTTCAAAAAACTTGAGATTGACTAAACTGCGTAGGGGACTATTGTTTTACCTGACTATCTCGCCTTTTTCTATAACAATAGAGTTTTTTTTATTAGTGTTTATGTGTTTCATAATATTACACGCCCTAGTTCATCATATTTTCCCCATGAAAAACTTACAGAAATGATAATTATCAACCAAAGAAAGTATTTTTTTTCATGCTAGTAATTTATCAGCATTACTTGAATTCTGCTTCAACATTGAATAAAATAGAACGCAACATTGAATAAAATAGAACGCACGTAATCTTTCTCGATTATGCTGCCCTAACTTCAGCCATAATGTGCTGTGTTTTATCTTCGTTGGTAAACACGTACATTATGTCAACTTGCTAACTTGTAGCAACACTTTTTCTGAAGTCTATTGATATCACTCAATGGCAATATAATAAATATCTGTATTTAGTCACTGTTTCAGACATATCTCTGAAGTGTTTATGTGCATTGCCATGAACACGTGAAAACGTATGAAAAATAATAAAGACATATTAATAGCTAAAATATTTTATTATTACGGTCCAGTAGTCCATTCATACGGAATCTGACGAAATCTAATGTAAACATGTGCAGTGTTTTCCCTTTATAGTTACTTTGTGGCCCAGTTGGCTATAATGTCTATTTAGTTGAAATTGTGGGGAGTGCAGTTCGACTACTTGGGTGAGGTTTTTTGACATTATTAATTTATTTGTTCCATTCACCATCTTGAAGATCTTGGCAGTTAGAACTGGGTGTTAAATAATTACAAAAATAAAAAAGATGTGAAAATTTATTTGCATAAAATGTAGTAATATCATTTCTATTTTTCAATTTTAAGTAATGCAAAGCTTCTTGGCATTTAGTTATGAAATTTTTCTTGTCTCTATCTCATAAAGTTTGTATGTCTTTTGTTTCCATTTTATTTCTTAGCGACATGCAATACCTCCTGGTTCAACTTTTCTAAAACTCTCGTCTCTTCACCTTCCTATCTTTCTTTTTCTTCCTTGTCCTCTACAGCACAGCTTTTGAGTAACTCCTTGTGACTTCATAAAGAATACGCTTGTTATTTTTCTCTCTATTTTATTCAGAACCTTTACCATCTCAAGTTATGCTATCTCAAAACTTTCCATCGTTCTGTATGTTTCACTCTATTTTTTGTTTCTTTTGTTCCAATTATTGGCATATATTAAGTTCCTGTATATTCGCTAATCATCAGATTTATTATTTAACTATTCATTTTGTTTTCATTAATTCTACTATTTTCGTTTTGCGTTGAAACTAACTGCTCTGCGTATTATAATAATTAGATTGACCCTAAAAGTCAAATTTTCTTTATAAAATGATCAGCTATGTATTAAAGATTCCCTTAATATTTGGAAAAATTAAAAAAATAAGTTTAAATAATACTAATAAAATCCACGAGAAAAACAGTTGGTTCCTCTTGTTAATATTTGGACATTATATATCTGAGACAGGAACAAGCAATGAAATAACAACAAACATCTATTAGGTCGTTTGGAAATTAATGACGATTTTGTATTAGTTAACTTTAAACTGAAAAATATGTATATATACATATACGAGGATAGATCCATAAGTTTCCGGCCTAACCATTTTCTAAGTATAAAGACGAAAACTATATTTCACTATATTTATCCTTTATTGCAATACACTTTTCACATCTTTGAATTAACATTTCAATCCCCCCCCCTTCCCCAAAATATTCAGAATCTTGTCTGCAAAATAGCATAAACAGCATCAATCATTTCTTCGTCACACTTAAATTTCCTTCCTCGAAGGTCCTTCTTCAGTTTTGAGAAGAGGAAATAGTCACCGGGAGCTAGAGCTGGGCTGTAGGGTGGATGGTCGATCTCCTTGAAGCCACATTTCTGCACATCTTCCTTTGCAACAAGAGCTGTGTGCACAGGAAGAAGGCGCACGCCACCACTCAGCTTTCTTCGCCTTTTATATTTGATGGAAGCACGTAGTATGTGCAGTAGGCCAGTATAATACTCCCATTTACTGTAATTTAAATGTTACTGTAGTAAAAATATGTAATGAAAATGTTTTCTAAAGGTTATTACAGAGCTCTATTACATATAAGTATAATGCTTATGCTTTTTTTTTAAAAAAAATAGAAAATTAAAAGAAATAACACTTTATAAATGTCGGTTTTTAAGTATACCCTTACTCCTAATGGTCCGATTTCCAACAACTATTTTTTTTATTTGATTTAAAAATATATGCGGAGTTTCATAGTGAACAAAAAGTAATAATGCCCCTAGAAAGATTTATAAATTTTTGATTTCAGGTAAACCTCCACTCCGATTTTCCCTATTCCTCTATTTTCTGGCACTGTATTTATTAATTCAGTTCATTTAAATTGTGTATACGGAGTTTCGTTGCAAAAAAGTAAATATTGGTGCCGCTAGAGTAATTATTAAATTTCCTTGAAGCCACATTTCTTCACAGCTTCCTTTGCAACAAGAGATGTGTGCACAGGCGCGTTCTATACAGTAGGCGAGGATAGTTCTCCCCATTTACTGTGGTGTTCCTTGAAGCCAATGAAGAGTATTCCTTCACAGTCCCAAAAGATTGTGACCGTGATCATCTTGATTGCCTGAGTGACCTTAGCCTTTAGAGACGGTACTTTGCCATGTTTACGCCTGTCACTCCATTGTTTATCTTTTGGACAAGGTATCATAGTAGAGGACCATAGTTTATCTCCTGTAATAATGGTTCGTAGAACTTCTCAAGTTACCATGGCAGAGTTAAAAAATGTCTGACAACATGTGACTCGTAGCTGCTTTTGGACTGAGGAAAGAAGTTTAGGCACCCATCTTGCACTAACCTTATTCATGTTTAAATGTTCATGAATAATTGGAAGCACTGTGGTTTTAGAAAAGCCCAACCTTGCTGCTATTTGTATAACTTTGATCCACCGGTCTTTCATAATTTCTCCTTCTACAATAACAGAATTTGAAGGGAATGTTTCCTCATATGCACCTTTCAATCGCTGTTAAATTTCATTTGGAGTAAGCCGTTCTTTTGCGAAGAACTTAATAACAAATCGACTCACCATTTTGAACATGTCACATTCTTCTACACAACGCCTTCTTTATGCAACTATATCTGAACAACTGAACATAGCGGAGCGGAAGTTACAGCTGCACTTATTTACTTAACAAACAAGGTACGACACCAGATAAGGCTTTTGTGAAGGCGATGATTCTTATCGACGAGGCCGGAAACTTATGGACCTACCCTCGTATATATTTTTTTAATTGTCATTTTCAGTGCCTAGTAAGTAGGATCGATGGAGATTTGGAAAAAAAAAAAAAAATCAATAATCCTTTAAAGATGAATCCGGAATAGCCTACATTCCTTAGAAATTCGATAATTATACCAGGGAATGTAATGGGAATTGTATGATGATCGGCGATTGATTCATTACACGACAATCTTCTCTAACATGGTGAAAAATACTTTAGAACATTTCTCGAAAGTGAATCGGTTGTTTTATCCAAAATGAAACAGGCTGAATAGTCCCCAACAATCTTCTTAACTCTTTCAACATTAGCTTCAAAAATGATCGTAGATAATTTTTTCTGAGAATATTTTCATCAGAACAGAGCATTGTGTGAAAGTTTTCACTGCAATATGTTTTACCTTATTAAGCAGAATGCCACATTGAGCAAAGATGGTTGTGAGGTCAGTGCAAAACGCATTAAGTTCCTTAGTTTTTGTTGTATCCTCTGCAATCTCTCTGAGTAAATTACTATTTTGAAGTTTTCCCACGAATTTCTTTATTATTTTGATGTAATGGGTACTTTAGATGCTGAAATATTTTGTCCTTTATATGCTTTATATGGAACCGGAAATATGGTGAGTGGGGTATTTTGTTATCATTGGTGATTTATTTTGATTTATTTAATCAGACAATTAGGTGTTCTTGTTTTCCCTCGGCTCTTGAAGTCATGAGTTCAATGCTTCCTATTTCTCTGGTTCCAATGCAGAGGATAGGGATCCCAGGGGAATTTGGACTGTTTCTAATGCCTTGAAGTCATTAGGGAGGAAGGAGAACTGTTCACTGTAATTAATATAAAATTCGGCTCTGGTTGACATTCAATTTATTCCACAATTTGGAAGGCTCAAGGACAAGCTGTGCGTCTGTCGTGTGTTTATTGTTCTGATCTTATTGCACTTCATATTCCACCCTAGGGTTATAATTCACTGCCTTCACTCTGAAATCTGACAGTCACCTATAATTTCGCGTAAACACTTTATAATTACACTACTCACTTTGCTGTAAAGACTTTATCGTGATGTCAAATAGACGGCTATACCTTATCAATGATTCGGCGTGACTATTCTTACTATTACTCTCGCACATACTGACTGACTCTCACTGACTGACTGATTTACTTTGACTCTCCGCGACGGCTTAACTAATCTACTATGACACTGAATAACTAATGATTGATGGTGATACTAACTGCCATTATTACTGCTAATGCTGCTACTGCGTCTCCCCCTCGAATGTTTAAAATTTACTTATTATAGTTAATGTTAAATCTATTTCTGTATTCGCTCCACCCCTCACGAAAATTCATTTCCTTTAAATATTATTGAACTAGAATTCTAGAATTTTATTGCATCACACTAGTTATGGTTTATTACATGTTCGCATTTAGTCGTCGGGTTTTTGTAATATGTTGATTGGTTGAAGTTTTGGGGGTTTTACCAGGAAACATACATCTGCTATTCCCATGCTACGAAAAAAAAAAAAAAGGATACGTCTGTCCTTTTTCAGATTCCTGCGATAAAGCACGCTTCGACCAAATATGCGGCCTCCTTTTGAAATTGCTAATAACTTGGTTTCTGGAAAAACACGTGTTTCTGTATGCGGTATTTCCTTTTGACGACAAGTACAGTTACCGATTGAAATCTCAATATGGCCAGGCTTAGAGTGTAATAGCAATTGGAGCCTTGGGTCGGCGGTCTGCCTGGGCGGATTTGTAAGGGAAAGGTTTAACAAAGGGCTTACCACATAAAGATAATGTCCTCCTTCCTTATACTTTTCCCGACAAAGGCTCAACATGTCCATCCCTTTTACTGAAACATATCAAAGATATATATTGCACTGTCAATCATGGTATTGCCAGAAGATAACTTGAATATCACTTATTAGTCAAAAAGACATATCTATACACACACCAACACATGTAATATTGAAGTCTCATTTTATTTGTAACATTGATACCCTTGATTCTTATGCTATTCTTGGCATCAAACAATACCTGAAACAAGATACGATTATTATTATTATTATTATTATTATTATTATTATTATTATTATTATTATTGGCATTAGAAGCAATTATAATTAAATGGAAAATGTTGAAACATTTCCTGCTTCCTATACCAAACTTGATTAACATCACAAATATAACATCATGTAATAGGACCATCTGTATCAATGAAACCGTACTTGAAATTTTTTTAATGTGCGACATCCGTCATTTCACTAAGACTGCTTTTTACTTAGAATAGTTAGAAACATTGCAGTAGAGAGAAGAAGACATTGAACTACATCACTCTCTCCAGCTTCGCATACTGAAAGTTTGCCTTTGCTATGCTTCGATGCTCTTGTTAGGGCACGGTGGGCAAGTGCAACACTGGGGTGATTTCGGTAAAAAACGCGTGTTTATTCTTTCGTCCCACAACACGCATATATATAGCATTTTTTGTTTTCTATCATTAAATAGCATATCTAAGTCATGGATAATAAGAGCGTTGTTACGGGAAAGGGAATATACACTACACTATACACCAAACGGTTTATTATATTTTCATTAAAATGGTAAGGATAAAAAGCATGGCTTATTTTCAACTATAAATTCTGTTTGTATACGGTCATGATTTAACAGTCTTTTTTTCAGATCACTTTTACAAAGCATTTGACATGGATTATAGATTGATAAAACTTATGCAATAAATAAGCAGTAAAAATAGGCGATCTGAAACTCTTCAAAATAAAGACGGTTAGACTTTGCTATAAAATGTAGAATGGTGGACATAATAAAAAAACGTGAATGAAACTTGCACAACATTTTTTTTAAGTAAAATATCAGAATATAAGTTAAAGGATAAAATCAAACACTTTGGAAACAAAGCACTAGAAAAATATTTAGAGAGCTGCTTACCTGTGCTTATTTTTGTAGATTTTTTCCCAATTAACAAACGCTAGCCACCTTCTGTATCCATAAAACGCAAATATTGTCTATTTCCCTAAACCAGTTCTCTCTCATTTTTTCCATTTCTCTATCCAGATCTTCAGCTACAGCTGAAAACAGTTAAAGTATCGCCGTTCTTGCTTTCGATAAAATTGGATATAAAACGTACATTTATGAGTATTATACAAGTTCTTTTAGTGTTTATACGTTCTATAAGAAATCACTTTTCCTCGAAACTCTGGTTAGAGAAATAACGTGACAATTCTTGAATGGAAGCAAGACTTCCAACGTGAATTAATAAAATATATTTGAATCGATGAGTTTGGAAATTAGCCATCACCCATGAACACTAATTTTGGAGCAGCAGCATAATTTATTCTTAATTTATCAGCTTACAACAGAAATAACACTTTTTTATTAGTTTTCGAAAATAAAATGCATTTAGTTTCTCCATATGCCACCAATATTATAAAAGAATATTAATAATTTGATTTTTTCTATAATCTGAGATCACATGTTTCGGTTCAAAGTGCTGTGCATGCATTTAACTATATACGTACATGCAGTTATATATAAACATAGTTTCTCATTCCCCTCGGAAATAAATGTTGCCAAAGGGCAGTGAGTGCATATGGCGTGACTACTGCTGAGGGAAATCATGTCCCGTGGTCGAAAATCATAACGCGTTTTTATTATTTATTAGTAGTGAATAGTTACTGACATTATGCTCATCATTAGATACACCAACTTGCTGCTGTTAAAGTTAACCTATTTCATGAAGCTTCTCCTCTGTTAAAACACAACTTTTTTGTCTCGCTTTCGTGTCAGTGAAACGCCATGTGTTTAAAATTTTCCACTTATCTGAAAATTGCTCTTCACAATGAAGATGTTACTCCTAGAAATTTAGCGCGAAATCCACTCCTACATTACGTGTACAATTTATTTTCCACTTAACAGCCATAAATAAATATTTCTTGTTGTAGTAATTTTTAATGGGGTTTATCAATAGGAGCAGTTTCTGCCATTATAGCGTGATTCTCGGCACACAGATACAGAGACGAAAGTTCCTACGGAAACTGAAACAGTTGACGTTAGAAGCACAACAGCTGTAACCTACGTCGACATAATTTAAAAGTCAGTCATGCCAGAAATCGCACGTTCATCTATTTCCATTACCACCACCACTAATACTACTATTACTACTGTTACTACTACTACTACTACTACTACTACTATTACTACTACTACTTCTACTACTACTATTACCACCACCACTAATACTACTATTAATACTGTTACTACTACTACTATTACCACCACCACTAATACTACTATTAATACTGTTACTACTACTACTATTACTACTGTTACTACTACTACTACTACTACTATTACTGCTACTACTTCTACTACTACTATTACCACCACCACTAATAGTACTATTACTACTATTACTATTACTACTACTACTACTACTACTACTACTACTACTACTAGTATTTCTGCTACTACTTCTACTACTACTATTACCACCATCACTAATACTACTATTACTACTGTTACTATTACTACTACTACTACTATTACTATTACTGCTACTACTTCTACTACTACTATTACCACCACCACTAATACTACTATTACTACTACTACTACTATTACTACTGTTACTACTACTACTACTACTATTACTACTACTACTACTACTTCTACTACTTCTACTGCTACTACTACTGTACTACTACCACTACTACCACCACCACTACCGTATATTGGTAGTAATAGTAGTTGTAGTCACTGTTTACAAAAAATGTTGTTACAAATTAATTGTTCCATGTCGCACGGGTCCTGAGATAGTACGGAAGTTCACACTAAGAAATACCTAAAGTTGCACAAGCCAATGATAACCCTTCTGGGACAAAGGACATTTTTATATACAAAATACATAAAAATGAGAAAATAGAAAAATACACATTAATAAAATGGAAAGAAAAGAAAAATACAAACTTCGATAGTGTAGCGGAATCAGGGCTCGGTGTATATTCAATTGAAAATACATTGAAATGTAAAGTTAACTTTCTGTGTTCACTTAACTCATTATAAGCCCATACATCAGATTATAAAAAATGACGTTACTTGGTTGTGGCGTGTGGAAGGTTCTGTTTAATAATCAACGTTAAAGACTTTACGTACTTTTATAAGCAATATGGTACTTTATATATTTAAGTACAAAAATAAATTATCAATAACAAAGAGGATGATATTAGAAAGAAACATAGTTATGTCTCTAGCTATAAACATCTGGAGAATGTTTTTATGTGTGGTAAACAAAAGCAAATTTCTTCACAGGGGCAAAAATTCGTTTGTGATATACTGGAATAACTTTTTTTTTTAATCCTCAACCTTCTTATGGGCTATTGGAATGTTTCCGGATAATGCTTATTTTTCTGTTAGTGGAGGCATTTTGCGGTAATACACAATAAATCTCATTCTTATACTTTTTCAAACGAACATTTTGATTTTATCTTTCCTCTACCTTCAATCATCGCCAGTGATTTTTTCCGCAATGCATTTTCCGTGATTTGTGGTATGTTTTAGATCCTTTGTACTTGCAGTTTTAATTTTATAAGGATCGCGATTTCTTTTGTCCCTCTTTCTTTTATTCACTGAAACATCTGAAAAACTACCTCTCAAATGCCATTACTATATTTTGTATCCTATAACAGCATTGATAGTAAAAGCACGCAAAAACCACAGAACATACAAAGTATACAAATCCACAAGACTGAATGTTTGGTTGTTTCAGGTTCTGAGCACAAGATCCTAAACAATAGCCTGTTATATAGTAGAATAATGTTCAATTTAGTTGAAAAACAATTTTGCCGACAAGGAATATTTTCATGTGCAAAGAGTTGATTTGCTTTCTACTAAAAAGATACATTTACTTTAGGAGAATACGATAATAAGGAAAACTCAGTTTGAAATGTTTTAGGACTCACACTATTTCATATTTATATTTTATAAACGTTTATTTAAATATAATAAATATTTGTAGTACTTAAATAATGTTTTAAATAGAACCTTCTCCAAGAATTTTGAGCTCCTAAGACAAGCGCAAGCCACCGGCACAACACACACAGCATCAACCCACCTCGCCTGGTCCTTTTTATGCTGTAACAAACCCAAAAGAATGAAATGGGATAGTGGGTAATTCGTGAAACGGGAAGATGCATATTGACCAGGGGAAAACGACGTATAAATACAAGTACAGAATGGCTGGTCCCAAGAGATTTGTTCCAAGACCTCCCAAATACGAGTCCCAAGCGTTACCGCCTAAGCCACCCTGCTAGAAATGGTATACATAAATGATATTTTGCTCTATTGGCACAGGCCAATATGATATTTTATGATATTAAATGATATTTTGCTCTATTGGTACGACACAGGGTACTCCACTAATAAAGGTCGCAGTTAATTTGGTAACATAGGGAGATATATAGCACAGAGAGGTAGGTTCTGTATGTAAAGCACTCTCAACTACAGAAGATAGAAATAAAAGTTTAACGTCTGGAGAGGATACAAGATCAAAGCTGGGGGATGGAGAGAGAGAGACAGCGAATGAGCTAACCGATACAAGTTGAGTAACAGCTAAGTACCTAAAATTCCTATGGACTGGCATGCATCCTTATATTCATTGACCTAAATAATAACAATGATTGAATTTTAAAAATTGTTTTCTGTTGTTTTGCATCTGATATGCAATTCTTAATACTTTTTTTCAGTTAAATTCACAAATAATAATTTTACTCCCTGCACGTGAGGCTTTCATACAAATCATTAAAATTGTGCACTAAAGGGTATTTATATTAATTGTTACCTACCAGAAATGAAAGTATAACTTTGTGAAATGCCCTGAAAATTATTTTCCACTAGTATTTTGTGAGAAAAAACAAAAACTAAGTGCAGTTTGCTATTAACTACTAACAATATCTTGCATAACGTTACCTCAATATTTCACTTCAAATTTCCTTCTTTTTGACCTCCTCGAATGTTGTCCAGAGCAGTCCCTTTTTAATATCCACCAATAGTCAGCCATCACGTTAAAACTGTACTTTTCTTGATACCTTATTTCTATATTTTTGATATCTTGGGGAGATCTTTCACTTTGTTCGTCACTAAAATCTCCTAAATTATCAAGAAAATAATTTAGATGGGAATGAAGTAAATGTACTTTGACATCCATGCTACAACCAACGTTATAGCATCATTTTCACTATGTTAACATAATTTGAATCCTTTTTATTTCCAAGAAAATTCGAATGCAATCCAAGTATACTTTACATTTTCACCCATAGTACTCTCGAACTATTTGTCCATATTCAAATTTCGAATTAGTAGGCCACATTTAATTTTTTCATAGGATAATGAGGGAAATTGAACACAAAGATATTAAGAGCACTCATTGGCTTTCACAAATTGTTTCATTAAACCTAATTCACATATAGAGGTGGCAGCAATATTTTTGAGGGCATGATTAAAGGCTCACTCCTTGAATTATTTTTTTTATCTGACGTAAAATTAGTTATAATTGGCCACTGTTCCCTTTCCCAGTATTTTGACCTATCTCTGCCATCCCATTCACATAGGAAACAAGAAATTTTAGTAAAGCCAGCCTCTGACCAAGTAATGGTCCAATACTTTTGAAATCTCTACAGACAGATCACTCATGGATTTCACACTGCAGTTTTCGAACCAAAGGTCTTACATTTTCACATGTCTACTTAAGATAAGAGAGTGGGCCACAGGAAATGGAAGGATGGATGTTTCCGTTAGAAAGCAAAACATCTTCAAAACTTTTCTAAGATGTATGAAAAGCCTCCACTCTTTCGGATTATAGTTTACGTCATAAACTTTTAAGACGGCAAGGGTGGCTAGATTTAATCTAGAACCTAACAACTATGCTGAAACTTTAGGCAAATATTAGTCCTTCACTAGATCATTAAGCTCACTTTCATTAAATAATTGAACACCACAACGTTCTGGTTCATAAGTACCATTTTCTGGACATTTAGTTTCAGTATTTTTGCATGCAGATTTGATTTAAAGGGTACAGGTACAGGTATGTCATGACCAGAGATACAGGTCGAATGGCGGATGGAATGTTAGAATATACGATTTCTTTCTTTTAGCAGTATGTCCAAACAATCATCCCCATTGTTTGTATGTTCCCTCCTTATCATAGGGGCAATGATTTCTATTTCTATTTTTTCTACCCCTCAACTCTTCTATAGGATACGCTTTATGAGGACACTATGATTTGTCCTGATCTCTTAACTTCATGCCAAAATACTCAAGATAAGGGTTTTAACGAAAGTTTCTGTGTTTGTTTTATTAATGTATATGACTCACTTTATAACAAAACAAATTTGGATCATTTACACATCCATGTTTACAAATTTCTATGAAATAACACAATATTGTGTACTCTCCCGAATAACTGCTGACACACTTCACTTTTAACACAACTCAGAGAGCTGCTGGTTGGATCTTGGAAGTCGTTTTTTGTGGAACAATGTTGTTAACTAAAATTCAGTTACATTCCCTTAGAGATTAAATTTTTAAAAATAATGTTTAAAGCAAGTTTTTTCTACCGAGCCAATTCATATAAAATCAAATAGCAAGAAACCATACAAACTAACATTGCCTTGATAAATATTATAAATATGATGCCCCATTTATTTTGCCCACCAAAAATAACTTTTTTTCAAA
The DNA here is from genome assembly GCA_030762175.1 of Metallyticus violacea. Lineage (NCBI taxonomy): Eukaryota > Metazoa > Arthropoda > Insecta > Mantodea > Metallyticidae > Metallyticus > Metallyticus violacea. Next base: position 97,560,756 of record CM060842.1, on the reverse strand, counting down.
CAAATGTTTTTTTAACATCATAAGTTATTTTTAGATGAGCAAGATAAATGGGACACACTGTATAAAGAGGGATAGGAGAGATACGATCATGTAATAGCCATTTTTAAAATATAAATTTTATTTTAATGCTTTTCGTGTATTTATAAAAATCAACAATCTCAAATGACATAAACCTGAAACGAAATTTAAAAAAATATAAAATTTAAAAAAAAATTATATTGTAGCTGATAACATATTCTATAAATGTGTATATATACATATCATATTGAATATAAATTTTCAACAGGGACATAAATAATTAAATCATATTTGACTAACTTCCCACTGAAAATAGAGGGTGCCAAAAAATGTATACACACTTTCACAGTAGATATCTATTTAATATACATTAGTAGTTTCTGGTCTATGTCATTTGAGAATGTTGATTGTTACATATATGTGAAAAGTTTATTGCATTAAAAGGGGCACACTGTATAAGGAAGGGTACGGTCATGTAATATCCATTTTTAACTATATCCATTTTATTATAAAAAAATAGTTTTTTTTAAAGCTGCAATAACCTTAACTCTATCCAAGAGTTTACCAAAACTACAAAGCAAAAACGCTGAATACTAAAACAGTGCTTGCCTGCAATTTACAGATATAGAAAAATTTAAGGGCTAATTGATTGATTCATTTTTTTATGGGCGCTCTTTAACAGCTCAGGTAATTAGCGTCCCATTCAACTCAGGGCGTGAAACGGCCGACAAATTTTGCTCAGAGGCCTCTCTTTCAGGCTTGAGGTTCTTTTTCGTGCCGTAAATGTACGACACGGGATCCACGGATTTACTTCCCTTCCGAAGGAAGCCAGCCATACTTAGGATTTGTACGCCCGGAAAAATCCATCGGTCCTGGCCGGGTTCGAACCCGCGATCTTGGTTAAGGGCTAAGTACTTTATCAAGTTGACATAAGTTAATCATTCATATCAAGAAAACTGTTAAAGCCAATAGCGTTGCTCAGTGAGCTTTTCTATGCTTGTTCATATTATTTGTTTCACTTTTGGACCGAAAAGCAACAGTGATGTGTAGTATGATGTTCTGTATACAGATGCTTACAGAATATCGTATGGTAATTTTCGCTTCATTAGTTCATTGTTGATTTACCTGTCACGTAATAACGCTATCATAATGTGAGTTACATCTGTGTACAGAAGAACACACTGCACATTAATGTTGTTTTTCGATCCAACTTTGAAATATATTAAATTGATATCTACTGTGAAAGTGTGTAAGCATTTTTTTGGCCCGCTCGGCATTGTTTACTAAAAGTTTATTTCATATTAAATATATCAAACGTAATTGGCCAAACTGTATCGTTATCGTTAATATTAGTTGTAACTTTAGTTCTTTTTGAGAAATGTGGATTCAATCATCGCGTTATGGCTCTCAATGATGGAGCAGTGTAGTACGCTCATACAGAATTGGCCATGAGACTGTCTATGCGGGCAATTTGCCTTCTGGTAAGCAAATTCAGAAGTGCAGGAACAATTCTGTCTCTCCTTAAGGATAGAAATGAACGAAAGCAATCTGACACAAACAATGTAAATATAAGAATTGTGTTTTATAACATTTTAGACTCGTCTCAGAAGAGCCTGTGAGCCTCACATTATTGACTTTGAAAAAACCTTCAGATTTTAGCACAAGAGGACGATAATTACAGTAATACTGTTGTGTGTAATTTCTGAACATGACATTGTTGACCCCTTTTTGATTGAAAATGATGAAGAAAATCGAGTGAAAATTACTCATTAAAGATAATATCATTTAATTTTTCAGCATTTCAGCAAAGCTCTTCATATATTTTAAACGCACCAGAAATCTATGTGGAGACACATAATAGTTTCAGCAAGATATCGCTACTACACACTGCTGGAGAATCGCTACAGTCAATTTGAGATGAATTTGATCTGGCAATGACCTTCAAAAGAATACAGCAACCATTCCCTGCAAATTCTTCTGACTTGGCACCTCATGGGATATTCATTGCGAAGAGACATTACATTTCAGCAAAGTTCCCAATTTCATAAATGTTTGAAAATCTCAAATTTCGTTACGAGAAAAATCTTGAACTTTTTGTTACATGTAATGAAATATGCATTCTATAGTACACACAGTCCGAATATAATAGAATACAGATTTTGCCCACCCTGTATAATAGTAATATTAAAGTAAATATCTCAATTTATTAATCCATAATATTAAAATGCATGTCTATTGAAATAATAACTTTATTTCATTTTAATGTGCTGTGCTATATTTGTGACCATACTGAATAATTTCTTTTTTTAAGGTTCGCGTCATAACAGGTACCTCCCTTAACTAACAATCACAATTTTCACACTTTGGTTGCGCGGAGACCAGGAGAGGAAAGTTTCCTTTGCTGAGATCCATTGTACAGAGTTCATTCCGCACTAAAATAACCTCCCGTTACACTATCCCTATATACAGCTGAACTTGTGATGTAAGACAGTTCCGTCATTTATATTTATTTTGCTACGTGTCTTTCCTTCCTCCTCAAATAAACAATACCGTATACGGCACTCTTCCCCTGATGCCTATACGACTTTTTAAGTTAGGAAGAGTACTAAGGAAAGTACTCAGAATATGACCGGGAAATGTTAGTTTTAAGTACGGGAGAAGAGAAATGTACAATGTTGAAACAAATAATATGAATAAGCATAGAAAATCTTACCGAGCAACACCATTGACTTTAGAAAAATTAGCCAATCCTGCAATATCCTTGGCTCTATCCAACAGTTTACCAAAACTACAAAGCAACAATGTTGAATACTAAAACAGCGCTTGCCTGCAATTTACAATATAGAAAATTTTAAGAGTTAAGTACCATATCAAATTGACATGGAAATCATTCATATCAAGAAAACAGCGTTTGACACATTTTGATAAAGTTAAACATTGAAACCTCATGCAATTAAATACACAACATTATATTAAACGTATCTCATCTAATTTTAAGCAAAAGTTTATTTGCAATGTGTTCTAACAAGAAATTAAACTAATCTTCAAAAAAGTAAAGGACATTAGATTCTATAGTCTTTGTTATCCCGTGACGGTGCCGGTTTCTGGATTTTGATGCGAATAATTCGATGATATTTCCACGCTTCGTTTTCAAACTTTCTTCCACACAGCAGGAAATATGCCATATCCAAACAAATGGTAATATGAAGGCGCAAGATTAAGGCTATGTGGTGGGTGTGGCAGCAATTCAGTCCCTGCCAATTTCTGGACATTTTCTACGGTAGTTCGAGAGGTGTGAAGCTTCGCATAGTTCTGCTGCAAGAGAACTCTGTTTCTAATCAATCAAATAATGCTGTGAATTTCTGCCTCATAATTTCATGAACTCGTCCTAGTTAATGAACTCATATCGATTGAATACCCATTTTGAACAAACTCCCAATGAATGACACCTTCAAAATTCCATCTGACACATAACATTACTTTGGGGCAGAGCTGATCTTGTTTAGCAGAGACTTTCGCAGGCTGACGGAGATCAAGCCACTGTTTCGAAGTGTCGGCGTTGATGTAAAAACACCAATTTTCATCACAAATGATAATTCTCATGACATATCTATCATCCATGGAATTTGCAATAAGCTGACGACAGATATACGCCACACGTTGGGCTTGTTCAAGTGTCAATTCTCAAGATCGCGGGTTCGAACCTGGCCAGGACCGATGGATTTTTTCGGGCGTAAAAATCCTAAGTATGGCTTCCTTCTGAAGGGAAGTAAAGTCGTGGGTCCCGTGTCGTACATTTACGGCACGAAAAAGAGAACCTCAAGCCTGAAAGAGAGGCCTCTGAGCAAAATTTGCCGGCCGTTTCACGCCCTGGGTTGAATGGGACGCTGATGACCTGAGATGTTAAAGAGCGTCCACAAATAAAATTAATAAACTATAAACATTTGTACACCAGAACTAACCACGTCAGATACACATCACACCATATTTGTTGTATTATTTAAGTTTAGAACGCCATCTGCATTGCACTAGTAGTTTACTTTCCAACCTCTCATAATGTATTTCTGCATGTTGGTTGGGTTTCTTATATTTTTATATTCTCTGCAATCTCGTAGCTTAACACTTGGGTCTCAGGCATTTCCATATAGGGGTTTCCTATTTCAATTTATGCATTCACCCTTCTCCATCATCCCTGGAAGTTTACATTATCACCATGGAAACACCCGCTATAGGCTACCTAGAATATGTAGTCTGGGCTTTTCTGTCTCTCTTTTTTCGGCCTTGACTACCAGCGATGGTAAAGTAGTTAAGTTTAACTTACGAACTTCTGTATATTGAACATCGTGTGTTTCAAATGATTGGTGAAAATAAATACTTAACCTCACTCTTTGCAAAGTACACAGTGGTGTTCTGAGCACCACGTTGGCACCAGTATAATAAAAGCTCTTAAACATTCTGCATTGAAATATAAAGGGCGTTCAATAAGTTATATGCTCCAGTTTGTTACATCCGAGCTGGAGAGGTGAACTTGTATGTGCGCCTTGGGATATGTTCTGACTTGAAACAGACAGAATTAGTCTGCAGGAAGTGCTGGAACTGAAAGGGTGACAAGTGCATTGTAGGGGAGAGTCTGCAGTAAATTTGAGTGATTTGGAGCTTCGTTCAGTGTTAAATTCCACAACTTCTAAATACCAAGTACACTTTTAGCCCAAGAAATTTAAAGAGGGCCAAGAGTCCATTGAAGAAGACCTTCACACAAGAATCCTGTGACAATATTTTCAAAGGAAATATGTTAAAAAAATGGAAGCTATGAGTTTGCAAGATGGTCGTATCAAGTATAATGTAATAGTCGGTAAACTAGACATTTTAACTATCACAATTATACAATTATTTATGACCATGTGATGGAATCAAATCAGTTATCGTTAGGTGCCACGAATATTGAGACCAAAGGAGAAAACATAAGGTCAGAAAGTTAATTAGGAGAATTTGAACATCTTCCAAGGAAATTCTGTTGATTTTTTTCATAGATTGTTGGTAAATATGAAACAAGGGCTTATCACTATAAACCAAATGTTATACTATGAAAAAACAAGGGCTCCCATCCTTAGTAATTTGTATGAGTTAGTCAGATAGAAAAGTCATGATTTTTTTTTTTTTTTTTTTGCAATGCTGTAAATGTTCTACTGTTAAACTTTATGACAATTTACCACTGGAGAAACCTATGCCTCTACAATGAAGTAGTTATATGAAGTCATCAAGGAGAAACTGCATGGGATACTGTCAAGATAATGCATCTTGCCAAAAATTTCAAAAAGGAAGACTGTAGGTATTAGAAGCTTAACCACATTCTTTATAATACAGATCTGACCTCCTTGGTTCATTTTCTTTTTCGAAACCTAAAGTTCCTTTGCGCATGGATGTATTCCAACGGTGATGTTATTAAGGAGGTAGGTAAGTTGGAGGACCGACATATGCATACATTTCGAAGGTTATATCATTAGAAGCGAAGTGTACTAAATACGTGGAAGTAAAACAAGACCACAGGGAAAAATGAATGAGGTTTCAATTTCATTCTCAGTAGATAACTTATTGAATATCCTTCCTAGAGGAAAAACCAAAAGAGATTAAAAACTTACTGAACCCATTCTCAAGAAAAGACATAATGACGAGAAGGAAACAAAACTTCTCTTTGTTCGTTTAGCGAGAGGTTTTTCTTGAGTCGCAGCTGTTATAGATGCATTTTTCTGCAGAACATTGATCTCTCATGGCTCAAAGCGACAGCGAACACAAATGACCTGCAAGACCGTGGCCGCGTTTTGATGATAGCAAGGGTGACAGATGAAAGAAATCCATTACATGGCTATATCAAACTTCATTTTTTTTTTGTCTACAAAAGTTTTCCTACTTCTCGATCTATGGCAGCACAAGTTTAGACATGAACCCTTTGCTCTTTTCTTCTTCACTTTTATTTCCCTTGTGTGGTGTGTCACAAAACTGCAATTTTGAGATATATTCTTCCCTTGCTACTGGCTAACCATATTGAAACCCAACCATAGAGAGTAAAATGAGGAATATTTTCATGTCTGAATGTAATAATGGCCTTTCATTTAGCGGTATATGCGAGGCCTAAAACCGCCATTTAACGAAATGCTTTCAACCGGTAATTGAATGTGTTTACGTGTGGCACAACTCCTGCGTCATTTCTGTTGTGCGGTAAAACGCTTAACTGCCTGTACATATAAAACAGCAGGATTATAAACAAATCCATTAAAAAGGCTGTTGTTCGATGTACCTGGGTAACAGCATTAGTTCAGTTAATCACTTCATTAATACATTTCAGATAATAAAGCGTCTACTTTCATTCAGAGTTCAGTGCTGTAGGGTGATAACCCAATCAAAGTTAGAAAAAAAAAATACATACAGCTAAAGTTAGGTTAGGTTTTTACGAACTATTGAGTTGCTACACCAGATATAGAAATGGAAATTGGGTTATGAATACTATGTTGCGCGTTACATAAGTTTACATAAAAAAGAGAAATAAAGCTAATTCATTTGCGTGTTTAAAATAATGCTTCTGAAAGTTTATTTATTCCTTTCATTTTAAAGAGTTTATGAGATGTACAAGTATTAAAATATTAATGAAATATCAAAACTTAAAAGAGACCATTAGTTTAAGAAGGTAGTAGTAGTAGTAGCAAGTGGTAATGGGCGTTTTATTGTACCGGTTTTGGAATACATACAAATAAATACATGGGCCTTACAGCCATACATGTTAATATCACGCTTATAACAATCAAAATGGCCATACACATACATACATAAATGCATACGTACATACATATAAAACCGCATACACACATACAAATATACAAATACTTCGTTACATTTACGTTTTCTATTAATAATTTATATACAAATACATAAGCATGAATAGAACCGTACTCTTGAGTCCCCTTTCCATTTACTCACCCCCCTCTTCACTACAGCCATTAACTGTCTTTGTCGGGTCTTCTCTAGAAATATTGTATCTCGCATGCACTGAACACTTCCTGGAAAATGTTCAAATTTCTATTGGAATTCAGTAATTGTGGTGATAAATGCTCATTTGTTAAAATCTCCGTTTCCCTGCATTCTACCAAAAATATGCCTCCAGGTATCGCTTTCTCCGCACAATGCGCAAATTCTTTCTCCAAGAGCATTAACTGTTTTGTTTCCTTTCCAAGCCCCTTACCCAAGTCCTGCGAGACCACTTATTTCTTCTCTACCACAGATATCTAAATAATCCCCACACCAGATGTATTTGAGCCTGCAGGCTAAGCGATACTTTTTCTTCGCATTGAGACAAAATATGTTGTGTATCTATATCTCACAAACGTCTATTTATTATTTTGCAACTATTTCGTGCAATGTCTTCTCCCCTTAACCAAATATACCCAATCTAATTTTGCCCAAGTCTTTCCTCATTTTGTTGCTCATCCAGTATCCCACCCTTCATGCTAGGTAATGCAGACATGAAGATGAGGGTATTGGTGGAATGAATGAGAGAAAAAGCTTGCCTAAATGCCACTAGGTAATTTAAGAAGGTATTGATGTGCACGCCTCCTAAACAGCTTGATTCAGATAGTCGTAGACTGTATGTTCTAAATATGTACCGCGCAGGTGGCGTCATAAAGTCATTGTGTGTTCTTATTTCCTGCTATCATACCTGCTAGCATAGTCGAGATTTGATAAACATTCAATTACAGTTTTCTTTGACTTTGCTGTATCACTAAATGATAGTTAGCAAGTTCATATTTTGCTTTGCTACTTATTATAGTTCAGCTAATTTGCTAATTGAACTCTACTTAAAAACCATGTTCAATAGACGTCTTTTCTGAACTGCGAAACTTTGCTCTTTAGTTTCTTTTATAAAAGAACATTTTAAATTGTCCTTGTTTTTGTTCTTCGTTTTGTTTTACTCGCACTAACAAAGATAGCAAATATTTGATGATAATTGCCGGTCGGCTGCCCAACACGTATCAACACAACTTCATGTCATTGATGAAGAAAGAGACAAGCACCATACGATTTTGCTATTCTGTGTTCATATAGAAATGAAAATATATTAAATACACGATACGACTGTTAAAAGAATTCAAGAACAAAGGCACATAGCAAAGACTAAATTAATGGCATCCTCTGCACCACAGGAAACCGCACGTTTGGTAAACATCGCTTTGTGAATTAATGGAGAAAATAGTGATTAAAGCAATGTTTAATAAACAGAAACTACAAAAGAAATGGAAAGACTAATCAATTCGAAAATGTTAGCATGGTTTTATACATTTTAAGCATAAATATGTATTAAACTTGTTGGAGCTGAAGTAATATTAAGGTGAAATTCAAATTCGATCAAAGGTAAAGCAAAAAGAACTGGAAAACTTAAGTTGCCGAGAAAAAAATTATTATTTGAGATTTAACGGGGAATTGTTTTATGTCAAAAATAAGTAAATAAATTTTAGAATTCATCATAATCGACTACAGGAATTACCTGGATTCTGTATATATCAGAGGGATTCACCCTTAAAGCGGACATTCAATGACAAAGTTAACAGCATTTAGAATGGTTAGCGTCTAATTAACAACGTCACGTACTTTTAAAAGACCATATATGCATGATACGGGTCTCTAATCACTAATGCTCAGGTCTTTAACGAATACAATCAATTTGGTATTTATTTCAAATATTTTGTATTAAAATATGACGTTTAATATGAATATAAATTGTGATGATTATGTTAACATAATTGCTCTTTCTATACAAATTATCAATGTTCATAATGAGTTGGCTATATCATAATAAAACCTAAGATTGAAACAAAAATGTTTAAAGTTAAAATTTTTTTACATTAACGCTTTGATCAAAAAGTAGTGCTAAATGTATGCCGATTCACCTAGTGAGAAAAAATGGATGCCTCTTCCATTATTATTCTATTGGCGTTTTGTCTATTCTCATTATTTTGGCTTAACCGAACCCACTGAAATAGACTGAAAGGGTCCTGCATACAATGCGAAGGTGTTTTACTGTGCATCCAATTGGAGGAGACACAATATCTATTTTAACTCCTCGACTGTTAATGTCTCCGTATTGGCCTATGGGTTATGATTCAATCCATTTTTGAGAATCCAACCTACTCAGACAAATCCAAGAGCGAAAATGCGTTTGAGTGAGGGGAGAACATTTAAGAATAACAAAACCAGGACTTCATCATCATTTCATATAAGACACAATTTTTATCTATGCACCGAACATATTACTTGTATAACTTGTATAAGAATAGTGTATGCAACATTTCAGCGAAATCCCAGAAATCCAAATGGTATCGGCAAAGAGCCTAGAGAAAAAAGATATTTCTGGTTTGGAAGTAGCAATATCAAAAGCCCCATCTAATCTGCAAGTAGCAATTTTCTATTTCCTGCAACATTTGATCAGCGGTTTAAAGAATCAATTAGCCACATCTCGCCCATAAACACAACATATTGTCCAAAGTAAAACGTGAAGCGAAGTCAATTCTATGTTTACTTAAGAATATGTGGATGTACTCATCGTCAATAGAATATTCGTTATTGGACAAAGGAAAGGAAGTTATCTATGTCTGAGGCAAAGTGTAATAGCAGAGGGGTTTATATCTATTACCAATGAATGTGGTAACTTCATGTTTGTATGTCTATAACCATATTATCACTTCCTGGTCAGAAAAAAGTTGAATAACTTTGTTACCTATGCTTGAAAATTGAAAGGCAGCGACATTGTTTTAATTTTATTAAATTTTTCATATTATTTGCTCAGATATGTCTATTATCTGTCACGAATCTTCAGATATTCTTGTCTTGAATGACTTGTCTATAGGTGAAATTGCTTCAAAGTCCATCAGGTGTCCTTCAGGGCTTGATACACATTGTAGTGAGCTTTTTATTCTTGACCAATATGAGAAAATTGACCCCAAAGAAGAAATTATGCTTTTGATATACCAGAAGCATGCCCCGCATCAATGTTTCTGTTCTTCATGTTCTTCAAGAATTGAAAATCATGGGATAAATATATGAATATAACATAAAATATGGGGTTCTGTTAACAGATAGAATTTTGATGAAACGGTGGCACAAAAATGTCAACAATGAATTTCTTACAATTAGTGTTCTAGTAACTAAAAAGGCTTTCACATACATATGTCTATAAACATTTACAGCATAGTCTCTTGCAATCCTTTACAGCACTGACGGGATTTTCGCCATTTGTTGTATATTTTAGTAAAGTTTAATGGTTCTTGCCACAGTTAAATTTCGTGTGAGTGTCAAGTAAACGGAAAGGTTTGGCTTTCTTAATGCATTTTACTACTATTGTTAAACAAATGATAACCTGTTTAAAAAAAAGATAGAATAACACATTGCAACGATCTTTTGGGCAACTTCTTAAGCACGGATAGTAAACATTATTGGCAATAAACCTTTTTGTATTTAAATGTGACGTATTTTTGATAATATTTTTACAAAAGGCAATAGTTTCAGGATCCACAGGCAATCTCGTGACTCATTTGTTAGGTCGTTGTTTTCAGGTCAACTGAAAATGTGGAGGGAATAGATTCTAATACTCCTTAAGGATGTGCATACACTTTTGACTCTAACAAATTTGTATCTTTACTCATTTACTTTTTTCGTTTTTGTAAGAGCTGTAAATTTAATGTTCAAAACCTATTCTTGATTATAAACTTGTATTTCCGTGTTTAGTGAAATTTCTATATTATTCATTCTCAGAATGCCTGATATATATTTACATAAAATATTTATAAAGTCATTCTCAGTATTTTTTAACTTTTCTAAATAATTTTTATATCAAGTTAAGACTCAGATCTGCAAACTGCTTATAACTAAAATGTGTATATTGCAACTGTAGAGAAAATGGTTTCTGAAGTTAAATTATAAACATACTTTTTTAATTTAACATAAGATAAAGACTGATGTTCAGATTCTTGTTATAGAGGATGTGATGTAAACAGTTTTAAGAAAACAAGTAATAAACTTTCAGATTGAAGTAATGAAAACTATAGTCCTAATACGACCTTTTCAATTTTCGTTTCAGATGCACTTTTACTGTATTGATTATATTTTTCTTGCTTTTTACCTGTGCTTGATTATCATCAAGTGACAAGGTTTAGGTCCAAAACCTGTTATGGAGCATATCATCTGCTAAAGAAGACCGCCACGGGTAGCCGAGGTGTTAAGGGGCGTACTTGTGAGCGGGAGGTCTGGGGTTGAAAACCCGCGTGGTCAGTTCTCCCTGACTGCGGTTTTTTCCAGGTTTTCCTCAGTCCTCATAAATGGCAAATGTCGGGCAGGTACTCTAAATTTAGGCCAGGAACGCTTCCTGCCTTTAAAAAAAAACCCTTTCCCAGTTTACCATTCCATCTCATGCATCATCGGTGTCCACCTTCTATGTAGCCCCAGTAGTAAAAACGGGGGTTGAAACACTTAAAAAAGCCCTACTGTGTCATCTAATATGAAGATGTCAGCCCATCGATTCAAGTGCTATCTAGTGTGATGAGTTATTAATTTAACGTGAAATGGCCAGTAATTTTTCCAGGGATCTCTTTTTTTGCGGACACCGAGTTCTTTGACACGTCACAAATTTACGAGACGAAATACGACGCACTGCATTAAACCCTTCCCGAAGGACTGTTCGCGGGATTTTTACGTCCCGGAAAATCTATCGATTTCGGCCGGGTTTGGACCTGCGAATTTTGGCTCAAGAGGAGAAGGCATAATAATAATAATAATAATAATAATAATAATAATAATAATAATAATAATAATAATAATAATAATAATATCTGTAATACGTCGTCCTGGCACCTATATGCCTATGCCAGGACATATAGTGTAGTTTCTATGGTTTATTATATTTTTTCTTATCTCTTACATTGTTAACATTATTTTTACAGATTATATCTATAACTAATTAAATAAAAGTAATTAATAAAAATAAAAAAAATTCAAATGAACGAAACAACCTCAAATTAAAACACTCAAGCAATTCTCTAACTGAAAACCAGTGAGCAAACAAAACTATAACTGGTAGCCAGCTATTGTTTAACTACTAAAACTTAAATTCAAAACTAAAAACTGAAACTAAAACTACTAAAAACTAAAACCACGCCCATCGGAAACCTACGGTTACAGTGTTGGTTACCAGCACCCTTAAGCCAAAATGTTATTTAATCTATCTACGAGTGTTGAAACTTAAATAGTGGGAACTATTATTTACAACCGACACAAAAGAGCTACATGTTAGCAACCTTTACTGTCCTTTAATGTAGTCACCAGCTGTGTGTATAACTCGTTGCCAGCGATGTGGAAGTTGTAGTACAACTTTAGCAGGGCCTGTTCTCTTGATGGTGCAGATGGAGCGGTCTACTGCCTGTCGAATCTCTGGAACACTTCTGAAGCGAATACCACGAAGTGGTTCCTTCATCTTCGGAATCAAATCAAAGTCACAAGGACTTAAGTCCGGGGAGTATGGTGGATGATACAGTACTTCCTAGCCACATCGACCGAACAAATCAGTCACAGCTTGCGCTGTATGCACCCGAGCATTGTCGTGCAAAATGATGGGTAGATTCTGCAGAAAGTGTTGCCGCTTCTTTCTCAAAGCTGGTCGCAGGTGGTGCTCCAAAAACGAACGGTAATACTCAGCATTGACGGTCTGCCGTGGAGGAATGTAATGTGTTAGGATAACACCATCACAGTCGTACACGAGAATCACCACAACTTTCACCGTATTGGGGCTCTGCCGAACTCTCGGCTTTCGTGGTGACCCAGACGCCTTTCGTTCGATTGGCGTTTCAGTTTTGGCTCATACGATTTGGCCCATGTCTCATCCAGGGTTATGATACGGCGTAAGAAAGTCTCTCCTTCGCGATCCAAGTGCGTCTTAGCAGCGTCGTAACGCAACCATTTCTCCATTTCCGTCAAATCATGCGGAACCCATCGTGATGCAATTTTTCGCATGCCCAGGCGTTCCTTCAGGATGTGAAGCACACTCACGAATCGTCTGGCGTCGACCACTGTCCAGTAACGCGGCAAGAGCATGCACTTTTTCTTCACTGACGCTCGTAGGACGACCTGCCCGATGAATGTCTGCCACTGTTTGCCGACCATCTTTGAAGGCTTTTATCCAACATGCCACTGTTCTGTAAGGAAATGCAAATTCCCCGCAAGTCTCTTGAAGACCTTTAAGACACTGTCGTGCTGTACGACCTCTGGCACATTCAATCTTGATCCAACTCCGTCGTTCCTGTTTCGAAAACATAGTGACAACAGTACGTTAGACCGCTAGCTCACAAGTGACTGTGTTTCTCTCGATGGTGCGCACGCAGGTGATGTGGGAAGGGAGTGTCCATTTGCTCTGAGGAAAGATAGATATGTAAACAACGTGTGCTATCAGCGACTTTATTAGATTCCGTCTCCACAGCAGTGTTGCCACTATTTAAGTTCCAACCCTCGTATTCCCTTTATCAATTTTATTGGTTTATAATATTTATATTTTATAACTATTTTACTACACTTTATTTATATCACTTTCACCTTGTTCACTTGGATTCCATTTCCCCCTTATATCCAAAACAACACCTCACTTTTCTTCACTTCGCTCCTAAGTGTTCAAATCATGACTGAAAATATTTAAACTTTCAATTTAAACCAATCAATAACTACACCATTTACTCACCGCACACCACACGCTCACACTTTCACCATTTTATAAACCTTTGTAGTTTCCATACTTCGTCCTCTTCTTCTCCCCTCTGTGGCTCTCCAGTCCATCATTTGATCCCTTCTGCTCCTACCTGGATCTCCACACAGCAATCATTCCCAAATCCTCCCTCCATTCTCCGTCCTTTTCCTTTGGTCACCAGTCTGTCCTTGTTTAAATTATAGTCCAATGGGCATTATTGTTAATGTTAAAGTCGTTCATTTTATATGCTTTGTTGTTATTGGTTTATTGATTGATGATATGTTGTCATGTCATGGTTTATAATTTCTAGTATATATAGTTCTCATCATTATGGTTTATATGGTTATTATTGTCAGAGTTTTTATGTTGTGTTTAGGTTGTTGCTCTACCTCTAGACCACCCAGGCCGACCTGTTAACTTATACTTTCCAAACACAAAAATAATAAATAAATAAATAAATAATAAAGATCTTGTCACCGAATACCTTCACTTATAAAAACAATCAACAACAGCCGACTATTAGTTACTTCCTGTTTGTAACAGATATACCATGCTACTATCTAACAGATTCGCCACATTACTATCGCAGAATGAAACAAATGCAGCGACAGCACGAAATTTAAACTAATTAATGATGAATAATTTAAAAGTTCTCAAGTAAGGAAGGGAATATAGCTACTGTTGATGTAAGGATCAAACTGTGATCAAAAACTAAAATATTTTAATGCATTACTCAGCCAATTTTGTATATTTGAAAGAATCCTTTCGCACACATTAAACTGAAAGGTATTGTTTTCAAATCAAGGTACAAAAATAAACAAATAACATAAAATAAAACCTTCGAAGGTGTATTCTTAAATCAACTACTTGGTTGAGATTTTTACTAAGGCATTTTCCTAAGCGCAAAACGTAAATATTAGATAGCTTTGACGAGCCTATTTGGGGCGAATACCATTCATTCTTTACAATGGTCAACCATCGTAATGAATATTCGGGTTACCAGTATAGAATGTTAATGGGGGAAAAAACCTTTAGACCAGCAGGCTGGGCACATTAATTCAATAATATAGTTTATTAAGCGCAATCAGTTACATTAATAAAAATACTCTTGACGCAAACAAATATAAATATAAGCATTGATACAGTACCACACTTTAATACTGTATTTTAAGTGTAAAATAGAAGGTAGCAATGAGATGAAACAAGTTGAAGTACAGCAAAAAAAGTACCGACCTGAAATGCATGGATTTAGCCACAAAATGTAATAAATATGTGTATATGAGAGGGGAGGAGTTGAGCGTGAGGTGGAACTCTCGATTCAAGTGGGTATAAACATGGGTTTGCGTGGGCTGTTCACAACATCCAGTACAAAGAGGAAGAGCCTATCAACAGAAAATAATTGCGAACTGCTCTTGACCCTTCCCTCAGAGCAACTCGACCGCAGAAAAGAATGCAGTAAAACGCACCAAACAGGGAAATACTCTGAACAAAAGTGATGTTCGCCATATTTTAATAATAACAATGTTTATTTAACTCGTGTTTCATCTCTAATTTGTGCTCATATTGTTAATATTCTACCGTCGCGGTGGTTAGTGGTTAAAATGGCACGCACTGAAGGTAAATTGGATCGGCGAAGGCAAAATGGAACTAATTTTTTTACGATAAAACTTATCTCTGTAATTCGAAATGCACAACATACTAAATAGTATTTTTAATATAAACTTAAAAACTATTAAAATAAAAATGATTTATTTACAACATCTGGAACGATTTATTATATCTTTTCTTATCTAGAATTATACCGAAAAATAACCTTCAACGTATAATATTTCTTTGTATGTGAAGTTCCTAGTACAAATCGTGTTTTTTGAGCTAAATTAATGGTATACTTATCTCTCTTCAGGTATCTGTTCTTTATATCTGATGACTCACAGGCAATTACGAACTTCTTGTGGGTGATTATTGGACTAACAGTGAAAGTGCCTAATTTTAGATTTGTAGCTAAGTAGCTCATGTTTGTATTTTCTAATAGCTTGTGTAAATTCACAAATAGTGCACATTCTATTAATACACACATTTTATGTTACATTTGAATATCCGTAGAAAGGGGTTAAGTTTCCTTATTATTTATACCACAAAATGAGGAATTTTTCTTCTTAATAACTTACTTTGCTGTAAATTTCTAACTTATTTTCAGGGCATTTAGCGATCAAGAGACTAAATATTAATCACTGTCTTAGAACGTTTTATAGCTGGTTTTGACTATCACGTAAAATATCCGAAACTCGTTTGGATTTAGTTGCGTCTATACTTCTAACCAGCAGTTGTATTATATGGGCTGTTTCGATACACAATTATTATTGGTTATTAAAAAGTTCAAGATAATATAATTGCGGAAAGGTAATATACGTTTGGAGATAAGTTGAAGAAGATTCTCTTCCTTTGGGTTTAATTATTGACAGTAATTTGTGCTTGTGGAAGGTACTGATTGAAGAAAAAAGCACTAATGGGATAAAGTATTCCTAGGATTATAAAAAATGCATCTTACAATAGGGCAGTATTTTTCAACTCATAAATCACCAGGAATGAACACTTGTGGCATACGAGTTAGCTCATGATACTCGGAAAATCAGTGTCTAGTTTCGTAAGCTTCGAAGTGATCTTCAAATGTTTGTTTATGTGCGGAAAGGCATAAATCGTGGCATAAACTAACATAAAAATTATTAAAATATGACACTATGACTAATAGTTTTCCAAATAGCATCCCTAATAAAACAATTTCTAATATAATCTTTCATTAATCGATCCTATTTACAGTTCAATAACAATTATAAATAAATAAATAAAAAGTATAATGCCTGCGATAATTTGAAGTGGAGTAACATTTTTAGATGTCAGATTAAATTTCTATTCTTAACTTTGAAATAATTAATCGCCAGAGTAATACATTTTGCTCTGACTGTTCTTTGGTAATTAAATGCGTGATTTTCAATGTAAACACTAAACTTTTCCAAACATGAAACACACACGCTCCTAGGTACTTTGCACCAAATTTACATTAATAAAACCTATCAAATACTCAAATTATAATATCAAGGAGTCTAGTGTTTCTGTGCAGTTTTATGCTCATTTTTTTTTTAAATTAGACACATAAAGAGCACACAACTTCGTTTATCTGTATTAATCAATATCCAAGTCAAGCCGCAAAACGGGTCTTTTGATTCATGGCTTTAAATTGAGCAAAGTACTGTAATGTTGAGAAAGAAATACAAAACAAGTTTTCTGTTTTATGCCTACATTCACCACACAGTCAAGATTTGATAATTTTTTGTATATTTTCATGGAAAACTATGAAAGTTATTTTCATCAGTACTCAGAACGTTATATTATATTTGTATTCTATAATACTAAATTACACTGGCTTGTCAGGTACGTTCGTTTATTTATATCTAAGTTCCATCGCATTTAATACAGAAACCACAGGACACTACTCACTGTACAGTTAAGTTACCTTGGTTGCCTACACACACAGGCGGTATTACGTGTTTGTTAAACTTTGATGTATCAGCTTGCTCTTCACTATACTGTACTTTGCTTAGAGCGATTCTGTTTGTTTATAGTTTATAAACTTTCAGGAAAAATGGTAATAATCTATAACAATGATGCATAATGTACAAAATAAAGTTATTACTGAGACATATACTGCAGTATGTACATTTTTTGAAAAACGGTATGTTTAAAATCCACTCCTGATTGCTCGGCATCTTCTCTGCCGTTTTTGGCTGCAAGTGTGCAGCGTTCTCAGGAGCTTTTAGGATTGAAATGTAATGAATAAGGTAGTTTATGACTTTTTGTTCAGGGCTTTGTTTTCAAAACTTCCCAATCTGAATAACTGTCTATTAAGATAAATTTAATATAATAAAATATGTTAATTGATATATTATGTGTAAGCTCAAAACAACTTTAATTACAAGTTAGGTTTCATCCCTTAACTTCTTTATATTTTCAAATTACACTTTTGCGTTTTCATTCTTAAAATTCCCAAGATCGCGGGTTCGAGCCCGACCGAGACCGATGGATTTTTTCGGGCGTAAAAATCCTAAGTATGGCTTCCTTCGGAAGGGAAGTAAAGCCGTGGGTCCCGTGTCGTACATTTACGGCACGATAAAGAACCTCCAGCCTGAAAGAGAGGCCTCTGAGCAAAATTTGTCGGCCGTTTCACGCCCCGGGTTGAACGGGACTCTAATGGCCTGAGATGTTAAAGAGCGTCCATAAATAAATCAATAAAAAAAACAATTCTTAAAATTAACGAGGATTCATCTTTCGTTTAATTGTATCCTGCAACCTAGTGTACAGTTATTGTCCTTTAAATCCGGACAAAACGATACTATAAAATTACTGAGCATTTAATGTTGTAATTACGTTTGGAGATAAATTTTTTCAGGAACGAACCGAATGTAAGCGAATTAGTCCAGAGGTCCCTAAGCATGCTGTATTACTGCAATATTATAATTGTAATTTTAACCAAAATAAATGTAGTTTTAATTATACAACCAACTTATCTACAGACATATTTATGTTTAAATTCAAACAACAAAACCAGAATTTAAAATGTATGACTGTTAAATTCTTATTTCACCCCCTAACCCCTACTGCTTTCAAATTTAAATGTCAAATGTCACCCCAGCGTCTTAATGCTAAAATTTAAAAAGGATGCATCTTTTCACATTTTGTTTTTTATTTTCATCTGGTAAACTGCTGTAAGATGATTTGCTTACATTAGTTTTATTTTCTTGTAGAGTATACACCATCTTGAAATACAAATATTATACTAAATTCCCAGTAGGTTTAATGGTATTATATTGTCCAAACCAAAATAACAAGAATCCAAGTTGCCAGGTAACAATAAAAAAATAACAAATGTGACAGTCACATTTTCTCTAAAAGTTAAGCATCAGTAAGGGTATCATTTGAAATTTCAAAGTGGGCTGGCCGAGAGTGAAAGGATGAATTAAAAAATTTAATAAAATTGCTATAAAACTTATCCTTCAATAACAGAAGTCTGGCGTTTTATATTTAAATAAGTATTGAAACGTCTAGAATGTATCGGTACATTTCAGATACATAAAATAAAAATAGTCTTTACCATACGTAGAGATGAATAAGGAAGAGGGCTTAAAATACAAAATTTTGGGTACGGGGAATTCAAATTTGCACATATCGCGGAGAGTTGTTTTCAGAAGCACCAAAAAACTAGTTCAGTACTATGTAACTCTCAATCGCATGACGCAAACTTTGCAAATATGCACGGCTGATTTTAACAGCCAATTACCTCGTGTACTGAGCATTTCTTTCCATAGCATTTACAAGTTTACATGACGAACATGGTAGAGTAACGAGCAAGTTTCTTAGAAACTGTGTTCTAGTTTTGCACTTGAAGAAACTCAACATACTACAGAAGCAAGACGCAATTTAGGAAGAATTTGCAAAGGTTACCCATGAAATTAGAACTTTATATATCTGAAGTTAGGAATATAAACGCCTATTTATTAAAAACGAACATTATTTTGGAAGTGCTCAGGTACTATTCTGAACGGTGTTTAAGAAACTATAAATTAAACACCTAATTGTGAATCTTTAATATAAATATTAACTTCAATAAATTTTATTTACAAGATTGAATTCTGGTATTAAATAAAAGATTTGGTACAGTTGTTAAGAAAAAAAGTGAAAAATAAAAATGCATTGTTTTGACATATACAACTATTTAGATTTTGTAGTTTAGTGGAATGCATTGCATTTATTGTTATACTCATTCACCGTCGAAAGAAAACGGCATTTCTTAATTGCATTTTTTTTTTTTATAAAAGCAGACATGTATGAGAATACTGCTGGTGAACATGCCCAGTCCTGTTGGGGGCTGGAGAGATGGACAGCAACGTATGCAGACAGAGGAGGGTCAATCAGCCAAATGCACTGTCTTTGTTATCATCTGTTCAAATACTTACGGCTGTCCTTATCATTGCGTTAACGAAAGAAAACTATTAATAGTTAACAGTTTGACGTTTTAAATTGCATGTTTTAGTTAAGTGTTAGGGCATAGTGTTACATATATATATATATTGATTTACTAATTTTATATATATACATAAATAATGGATGTACCACAACAACGAAAGAAAGGGAAAATTATTCATAGTAAAGCTCGAGGAAAATATCTGCATGTGATGAGTCGAGGCAATGAATTTTAGATTAAAACAATCAAACTTACATGTATCCCGCTTGTTCAGCGAGAACAAGTACAAGCCGGCGAATCTTTCCTGTCTACTTCAGGAGTGTGCAAAAGTGAATTCAAATGTTTTACAAGAATGTGATACCCAGCTGCATAGGCGAATTTTATTTGGTGAGAAAGGAAGTTCCTACATGTCCAGAATTATTATATGAAATTCGAAAAAGAAAAGATATGCAATTCCTAAAGGGATCACTCTCTGAGATGGTTTGTAAAGAAATGAGTTTTAAATGGAAAACGTGTCAATATGGAGGAAAATATTAATTGAAAAGCAAACATAAATGGAATCGCGCTGTAAGTATCTGAAAGGATACGCCGGTTTAGAGAACAGCATTTTACTATTGAATATTATATGCAATATATGCAATATATTTCTGTTTCTTTAGTTCTTGTTATTTTATATATATTGTTCCAGGAGCATATTTTTCCTTTTAATACATATAAAATGGAATGCAATCAAGTTCCCGTACCTGTAACAATATCGTAATGATACAATTATGTTAGGTTCCATTTAGGCTCAGTTGTTAGCACTAGTAGTGCTACTAGTCTACTAGTAAAACTATCTCACATATCGTTGTTTCTCATTAAGATATTTAAATCAAAGATACATTCAGTTCAATAACATTTTCAGATACCGTCTGAGAACTACAGACAGTGAAAAGAGTAATTAGAAGACTTATCTGAATGTTACGGTCGTAAATGGGTTCTTTATTCTACAGTTCGGGTAAGATATTCTGACCCGATAGTTGCAGCACAAATTATGTAATCTTAATTTATCTCTTTCTCCATCTCTGTTTTTGTATGCATCTTATTTCTCTTTCCATGCTTCTGTATATCTCTCTGCTTGTCACGGCAGATTCCAATTAAAACTGTTCCTGGAATGGTGTGTAGCAGAAGAAAGCTATGAAAGGGCGGGCTTTTAATTCAGTCTCTATATGTTTAAGTATGCGCAAATTTCACAGTTAGATTTTGACAGTTATTTCATAAGGGTTGCAGAAAACGCAGTAGCGTGAAACGTGAATTTAAATATCTAGGTTATTTTTATCTGGAAATCATTCGTTGCACAGCAACTATGAGCCTATTAAACATCCCTGTGCACAGATGTTTCAAACTAGAGAGCATTTAATAAAGTTAAATTGTTTATTAGTCCAGAAAGCATGAATGTTTTTTTTTAAATGTAGCATAAAGCCTAGTTCTAATTTCCAAAGAATAATGAATAGTTTATATCAAAAGCGATTTATTTCTAACCGCTCTCAAAGCCAGTATTTAAACATTAATTTGCTCGTATACTATCAAGCAAAATGTTTTGTTGTTTCTGCAGCGAAGCATTCATAAAAAAAGCAAATGTTGCACATCCTTATGCTTTGCATAGCATAGTTGACATACAACTATGCCATATTTGTAGGTCCTATGGTACCTCGCAGACCTAAGGTCAAAGGTCAAGCCCGGCAAAGGTCAATGGATTTCTTAGGGCGAAAAATCTTAAGTATGGCTTCCATCGGAAGGGAAGTAAAACCTATAGGTCCCGTGTCGTAGATTTATAGAGCGTAAAAGACCCTCAAGCCTGAATGAAGAGACCTCTGAGCAAAATTTGTCGGCTGTTTCACGCCTTGAAATTATGGGACGCTGATGACCACAGATGATAAAGCTCGTCCTTAAATAAAATAAACTTAACTTAGCTGACGTTTCCATAGCTTCTAGATTCTGTGTTTAGATCGTAAATGTAACATAGTTATTGTTATTTAAATAGCTTTCCCTCTCTTACTCCATTCAGTCGGTTCTTGTGATGTAGTGCCTTCTAAACCCAAGATCGCGGGTTCAAACCCGGCCAGAATCGATGGATTCTAAGTATGGATTTTTACCCCTCGGAAGGGAAGTAAAGCCGTGGGTTCCGTGTCGTACGTTACGGAACGAAAAAGAATCTCAAGCCTGAAAAAAGAGCCCTCTGAGCAAAATCTGTCGGCTGTTTCACGCCCTGAATAGAATGGGACGCTGATGACCTGAGATGTTAAAGAGCGTCCATAAATAAATCAAATCAATCAATCTTACTCCATTTGATTTGTTTAAACTAGTACGTTTCTAATTTTTATCTTAATAACTTTACAAGAAAGTAAAATTGTTTCCATAGCAAATTCACTGAACTTCTGTTCTTTTACAATTCTAACTGTTCTTTCCTATTTTCTCCTGGTTTGTACATAGAAAGCGCAATTATATTAACAAATACGGAATTATAAACTGGCTCATTAAAATACATTTGTATGACTAAATCAATGCAACTTTTACTGTACGAGGGATAGATTAATGCACATCCACTGTTGAAGGTGTACTAGTCTTTGCCTTCTTTCGTTGCAATTTTTCAACGAGACAATATGAATAATAAAATTCACTGAATAAAAATTGGACATGTTGCTTAATTGTACGCCTCTTTCGGTTGACTGGCTCTAGAATGCATTTTGTTTGTTTGTTTTTACAGTTCTCGTCTTGTAATCAATGCTAAAGCTGTCATCAATTTGAGTGAAGTGAGTACTGTTTAGCGCCCATTTTTACTACTGAGGCACCATATACACTGATGATACATGAGATGAAATATTGGGAAAGGAATATTTTTTTTTACGGAAGGAAGCGTTCCAGACCTAAGTTTAGAGTACCTTGTTATTGATTTGGTTTATTTATGGACGCTCTTTAACATCTCAGATCATCAACGGCCGACAAATTTTACTCAGAGGCCTCTTCTTTCAGGCTTGAGGTTCTTTATCGTGCCGTAAATGTACGACACGGGACCCACGGCTTTATTTCCCTTGCGAAGGAAGCCATACTTAGGATTTTTAGACTCGAAAAAATCACTCGGTCCTGGACGGGATTAAGCCCGCTATCTTGGGTTTAAGAGACAAGAATGGTTACCACTACACCACCAGGACCGACTATTTAGGGTACCTTCCCAGCACTTACCATTTATGAGGAACGAGGGAAAAAGTTGGGAAAAACCTCATTCAGGAAGGACGATCCTGGTGAGAATCAAACCCCAGGCCTCCCGCTCACCTTAACGACCTCGGTCACTTATGGCGGTCATCAACTCAGTATCATATTACCATGATATTAAGGAACCAGTTAATGTATTACGAAAAACAGAATCAATAATTCATATTCTTTGCAAAATACATTTTTATTTGCTATAATACATTAAGAATTTGATTAAAATAGTTCTCGTTGGAAACAATACGCCACTGTCCATAGATTTGGATATATCCACAAAGGAATTTCTTCAATTAGGAAAAAAGTAAAACATCATCAATGCTAAATATACTGTAACAAAGTTGAGACATACCTTTCATATTGTTTTCTGTGACATATTCAGCAATATTTGTGATATACTGCTGTGCATTTTCCTGAATTAACATCCAGGAATGTGACCGTATGCGTGTGATATGGCCTTGCAGAGTTTTCAGGATTATTCTAGCATTACCGCCACGGGTGGTCGAGGTCTTTAAGGCGTGGACTCGTGAACAGAAGGACTGAGATTCGATTCTCATGAGTACCCTGACTAAGATTTTTTTTTTTTTTCAGGTTTTCCTCAGTCCTCGTAAATGGAAAATACTGGCAAGGTACCCTAAACTTAGGCCTGGAACGTTTACTTCCTTAAAAAAATAACTCTTTCCCAGTTTATAATTTAATTTCATGTATCATTGATGTCCATCGTTTGTGATAGTAGTTAAAACGGGCGTTAAACACTATTAAAAAATCTATTGTATTTCCCAACTATAGGCGTGTAGGTACGACATGCTGGTGAACCGTTCCTTGAATATCGAAAAATTAGATCATAACACACTTCCCAACAGAAGCAGCCATTTCACTGTCTTTTTTTCCGCCTTGATAATGATGGAGATTTGCACACACAGCTTTGTTGTTTCTCTCAGGCTTGAAACAATGTAGCGAATTTCTCAGCGGTGATTACCTTTGAAAGAAACCCCGCATCTTCCTGTAACATCATGCAAACCTGCACTTGAACGTTCTTTTGTTCGAGAATTAGCAGTTTTAGAACCCACCGTGCACAAACACATCTCATATGCAACTTTTCAGTTACCGTCGTATGGGTAGCACCCTTGAAATTTTCAGACTTTCTGAAAATGACTCTTTCTCACAATGGCAGCAAGAGCGTTAATTTTTTCTTCCGTTAGATCACAAATTAGACGTTTGAAACTGATTGTCGTTCTTCTTTAAACTCTTTAAACCATCTCTAAGAGGTGTTAAAGGAAGAACAAATTCTCCGTAAGTTTCAGCTGTAGATTCGTTGAGGCTAAAGCAGAAACTCAAAAGTATCATATTGTTCGTCGCGTGTCGCGTCCATTTTGCTGTAGGAGGAACTGAACTTCCTCATCTCTCATAGGCGGGAACCGCAAGTGACAACAATGAAACTATCACGCTCTACGTGTACATACACATTAAGTTAACTAAAGTTGTAAAGTTACATTTTTTACGCAAGAAATATAAAATATTATGATCATTATTTATTGAACAGCCCTGGTAAATAATCTCCATCGATACAACGGCATCATAAGTTTAATTAAAAGACATTAGCTTCAGATTAATTAGAAAAACTACATCAGTAATAATTCGTTATTAAAATGCCCTCTTAATTCTGGTATAAAATATTTAGCGTACTAAACTTGTTCATGTTATACGCTTATTGCACTCGTTTCTTAAACATTTACTCATGTAATAAAGTAAATAAAACTATTTATATATATCAACTCATAAAATGATGGTATAATTTTCCTTATACATATTTCATCTTGCTGACGCTTAGAGGTTTAACTTGTGAATTCTCTTGTTTTTGAAATTACCCTGGAACCCAAAGAGTACTTTCTCATAAGAAACGTTAATTATATAACTAATACCCAGAGTCTAAAGCTGTTTCTATGTCTTTTCCATTCCACCATTTTGTGATGTTCCCTGGCTTGCAGGCTGATCACATTGAATATGCGTTTCACGCTGCTTTGATACTTCGCTTTAGCATGTTTATAGAAGAAACGTGCACGGCTTACTGGATTATTCTATGTCTGTTTACGACAGCGTTCAAAGTTCTACGACTTCATTCTACTGAGCATTGTTCAAAAGCTGGTATTGTAGTTGTATTTGAATATATTTTATCACAAAATGTCTGGTTTATCTGTGGTATCGCCGTAAATGCAAATAAATAACTAGGAAAGAAGAATGCTTAAAGAATGTGAATGAGAAATCCATAAGTTTTGCCTAGTCATAAACTTTTCTCTTATAAATATGTTGTTTGATGTGGTTCTATTCAGAAACATTAGTAGTTCTTTACAAGCAATAATCTGTTATTCCACGCATGATTTGATAGCATCTGACAAAATAAATTGAAGGGAAGTACACTCAAACGATCAGTTTGTATAGTAACGTCAAAAAATAAATGGAGTGCGAACATTTAATACACTCAATTACTTGGATTTTCTTTACCCATAAAGCAACACATTTATTTGTATTTCGGCTATGCTATCAAATGCTACTTAACTAAACAAAATACTATTTTAGTTCATTAAATGTTAAATTATGCTATTATTTCAATGAATTTTTATTATAATCTACGTTAATAATGGTAATAGAATCATAAATTGATGCAATTTAGCTTATAAAGTAGCAACTGGGCTTTAGAATCAATTACTGGAGATATCTTCCTGATGATGTTGACGGAAATCTGGAGAATTTAATAAAATTAAGTTCGTTTATCATTAGCTGCTTATATTTTAAAATGTAGACCATCTAAGGTTAAAAGATCGGTTTTTTTATTTGATAATAAAGTTACAACATTTTTAAAATTTCAAAGGATGTTAAGTAAATATTATCTTTAATTTCTAAAGTTAAATGAAAAAAAAATAAATGAAAAACCTAAAGACAAAATACTTATTATTATACATTATTATTATTATTATTATTATTATTATTATTATTATCCATAAATTTTACGGAACGATTCAATAAAGAAGACCAAAAATAATTTTACAGATAAACCACAATCAAATATAATTTTTATAATAAGATTTTAGATTAACTTTTTTGGAAAACATGAATATAACGTACCAACTCAAGAACGAAAATAATTCATTTTTGAAATGTACAGAATAGGCGAAAATTCACTTTCATAAATTGCATGAAACCCAAAAATATTGGGTAAAACGACTTTTCGTTCACACTGTATTTCTGAAATTGAATATTTAACATTAAAACATTGTATTTAAAAGCCATACATATTATAACCATATTAAAGAAGCTCTTAATGGTAAGAAAAAAAAAGTATAATAAATAAAATACGCAATAAGTCGTTTCGAAGTCGTACTTGCATTCATTGTTATATGCATTCTAATTTTTGAGCGCAATTTGTCAATATAGGTTGCCAAAATAGAGAGAAATAGAAGTTCCTTGCAAGATCTTAAGATGAATATAACATTTTATGAATGAAATGAAAGTTGTGTCGCAAATACCCTATACTCAAGTAAAGCTCTTTGCTTAAGAAAGAAAGGAATAGAGTATAAACAGTTTATTAATCAACAGCGTTAAAATTCAGAATGATGTAAGGCTATAATAACTGTTATTTAATTCTCAGCTTAATTTCTAAACAAATGGAGAAACTTCGAACAAAGTAGAACTGAGTTTATTAAATATTGACACATTTATATTTTTATACATTTTTAAATTTTATGAACATTTTAGATAACAGCTAGAATATCGAAATCATGCTACATTATTCCACTATTCAAAAAGTCTATGCTACACGTAAAATATATTTTGGAATTCGATTTTGAATTTTAGGAATGTTACATAAAAAACTATGAATTTGAGAACGATAATGCTGGAAAATAGACAGGAATATTGTAAAAGAAGACAATACAGAAATGCTTAAACATGCCTGGTATTCCCCTTGACCCGCTGTATGGTCGCTATCATCAGTCTAGATAAGACAGGTATTGTAAGGACCTGATTTACACTGGTATTGGAGCAATGACGGTTGCAGTTGATTTTAATTTCGAGAGGAATATTTCACGTTGAGTGAGAGGATGAATAATTTTGTAACCAAGATGACGACAAAGTTGAGTATTTTTTTAATGGTGTTTAACGCCAGTTTTTACTACTGAGGCATTACACGCGTGGATACTGATGATACATGAGAGGAAATTAGAACTTGAGAAAGAATTTCATTTAAGGAAGAAACCGTTCCCGAAATTTAGGTATCTGAACGGCATTTACCCTTAATCAGAGAGGACAGTCCTGCCTGGAATAAGCCAGACCTCCCGCTAACAAGTCCATGCCCTAACGACCTCTGGTGCACGTATCACGTGTTTTATTTGCAATAAATATTATCATGGCTCGCATTGTAGCAAGGCATTTTAATAGATATCATCATAGCAACTATAGCAAACATATTCTGTCAGGTATGATAGTCGTTGTTGCTGTTTGCACCCGGCTGTATTAATTTATTCTTTAACATCTTTAATTATTAATTGAAAATTTTCTTTCCAGGTGAACTTAGATTACAAAAACTTAAGATTTGAAAACACAAACTTATTATGCTCCTAAAATTAAGAATGTTGTAAAAGTATCCAGTTATAGAATTTCGAAACCTGTTGATAATAAATGTCACTTAGTGAAGGCAAATTTATGTGAAAATGTTTTATCAATATGTTTCGAAATTCTGTTACTCGATACTTTTACAATATTCATAATATTAGGAGAAGAATAAATTTTTGCTTTCAACAATTAAAATATAGAATAAAAACCACAACTTGCTATAAAAGTATTACTTATGCTTTGGACGAGAAATCAGAGAAAACCAAAAAAGTTCAACGGGATATATTTTTGAGAAGTATTGAGAGCTAGTTAAATACTATTTAAGAATTTCTAAAACTGAAACCTTTGAAGACGAACTTTTCAAAGCTGTTCATAATGCTGCACACTTTTTGATTGTTTATATCTTTGCTCTGTATATTTCGTATTTTATGTTTGTTTGCAACAAAGTTCATAGTAATCTTTGGTTCCACCTATATTTGCGAGAAAACATTTTTCAAAAATGAACTATATTAAAAACGAGATTCCAGCATCACAAATGACAATCACTTGGCTTGCATTACTTCTTTCCAAACAAATATTGAAAGTAAGTCATGTCCTAGAAACAAAAAATGGATTAAAATAAATAGTCTGCAAGTTAAAGTTTAGACTGTGAGGTTTTCATTTTCATAAATCAACAACGGCTTTGCAAGCTCCTAATCCCTACTGGAACAAAGTAATCCCGGGAGAATTTTCGGAGCATTAGGGGTGCATGAATGCGTAATTCTTTTGCAGTTAGTGTCCCCCCATTCTGGTAGTCTTTGGGCACCGCTGAAATAATAAATTTGTAATGACTTTATTTCCAGTCAACCAGATCACTTAGAAGAAGAAGTACTCTTGAAGGAAATCCCAAATTTCCCTATTGATCAAGATAAGGTTTAAGGTTGAGTAAACCGAAAAGCAATAAACAAAAGAGGGTGGCCAAACACATTGTTTAAACAATAAAGAAGATATCAATAAAATTAATAAGATTAAAAAATGTCATTAGTGGGAAGTTATGTAAATGTGTACTTCATAATTCGTACTTTAAAATATAAGGTCATTAAAATATATGGCTGCCGCGTCTTGGAGGAACATCGCTGCATTGGCCGATATTCCGTAACGCGTTCTTTCCTCACCCCGTACAATGTTAGACATTCGTAATCTTAGGACCGCCCATGAACACTTGACTCACGTCGCATGCGACGTAGTAGGTTTGATCTGGTTGTGACTGTTTAAAAATATTCAGCATTTAACTGTGTATGAACAAATATTCTTTGTAAAAGTTACTTTAAAACAGTTTTACTTCTTGCGCTAGAAGAGAGTGTGTTGACAATTTACCCAGTGCAGTACTTCCTTCAACAAGCGTATACAAAGCCTAGTGAATGCAGCTGAAATCACAGGTAAATAATTCAATTATAAAAACAGTTACGATATGTATATATGATCAACAATACAGTTTAATTTAAAACAAATAGCTAACATAAATAAAAACCCGAAACAACATAGCCGAGGACGAACGATATTAGCGGAGGAAAAATGGATAAAATCGGAGCCAGTCTAGAGCACTGATCACAAAAATCAGCAGTTAAGCTTGTACAGCAGACAAATGTTTATTGCATGAAATACAACAAATATATTAAAGTTAAAACCAATGTATGCACACATGTGTGCATACATTGCTATATCAGGTTAAATTTGTTTCTGAATTAACATGAACTAAACAAAGTGAGATTAGAAGATGGAGCTTGTATACGAGCGGAAGAACATTTTTAACATTTACTCTAAGTTAAGGTTAATAACCCATATTGAGAGCATTTTGCCCGCCGATGCTCCTCTGTTGTTCTGGAGTGACAACTCTTGCTATATGACCCTACGTATATGTATTAATAACGTTGTTTTATATGTATGGCTTAATAAGGAATATAAAATTTAGATTGAATAATGAAACTAAATTAGGAAAGTGTTACTTTAGATATTTTAGCATTCACGAAAGTGAACAACATACCAACTAATCTATATAGTAGAAGAATGCAATCTTAAGGTCTAATTCCATCGAGGAAAAATATCGAAATGATAAGAAACCAAAGCTTAACAATATAGTGAGAAATAACTTACAAAATAAGGGCAGTTATCACATATACACCAGGCTACGTTACGAGGACACTTCGGAAATGGGACTGGAGAAAATAAACAGAAGAGAAATGCACTTTCCAAGAACAGTTATGGTGTAGCGCAGCTAGAATTAGGTAGGCATTCCAACAAGATAACCTTTTTACAAGAATTATGAAATCCATGTATAAAATTACCACATTAGAAGAGATATTATTAAAGAATGTTTCAGTGTCCAAGAGAAATGTACTGGAAAGGATCATAGTACCTCAAAGTGCAGGTAATTGTACAACAGACAGGCATGGAAAACTTTAGATAAAATAGCTTATATCAAAACAGAGGATAATGGGAAGAAATTACCAAAGAGTGGAAAATATTGAAAGACAAGAAATGTATGGGAAGAAGACAGTTCAATTGAGACTTTTTAGAAAAATAAATATAATATGGAGGAGGGAAAGTTATATAGAGCAATGCGATAAAGAAAGTCGGAAGGGTTTGCTTGGGCTAGAACAAGAGGTATTTAAAAGATTTAAGATATGACAAAGATACAGAAAAATGTCCAATGTTTGGAGAAATGGATTTTCATTGTTTATTATATTGAAAGCAAACAAAGTTAAAGAGAGAACAGGCATGGCAACCAAAATGGAAGAGCTTAAACGGGGAAATATTAATTAGAAAACTTTCAACCGTAAAAGGAGAGAAGAATATAAAAATTATAGGAAGCTATTTGGGTAAAGTTAGAGAGAAATGGATAAAAATGACGTACAATAGGTAAGACAAGTATATACAAGGATAACATAATACAGCAATATGATAGTCATCAATACACTAATAACCTGGAGTTGTGTGTATTGGGATCAGAATGTAAGCAAGGAACTCTAGAAATAAAACATCTAGAGAAGATGAGTAAGATTATTATTATTATTGTTATTATTATTATTATAATATTTTTAGATATTATTCTGTAATGAATTGATAAAGTATGTATTTTTGAGTGCAGTTTGTTGGGATATATTTTGAATAAATTTCAAAATTCCCAGAACAGTTCAATATTGTAAGATAAAGAGTGATGAAGTCACAGAAGAACTGCATTCTTTCACTTTATATGAATTAATGGAGAACGCACAGACATTGGAGGAAGTCTATATAAACAATGAAAAATACTAGCCCAACAAAAGTTTTGCTTACTTTTTGGAACACATTCTTAATATTCTTACAATATAGCTGTTTCTTGGATTATATTTTATGGCAGCAACATAACTGTTCTGTACATGTAAAATAAATAATTGTCAATAGCATTTATCTCTAAATTAAGTTTCTCAAGACGTTTGAGTTGTCCCGAAATACAAACTAACCTAACTTTAAGAGATGATACAATTAACACTGAGAGTAGTTGTGTATACAAAGGATGCCAAAAATGTATACACACTTCAAGCAAAGAAAAAACTGCGTAATATAACAAAACTGAATTCACACACACACAGAAAAGGAATCATCTAATCATCTTAGACTTCACTAATTACAACAAATACAACAGTTGCTCAAAATGCATACCATCGGCGTCAACACACTTCTGAGTACGTTGAATTACTGATTGAGCAACGTTTGCGAACGTGTCCTCAGCGATTGCAGTACATGCCGTTTCAATTTGTTGCTGTGCGAGGTCTCCCAGATCTGCCCTTGTGAACTCAAATTTGTCTCGAATATGTGCAATTGTTACTCGCGTTGGCGGTTCTGTTCTGCATACACGTCTCCATTGCCTTTGAACTTCAACAATATTCTCCGTTTTCCAATACTTTCAAAAGTTGCTTTCTGCTGATCAAATGATAATCCCTTTTGTTGTAGCAACGCTAGTATAACGTAACGTGAGTCACATCTGTTTACAGAATATCATGCGCTAATCTTGGCTTCATTTGTTCATTGTTGATTTATCTGTCACGTAGCAACGCTAGCATAACGTAATGTGGGTCACATCTGTTTACAGAACATCTTATTACACATTGCTGTTGTTTTTCGGTTCAACTTTGAACTATATTAAATGTGAAAGTGTGTATACATTTTTGGAACCAGGGTATTTTGTGGATGCTTACATTTTTATCCAGATGGTTTAACAATACTCTGAAAGTCTTCATCGGATTTATTCAACAAGACAAACATCAGCATCTGCAGTTATTACCAGAATAAGAAGAAAAGAGGAAAAGAGGACTTGAACATTACCACAAATAAATAAATATATAAATTCAAAGGCTAAATAACTATTTTGGAATAGAACTGGTACATACATTGGTAGAAAAGAGGAAAAGAGGACTTGAACATTACCACAAATAAATAAATATATAAATTCAAAGGCTAAATAACTATTTTGGAATAGAACTGGTACATACATACTGGTAGAATTAAGAGTCGCGCGCAGTTTCCCCGGAAATTATTCATAACGCAGATGGAAATTAGATAAAAGTTGGGAATCAAAAGAAGATGAACTGAGGGCTTGAAAGGCCTACCCATCGTTTCGACGTTGGCGCACCTCAGTAGGGAGGTTCGATGGTTACAGAGATATAACCTGGCTGCGGCGATTTCACGAGCATGACCTACTTGCATTCATTACAGTTCAAAATGCTGTAGATTGCTACGTTTCTTCTATTCCTTAAACATTAACCAGAATATGCTGCAGGAAGTCATGCTGTTTTGCAACGCATTTATCTTAATGTTTTTTTATGCAAAGAGAAAATACATTTCTGGAAATCTGAATTTCAATTAGAATTATTTTCATTATACTTATTTAATTGCCTTAAATCGCTCTAAATTTAAACTTGAATTTTAGTGTTTTCAGTGTTCAGTGGTCAAGATGGTACACGGAAACTATTTTAAGAACGAAAGAGAAAATATGAAATGTAATAATGCACAGGAACTTCACTCACCAGGTGCTGTGCTATAAAGTTCTATGTCTGGGCATTCAGGAGTTTGGGTTTAACAATAAAAGAATAAAATTGCAAATTTAACCTTTAATTTCAACACATATTATGTTTGCATGTTCAGACTTAGTATTCAAAATGAAGTAAGCATGTAAAACTATTAAAACTGCATTGTTTTCCCCATAACGCTAAATTGATGAACATTCCTTTGTAAAGTTACGCCCTGAAATTTACGCAAAAAAGTATTATTAACTATAGTAAAACGTGCATAGCAAACGAGACACTACGGATGTCACGAAAGTTACTTTTTTATCCATGTTAAAAATCAATGACAATTTAATGCATGATAATTAAATTGTACCCAATTTTCAGTCATAGCACAAGTGGAAGAACGAAGGGGCACACAAAGAAAATGTTTCTTAGATTGGGATTTCTTTGTGTTTGTTCTAAGACGTAATTTAGCTAATATTAACAACGCCTTTATACAGAGCGATCCAATAAACTATGAACTAACTTGTGATATTTTGCTTGTAGGCAAGAGGAGCGCTCGTATGGGTATCTTATAACACATCTTTAACTACTTTTAAAGATTTCACTTACCAACTTAATGAATGGAGGGGCTGAAACTGGCCACCGATTGTTCATACATTTTTGGCATCTCTTTAAAAGCTATCCATCACTCGCTTTGGAAGTAAGCAAAGATGAACAGCAGAACCAGGCTTATAATGAAAAGATAAGGTTTCCACATTCCTCCGCTATTTCATGTATTATTCCAAACATAGGTTTTTCTTTTCTAAACAAAAGTCTGCATCTCAACACGAGGTATCCTTGACCAGAATCTCAAGGGCTCAGCAAATGTATTTCTATAAATCTAGAAAAGCCATAAAGCATTACTGATTAATAAAATCTGTATGCCACTTTCTTAATCAATTTTGCATAAGCGTATTTAATGTTAAGGCGTATTTTGTAATACCGTGCCTATTTTGTGAAAATCTTTGTAAATAAAGTTGCTTTTATGAATATACGTTTCCTACCTCCAGTGATGTGCTGCAGGATTTTGAGCAGAAGAAGCAATCCATACTAAAGGAGTACATACACTTTTAGAGTAAAAATACATTTTTATTTTTTGCATATTAATTTGAAATAAAATTTAGACTTCCTCTCTGTGAAGTAATATTTACAATATCCACCAAAACAGCTGAGTTAAGCATTCATTTTAGTGTCTGATCACATTTAAACCAACATCTACCACACTTCTTTCCTCGTTGTTTTTTTATTTTAGTGAGGTATAGTGAAAATAGTTTAAAAGTCATGCCAGTTAGATTTGTTGATGTTGGTCCTGGTGGTGTAATGGTAACCATACTTGCATCCTAAACCCAAGATCGCAGGCTCCCTGCCAGGACCGATGTCTTTTATTTCGGGCATAAAAATCGAAGTAATGGCTTCCTTCGGAAGGGAAGTAAAGCCGTGGGCCTCGTGTCGTACATTTACGGTACGATAAAGGACCTCAAGCCTGATCTTGCTTCTTAGAGGCTCTGAGCAAAATTTGTTTGCGGTTTCACGCTCTGAATTGAATGGGACGCTGGTGGCCTGAGTTGTTAAACAGCGCCCGTAAATAAACCAAATCATAAAATAAATCAATAAATAAATAAAATAAAAAGCGATTGGTCGACTATCTGACCAACTCCCTTCCAATAGGTAAGATTTCCCATGTGACACTATCTTCTTGCAGTCAGTTGCGAATGGGTTTGCACCAGAGTCGGGCAATATAAAGAAATTTCTTTAATAGGGCAGTAGCGTGGTGCATTGGTGAGATATTCGCTGCATCTCGTATATGCATCTTCAAGGTATACGTCAGATACCGAAAGTATGTGGCAGAAAGAGACAGACATTTAGGGATAAATTTACTGGCAGCCAGGTTCCAACACGAAAAAACATTAAAGTTAGTACAGAAGTTTAACCAAACAGTTTCTGTGACTGCCTGGAAAAATACTGATGACGGAATTGCACCGTATATTGATCCCAGAAGTATTGGTCGTGTTTACGACTTCGTTCCCCAGGGCTTACGTTTTAAGCGTTTTATTTTTGGGGGAGACTGATAAATAGAATATATTCAACTAACCCTCACACACTGGAGAAATCGAGATTTTGTCCATCAGTGACCATTTCCAGATGGGTTTGTGTCAGAATTTACAGCAGCTAGTATAAGGAGGGTGAGCCCCAATTTCTGTCATTTAATGTTTAAACAGCTAATTTTAAACAGCTCTTACTAATTAACCTAACAGGTAAAAGAAAGATGCAATAAAATAAAAAATAACGTGAAATTAAAGATCATGAATACAGAGCAACACGCCAATAAAAGTAAAGAGAAAACTGCATTATTGGGGCTGCAAATATTATTGTATCCATCTGTAAGTTTGCCTGCTGTTTTTAAATATATTTTTCAAAATTGTTTACATCATAGCTTCTACTAGTTCTAAAATAATTGTATGCTTTGTGAATTCTCTAACAGTAAACAATAAAAACTTACTAAGGTCTCAGATGAGAGAGGTCCGTGGTTCCATGCTTGTAGGAACGATAGCTCAGTTGGTTAGAGCGTGAGCGTGAGAATCCGTGATTCGAAACCTGGCCGTAATCCGAATATTTAAAGCTAATTCTTCCCTTTCCAACTAATGTCCTCTACATGGCTAGTGTGAAAGAACGCTGTATATCATTGCATAAAAATTTGCACAGGCATTTTTCATATTGTGATGAATTTGAATCTCAGTCTTTATCTTATATCAATTAAAATTTTTAATAATTTGATTTTAAAAATCAAATTTCAGAAAAATATCCACTGCATATAATTTGAATATAAATTTTTATGGTAGTTTTATAATAAAAAATTCAAAAAGTTCAAACGCTTAGGAATATGTGTCCTTTTTATGCAAATGTAAGTATGAATATTTTGATAAATGATTTCACAGTTTCGCAATGTAGGAAAATACTTAACTCTATATAAAAGAAAATATGTTACTTATTAGGTACACAAATTTTTATTTTAATAACTCTTATAAAA